>CM053582.1:215329298-215340515 GCA_028627135.1 Pseudochirops cupreus | reverse complement strand
TGAAATCATTGCCTGTAGGAGAGTTAGTCAAACACAAGGAGACAAGCAATTAGCAGTTTTTCCAAAGACTCTCTGAATCAGACACCGGCTTAGACATTTTAAGTGATGAAGACTTGATATGCGGTATGTAACTCAACCGCCAGTCCAAAAAGACAGTGAGTACTGAACCCACAAGTAACACCTTTCCTGCCTAGAATTTCAGCTATAGAAATATTTTTGGTACGGAGACTGCCTCCCAAACACAGTAACACAGCTGGACAGCCTGGACCCTGCAAGTTCAAGTTTGGGGATAGAAGACCATGGTGCTAATAAGGATGAAAAATGGTACCATCATACCACACCACCAACTAGTTCAAGCACAGGGACAGATAGATCAACAAATCACAAAAGACCCGGATCTATTCAAACTATAACCAGACTAACAAGATTTTATAGAGGAAACTGAAGAAGTGGTTCCACATATAGCTAAATGGCAATGCTATTGTTCACTCAAGTAAGACATGCCTTACAAATAATTGCGTATGTTCTTTGATAAATGTGCTACTTGCTGAATATTTGTGTACCATAGATATATTTGCATAATTTTGCCATCTGTCTATTTGCATGTTGTTTATTCATGGCCTGTTATTATGTATTTTTGTATTAGATATTGTACATTTTTATATTTATGGATATGTATTACTACTATGACTTGTATATAATACATATTGCATGTAATTTAAACCTCAAGTCACCAGAGAGCTTTCCAGAATTTGGGATGATGGACAATTTATGCTCAAATATATCCCAATTGTTTTACTAAATGTTTAATTTAGGGTATAATGTGAAGGAGCGGTTTTTAAAAGCTGAATGCCTTACAACAGAAACAACAATTAGATTTTAAGATAAATGTAAAAAATGTGGCACACCAGATAATCTCTTTATAAGGTACAGCTTATTCCATTGAATGATTCAGAAAGGAAGCATCTCAACAGGATGAAGAATAACCTACAGGGGCTCCATTGCTGAACAATTCCTCCCACCTCCACTTCCACCTCCAGCCAGACTACAGGACCCCAAGGCAATAATCCTGTACCTCTTTTTCCTCCTTGTGTACCTGAAGCCTTTTGCTCTGGGCATGGAGGATGGCGGTTAAGGGGAAGTTTATTTATCTTTATTTGTTTTACAATTTTACTCTTTTTTTTTAGTTGACATTAACCTCTGGTATTTGCTACTCAGGGTGTACTTAGGAAAATATATTTGGGAGGAGGCAACTGAGGAGAAGCATCCCCAGAGAAGAGATCAAGATGAATAAACATTGAGGTATTTTACCAGAAATCTCAACTTTGGCTGGGGGCTCAGAGTTAGCAAAAGAGAATTATAGATCCTTGGGTACTACTTTCCAGAATAGAGAAGGGAACCCATCTGGACAATAAGGCCTGATCATCATGTCATCCCTTTAACATTGTAACACATAAAATAAAGGAGTTAGACTCAATGATCTTTAATTTTTTTTTTGCTTTTTTTTTTGGAGGGCAGTTAGGATTAAGTAACTCACCCAAGGTCACACTACTAGGTTTTGTGTGTGTGTGTGTGTAAGTGTCTGAGGCTGGATTTGGTCCTCCTGACTCCAGGGCTGATGCTCTACTCATTGCGCCACCTAGCCGCCCCTCCATGATCTTTAAATTATCTTCTAGCTCTATATTCTGTGATACTACTTAGAACCTGGAGTTTAAATATAAAGAATAGGCATACTCATCTGGAGCAGCTAGGGGGTACAGTGATTAGAGTGCTGGACCTAAAGTCAAGAAGATTCCTCTTCCTGAGTTCAAACCCAGCCTCAGACACTTATTAGCTGTGTGACCTTGGGGCAAGTCACTTAACCCTACTTGCCTCAGTTTCCTCATCTGTAAAATGAGCTGGAGAAGGAAATAGCAAACCACTCCAGTATCTTTGCCAAGAAAACCCCAAATGGGATCACGAAGAGTCAGACACGACTGGAACTACTGAACAACAACATGATCATTTAGACTATAGCTCTACACAGGCAAATAAAATGCTCTTATAAAAGATAAGATTTCAAAGAACATCTATTCTAGCTTCCTCGTTTTATGGATGTGAAAACTAAGGCCCAGAGAGGGAAAATTATTTCTCTAAGTTACAAGATCTGGAAATAAACTCCAGATTAATTTCTCTTTCTAATACATCAAGGTTGATAGTGATTTTCCAGTTGGCTATAGCCCCTATTTAATTAATAACAAATTTTATTTACCTATGGTAATATTAGAAAATTGAAATCCAAAGATTACTGGAAGTAATCCATTTAGCTGACAGATTCAACCTCTTCCCCCCGCCCCACCTTAAATTAGAGCTGCTGACAAGGAATAAAATAAGTTGTGTTTCACTTTCTTTCCTTTCCCTCACTTACCCTTCAAGGTAGAAACACTGGAGAGTAGTAAAATAGCTTAAATGTAGGTGAAGGAAGGAAAAGAAAGACAAGCAAGACACCAAAATAATGAACAACATGGAAAGTCTGTCTGACTTGGAAGATGATTTCCCTCCTCCCTCTCCCCTTTTCCTGGGAAATTCTTTTAAAAGAAGATGAAAGAACAGTATAGACACACACTTGAAGTATTGCCATAATTGCCTCTTCACCACTATCCTGTGATTATAGAGGGTTATTTAAACGTCGGTGTAGATTTTTTAAAAATCTAGTTAATTACATAAGTGACTTCTAACATCAGTCTGTTTCTATTTTCTAGTTCTAAACTATAGCAGAAGTGTTACAATCTAATGCCTTAACAATATGCCTTCATTTATGGGGTCTGTGCTGGCATGGGGACCATGTAGCATCACTATCCAAGTCCTTCAGTACAACCATAGCATTTTGGTGAAGGGATAGTGATTCCCTTGTTGGCAACTCAGAATAAGATACCCTCAGAAAATACATGGCAATCTCATGGAGAAGAAAAAGTCTCCAAAAAAGGAAAGAATAATGAACACAGATCTCTAGCACAACATTTTTCCATTGTTCCCTGGTTTATACAAAATTAGTTTAAACCTATCCTTGAATCTTTATTAGGAAGTCTACATTCTCTTTGGGGCTAGACTTTTAGATCAAGAATATTTATTAATTTCGGAAGTGTTGTATAGTACAAGTTATCTCAGATAATTCTAGAAATCATTTCAAAACTTGAGCATATAGCATAGACATTCAATACCTTCTGGGCCTCAGTTTTCTCATCTGTAAAATGAGGGGGTTGGACTAAAGATGGTCTATAGCCAGATTTTAATTCTAAAGCATATGACCTGACGTTTGTACTTTACTTCCAAGGTAGAAAGGTGATGGTGTCATGTCTCTTCCATTGTTTAGTAGGAAGAGAAGAAATACAAAGCCATCTAAAGTTTTACAGGACTTCAGACAACAGAAAGTTAGCCATATCTTTTGGTATTTTCCAGTTAGGAAGGCCTCACTTGGGGGGCCATGCAGAATGAACCTACAAATCCAAGGTAGGGATCCTGAACAGCAGTAGAGTAGTTGACCAGTTTCAGGAGAACATGGATGAAAAGATGCCCCCTCCATTCTGGGGGGCTGCTATCTTAGAACATGCTATTTCTGTGCATTCATTGTTAAATGAATGCAGCTCTTCTCCAAATATAGCTTCCCCCAGTTCCAACTACCTGAAGTGAAACCCTGCCGGTGTACTCTGAAAATCTCTTACAACTCATTTAAGATCCAGGTGTGACGGTCATACTATTTAGAATGCAGCTTTGAGAAACTGTTTCCTTTTTTGAGATTAATATAGAAGTTTTGCCTCTATGTCATTTTTCTTTTCCCAAATTAGCATTAAGCACACAATCGGAGGATGGATACCTTTACTCCAATTCAGAATTTAATGGGGGATTTCCCAAAGATAAATAAAGGAAATGCTATTTCAAAATTACATGGTATCCATTTCTCTTCAGAAGTGAATACCCCACGTAAGGGTAATGCCATCCCTTCCTTCCTAACACAGAAACACACTTTATTCAAAGCAGCCTGTTTCTTACCGAGCCCATACAATAGTTCGTTATAAGCTAAAAACATCTCTGTAGAGATACTATCTAATGATAGCATTAGATTGTAGTCAGATTTTCATTTATGAAAATCCTCTAAGCATTGCTTTCCTTACTAGCTAAGACACCACAAAGAATTCCTTTGTGAATATAAATTTATATGTAGAGAGAGAAAATGCATATACATATTTTCTTATATATATATGTACACATGTATATAAACACATATACATATGCATCCTTTGTCTTTACTTACCAATCGAGGCTGAGGACATGTGTGCTCTATTTCCTCCATGGTTTCTGAGGGAAGCTCATTGGAAAGGGATTTTGGGATACCTGTTTCTGACTCAGCATCAGTGGTGAGCACTGGCATGGCCAGTGAATGCTCCCGGCAGCTCTACTCCTTCTGTTGTTCTCCTTTCAGGCGGAAAATGTTTTCTTTGTCACATACTTCCCCCAAACCCCCTTCTTCTTTCTTCCTTCCCTGGAGGGACTAAAGGGTTTTGTTGTTTTGTGGTTTGGTTTTTGTTTTTTTTCCCTTAGCCTTCTTTCCAGGAGACGCAAGGCGGCAAGGCCTCACTTTATCACTATAACAACGAGCCGGCACTGAAGCAGCTGGTAGGGGATACAGTGGTCTCATTTGCATGATGCTCTCTGGTTGGCTACTGTCATCATAGTACCACTCCATTGGAGGTACGTGCTATATTGGCAGGGTGGCCGGGTGCACGCAGCAGCAGAACTTGGGGCTTTTGTATCTCTCTTTTTTTAATTTGGTGGCAAAGGATTGTCAGTTTGGGTGAAAGGAGTATAGCTGCACTACATAGATAAGAAGAAACCATTCACTGAGATGCACAAAGCCACTCGGAGAAGAAATACCAGAATGTCCCTTTCTGAAAGGAGAAACGGAACTGTGGCCTTGTGTGGTTACAGGGGGTGTGCAGATGCATGTTCATTTGTACAGAAATTGCTGTCCTCTGATAGCCCAGAATCTGAACTCACTACTTACCAACACATTTAGTAAGCACTTCCTACATACCGAACACTTTGCTAGGTACCAGGGGAGATCTCTTATACCTTGGTAGGGAGCTAGACACACGCAGACAAATGCAATACATGAGCAAATTACATGAGAAGTACAATAGAGAAGTACAAAATAAAATGCCTTGCAATGTCCAAGATAGGAATTTTCACTGATTAGGGAAATCAAGGAAAAAATTCATGGAGGAGATGGCAGAGTTACAAGCTTAGAAAGTAGTTTAAAATACAGTACAGAGTATGTGGATAGGTGTTTTATGAAATAAAAATAGAAAGATACAGGGGCACCAGGCTGTGGAGAGTTTGAATGCCATTCAGAGTTCACACTTTTTCTCAGAGAGAGAGAAAGAGAGAGAAAGAGAGAGAGAGAGAGAGAGAGAGAGAGAGAGAGAGAGAGAGAGAGACAGAGAGACAGAGAGACAGAGAGAGAGAGAGGGAGGGAGAAAGAGAGTATTCCTTAAGTGTTTACTCTGTGCCAAGCACTGTGTTAAGTTTTGGGAATAAAGATAAAAATAGGGGCAGCTAGGTGGAGCAGTGAATAGAGCACCGGCCCTGGAGTCAAGAGGACCTGAGTCCAAATCTGGCCTCAGACACTTGACAACTTACTAGCTATGTGTCCTTGGGCAAGTCACTTAACCACAATTGCCTTGCCTTTCCCCCCTCAAAATAAAACAAATAAAAATTAAAGCATTTAACTGTCCTTGACCTCAAAGATTTCATACTCGAATAAGGCGAGATAACACATGTAGGGGGAGTTGGAAAGAGTTGGGAGGGAAGAGGAAAGATTATCCCAAATAGGGATAATGCAGCAGGTAAGGAGAAGGATGTGTAATCCAGAAAGAATGAAAATGAGAGTGAGGTGAATTGTGGTTGAGGAACTTCCTAAAATGGCCATGGAGGAAGAATCACCGGTAAAGAGGGGAACCTTTCCAGTGCTCCAGGGCAGAGGCTTCCCAGGGTGGCAATGAAAACCATGAGGTGAAGGGGATGGGAATGGACTTAAGAGCTATTGCAGAGATGAGAGCAACAGGATTTGGAAATTAATCAAACATGAGGAATGAGGGAGAAAGAGGAATCAGAGATAGCACTAAGGTTTCAAACTTGGGAGATTGGGTGAATGGTGGAGCCACCAACATAAACAATGAAGTAAGATGAAAAAAGCATACTTAAAGACAAATAGATAATAAATTCAGTTTTGGATTTGTCGTATTTCAGGTGCTGGCGGACCATCTTGGTGGAGATGTCTTATAGGCAGTTGACACACTGATCTGGATCTCAGAAAAAAAGTCAGGACTAGAGATGTAGACTTGGGAGGCATCTCTATAGAGGTATTACTGTGGGAGTAAATGAGATTTACAAGAGACAAAGTGTAAGGAAAGGAGAGGAGGGGATAAGGGAGGAGAGGAGAAGAATCAGAGAATCACAGGATTTAGAGCTGGAATGAATGGATCTGAATGATCATCTAATCCAACCTTTTCATTTTATGGATTAAGAAACTGAGGTTCAGAAAGGTTAAATGCTTTGCCTAAGCTCACATAAGTGGTAAGCAGTTGTTCTGTGATTCAAATCCAGGTTCTATGACTCCAAATCTTTCATATCCTCAGCACCTAGAACAGTAGTTCCAAATCTTGTCATTTTTAGCTACACAGCATTTATCATACATGTCCCCTTCTCTTCATTCATATATAGCCATCACCTTAGTTCAAGTCCTCATCACCTCTCTCCTTGACTATTGAAATGGTCCTCTAACTAGTCTCCACTTCAAATATCTTCTCACTCCAAAGGGGCTTCCACTCAGCTGCCAAAAATGATTTTCCTACCAGGCAAAGACCAGCATCTCATACCATAAGTTCTAGCATAAGTTCTAAGTGGGTTCTTGGCTTAGACATAAACGGTGCTATCAAAACAAATGAGAAGGACAAGGAATAAATTACCTTTTAGATCTATGAATAGGGAAATAATTCATCACCAGTGAAGGAGAAGATCATAAAAGATAAAATGGGCAATTCTAATTACATAAAATCAAAAAGTTGTTTGTTTTTTTTTAAACAAACCAGACCAATGCAGCTAAAAATAGAGAATTAGGTATCTGGGGGGGAAAAAATCTTTGCAGCAAATTTCTCTGATAAAGATTTCATTTCAGAGACACATAAGGAACTGATTCAAATTTATAAGAATAAAAGTCATTGTCCAATCAATAAATGGTAAAAGGATATGAGCAGGAATTTTTCGAAGGAAGAAATCCAGTTTCGATAGCCTACTTTAAAAATGTCCCAAATTACCAATAATTAGAGAAATGCAAATTAAAGCAGCTATAAGGTTTTACCTTACATCTATCAGATAGGAAATGTTGTCAAAAAAGGAAAACGACGAATTCTGGAGGAACAATGGGAAAATGGATACATTTACACACTAGTTGATGTAGCTGTGAACTAAGTCATTCTGGAAAGCAATTTGAACTATGTCCCTAAGGTTATTAGACTGTGAATACCCTTTGGGCCAACACTACCACTTCTAGGTCTGTATCCCTAAGAATCAAAAAGAGAGGAAAAAGAACCATAAATACAAAAAACACTATAATAGCTCTTCTTCTAGTAGCAAAGAAGTAGACATTAAGAAAGTGCCCATCAATAGGGGAATGGCTGAACAAATGAAGGTATATGAATGTGTCGGAATACTATTTTACTGTAAGAAATGATGAAGGAAATGTTTTCAGAGAAACCTGTGAAGATTTGTATACAGTGAAGTAAGCAGAACCAGGAGAACAATGTAAATAATTATAACAAAAAATAAAAACAAGTACCTTTGAAAGACTTAATAACTGATTAACATAATGACTAAGTACAATTCTAGAGGATGCTACCCACTTTATGATAGAGAAGTGGTGGATTCAAGATACAGATGGAGACATATATTTTTTGGTTATGGATGATTTGGGAATTTGTTTTAGTTGACTATGTATATTTGTTATAAGGATTTTCTTTTTCATTTTCAATGGGGGTGGGGTGGGATAGAAAGGAGAGATAGAGGATTATTGTTAATTAAAAAAAATAAATTATTTGTGTTTTTTTTTAAGTGCAGGGAAGGCACTAAGAGACGATGAAAATTAGGACATTAGAGTGAAAGGAGAGATAATTATGAGAACAATCTGTTTAGGAAAACCAGAGGAGATGAGATAAAAATACATGTAGAAAGGTCAGCTTTATTAAGAAATAGGGTCACCTGTTTTTCAAAGAGTAAAGGAGGAGAGAATGAGGCATGATCATTAAGACTCCCAATTTTTTTCTATTGAGTTAGTTATTTAGTCTTACTTAAATATTACCCTGTACTAATAAAACAAATTTATTAGTATTATAAAAATGAACATAAATACATTCCTAGACCTCTGGGTTTGAGATGGTGCTAGAAATGTTTTTGCCTAAATTAAAACTAGCTTAAATGACATAATAAAAAAGCTTAAGTACAACATTTCATTCTATTCTGCTTGAGCAAAACAGTTATGACAGCAACATTTTTTTGCATAAATTAAAATTGCCCTTAGTTGGAATAAATTGTACTTATCAACATCAGCAGCTGTGTAGTCATGATGAAATTATTGTTATTATTACTTGTTAGTATTTATAAACACTTTTACTTTCTAAGTGCTTTACAATCACTTATTGTTTAATTATTATCTAATTATTTATTTACAAGCAATCTTACATGTAGTTCAGCTTAATCAAATCTCCAAATGCAGACTCCATCATACAGGAATAGTCAACATATTTTTCTCCCTCCCTCAAGGGGTTTAGGTCCACAGACATATGACTGAAAGGCAGTGTGAAATAAAACCATATTTATCAAGGGATTTGAACATACTACAATTATTTTTCGTAGGTGAAGCAAACATTTAAATGTCAATTTGTAAGTGATTTTGTGCCCTTGCCCATCCAATTTTCATACACATCTTACCTTTTCAGTGGGAAAAAAATTAACAAAATTAAATAATAAGAGAAAGCTGTATATTCTGATTGACCTGTTTTGATAATATTCATGAAGATGCTAAAGAGAAATGCAGAGGATGTGGTGAATTTTGAGAATTTAGTTTTAAGGGTAGCAGTTCCATTCTAGTTCAAAATTGGACAGTACAAAGACAGAGTAGAACAGTAGAACAGAGTAAATGACTGTGAATCCAGTCACCACAGGATTTATTTAGAACAGGGGTCCTTAACTTTTTTGGAGAGAGATCATGGGTATCTTTGTCAGTCTGTTGAAACCTGGGGACCCTTTCTTGGAATAGTTTTTACATGTATAACATAAAATACAAAGAATTACAAAGGAAAGCAAATATATTGAGATACAGTTATCAAAAGACTTTAAAAAAAAGTTAACGGACCCCAGGTTAAGAAGCCCTGATTTAGAGATTTCTATTTTTCTGTCTATCCTCCCTTTTCTCCTTCACAATCCACCTTACTGGGATTGCAGAACTGATTGTGTTTAAAGTGGGCACAGAGACAAAACCAGATTGGCCCTCTTCCTATGGGGCACTGCATTGATGAGGGTCTGGTGTTCCTGGATGGCCTTCCCAGGGTGTATGTGCGTGCAGGCTGTCCCCCTGTACTGTGTATACTGAGTGATGCCAGGAGCTGCTTAAAGTTTTGATAAAAGATAACACCAAAAAGTTCAACTGGGGATGAATCTATTCCTTGAGGTCAGCAACAGCAAGAGTTGATTCCCTAATAATGTCCTCTGATCCACTCACCTCACAGTTGCCTGTGTAATGGGACTAAAAGAGAGATAATAACTACCCCCCAGAATTGTCCTTTTGTGGAGTGCAGATACAGACACACAGGAAAAACCACCTAGAAAGAAACTAGGCTCCTCAGAGCCTCTCTAAACTTTGTGGCTGCTCAGCCAGAGAGGGATCTCATTTGGCTCTCTTGTTGTCCCTTCACTACCTTGTGTTCCCAAGGCTCCACTTCCCAGTCAATCAGTCAGTCAGTCAAAAAATATTCACTTAAAAAAAAAAGCATTCCCTGCTATTCCCCACACACAGCACTCCATCATCCTTTTCCGGGCACTTTGACAGGTTGACCCCTCTGCCTACAATTCTTTCCCTTCTCGCGCTGATTCCTGACTTCTCTGGCTTTCTGCAAGTCCCAACTAAAATCTCACCTTCTATAGGAAACCTTTTTCTGATTCCTTCCTACCCCCTTAATGCTAGGGTCTTCCTTCTGTTGATTATCTCCAATGTATCCCTATACCTTATTTGTACACGTTGTCTCCCCTATTACAATGAGAGCAGGGACTGTCTTTTGTCTTTCTTGAATCCTCAGTGTTTAGCACAATGTCTGATGGATAGTGGGCACTTAATAAAAGCTATTCTGACAATGTGCAGGCACTAAGTTAAGCACTGGAGATACAAAGAAAGGCAAAAACATGTCCTTTATCTCAAGGAGCTTACTTTCTGATTCTAGTACCTTGCCTGCCTGATTATAATATCCTCTTCTAATATCATCTTGACATCCTTCTTTTGTGCCTTGGGTGCCCAGGGCCCAATTGTGATGATCCATCCTGGGCTGCTGGCCCCTATGTGGCACAAATTAGTTTCAAACCTTTCCATGTAACATCCCCATCTAAATTTAGTGTCCCTCAGATGTGATAATAGGTTACTGTGTCACCCCTTCCCCAAAACATGGAGTATTTTGATAGGAGATTTCTGGAGGCAATGTTTTGACCCTAAGGAGTGAATCTGACGGCGAGAATTTCAGGTACTCTGGTACATCAGTGGTGATGTCTTTCCGGGGAGATGAAACATATGATAGCTTTCAAATCATACTATCTTGCTGGTTGTTTACTCATAGGAACACCTGGGATTTTCTAGGCTTACCTAGCTATTATGAAGGAACAACTCCAATAACATGTCCTTAAATTACACTGTTCATATGTCTATTGATCATTTGCGTTTATAAGATGTGATTGAAAAATAACAAGATTGATTTTTAAAAATAAGTTTTTATGGGGTGGAGCCAAGATGGCGGCGTAGCAGCAGTAACATATCGCAGCTCTCACATAGCCACCCCACAATACCCATAAAATAGGACTCTAAACCAATCCTAGAACTCCAAAACGCACACAAAGATACTTCCCACTAAAGTCAGCTCTGCT
>CM053582.1:215304160-215328798 GCA_028627135.1 Pseudochirops cupreus | reverse complement strand
AGAATAGACTGGGGGAGGGGGGAAACACTGGGATGGCTGTTTTGGGGTGGTGGGCGGGACAAAGACGGGGAGAAAATATGTAACTCAAAAAATTTAATAAAGAATCCCATATAAAAAAAAATAAGTTTTTATTGATGTCATTTGTTTTTTACATCACCATAATTTTCTCCAGTATCCCTCTCCCTCTTCTTTCCAGAGAGGCATCCTATGTATCAAATAGTATTTTTTTAAAGATTAAAAAAAGAAAAAGGAACAAAAAAAAATCTCCATAACTAATCAATATATCAAAAAAGTCTGAAAATATTTGCACTGTATAAGACATGTATTAAAGGTGTTTTCTCATATCTCTTCTTTCTAGCTCTGCTTATAATTTTACAACATTCATTTTGTGCATATTTTTCTTTTCTTCTACATTGTTGTAATCATTATGTATATTGTTTTCTTGACTCTACTTACTTCATTCTGCACGAGTTCATGTAGCTCTTTCCATGCTTCTCTGTATTCATTCCATTCATTGTTTTTTACTGCACAGTAAAATTGGATTATATTCAAGTACAACAGATTATTTAGTCATCTCCAATTTAATGAGCAACTACTTTTTTCCAATTCTTTTAGCTAACAAAAAGTTTTGCTATAAATGTTTCATTTTATCAATGGCCTTTTTGGGGCACAAGAAGAGTGATGGAATCTCTGAGTCAATGGACATTTTAGTCACCTTATTTACATAATTCCAAACTGCTTTCCAAAATGGTCATACTGATTCACAGCTCTACCAAGGATGCCCTAATGTGCTTATATTTCCACAACCCCTCCTACATGGACTATTCTCATAATTTGTCATCTTACTAAGACTGATTTTTAATTGAGCACATTTCCACTTATAAATGGGGATTATCCTTCATAGAGACCTAGGGCTATGCATTTATTCAAATTACATAATCATTGCTCACAACTCTTCAATAGCTTCTCTTCTTGTAATGCCTTCTAGAATATAAACTCTAGACAACTAGACATAGTTACATCTCTCACCTTAAAAAAACAACCCAGAAATAAAAAACAAAAACCTTAAAGAGCAGTATTAAGCCTGTTCACCCCCATTAAAATCCGTCTTTATCTATTCCTGTAGCCTGAATCAAGAAAGGCCCAGCATCCTAGTCTGTGACATAACTGACACATTAGCCCAGAGGACCCAGCAGTTATAAGAAGTGACATTTTGGATTTCTGAATTATCAGCTGCTTTATACATATGTTCATGTGAATGCCATATCAGCATCTCAACTTCAAAGTGTCCAGAAGTAAACTAATCACTTTCCTCTCCTCCTATTTTTCATATTTCTACTGATCATACCTCCATTGTCCTGGTCCACCATGCTGAAAACCTGAGATTCCTTTCACCTACCACATCCAATTTGTGACTAAATTCTATTGATATGATCTCTACAGTTCTCACCTGTATCTTCCTTTTCATTCATATTGCACCATCCTGTTCAGGTTCTCATAATTTCTTTCCTGAGCTATTGCAATACCTTCCTAATTGATCTTCTAGGCTCCATGCTCTCCTCTTTCTGGACTTTTCTGCACATAGCTGCCAAATTAATATCACCAAGACTAAGGTCTGAATGACCATGTCGCTCCTCTGTTTACAAAATCTCAGCTTCTCTCTCTCCGGCTCCTGGGATAAAATACAAATTCCATAGCCTGGCACTTAGAGCCCTCTACAATCTGGCTGTCAGGTAATCAACATTTATCAAATGCCTACCATGTACCAGGCACTGTGCTAAGTGCCAGGGATATAAAAAGGCAACAGACAATCCCTACCTTCAAGGAATTCACAATCTAATAAAGGAGACAACAAGCAAAAAATATATCTACCAAGCAAGGTACATTCAGGATAAATAGGAAACACTGTATTTTGCTGCATAATCATCACAGATTTAATCACACAGAGGTATGACTGTTCTGTGAAGCTTTAAAAACATTGTGCCTGTATTACTTAAAAATCACTTATTACTAAACTGTCTTTGGTACAATGTTACAATGCACAGAATACTCATGAATATATGTTAAGATTGAATACTGACAATGCACGTGTGCTGAGAATTCTAGCCTCCTGACTTGCAATGCGCAAGAGATAAATGTATATATTGTATATATGTATATATTGTATATTGTATATATAAATGTATATATTCCTGAGTGACACTCAGGAATACATTGCTGCTCTGTTTACCTTTTAAGTGACATGACAAACAGAATTATACCACATGACTATTACATGATGCAAGATTATAAACCAAATTTTGGACTAAAAAAAAATACAGGGTGCAATGATTATGTGATGAGATACAGTAATTAACAGTGGGAAGACACCAGAATTAAGAATGAAATTGGTTGGAAAGTCTTTTTGTAGAAGATGAAATTTTAGTTGAGATTTAACAGAAATCAGAGAAGCTAGCAGGTAAAGATGAGGATGGAAAGAATTCCAGGCTTGGGAAGAGCCTGAGGAAATGCCCAGAGCCAGGAGATGGAGTGTTTTGTTCATGAAACAGTAAGGAGGCCACTGTCTTTGGACTGAAGAGTGTGTAGTGGCAATAAGGTATAAGAAGACTGGAAAGGTAAGAGGGGGCTTATTTATGAAGGGTTTTGAATGATGAACAGGAGATTTTGTATTTTATCCTGAAGGCAATTGGGAATCACTGGAGTTCGCTGTGCAGAGAGGTGACATGGTCACAACTATGCTTTAGGAATATCACTTAAGTGACTGAATGGAGGATGGATTGGAGTTGGGAGACATTTAAGGTAGACCCGCCAGCAGGTTATAGCAATAATCCTGGCAATGCCACCACTAGAGTGGTGGCAAGTGTCAGACAAGAGAAGGGAGCATATTAGAGAGATGTTGCAAAGGGGAAATCAAAAGGCCTTGACAAACAGATTAGATGGGGAGGGTTGAGAGACAGTGAGGAATTGAGGATGACACCAAGGTTGTGAGCTTCCTGCTGTAAGATACTGCGCTGTTTTAATATGGACATATTATTTACCAAAAAGGGCAGGAAAAGGACATTTGTGTAAGAAACACAGAAAATCTCCTTGAGAAGAAACACAGAGAAGGCAGGAATGGAAGTGTTTCTAGAGAGGCAAAAGTACTTATTGATAGTTAAGATAGCTATAATACATTGTTTCCCAGAAGTTAATTCATAAATTACTGCTTTTAAGACTGAGATTTATACCTAGGATATTCTGAATGAAAGAACTTTTGGGGGACTATGGGACAATTGTATATTGATTGTCATATCTGACAGAAGTGTAGATTTGTGTATTTTCAACCCATACAATGTAGCATCATTCCCCTAGCATCCTTCTTATTTCCTTGGCACCCCAAAACTTATAAAAAAATATTTCTCTATTATTATTTTGCTATAAATTGAAGTGTGAAACAAAAGACCCACTTCCTTATCTTAGGAATTTGTCATGATCCTGATTATTTTTAAAAAAATGAATTCCTGAATAAAGGCAGATGGCTTTAGTACAAAATCTTTCATGTTACTATGCTAATTTGGTATGGCAAAGAAACTATCAAACTGTATTTAAAAAATATACTCTGGAAAAAAAGTATCACATGGTTAATGTCACCCTAATTCTTGTAGCCTTTCCTTGGTAATTAAATTTCCCTTTCTTCTCTCTCCTTACCCTACACATGGAGGTTATTAAAGTCATTCTCAAGAGAACTAATTTAAAATGTGATTACTATAGCACAGTGACCCTAATTTGTTATTCATTTAAAAAAAAAAAACCGCTAGCAGTGCTCTGGTTTTGTTGCATTTTGAGTTTCTTATACCATACTCTAACTATGCGCTGATTGCCTCTTTAATTAATAGACTACGGAGGTAGGGCATTTCTTTATTAAACATGGAACAGAATATGAAATCTTGTGAGCACTCGGCAGCATTTATTTACATAAGTCATATTGATGGGGTTGATTCAGTGGCAAAGAGAGAAGGAAGGAAATTTGGAGGTTATCTGCCAAAGAGGCAATTTCCTTTGTTAAAACAGTCAATTCTGGTATGAATAACACTGGGTCCACCATGTAATTATTAAGTAGAGGCCTTTATGTTTAATTTGCATTCCCTATCCCACCTCCATTGGGAAATTTTATATTCATTGGATGATGTTCATGGGTCATATTTGGTCAATTTGGTATTCATGTGATATTCTTGAGTCCAGTTCTGATAAAGATGGAAGAAAAGGGTGAGAGATAAAGATGTTACAATTGTATGTTAAATGAGAGCAGACAATACTAAGTCTGTATTGTGCATATTTGTGTGAATGTGTATTGGTAGGGTGTGGTACAGACGTTAAAGCTGAAGGAAGGAGACAGCAGTAACTGAAAAAACTTTGAAGTGATTACTAAGTCCTGACTTTATTTCTCTCCAGTCATTGTTAGAGGTGGAAGAGGAAGGGTGTTGGGAGATGGAATGGGGTTTTCAACAGACCTACTAAGAGAATGATTTCAAAGTTTAAGCAGTTTTCAGTTCAATAGGAATCATTTTTACCAGGACTCCTAATCCTAAGTCTAAGATGACCTTACAGTCACTGTTGGCACACTGGGAAATGACTATATAATGACTCAGGTATTCTGCCTGAGAACTCTGGCCCATGGACTTTGGGCTGGAAGAGATTGTAGAGATCAACTAATTCAGGGCTTTTTAAACTACTATCTATTCTATTAGCTTGTTGTGGGTTTTAAAAAAACATTTTGATAACTGCATTTCAATATAATTGATTTCCTTTGTAACCCTATTTTATTTTATACATTTAAAACATTATTTTGAGAAGGGGGTCAAAGGTTTCAACAGACCACCAAAGAGATCCATGACACAAGAAAAGCTTAAAAACCCCTGAACTAGTACAACCTCCTCATTTTACAGATGAGATAACTTAAGTGCAGGGAGGTTAAGTGACTTGCATAAAGTCATAGTCAATAAGTGAGAGGAGTGAGATTTGAACCTTGGTCCACTAAATCCAGAACCCTTTATCTTTATTCTGATCTTTCAATACTTTTAGTTCTGATAGTATTTATTGTCTATATCAATCATTCGGCATTAACCTTTACTTTTTGTATTATTTTGTTGAACTGTATTTCAAGTGTTACTGTTTATCTTTGCAGATGTTTGTCTCCTATCACCAACTAGCTAATAGAAGATAAAGTTCCTGTAGAGTAGAGACCCCGTTTATATTCCCTTGTATTCCCCGACATGACCTCATACAATACCTTACACACAGTAATTACTCTAAAAAATGTGTAACTCGATTGATCGATTACTACTTTGTCCAGTGATGGCCTAGCTCTCTCTTCTCCTGGTTCTCATTAGCTCAGTGATGCCATTATTCCAAAATGAAAACCAGAGGTGAATTGCTATAGTAGGAGGTGAGAAGGAAGGAAATAGAAAATCTGTTCTCCAAAGCTAATATAAGTTCTTTGTGGGGGAGGTAGTATAATCTATTTTTTCCTTATTCCTTTTCTCCCAGTACTTACTATTATATGAAGGACTCAAAAAGTGCATTCTCTGCTCCTGCCAAACCAGTCTACTCCATGTTCTTCAAATATACTATATATAGACTTGTCTTTATGGTTTGCCTGGGATTTCATCCTTTTTTTTCCCTCTCTTATTTCTTTCCTCTTACAGAAGTCATCATGATGGGACCTTGTCTTTTGTCTTTTTATACCCTTCACGTAGTAGGCATTCATCAAATATTTACCAATTGTTTACTTGAAAAAAGCAATATGGGGTAGTCTATAGAGTATTAGGTTAAGACATATAAACTATGGCAGACTTTGGGCAAATCACTTAACTTCTCAATGCCCTAGTCAATTCTCAAAAGTCATAAATTGTAAAGCCAGTACTGGCCTACTTTGGTAGAGGGAGTCTCCTCATCCTGGGCTCCTATAACAAAGAAATCACAGGTCCAGTGCAAAAAAAAAAAACCAACAACAAAAAACAAAGAAAACATTTCCCAAGCTCTTACTTTATTTTTATCTATGAGAAAATAAAAATGTAAAAAGATATGTTGCTATCTCTACTAGATTTATTTCTAGTCATCCATTCATTCATTCTTTTGTTCATGCATTTGTTTATTTATTTTAGAGGGAGGGCAAAAGGGCTATGAGAGTATGAATTTATAATTCAGAGAACAAAGAGATTTTTTTCTTTCATGCCCTGAGAAGGTCAATGGGGTGGGAGAGGATCAGAGAGTCGAAAATTCTGGTATTTTTACAACATATGGATCCATTGTGGGAACAGAGCAAAATTGCTTAATTTTATGCTAGTTCCCACTTTAAGTGGGAGTTAGTTCTAGGGCATTAAAAGCTAAATCAGAAAAATAATAAGTAGAACAGTTCTGCTTCTCTCCTAATGACTAGCACTAGGAAGAGCAGGGGAAAGAAAACCAGTGTTCATAGAGCCCTCCTAGGGCTAGCCAGCTTCTTGTTCCACAGCATTTTGTATTCTTGTGGGACAATTTAGTGAGGAATCTGAGGAAGGAGAGGTTGTCCAACTGCCGGTTTCTTTTTCTGAGCACCCCAAAGGGAATAGAGAGAGGGACTAAATTTATGATTTCATTCATATAAAGATATATGAGTCCTATAAGACACCACTTATCATGGTGGTTAGAAGACTGATGAGAGTCAGGAAAATGGGAATTCAATTCCTGTGTCAGATACATAATATGAGAATAAGAAAATCCCTTAATCTCTTAGTGCCCCAGGCAATCTCTAAAATTTGGTGTTGCAGAACCATTGCTGATTTGCATTTATAAAAGGAGTCTCCATTAGGACTTCCTTATACCTACAAAATTGCAGGTCTGGGCTCCACCCCCAACCTCATCCTTTACCTCCCACCCTTCAAAAAGGTATAAATAATCTTGGTCCAGTAGAATAGATGATGATGAAACAGACTTCTTTCCTTCAGGGGAGAGGGGGTGGACCATGGGTATGAAATGATGTGTATAATGTCAGCCTTTGTCATTATGTTGTTGGTTTTGTCTGTTTGTTACAACAGAGGGTTTTATGGGTGGTAAAGGTGGCAGAGGAATACCTAGAAATGAATGTGGTATAAAAAAACCAAATTAACTTTAAAAATTCTAGTTTAAATCACAGGAACATAAAGAAAGAACTTTTTATAGCAGGAGTCTTGTGATTCCAACACTAAACTTCTCTGTACACCCTATGTTCCAGCCTTATTAACCAACTTTAAGACGTGTCAATATCTTTCCTACACAGTACTATGGTTTCATATGCCTGAAATGTCTTCCCACAAACCCTTCTTTTGTTGAAATCCTAACTATCCTTTAAAATCCAAATGCCCCTTCCACCATATTGCCTTCCCTGATCCCTGAGTCTTTCCTTTTGTCTCTCTAAACCAGCGGTTCTCAACCTGTGGGTCACGACCCCTTTTGGGGGGGGGTGTCAAATGACCCTTTCACAGGGGTTGCCTAAGACCATTGGAAAACACATATTTCTGTGAATTTCTTAGCACCAATTTTTAGAAAATCAGGTTAACTGATATCTAGGGCAAAATGATTAGATAGACCAGGGGTGGGGAATTTGAGGCCTCAAGGCTTTGTGTGACCTTCTAAGTCCTGGGGTATGACCTTTTGACTGAGTCCAAATTTTGCAGAACAAATTATTTTATTAAGGGGATTTGTTCTGTGACATTTGGATTCAATCAAAGGGCTGCACTTGAAGACCTAGAGGGTCACATGTGGCCTTGAAGCCCCAGGTTCCCATCCCTGAGCTAGACACACATAGGATAATTTATATCAGATTGTGAGAGATAGCAAAGGGTTAAGTTTCCATACGCTCCAGAATGAGGTAACAAAACTTAAAGGAAACAACACTAGCCTTCTTCTCATTGGTTGCCCCTCCCCCCCAATTTGGTGTGTAGATGTGCACAAGTACGGGATTGAAGGGTGTTTCCTTCTGATTGGGTAGAAGGGTCAAATGAATAATTTTGATAATAAAGGATTGTCAATTGTAACTCTCATTGGCTGTCTCCAAATTTGGTGCATAATGAGGGATTGGAAAACACTGTCCTCTGAAGGGATACTAATTCACGAATAATTATGGTAATGAAGGATTGAGATTGCTTTGCACAGATCAGTTTGAGATTATAAATCCACCTGACCAACCAATGGTGAGACAGGACAGGGGAGTGGGCCGAGTTAGGATTAGGATAACAAAAACATGAGAGCTTCTGCAATTTGTACTCCCCAGCTGACGCCCCTTAAATGAGGAGGGCTGTGCCCTTTCTCACGAGAAAGAAGAAAGACCTTTTCTGCTTTAGGATTCAGACTCTGATTTTGAAGATCTGGCAGTGGTTTCTATCCCGTACAAAAATAATAAGTCACCTTTCTTGTGGTGGGTTGGAATCACACAATAATCCTAATTATAATGCTATTGTGTTCCTGTATTGTGGCTTCTTAGCTATCTATTATAAAGTTATGTAAGCTCCTTGAGGGCAGGGACTGTTTTGTGTTTTGTCTTTTTATTCCCCCAGAATCTGAAATAGTGTTTTGCACAAAGTAAGTGCTTAATAATTTTTTTAATCATTAAAACAAAGTGCTGTAAAATTAGGAAGATGAGAAGTAAGAAAACTCAGAATCATAAAATATTGGAATGAAAAACTGATTACCTAGTTTAGAGGTTCTGAACCTTTTTTTGTGTCATAGACCCCTGTGGCAGTCTGATGAAACCTATGGATACCTCAGAATATTAGAAAAAAAAAACCTCATAATTGAAGGAAGTGCTAAATTTCATTTAAAAACTAGTGGAAAGTAAGATGTATTTTGTTCCTGTGTAAGTTCAAAGACACCCTATAATCTATCCACGGAACGCTTGGAAGTCTGTGGATCCCAGGTGAAGAACTCCTGATCTATTCCAATTGTCTCATTGACTACTGTTTGCAGTACAGAACCAAGTTAATCAACCCCAATCCTAAAATAAAACAAGACAGAAACATTTTTTAAAATGAGCAAAATAAAACACTTCTATGATAGAAACAACAGATACAGTAAATGTTTATCTGAAAATGTGTAGGTGTGATAATCTTTAATGGATCTCATTAGCCATAGTTTAAGCCAGCTGTCTCTATCCATTCTCTGAAGTTTTCTATCATTTTGAACCAGAATTTGAAAAGCATTGTCCTAATTAACTTTCATCTCATTTCTTCTGTGACTTCCTATGACTTCCCAAATAAAATCCAGACTTCATTGTCTGTCATTCAAGGTTTTTCACCTTACCTTACCAACCTTCATTCATACTGATCAGCTCTATATACCCTACGTTCCAGCCTTACTAGACTATTTTAAAACATGATAAAAGGTCTGATGGTTCTGTGCCTTTCCATGCCTAGAATGCCTTCCCTCAAGCTCTTCAAACTTGTCACCTGTTGAAGTTCTAGCCATCCTTTAACATCCAAATGTCACCTCTTCTATGTTGCCGTCCTGGAACTTCTGGTTAGGGGGATATTTTTGGATATCTCACACAATTTTGTTTTTTCAATTGTTTAATGTAATTATCATGTAATGTGTCATTTAGTAGTGTGAGTTAATTTTGTTGACTTCTTTCCTTACTAGACTATAAGCTTTATGAGGGTAGGGACTAGTTTATATTTTCTATCTTCCCCTCTGTATATAGTAGGCATAAAAAATTCCTTGAATAAGTGAAGTGGACTAATAATAGTCTGTCATCCCCATTTGACAGATAAAATGACGTACAGAAAGTCATAAAAACTAGTTTGGCAGGATAAGTCATGAAATAAGGGGTGAGAGGGAGGTATCTATTTTAAAAATTTGTTTTGTTTTGTTTTTTGGGATGTCTCTATTTAGAAAAGGCATAGGGTCTCTTTCTTAAAAACTTATTCGGAGTCCAGAATTTATGCCTATGACACTAGGGGCAAAAAAGGTGAAATTTTTCCCAATGTCACCCATCAATCTCTGTAATAACTAGTGTGACATGAAGGATCCCCTAACTCTTTTACCAAAACAGATGAAAAACTTTCAACATTCAAACATACCAGAATTAAAGAAAAAATGAAGTCAACAGGAATGGCTCAACTTTTTAGGGTCTAGCAAACATTTTACTGAAATGCCTAGTAGTCAGGGACCAAGACCTACTTTACACAGAAGGCAGTAATTAGATCAGGGGTGAACAACTTTTCAAAAGCATTATAATAAGGTTCTGACCCCTGTTCTTCTCTAAGCCATGACTAGGCTCTGCCTTTTACAGGATGAAGGGTGTGGTTGACTTTATATAGATTTAGAGGAATTTAAACGGCATAGAAAGACTTCTCTATCCCTAGATATCTACCAAAATTCTAACACGAGATTCATTTGGATCACTCTGTCCAGTTTTAAAAATGGTACCTCTACCTATTAAAAGAATCTCTTTGTTAGGTTCTGGCAACCTCAAAGCTTGGACCCTGAAGAAATGTCTTTGTGAGGGTTCTGCGTATTCCTTAACAGTGATATTTTTTCATTTTATATATTGATAAGCATTTATTAAAATATTTCTCTATTGCTATCTGGTTTAGATATAACAGTAAGTGGGGAAAGAAATGTTGGCCTAAATTTAGCTTTCATTTTATTATTTATCTAAAGTAAAATAGTTTACTTTTAGTACAAATAAAACTATGAAACATTAATCTTTTATATTCACAAAATACTGTATTATTAACTTTAAAACTATTTTGATAGTCTCTTAGAAAAAGAAGCACCCACATTATGAGAGACATTCATATTACCTTGCGTGATAATTTGGGGTTGTAAATGTCCCCCATCTCCTCTTCTGTCTTGCATTCCTGGCAGCCTACCATGTCCACAGCTGGATTGGTCCACTTCCCCTTTCTCAGGACCCTTTTGATTTCTCTGTTTCAAGCAATGAAATTCTTGTCTTTTGTATGGAAAGCAGCTGACCAAAGGTTATGCTCATGTATGTCCAAAGAGAGCTTAAAGATGAGTTCAGAGAAGCTATCAAAGTTAAAAACAATGAATAAATTAAGCTCAAAGTTGCGTGCACTACACTTTAACCTAAAGTCTTCAATCTCTTCTATAATGTGGTTCATTTATACTTGCTGCACTCAGCCCAATAGCCTTGTTGTTATGCTGGGGCTACAGTGAATGATTGTGCAGGGACAGGCAGCTAAAACTGTATTATTCTTTTTTTTGAGGGGGTCATTGTTTAATTTGCCCTGCCTCTCACTGGAGCTATGGCAACAAATTCTTTCTGATGAATAAACTGTGTCATTGTGGGCCAGCTCAACTACTTGTGCTGTCTGAATGACAAATATTCTTTTTCTCTTCCTTCCTTCCTTCCTTCCTTCCTTCCTTCCTTCCTTCCTTCCTCCCTCCCTCCCTTCCTTCCTTCCTCTTTTCCTCATAGCTAAAATGAAGACAAAGTGTATCTATCTACTTTAAGGTTCAGATATTCCTTTAAATCTCTTGACACTACAAAAAAAATAGTAACTATTTTAAGGTTTGCAAAGAACTTTACGTATGTTATCTTGTTTGCTCCTCATAACAAGCCATAGTACTTTGCACATAGTAAGTACATGATAAATATTTATTAACTGACTGACAAACCTATAAAGTAGGTGCTATTTATCCCCATTTGACAGAAGAAAGTGAGACCAAGGGAGGTCAAGTGACTTGTCCACAGTTACACTGCTAGTAAATATCTGAGGTTGGATTCAAACTTAGCACTTCCTAACTCTTATTTGTCATCTAGTGTCATGGTCTTAATTTCAAAGTGGTCTGGAGCTTTGATTTCTGGGAGCTGAAAGTCACAATATATTTCAGCTCAGGATTAATGCTGGGAACCAACTTGATGAGCTCAGAATCTAAATTTATTAATTTCGTATGTATGTATCGCTAATGTACTTATTATTCTTGCATAACATCCTTGTATGAAGTGCGAGCAGCTCAAAACCTCAGTTTAGTTTTTAACTCATTTTCCCTTCACTTTCCACATCTCATCAGTTACTGAGTCCTAGTACTGATGCCTTTACAATGCCTTCCAAATTTTCCTTCTCTTCTTTATTTCTACTATCAGTCAAACACAGATCTTCATCACTACATGTCTGGATGACTGTGACACTTAAGCTACTGAAATCCAATTGGGTGGAAGTATAGCTGAGAGTATGGGACTTACACCAGACAGCCTACCAAGTGCACGTGTAAATCTTGTGACATAGAACCAATATTAGTTGCTGCAGTTGTCTATAGATGACTGGAGGCAAGAACAAATGGTTGAAGAAAGATTAAGAGAAGTAATACAAGCCAAAAAGCAGGTAATGATTCTACTTGCCTTAAGTTCCAGACAGGAGAAGGCACTTCCTGTTGTGGCAAAGGCAGAAGTTGAAGCTGTGCAGTGGAGTGCTCTGTTGCACTGTGACTGAATCCCACACTTGGAATGGGAAAGTAGCTGGTTGTACCCAGAGCTCACTGCTCAATAGCCATGAATGCCTTACATGATGACTTTGGACATATGGGTCAAAAAAGAATCCTCAAGCTGGCAAGAAACCTGTTTTACTAGCCTAAGATGGCTGTAGATGTCGTCAAGAAGTGTGGAACTTGTTCCAGATGTGTACAAAGAAAAATACTACTTACTTGTTCTGCATTTTTTGGAGAATATAAGGACCAACAAGTCTTTGGAACAGGTCTATAGATTTTTTTTTATCCCTAGAAGGAGATAGTAAAAATATGAATCACATCCTAATAATGACTGACCATTTCACCAGATACGCACAAGTATACCCAACCAGAAATTAAAAAAAAAAAAACACAACTCATCTACTATTGTTAAAATGTTATGGGAAAAGTGTTTTTCAGTATATATATAAATGTCCTGCCAGGATCCTCTCTCACCAAGGTTCAGGCTTTGGGAGCAAGCTACTCAAGAAATGTTGACCTTGGTAGGTATCAGAAAGTCTAGGACTATCCCTTACCATCCACTAGAGATGCACAGCTTGAATGTTTTAACCATATACTGATCAATATGCTAGGAACTTTGAGGCCATAACAAAAGTCTCAGTGGAGTCAACAATTCCACCACAAATGATGCTACAGGCTTTATATCATACTTGTTCATGTTAGGGCAAGAATCACAACTGTCTATTTACTTGGATTTTAGTACCTCAGGTGAATGAAGTGATGTAGCTACTCACACTCAACACGGCTCTCAGTTGAAAAAGAAACTGAGATATACCTACCAACTAACCACAGTTTCAGCTCAGAATACCTGTGACAAAAATAAAAAACGTTATGATGGCAGATTATAGTGTGAAGACCTTCAACAAGGAGACTATTTCAACTAGGACTATTCAGACTATTCAACAAGGAATTCTATTGAGAAACTTTGGCATTGAAGGAACTCACAAGTTAGTCATCCAATGGAAAATTAACCAATTCAAAGTTATTGAGAGACTGGGCAACTTGCCTTGACAAAATAGCCCCAAAGAATGGATGGGCTTAATTAGAACTATTTTCTGTAACCATCTATTACCCGTTGGCAAGTTAGTTGGACTTTTTCACAAGAAGGGGGAGAGAACTGATGGACACTCATTTAGAAAAAGGCTGAAAAAAAGAAACTCTACCAGCTGTACAAAGACTTTCTGACCTATATATAGTTATTTACAATGGTGCATCCAGTGAAGGAGACAGTGTGTATTTTTACAGGGCAGGAGATTGGAACCCAAAAGGAACTCCTTTCCGGCCCAGAACTGCTACAGTGACTTGTAGGGTACAGATTCAACCCACAAGGCTCTAACGTACTGAGAGCTAAACTGCTTTGGCTTTCAGCCCAGGTGTAGACACACAAGTCCTGCTGGTCAGCCCATATCAACTACTAACTAGCTTTAGTAAAGGACCCGGCTAAGTATAGGACCAGGCTAAGCTATAATGCTACAGGTAAACCTGAAGATACGGTCACACATGTCTCTAGGGGACAATGCTAGAGATTACCCATGTGAAGAGCATCTAATTGCATATTTACTGCTACACATGTAATTGTTGCATGTTTGAGTGTGCTTGTTTTTTTTTTACTTTGCTATTATGTTTGACTATATTTTGTGTCATATTCATAGCAATGTCTGTTAATTGTTTTGTGTATACACTAGTGCTTATAGCTAAGTTACGTCATATATAAATATATAATGTTATCAGAGCTAGCAAGCTTTTGCTTTGTTAGTTAGACACACTTATTACTTTTGATTGACTATCATATGCTGTGGATACACATGCACTTTCAAAATGTTAACATGTTATATCTTAAGCAAGATGTTGCTATAGCTTCCTCCCAGTGCCACGTCTACTGCATGTACTGTTAGGGTGCATTTGTTTTATTTTAGGTACCAAAGGTTAGTTACCTGGGGCTTCAGTAAAATAACCTTATTGTTTAAAAGTGCTGATGTTTGTGTTTATGCTATGTAGTTATAAGTTTTGGGCTCCCCTCAGTTGATCTTTTCTTTGTCTTGACAAAGAGGAAGAATATATTTATTTCCATAAGAACAGTGATACCCTCAACTGCCCAACACTATCAGTGAATAGACCAATTCTATATAAGTGAGCTTCCAAGCTAACTGCATCTGACCTCATTAAGCACCAAGCATCCTAGTTCTAATAATTTTGGAAGGAAATTTTCATAAATGCATTGTATACTTTTCTCCTTTTTTAGAGGATACTGGACCTAATTTAACCTTTTTATGATATAGGGTCATCACAAACATCCATTCCTATAACATTGAATACACAGGGGCTGATGAACTACTGTGGGATTATTTGTCCCTACATTGAATACTTCCAGATTGCTTTTTTTGAGTTTTCATGTCTGCCTTTTATTTTTTTCTCTCTTGTCAGGCTGTCACATTTCTGCTGTCACTGTGCCTGCCTGTAACAGCCCTTTTTCTCATGTAGGTTGTGCTATTTCTTTCTTTTTCTTTTAAAAAAAATAGTACTTTATTTTTTTTCCAACTACATGTAAAGTTTTCAACTTCAATTTTTTATAAAATTTTGAGTTCCAATTTTTTTCTCCCATTCTCCCTCCCATCCCCCCCTTCCCCAAGATAGCAAGCAATATGATATAGGTTATACATGTGTAATCATGTAGACATATTTACACATTAATCATGTTGTTAAAGAAAAAACAGAACAAAAGGGAAAAGTCATGGAAAAAAAGTGAAAATAGTATACTTTGGTCTGTATTCAGACTCCATGGTTCTTTCTCTGGATGTGGATAGCATTTTCCATTATGAGTCTTTTGGAATTGTCTTGAACTATATTGCTGAGAAGAGCTAAGTCATTCATAGTTGATCATCATGTAATGTTGCTGTTACTGTGTACAATATTCTTCTGGTTCTGCTCACTTCACTCAGTGTTAGTTCATGTAAGTGTTCCCAGACTTTTCTAAAACTTGCTGGCCCATCATTTCTTATAGCACAGTAGTATTCCATTACATTCATATACCACAACTTGTTTGGCCATTGACCAATTGATGGGCATCCCTTCAATTTCCAATTCTTTGCCACCACATAAAGAGCTGCTATAAATATTGTTGTACATGTAGGTCCTTTTCCCTTTTTTATGATCTCTTTGGGATACAGATCTAGTAGTGGTATTGCTGGATCAAAGGGTATGTATGCATAGTTTGATTGCCCTTTGGGCATAATTCCATATTGCTTTCCAGAATGGTTGGATCAGCTTACTATTCAACCAATAATGCCTTAGTGTCCCAATTTTCCCACGTCTTCTCCAACATTTATCATTTTCCTTTTCTGTCATATTAGTGTGATATAATCTGATAGGTGTGAGGTAGTAGCTCAGAGTTGTTTTAATGTGCATTTCCCTAATTAATAGTGATTTAGAGCATTTTTATATGACTAGATAGCTTTAATTTATTCATCTGAAAACTGCCTATTCATAGCCTTTGACAATTTAGCAGTTGGGGAATGACTTGTGTTCTTATAAATTTGACTCAGTTCTTTATATATTTGAGAAATGAGGCCTTTACCAGAAATGTTGACTGTAAAAACTATTCCCTATCTTCCTGTTTTCCTTCTAATCTTGGTTGCATTGCTTTTGTTTGTGTAAAACCTTTTTACTGTAATGTAATTGAAATTATCCATTTTGCATTTCATAATATTTTCTGTCTCTTGTTTGATCACAAATGCTTCCCTTCTTCATAGCTCTTCAGGTAAATTATTCCTTGCTCTCTTAATTTGCTTATGGTATCACCCTTTATGTCTAAATCGTGTATCCATTTTGACCTTATCTTGGTATACTATGTGAACAAAATGTTGGAATATGTCTAGCTTCAGCCATACTGTTTTCCAGTTTTTCCAACAGTTTTTGTCAAATAGTGAGTTCTTATACCAGAAGCTGGAGTCTGGGTTTCTCAAATAGAGAATTGCATTATATACTATATGATTGTATTATGTATTATATACTATGTGAATGTATTATATACTATATTACTATAATCATTTACTATTGTGCGCACCTAATCTATTCCACTGATTTACCACTCTATTTCTTAGCTAATACCAAATAGTTTTGATGATTTCCACTTTATAATATAGTTTTAGATCTGATATGACCAGGCCACCTTCCTTCGCATTTTTTCATTAGTTCTCTTGATATTCTTGACCATTTGTTCTTCCAGATGAATTTTGTTATTATTTTTTCTAGCTCTGCAAAATAATATTTTTGTAGTTTGATTGGTATGGCATTAAATAAGTAAATTAATTTAGGTAGAATTTTTATTTTTATTAAATTAGCTGTGTCTACCCATAAGCAATCAATATTTTTCCAATTGTTTAGATCTGCCTTTGTGTGAAAAGTGTTTTGTAATCATATTCATATAGTTTCTGGGTTTGTCTTGGCAGGTAGACGACCAAATATTTTATATCGTCTACAGGTATTTTAAATGTAATTTCTCTTTCTATTTCTTGCTGCTGGGCTTTGTTGGTAATATGTAGAAATGCTGATGATTTATGTGTGTTTGTTTTATATTCTACAACTTTGTTAATTATTTCAAGTAGTTTTTTACTTGATTCTCTAAGTACACCATTATATCATCTGCAAAGAGTGATAGTTTTGCTTCCTCATTATCTATTCTAATTCCTTTAATTTCTTTTTTCTTCTCTTATTGCTAAAGCTAATCCTTCTAATACAATATTGAATACTAGTGGTGATAATGAACATCCTGTTTCACCCCTAATCTTATCGGGAAAGCTTTTTAGCTTATCCCCATTGCAGATAATGCTTGCTGATAGATTTTTATTTTAAGGAAATTTTTAAGGAAAGCTCCATTTATTCCTGTGTTCTCTAATGTTTTTTAATAGGAATGGGTCCTGTATTTTGCCAAAAGTCTTTTCTCCATCTACTGAAATAATTATATGATTTCTGTTGGCTTTGTTATTGATATGGTCAATTATGCTGATAGTTTTCCTAATATTGAACCAATCCTGTATTCCTGATATAAATCCCACCTGATCATAGTGTATTATCTTGGTGATAAATTGCTGTAATCTTTTTGCTAATTTTTAATTTTGTTAATTTTTAATTAAAATTTTTTTAAAAAATGAAAATATTAATTAGGGAAATTGGACTATAATTTTCTTTCTCTCTTTTGGCTCTTCCTGGCTTAAGTACCAGCACCATACTTGTGTCATATAAGGAATTTGGTAGGATTCCTTCTTCATCTATTTTTCCAAATATGTTGTATAGTATTGGAATTAATTGTTCTTTAAATATTTAGTAGAATTAACTTGTAAATCCATCTGGCCATGGAGATTTTTTTCTTGTTTTGTTTTTTTTTTTTTGCTTTTTGGAGGGCAATTGGGGTTAAGTGACCCTCTCAAAGTCACATGGCTAGTGTGTCAAGTGTCTGAGGCCGCATTTGAACTCAGGTCCTCCTGACTCCAGGGTTCTCTATTCATTGCACCACCTAGCCACCCCAGAGATTTTTTTCTTAGGAAGTTCATTAATGTCAATTTCTTTTTCTAAAATGGGGTTAAGTACTTTATTTCCTCTTCTGTTAATCCAGGTAATTTATATATTCATCCATTTCACTTAAATTGTCAGATTTATTGGCACACAGTTGGGCAAAATAGCTCCTAATTATTGCTTTGATTTCCTCAGTTGAAGCATAATATATTCTGCTCTAGCCTTTTACCTTTACTCTGCTTGTGTCTCTCTGCTTCAGATGTGTTTCTTGTAAACAACATATTCGTAGGATTCTGGCTTTTAATCCTCTCTGCTATCCACTTCCATTTTATAGGAGAGTTCATGCTATTCACATCCATTGTTATGATTACTAACTATGCATTTACCTCCATCCTATTTTACAATTCATACTTCTCTGTCTCTCTCTCTGTCTCTCTGTCTCTGTTTCTGTCTCTGTCTCTGTCTCTCTCCTCTTTCACCCTGTCCCTTCTCATAAGTTTTTTGTTTCTGACCACTGTCTCTCTCAATCTGCTCTTCCTTCTATCATTCCTCACCTTTTCTTTTCCCTTTCTCCTCCTACTTCTCCATAGGATAAGATAGATTTCTTTACTCAACTGTGTGTGAATGTAGTTCCCTCTTTGAGCTAAATCTGATGAGGGTAAGGTTCAAACAGTGCTCACCCACTCCCTTCTTTCTCTCTACTGTAATACATCTTTTGCATCTCATTCCATGACATAATTTACCCCATTCTGCCTCTCCCTTTCCTCTTCTCCCAGTACAATCCTTTTTTTCCACCTCTTAATAATTTTTTTAATCATCACATTAAAATCAACTTTTACCCACACCCTCTGTCTATGTATACTCCTTTTAAATGCGCTAATAGAGATACAATTCTCAAGAGTTACAAGTATCATCTTCCCATGTAGGAATGTAAACAGTTTAACCTTATTGAATAGCATGTTGTTATTTTTTTCTTTTCTGTTTACTTTTTTATGCTTCTCTTGAGTCTTGTATTTAAAGATCAAAATTTCTGTTCAGCTCTGGTCTTTTCATCAAGAAAGTTTGAAAGTCCCCTATTTCATTGAATATCCATCTTTTTCCCCTGAAAGATTATGCTCAATTTTTGTGGGCAGTTGATACTTGGTTGTAATCCAAGCTTCTTTGCCTTCTGACATATCATATTCCAAGCCTTCTGATCCTTTAATGTAGAAGCTACTAAGTCCTGTGTAATCCTGACTCTGGCTCCCTGATATTTGAATTGTTTCTTTCTGGCTATTTTCTTCTTGACCTGATAGTTCCGGAATTTGGCTACAATATTCCTTGGGGTTTTCATTTTGGGATCTCTTTCCAGAGGTGATTGGTGAATTCTTTCAATGAGTATTTTACCCTCTAGTTCTAGGATATCAGGACAGTTTTTCTTGGTAATTTCTTGAAATATGCTATCCAGATTCTTGTTTTGATGATGACTTTCAGGTAGTCTGATAATTCTTAAATGATCTCTACTGGATCTATTTTCCAGGTTAGTCATTTTTCCAATGAGGTATTTTATATTTTTTTCTTTTTTTTTCATTCTTTTGATTTTGTTTGATTCTTGGTGTCTCATAGAGCCATTAACTTCTACTTGCCCAATTCTAATTTTTAAGGAATTGTTTTTGTACTTCCTTTTCCATCTGGCCAATTCTACTTTTAAAGGATTTATTTTCTTCAGTGGATTTTTTTTTTCATTTGACCAACTCTATAAAGGAGTTGTTTTCTTCAGTCAATTGTTGTACTTCTTTTTCCAAGCTACTGACTCTTTTTTTCATAATTATCTTGCATAACACATTTCTTTTCCCAATTTTTCTTCTACCTCTCTAATGCGATTATTAAAACTTTTAGAGCTCTTCCAAGAGGACTTTTTGGGCTTGAGATCAATACATATTCCCCTTTGAGGGTTTGAATATTGGCATTTTGATACCGTTGTCCTGTTCTGAGCTTATGTTTGGATTTTCCCTGTCACCATAGTAGTTTTCTATGCTCGGGGCTCTTTTTTTTTTTTCTCATTTTAAAAAAGTTGAGCTCTGCTCCTGGGGGTACCGGGTGCACCGTCCCAAGCTTCTTTCACTGGGGTTTCTAGGTACTATGCTAGGTGCTGAGAACAAAAATACAATAATAAAACAATCTTTGTCTTCAAGGAACTTATATTCTATCAAGAGAGTCTGTCATATAATATATATGAAACATATATGTTACTGGGACTACCATATGTGCCAGAATACCTCTTATTGAATTTCCCTACTTGAATGAGGCTCAGGGGTTGTTTCTGGCAGAGTTATGATGACATAATGAAAGTACTTGGGAGAGACTCTAGAGCAGATGTAGATATTCTATAACTGGAGTCATTGTTCAGTTGACCATGCAGATAAAAGGAATTTTTGGCTATAGTTGCAGAACTGGAAGGCAGTTCCGTCAAAAGGTCTTCATCAGCATTTGTCTCTTTCTTTGTGACTGCTCTCCCTTGGTAGATGTCTGCTGATCTGACTTCTTTGCCAACAGTGTCTGGTGAGATATGAGAAAAGCACTTGAGATCTCTTGCTCCAAGGCTAACACTTGACTCTTTGAAATTGGACCTCTGTTGATCACCTTCCTTGGCCTTTGTTTTTTCTTTCAAGATGGAGATTAATCTGGAGGCTCTGACCTCTGAATTCTGAGAAGTCAGGAGATCAAACCTCCAGTGACACTGGAATCTGGGACTTAGAATCCATGCTGAATTTTATAGTCAACCTAGTATCGATGCATGAAAGAATAAGGAATAACTTTTGAAATTGTCCTCTATAATTTGTTGGTCAGATACACTATCAATAAAACTTTTCCATGATAGGCAGCAGTGATCCCACTAAGCATGGCAGCTGTGAGGACTAGGTATTTGTTGAAGGAAATAACAGCAGAATTAACTTTGGAATCAAGTCAACCACCCCCATAGCAATTATTTTAATGGACAGTTGTTCTTACTTAGACAGTTTTTCATACCAATGAAAACCATAATTTAGATGTTTATAGGAAAAGGCCAACTGGGGACAAGAGATGCACCCTAGTGTTATGGAAAATGCCTGGACTGGGGACTCAGGAGACCCAGAGTTCAGTTCTGACTCTACCTCTAATTAGTTATGTTCAAGCTCTTTCACTGCTCTGGATCTCAGTGGTTTTATCAGTTGAATGATGGGGTTGGACTAGATCAGAGGTTCTTAAAATGGAATCTATAGACCCTAAACAGATGGACAGATTTCAGGGGCCTGTGAACTTAGATGGGAAAAACTTAATTCTTTATTTTCATTAACCTCTAGTTGAAATTTAGCATTTCTTTCAATTATTTAAAAAAATATTATTCTAAGATGGGACTCACAGAATTCATCAGACTGACAAAGGAGTCCAAGAACCTTTCCATTGTTAGCAACTCCCACCCTTGCAGGCACATGCATGTGCAAGAGGGTGTGTGTGTGTGTGTGTGTGTGTGTGTGTGTGTGTGCGTGCACACGTGCATGCCTGCACAGGCAAAACACACCTCCTTCCAACATTTGAATAGAAACATTCAATTTAGTGAAATTCAACAAAAAAAAACATTTATTAAGCACTTATTAAATATGTGCCAGGTAATGTGCTAGGAACTGGTGATATAAAGTAAAAAATTAAATAGCTTTTGCTTTCATGGAGCTTACATTCTATTAGCATGTTCTATAGGTTCAAGAAGTATTTATCCAGTTCCTTCACTATGGTTTATATCAAAAACTCAAGAAGTTCATATTTCACTAGAGTTAGGTAAATTTATTGGGATTCACATTGAGTCTTGATGGATTATGAATGGACCTGGCATTGGCTATACAGGTTTAATTTCTTGTCAGAAAGTTAAGTTCTTATCAGGAGCTAAGAAAATTTCTTAGGGAAGGAAAACTTTTATAGAGAACTCATTATATAACATGCAAGGTTCATAATTGTTTTCATGTTTTCATGATTGTTTTATTTTCTTTCTTTTCTCTCCATCCCTTCCTTTCTTCCTTCCTTCCTTCCTTCCTTCCCCAAGCAGTTCATATAGCTCAAAAGAAGAACGTTCTTGCTTACATATTAACAAGAAGTTTGGAACCCATGGAAGAAATTGCCTGGGTAAAGTCATTATTTGTCCCTGAGGTATATGCAGCATCTGTAAGGAAGCAGAAAGTCTCTGGACGTGGACTTTCAGAGATTGGTAATAATTTCACATCACTATGGAGAAGAAGGCTTGCTATAAAGCCCTGTTAGTAAGTCAGCCAGGGAAAATGAGAACCAAAAATGCAATCTTCTGTTAATGGTGGCATAGCTGGGCACAGGCCAACTGGAATGTTCAAAGTTGTAACTAGTACCCATGCATATACCCTGATGGAAATCATGAGGGTGTCTACAACCTTTGTAGGACTTCCTTGACTATATTATTGGGTGGGGCTTGATTTTCCAATTGATTCATCTTCTTCACAGGGGAGTACTACTATTCTCAGGGCAGTAGATTGTTTCTCAAAGATATGCCAAAGAACAGAATCAGAGAAAGAACAATATGGACAATTGGAAAGAATAATTTACACGATGACTACAGCACTGCAAAAGGAAACAACTGTTAAAATACTTCAGAAATATGATCAATGAAATAATCAATTACAATTCCAGAAGACTGATGATGAAGTGATGAATCAAAGGTGCAGAATGAGACATACATTTTTTTGACACATCAGTGTATGAATTTGTTTTTCATTATTGTAGTTGCTTGTTACAAAGGAAGGAAAGTCTTTGGAAGAGGAGACCATTGAGGTGGAGCAAGGAAATGGAGGGGTGGTAATAGTGAAAATGATACTAAAAAACAGAAAGGATGTCATTAAATCATTAAAAACAAGAAATCATAGAGATTAGATCAGGGGTGGGGAACCTATGGCCTTGAGGTCACATGTGGCCCTCTAGGTCCTCAAGTACAACCCTTTGACTGAATCGAAACTTCACAGAACAAATTCCTTTAATAAAAGGATTTCTTCTGTAAAACCTGGACTCAGTCAAAAGGCCACATCCAAGTCCTAGAAGGCCACATGGAGCCTTGAGGCCCCAGATTCTCCACCCTGGATTAGATGTTCTAAAGAGGATACAGACAAGCAAGGCAGTGTGGGAACTACCCTGTTAGAATTAGAGTATTCAGAAACATAAACTGTATGTGTTGAAGATTCAGAGTTTTATATGCAGTCCTCCATTTCTGTTTTTATTTGTGCCTGGAAATGTTCATTTGATTGTCAAATTCATAAAAATAAAAAAGCAAGTTTATTTCCTTTTTAAAATTAAATTTTATTTTTAGTTCTGAATTCTCTCCCTCCTCCACCACCTCCTCTTATGATTGAAAAGTCAAGAAATACAACAGCCATTGTACATATGAAGTTAGCCAAACTGTATTTCTGAATTAGCCATGTTCTGAAATAAAAATGAGAAAAGGAAAGAGAAAAAAATACACTTCCATCTGTCCTCTGAGTTCATCAGTTCTCCTTCTGGAGGTGGACAACATTTTTCATGGTGAAACCTTTGCAATTGTCGTGAATCACTGCAGTCTTTCACAGTTGATTATCTCTACAATATTGCTGTTACCATGCAAATTGTTCTCCTGGTTCTGATCACTTCCCTCTGCATCAGTTTGAAAAATGACATTTTAAAAAAGTAATGAGCTATCAGGTTCCACGTCCCAAGCTATCATCTGCCTCAACTAAGATGTGATTTTTTTTCAGAATGTTATTAACATGCACAGGTTTCTCAATCATATTATCTACAACTAAGTTCTCAAGAGGATTTCAAAAGAGGGTTCGAAATTCAATAACTACCCTACCTTACTGTCCAAAAAGCCAGTGGGTTTGTAAAGTGTAAAAATGAAGACATTAAAAAGTACTGATGCTGTCATACTGCACTTTCTGCAGGACTGAGTTTAATTCCTGCTAAAGGGAGATTTTTGCCAGGAATTATGATTGGAAACTTATTCTTTCAGGTATCCTATAAAATCTCCCCATGTAGCTGACTAGCAAACATATTGGAAACTCAGCAAATGTCAGCTTTGAAGAATTGGGAACCACATCTACAAATGGAGAAACTGCGCCATCTAAGCATTATGGTGGACATAGAAACTGGGGAAAATAAAGACCAACAGCTCCAAAATGGAAATGCAGAAATCGGGTCTGTCTAAAAAAAAAAATGTATCTCCTGGTATGAAGTCCCTCACCGGCTTTAGATGACAATTATTCAATCCTCAGCATCTGAACTCAGTGACCTATGATCTACTACTATTAATGACCTGGAAAATTTAGTTAGTCTTTCATTTAAAAAAAATCTACATCTTGCTCTAAATCACTATTGATTCAAGAAATGCAAATCAGAACAACTTTGAGGTACCACATCTCTCCAGCCAGATTGGCTAAAATGACAAAACATGAAAATGCAAATGCTGGAGAGGATGTGGAAAAATTGGAACACTAATGCATTGTTGATGGAGCTGTGAACTGATACAACCATTCTGGAGAGCAATCTGGAACTATGCCCAAAGGGCTATAAATAATTGCATACCCTTTGACCCAGTTATACCACTTCTGGGGTTGTATCCCAAAGAGATCATAGAAGTG
>CM053582.1:215244003-215304060 GCA_028627135.1 Pseudochirops cupreus | reverse complement strand
AATACTATTGCGCTATAAGAAATGGGGAGGAGATGGTCTTCATATTCACCTGGAGAGGCTTATACAAACTGATGCTAAGTGAGAAGAGCAGAACCAGGAAAAATTTGTACACAATCACAGACACATCGTATGTGTGACGACCAAGTTTGATAAACTGGACTGTTCTCAGCAACGCACAGCTATAAGACAACTCTATGAGTCTCAGGATGGAAGGAGATATCTACATTCAGAGAAAGATCTAGAAAGAACAGAGTTTAAATGGAGACTGAAGCTATCTACATGCTAATGTTCTTTTCCATGTCGAGTTTTCTTTCTTTTTTCCCACTGTCCCCTCCATTGGTTACAACCCTTCTATACAACCAGACTAATGTCCAATGTGAAAGTATTTGCAGATCCTGTACTTGATTGCATGCTGCCAGGGGAAGAGGGAGGGGAGAAAATCTGAAACTCAAGGGACTGTGGAACAGAATCTTGTAAACTAAAAGTAAATAAATAAATAAATTTTTAAAATATAAATAAAAATAAAAATTGAAAAAATCTACATCTACCATATCCTTATGATTTTCTTAGAAAATCTTAGATTTTCTAGGGCAGTCTCAATTTTAAGAAAAGAAAGTTTAAGTTTAAGAAGACTCTTGAAAATGGAATATCTCTTATCAGACATAGGTGTAGAGTGGATACTTTTTTTTTTTGACGGCAATTGGGGTTAAGTGACTTGCCCAAGGTCACACAGCTAGGTTTTGTGTTAAGTATCTGAGGCTGCATTTGAATGCAGGTCCTCCTGACTCCAGGGCTGCTGCTCTATTCACTGCACCACCTAGCCACTCATGGAATGGATACTTTTTCAAACTGGGTCAGGGTTTTGATTTGTTTTGCTTAACTGTTTCATTTGGGAGGGGGGTGTAATTTGGGAGATTAGGGTAGAGTCATTGGCAAGGGAAAACAATGTTAAAAAAAAAGGCCTTCAAAAAAATTTTAAAAAAAATTCTGTCACACCTTAAGTTGTTCCCCATATCTAGACTTCAAGCCTTCTTCACCTTTGCTTTTAAAAATTCAGCTCACGTCCTACATTATTTCTTGTTAGTTATGCTGTTATTCAGTTGTTTTTTGGTTGTAACTCTTTTTCTGTGACCTCATTTAGGGTTTTCCTGGCAAAGACAATGAAATGATTTGCCTTTTCCTTCTCCAATTGATTTTATAAGTGAGGAAACTGCGGCAAAGAGGGTTAAGTGACTTGCTCAGGGTCACACTGTTAGAATTTGAGGCCAGATTTGGACTCAGGAAGATCAGTCTTTCTCAGTTCAAGCTTGGCATTCTATCTCCTGAGTCACCCAGTTGTCCTTACTAGTTATTCATTCCTAATTTTGTATTCCTAGGAAACAGATAAAAACAAAAGAAATCATTCTCACTCAAACAGTCTACTAACACTTATTAAATATCTACTACATGTCATGTACTGTGTTAAATGCAGTTAATAAAGAAGAAATAAAAAACAAAAATGGATTTGGATGAAAAACACCCAAAATTCAATGTCTTGGTTAGTTTTTTCTTGCTGTGAGTCAGAAGAAACCAAAACCTACAAATAAGTTTGTACTTGATAAGCTTATGAAACAGAACTGCCACCTTAATTTAGAAATATCCTTGTCTCCTTTCATGCTGAGCTCCAGAAAAGAAAGATATGCAATTTGGTGGCAGCTTTCCAAACCATGAGCCACATGAATGATGACTAAGCAGAAGTATCAAAGAAAGAAAATATTGTCTGTATGGTGGCATCAGTTGCCCTTGCTGGGGTGAGAAAGAAGGGAACCATCTGCCATGTGGGTACATTAATCATGGAACTGCTGTTCCTCACCATCAAGAACAATAAATGGCGTTATAAATCTTCACATGAGAGTCATACAGAAAATAACTAGAGTCTAAATATTGAAGTACTATTGGAACAAACTTTTTCATAGCCTTGACTGATGGAAGGTTGTCCTACTGAACCCTTGGAAAAGAAAGTTTTTGCCACCAAAGTCCTTGACACTGTCAAATGGGTCAACATCAGAAATTAATATGATTTTATCAGTGGAAGTGACTTCAAAGATCTTTTACAATCTGTTTTGTCCCCTAAGGACCATGGGACCTTTCCATCCGATTCTCAGCTGAAAACTCCTGTGTGTGGTCTCTCTCATTAGAATATGTGCTCCTTATGCAAGGAGATGGTTCCTGTGACACAGGAGAATTTACAGCATACAGCACTCCACTCTGGGTCAGGAAAGTGAGTTCAAATTCTATTTCACACTTAGCAGGCAGGTGGCCTCAAGCAAGTCATTTCACCTCCATTTGTCTTGGTTTGGTCATCCATAAAGTAACATATACTTCACAGGGTTTTGGTGAGGTTCAAAAGAAATAATACAGGTAAAGTGCTTTACAAATCTTAAAGCATTATATAAATGCTAGCTATTAACATCATCCTTATTTTTACTTCCCATTATCTTAGGTCCAACATCAAAACCAGTATGGGGATTGAGACACTGATTTACCTGACAGTGATATTACATACTTGTTTTCCTGTTGTCTAATAGATGATAAACTCCTTGAGGACAGGGACTGTCTTTTTCCTCTTTTTTGTATGTTCTGCACACAGTACAGTGCTTGGCACACATTAGGTGCTTAATAAATATTGATTGATTGAATTAACCAAGGTAACTCTCAGAGAGGCTGCTGATCTTCATCAGCAGAGGAAGTTTCTTCGTCAGGTATTTCCCACAGACCAATGGAAGCACAGGTCAAATACAAAAAAGACCACTTAAAGTCTGTGCCTGGCATTTTGCTAGGCTAGGAATACAAAAAACAAAACAGTTTCTTGTCCATAAAATGAAAGGGTTATATGTGATTATCTCTAAATGTCTTCCTAGCTCCTACAACTTACATTGGCCTGAGAAATGTGCTGTTGGCTGGCAAGATGAACCTGAACTGTCACTAAGTGAGCATCATGGACATTCCTAATTAGTGCTGACAGTATAAATCAGTTGGTGCTGGTTCCAAGGGTGCTCAGACAGGAGAAAGAGAGAGAGAGAAAAGAGAGAAGGAAGAGAGAAAAAAAAGAGAGGGCGAGGAGAGAAAAGATAACAGAGAACTGAGAAGCCAGAGAGAGGTGATGATGGGAGGTGGGAGGAGGGAGAAGGGAGAAAAAACGAGCTAAAAGAAGAGTTGGGAGAGAAGGCGGAGGAGGGTGAAGACAGGAGGAGAGAGAGAGGACTGAAAAGCCAGGAGAGATAAAAGAAGAGTCGGGAGAGAGAAGAAAGAGAAGGGAGAAGACTGGAACGAGAAAAGGGGGAAATGGGAAGAAAAGGAGAAGACAAAGAAATAAAAGTGAAGAAGAAAAGCCAGAGACCAGACTTTCTCCCTCTCCTTAAAACAACCACCCCATCCGTCTAACAATAATGGTACCCCGTGAAAATAAGGAACCTGGCCACACTCAGCCTTCCATTGCGTGAAAAAAGCCCAAACACCCGCATAGGCAAGCCAGGTTCCCGCAAGCGCGTGCATGTGCGCATAAAAAACGGATACTCGCGATGCTTCAAATACACTGTTCTTCTGCCCGCCCGCGCTTTATTTTGGAGAATGCAAATCTCAGAACCTGAAAGCCTTCCGGATCTCTACCTTTGCTATTCTAGGAGGATTCCGGTCCTCCCCTCCTGCCCTCCCCTTGACGATCTGCGCTTGCGTATACCCTGGTCTGACTTTCAAGTGCCTGATCACTTTCTTTCTCTGCTCTCAACCCAGCCTGGTCTCCAGCCGGTCTCTAAGTACTCCAGAGCGCGCCGAAACCCAGAGATACCAAGGAAGGAGGAGCTAGGGCGGGGACATGCCCGAGAAACAACCGGCGACACCGGCCTTCCGGGCGGAAGTAGGAAGCCCTCGGCAGGTGCTGATTGGCTCTCGGGGAGGCGCGTGTCTCTGCCCCCGCGCCAGTTTCAGCGCGTTGGCGCGGAATCCTGAGCCGGAGCTTTGCGGACCATGGCGCCGGTGCACAGCGCAGAGCCCGAGCCCGGGAGCAGCGGTGAGGACAGAGACGGGGGCGCCGCGAGGGCTGCGTGCGCCTAGCGTGGCCGGAGACGGGGACAGGGGGCGCCTCTGGAGCCCATGCAGCCCCCGGGGTGGGGAGAGGCGGTGCTGGCAGGCGGGGGACAGCCGAGTATGGAGGCAGCCCGGGCTTCCCTCGGCGATGCTCAGACCGCGCGGCGCCGTGTCCCGAGCGCCTCGCTTTCCGTCCGGGCGCGAGCTCTCGCTGGCTTCTGGAGTGGGGGCGCTTCTGGAGGTTTGGGGAAGGGGAGGGGGCCGGCGGAGAGTGCGGGTGCGGTGGGAGTAGGTTGCAGCATCACCAGGTGGCAGACGTGCGTCTGCAGTCGCGAGAGCCTCGAGGCTCCTCCTTTTTTATCCCGCCGTGGGGGATGGGGAGGTGAGGGTGGGCTGGCCGATGGGGGCGGGGGCCACGGCTGCTCTGGTAATGCCGGGCGTCCCCAGGAAAGGGAGAGACTTACTCCGTTGGTAGCATCCCCGACTCCGGGATGTTAGTGCTGGTAAGGACCTTTGAGATAATCGAGTCCAATTCCTTCCTTTCTACAGATGAGGAAACTGAGGCCCATCGATGGGAGATAAGAAATCTGTTGCAAGAGTTTTTACTTGGGAACCTTTTGGTCTCTGAGTGTCATGACACCTTCTCCTATTTGCCTTCTCTCACTCTCCCCCGCCGCCTCCCCCCTTTTCCTAGACGTTGTTTCTCGGTTTAACTTGAACTTTGGATGTGAAGTCCTGCCCTTCCCCTGTTGGGCACAGTTAGTGGTACTGCTCATTTCCATTGTGATGAGTGCTTGACCCCATGGGAGGGGCTTCTTTGGCTCTGTATCTGCACGTCTTAGCCTTAGGAAATTAGCTTTTATTTTTTAATTTTTAATTTCTTTTGCCTGTTTCACTCAAATGCTAATGTTTGAGAGTGGGGTGGTGTATATATATATCAACGCAACAAAATCATGTTATGAATGTGGAACAGATGGTGGTCATTATTTCTACACAAGTACATCACATACAATATTTCTTAAGTGCTATCACCAGGAAAAATGTGTTTTGGCTTTTAAGGAGATGGTTTTCCACTTGATGCATTTTTAAATGGTTTTCAGATTCTTCTAAGGAAAGTACTGTGTAATAATAGTGCTTGTACTCCAGCCATTTACTAATATACTTAAAAATAATTCTGTTACAAATTAGTACTAATATTTTGGGTATTCTTTTGTCAGAAAAATGATCAAGAATGACTGTTTTTAATTCTCTAAAATAGACCTGGAAAATGCTCAATTGCCGTAATCCAGATACTGGATTTTCAAGTGGATATGATCAGTAAGTTCTGTCAGAAGTCTTGAGTCTTTTTTACTTCAAAAAAATCTGATGACTATGAAGGGCCTTTGCCTTCCCAGTCCAGTATTTTTATCTCTTGTTGAATTGGTAGTTTCATGATAATGAAAACTTTCTAGTGAGCTTCTGTTTCATTCACCCAGTTGTAAATTACAAATGTCAATTTGTTCTACTCTCTAATTTTATAGAAATTGCTTCAGTGGAGATCTGAAGCATTAAGACAGTGTAGTAAACCTAGTTGGCTTGGGGAGCTGTCAGGACTGCATTACAAAGGAAATGTATGAACATGCATCTTGACTTATCACTTAAGCAGTGATTTGCTGTTAAGACCTTCTTTTATCTTTTAAAAACTGAACTTCATCAGGGAGCATCAAAAATCACTCCTTGTATGATGCTGTGCAATCTAGAAACCACTCTTAAGTTACAGGCTGTGATTATGTTGCTTTGATGGGCTTGTGACTAGAATGTTTCCTTTGGAACATGCTGGAAGATTCATTTATTGTGCTTTTGCAGTAGCCTGGTATCTTATAGACTTTTCTTTGGGGGTGCCCCAGGTAATTATTTTTAGCCTAGCATTTGTGATTGCTAGAATCAGCCATTTTTTCCTACTTTTTAAAAAAATAATTTATACATGTGAAGAAACTTTAAAAAGATAAAGGAGAATTATTTGTTTATGTGTAAATTGGAGGGTCAAGACCCATTGTTTTTATTAGGTACCAGAACTGCAGGACAGCTAGACATAGCATGAAAATCTTATATGCAGTTGTTTACCTAGACATGATTTTTTTTACCTTCCTGGAAAGATGAAAAGGAAAGTTTATAATATAGCGTTGACTGTAAGTTTCAGATTATTCCTGGTGTTGTACTAGGTGTACTACTGACAGAATTACTAGGTAATAATAGCAAATAATAATAGCTAGCATTTATACTGTGCTTTATGTTTTATAAGGTACTTAACACATATCTTCATTTTATCCTAACAGCAGCCTTGGGAAGGTAGGTCCTATTATTAAGTCTCTTTTTACAGGTGAGGAAGCTGAGGCTGAGTTGTTAAATTTTGACTTGCCCAGGGTCATACAAATAGTTTGTCTTCCTGATTCCAAGTCTAATGTACTATCCATTGTGTTATTTAGCTCCAAGATCAAGTTCTTATCCTTGATAAGGAATTTCAGGAAGCTTTCCCAGACTGATCAAAGAACTCTTTTAATATGCTAAGGACTTAAATGAAAACTGATCTCTACTTTAATTCTGTACTTAGAAATGCCCCTATCCCTAAAAATATGACTACTCTTGACTTTATTTTCATTTATGTGCTGATATGACAAATACACATTGACAGAATTGTAAGTATTGGTTCCATAAGTCCATAGCAGCTCATGAATACTTTAATACATCAAAAGACCAGGGATTTCATCCATGTGACTAATTTCTTGCAAATGTAGATTGCAGTTTTCACATGTAGTACAGGTTTCATGAATTTCTGTGTCCAGAAAAATTTGTGACTTCGTAGCCAACCTTGTAGTGATGAGCTTCCTTGAACTTAGCTAAACTAGTCCTTGGTTACATTGACCCTGGAAGAATTTGTGTTCCACCAATATGTTCTTCAGGAATGCATGTTCATCTTCATGTTGTGATGAGGCATTGGAAGACTTCAGAAGAGGGGCACACATATATGAGGAATTTCTTTAATGTTTCACTGAGATGCTTGATCTCATTGATGTGGCATGTTTGTACATTTCTGTTCAGTGGTACAGAAAGCAACCCATCTATGCTTTCTCATCCTGTACTATTCTTTTCCATGTCTACTCAGAATTCCTTCACAGGTTGTTTATTCAGTGTGCTGAAGGCCTTGCTTTAGGTCTTTTATCATTACGTAGGTACTAGTGACACAGTTTGTCTGTCCAGTAATCTTCATTTTCCCCATATAACTGAGCCACCTCCTTTTCTGATCATCCATTTCTTCAGTGATGCTTGAGTCATTTTTGGTATTATCTTGCACAAAGATTTGAACTGACAATAGAATAAAAATGTCATACCAACACATAAATGAAAATAAAGTCTAGTCGTCATATTTTTAGGGATAGGGGCATTTCTAAGTACAGAATTAAAGTAGAGATCAGTTTTCATTTAAGTCCTTAGCATATTAAAAGAGTTCTTTGATCAGTCTGGGAATGCTTCCTGAAATTTTGTGAGTGTGTGATAAGGGAGATAGAGCTAGATGTCTGTTGGGATATAAGGTGGAGTGGGAAGGAAGGAAATGTTTCAGGTGAATGTCATTTCTTTGGACAAGTACCAAAGTATGCATGGACATACTTTGAATAGATGTTCTAGAAGAGGGCTGGGTTGGGTTTAGAAGATGAAGGAATTGCAAAAGCTTTATGAAGGATTTTGAATGACCCAATCCATAAGTGAACTGGAAGTCATTGCAGGACATAAAAGAGGAAGGTGGTGATTCAGTTCAGTGCCAGACACCATGCTAGGCACTGGAGATACAGGGACAAAAAAAGCCATCTTTGCGCTCATTAAGTTCGTATTCTATGACTTGGGCATGGTGATTGGTAAAAGTGACAAGCAGAGAAGACTTTGTTGGGGAAGGATAGTTTGAAAAGTTGGTGACTGGCAGTCACATGCCCCCAGTTTGTAACTGCATTTTAATCAAATGAGAACTCTGTATTCCAGGTTAGCTTTTTTGCCAAACAAAGAAGTTAAATTCATTGGTTTGGATTTCCATGCCATTTTGTCTTTAGTGAAAATGGGGAAAGAACCAATTTAAAAAGGCAGAAAGCAGAATGAGCAGAAGTGACTAAATCACTCCTGTCAAAAGTATGTCATAAGCGTGAAGGCTGGCAGCATTGGACAGAATTGAAAGTAGAAAACTTGGTTCAAATCCTAGCCCTCTTACCTGGTATGTAACTTTTCTGGGCTTAATTTTCTTTGATTTTGGAATGAGTGAATTGGTTGGATTAGATGCCTCTCAGGCTCCTTCCCAGCTCTAAATCTATGATCAGGTGATCCTGACTCCAAGTCTCTGGTGTTTTTCACTGTGTCTTCTTGGGAGCCTCTCCTTATTCACTTCCTTCTTCTCTGAATTCAGATTCCTTACCTGTAAAAATGAAATTGTTTTGGTGGATGCCATCAAAGATTCTTCCCTGTTCTTATATCTGTAGCTCTATGAAGACTATACCATGGCTTATATAATTGTGACAAAGCTTACTGGTACTGGTACAAGTAGAATTTTTAGACAGTGGTATTAGGAAGATAGACTGAATGAGTACAGTTTTCTGGGGGCAGTAGATTTCTAACTGATGTCTTATAGACTAGGGAGAGATGTAGATATTTTTGTCTCATAATCTGAAATTACCCCAAGTGAAACCTGGGTCTTACTACATACAGTTCTAATTGTTTAGTATATATTTAGTATATGACATCACTGAAATAGTAATAAGAGAAATAAAACTCATTATGAGATTCTTTTATAAATTTTTTTTGACACTTTCTGCCATATCAGCCTTGCTTCCTTTTTTGGTAGTTAAGAGTTTTAGGCTGATATCCTTTTCTTAGTCTACTGGATAATAGCTTAAAATTTATTTTCAGTCTAGAATTTTTTTTTAAATGCTGATATTAGTGACATCATAGAGATTTTCTAAAGAATTAGATTTACAGCAAATTTTGCCATGTAGTTTTTCCTTTAAGTTGCTTAAATTTTTCTTATGAATATGTATATTTGGGCTAATATACGAAATGGATGTTAATATTGGACGGGAATTATCTTGGGAATTTGGTCTGGAGATTGAAATTCTCCCATCTCACGATGTTAATTTGATCTCCTTTAGGTGTATCAGATTCAGGGAGGTCAATGGCTTCCCGTTCTCGGAGGGAAAAGAAATTAGTAAAAGGGCGACAGGAAGCACTAGAAAAACTGAAAAAGGCAAAAGCTGGTGAAAAATTTAAATACAAGGTAAGTATTCAGTTCTCTTGACTCAGTTTTGTGGTCTACTCAGTTCATACTCTGTTAGCTGATATAAATCTTTTCACAGACTAAGAAAGTAATGTTTTGTGTATCTCTCTCATCATAGTCATTAATTTGTAATATTGAGCATTCATTACATGCATGGGATTGAGAATTTTATGGGTTGTAGAGGAAATATTGCAATTGGGTTTCTAAAAGGTAGCTAATATTTTATTTAAAAGTTTTGTTGGTTTTTTTTTACATCGCAGTTATTTCCTCTTGCTGTCCATCCACACATTGATCCTTCCTTTGAATAGAGAAAAACATTCTAAGCGAAAACAGTTGACACAGCAGCTGCCATGTATATCACATTCCACATCTGTAGTTCTTTCCACTAAGAAAGTGTGTTTTCTTATTAGTTCTCCAAGACTGAGCTTGTTCATTACAATTCATGAGAATTTGACTGCTTTTTAGTGTTGTTTACATGGTTGTAGACATTATGTATACTATTCTCTTGGTTCTGCTTTCTTCAGTCTATATCACTTCACAGAGGTCCCATGTTTCTTTAAATTCACACTGATCTCTTCTTATAGAACAATAATATTCTATTACATTCATATGGCATATTTTGTTTGGCTCCTCCATAATTGACAGGCATCTATTCCAAAATCCTTTTGGATCAACCATATGTATTGAAGAATATTGTTTCTTTCTCTGTTAGTGAAAACTTTGTGTTTATGTAAGTGTGTGTAGGTCTTTGTGTGTGTACTTGGACATGCATGCATGTACATGTGCACAGGTAGGTGCCAGAGGTGTCTTTTCTTTGAAGAGCCACAGATGTCCTAAACTTCATTTTTAAAAACTGAAAATTTAAAAAGTGAAAATATCCCTCTTTCTAAAACTGATTTTGAAACAGGAATTAAATTTCAGGTTCTCCTCCAGTTATTTTAAATTCAGTCTATATAGAAACAGGCTTCTGGACTACTTGGTCTGTACTTTTGCCAGTTTAGATAAGTGTGCATTTTTGTTAAAATTCATTAATATTGTATTGCTCCATGGAGTCTTTTTACTTAATGATTTTGTATAGTAATTCCTTTTAAAAATTTCTAAAACCTGGTGCCTACTGTACCGAAGGAGGATCTGTCCATCTTTGGAGTGTGTGAAGCTGTAGGTGCAAAATGTTTGTACAGTTTGTCAGTGCAGCTCTTGGGAGTACAGAGATGATAGGCTTTAATTTTCTAATCTTGAGAAGAAAGCTATTTCAAAATTGCCTAATTACCCAGGATGCAAAAATCAGAAATATACTTCTGTTTGGTGGTCTTGCTTCTAACCTAAAGTGAGATAGTTTATTTCTAGCTTTTGCATGTAGTCTTTGTATGGTTTTTAGGTACTATACTTTTGGTACTTGAGAGAAAAGAAACTAGTGATTGTATAGTTGACTCAATTATACACGCTTGGGGAGGAGCAGCAGTAGTACAGTTTAAGACTATGTGGTCATTATACTGTAAGCATTGACAGATGTGGGCATTTTATCATTTGCTTTTGCTTGCATTTCTCTTTGTTACAACAGGGGATCCTTTCATTTGGGCAGGGGTACATGTCCAAAAATGACTCACGTAAAGACAAGCATCGGTAAAACTTACTTTTAAAGAAAGATTATTGAAATATTTTTGTTTGGCTCTATAATATGTTTCTTGGCTTTATTTGCTTTACCTTTTTACTTATGTTTGGCTTAGTAGGATAATAGTAAGAGTAATTTCATTCCAGCATCATAATCTGACATTGAAGGAGGGAGCTAGTTCAGAAGCTTACAGGGAACATGGAAAACAAGCTTGAAAATTTCATGTTATAAAATTCCCAAAGCATATAATCAAGGGCTGACTATAATTCAGTTTGTTTTTGGTAAAGTAGATGAGTAATTGACAGTGTGACAAGCATGTTATGTGGATCGAGCTGTTGAGTATTATCTAAATGGTTTGAGCTGGAAGGGGCTTTAGAGGTCATCTAGTTCAGCCAATACATTTTTTAGAGATGAGCAAACAGGCCTAAAAAATGAAATTTCTTGTCGAAAGTCATTTTCGTAGTCAGTAACATAACACCAACTCAAATCCACTATGCCATAATTATTGTTGTTTGGTTGTTTCAGTCATGTCAGACTCTTTGTGATTCCATTTGGGGTTTTCTTGGCAAAGGTACTAGAAAGGTTTGCCATTTCCTTTTCCAGCTCATTTTACAGATGAGGAAACTGAGGCAAACAGGGTTAAGTGACTTGGCTCAGGGTCACACATTTAGTAAGTATCTGAGGCTGGATTTGAGCTCAGGTCTTCCTGATTCCAGGCCTAGTACTCTATCCGCTGTGCCACTTGACTGCCCCACCATGCCATATTCCTTCTCCATACTTTAACATCCACTTTTAGGAAAACCCTATGAGTAATGGCATTGCGTGATAGAACTAAATTTTTTAGTTACAGCTATTCCTTTCAGACTTTTTAGAACCTAGTTCCATTTTGTACCTCAAAGTCTACGCTCAGAAGGAACTTTTAACGTTTTCACTTGCCCTGAATTTCATTTGTGATTTTTTATGATTTTGGTAGGTAGAAGACATCACTAGTGTTTATGATGAAGTTGATGAAGATCAGTACTCCAGAATGGTCCAGGCACGGCAGGATGATGACTGGATTGTGGATGATGGTAGGCCATATGAAATCCCCAGTGTGAATTCACTGTGTCATTCTTGTTTATATTAAGCAAATGGTAGATGTTGCTCTTGTGGAATATACTCATGAAGGTTATTTTTTTTCTCTTAGGACTTATTAAGAAAAATAATCTGACTTGTATCCTAATCTGAAATTCTTGAATTCAGGTGAACAAAAAAAAAACAACCAAAACCAAACCTAACAGTTTCCCTTGAATAATAGACATAATAAGGGTTTGGAAGGAATTCTGACTCCCTGAAACAGTTAGAGTAATGACCAAATAAAAGGAGGAACTACTTTTGATTAATTCAATTAGGAGAAGTATCTCTTGAATTCTTCTTGGACTAGATTAAAAGGATAATCATTAGATAGAGTTATTGAAAAAAGAATGCCAGTTTTTTAGCCAATGAAATATCCTTTAGTTTATCACAGACTAAATCAAGAAGGATTATTGACCCTTTGTTTAACTTAAAGGAGTGGATAAATGAAGGCCTTTTGTTTTCTAGGAATCATATGAATTGGTGCAGTATTTCCTTAGATAGGTTAAAATGCCAGTAACCACTGTAGAAAAATAATTGCTCACAATGGCTTACTTTGTTCTTGCAGATGGCATTGGCTATGTAGAGGATGGCCGGGAGATTTTTGATGAGGAGCTTGACGATGATGCCTTTGTTGTCAGTAAGAAAGGTAAGAACATATAATTTTCAAGAGCATGTTATTTGTTGGTTAGAAGAGTTGTTCAGAGTTTAGTGTTCTAGAATAGTTGGCTTGTCACAGCTTTCTTTGTGGACAAAGGATCTTTTAAAGTATACATTAAAAAAATTTTTTTTGGTAGATATCTTTTATTGATGTTGCCCAGATTCTCTCAGATATTCATCAGTATCTTTTTCTCCTCCCAGAGAATTATCTCATAAAGCAGAATATTTTTTGGAAGGAAAAAAAAAAGAAAGAAAAAGAGGAATAAGAGAAAAAAAATCAGTAAAAATCATATTGATAATCTAAAAATATAAGCAATGTTCTACACTGATGGACTTCTGCAGAGGAGTGAGAGGCAGTGTCTTAGGTCTTTTCTGTGGGGCTGAGCTTGTTCTTTTTAATTCTGCACAGTTGTCTTTGAATTATTTTGGATTGTCGTTACTTCCATTTGTATGGTTGTCATTGTGTATGTTGTTTTCATGACTGCTTACTTTGCTCTGCATCAGTTCATGAAAGTCTTTCTGTGCTTCTCTGGATCCATCATATTCATCATTTCTTATAACATAGTGACATTGCATTACATTCCTGTGCCTCAGTTTGTTTAGCCATTCCCCAGTTGATGAGCATCTATATGTACGTAAGGGGCCTTTTTCTTATCAGTGACCTACTTGGTGTGTGTACTGGTAAAGGCTGTTTCTAGTGTTTAGAGTGAAATTTATTTTGTTTATTTTGTATAGGAAACTTAAAGATTCACAAAATCATTTAATCAAAAAACATTAAGTACCCACTGTGTGCCAAGTACCGTGCTGAGTACTGGTGATTCGAAGACAGAAGTGAAATAGGCCCGCTTTTTGAGGATCTTAAATCTAGCTGTGGGAGGCAGTGTGGACACAGAGAGATATGTAAAAAATAAATTCTAAAGTATAAGATAATTTCTGGGGAAGGCACTAAGAGCCAGGGAAAACAGCAAAGGTGGTGGTCATTTAGCTGAGTATTGGAGGTAGTTAGTAGGTACTTAGGGTTTCTAAGAGCTAAGACATGAAAGGCTATGGGGGATAGGCTGTGCAAAGCCATGAAGAGGGAACAGGGTATATGAGGAAAAGTAGGACAAACAGTTTAGCTGAACTAGAGTGTGTTTGAGGAAGAGTAATTGTATGATAAACTGGAAAGGTAGGTTTGGGCTGAATTATGAAGGGTAGAAGGGAAAAAGCATTTAAGTGCTTAGTTTATGTCAGGCTCTGCGCTAAGTGCTTTTACAATTATTATCTCATTTTAAAGACCTTAAAAGTCAAATAGAGGTGTTTTTCTTTTATTCTAAAGAAGGTAATAGGAACTATTGGAGTTTATTGAGGTGGCGGAGTGACATAGATAGACCTTTACTTTAGCAGTGTCACTTCAGCAGGTGACTAAGAGGATGGGTTGGAATTGAGTGAGGTTTGACCCCAGGAGACCAATTAGGAACCTAGTACAATAATCTTGGTGAGGAGTAATGAGAAACTGGATTAGTGTGATGGCAATGTGAGTGGGAGAAAAAGCAACAGAAGTTAAGAGATAATTTGGAAGTACCAGTATTATGAAAAAAAAATCACTTTTAAAATTTCTTTTTAGTACCAAAGGCTGTAGTTTTCATATTTTGTGGATGGTTTTGAGTGTTAAGACAGCAGAACTTCAAGGCTAAGCAGATTTGGATTGAAGCCTGGCCTCAGAACACATACTGGCCATGGGACCTGGAGCAAGTGATTATTTAACCCCTAGCGTTCTAGTCAACTCTCTAAGTTACAGACCACCATTTGTAGAGGGAGTTTCTTCAGCTAGGAGGTCCCTATTATCCACATTCCTTAGTTGTTTGTGAGATAATTTGTTTTATGATATTAATGTTTTTTAATTATACTTGAGCTGATTGAAGTCCATGGTTTTTAGCCATGTGGCACCACCTGGATTAAATTCCAGTGTGGTGTTAAAAAGATGACTTTTTGCCATCACGAAAAATCATTGAAAGTATTATGCTTTCTCAAATGCAATCCTGATGTGCAGATATTGTATTGGTGGCCTGATGCAGTAAACGAGCCAGATGAAGGAGGGAAGCCTCCTTTGTCCCAGATGAATCCTCTCTTGAATAGTTACAGGAAGACGTAGACTTGAACAGGACGAACAAGCAGCTACTGGCATTTAGTAACTGGTTTTTGGCTTAAGTGAGAAGGTGTAGAAAAGTTATGATCTCTATCAGGGGAGCCAGTGTGGATAGTAAGAAGATGTGTCAGGATTTAGAAAACAGGAGTAATTGGCTGGTTTTTATTGAAATTGAGCGTTGTTTTTATGGAAATCATAAAATAATTGTTTTTTCTTGGATTTAAATCATTGGTTAAAAAAAGTTATTTTAGTAAAGAAGTCTGATTGGTCAATTTGAGAGTGCCTTGATAATGTTTAGCACAGAATGACCAAGCATATGAATTGATGCAAAAATATTATAATTGCTTTGAAATAAAAGTTTTCATCCTGTAGTTTCTGTTTCCTTGCCCTGTGGATTAAAAAAAAAAAAGGTGCTCTAGGGCACCTTAAATTCTGGTCCTTCTAGTGTGAACACAAACAAGCTTCTGTTGGTTCCTAAAATGAAATGATTTAAACAACCTTCCCTTATTAAAATTTGATATAATATCTAACCAAAATTAGCTTAGACTCTCGAGCAGGAAGACACCTTAAAGATAATCTAGTTTAACCTTTCCACTTTATACATGTGGAAAATGAGGCTTAGTAAGTAAATAGTAAGGCCAGACTCCCTCCCTAATTCCAGGGATTCCTTATCAGGAATTTTTAAAGAAAATGTCTAACTCAGTTTATTTGGTCATAATCAAGATTCCTTCCTTTGGTTTCTTCTTAAAGAGAGCGCATAAAATGGTATGATTTTTCATACCGAGCCCTTCCAAATGGGTATCTTCAGCTCTTGGTACACAGAAGGCAGGTGGTGAGATCTTTAATTTACCAGTTAAGGTTATTTGAGGGGGCAAGCAGACATTCTTAATGAATTGATATTCTGGCAGGAAAAGGTGATGAAGCCTTCAGAGACAAGAAGAATACAAGGAAGGCCGCGGTATCAAAGCCAAATAATATCAAGTCAATGTTTACTGCGAGTGCTGGAAAGAAAACTGCAGATGTGAGTTTCACTGCTTCGCTTTTTGTCTTTTACGTTCAAAGGTGAGTTGAGGAGTCATTTTGACGCCCTTTTAAATACCGTCACCGTAATTTCCCAGTCCTGCCTCCCTCACCTTGGTGGAATCCTCTTGCTTATCAAGAAGCACAGTTAAGAAGCTGAGTGTGACCTCACCTGGCAGCATTTACATCCTTCTCTACGAGGAGAGGGAGATCTCTTTTGTTATTTCTCATGAGAAATCAGTAGTGGTCATTTAATTCACTTAATTGGAGTTTCACTGTCTTTTAGTGGTGTTTTCATGGGTAATCATTGGGTATATAAATCTACTGACGCAACTTGATTCAGTCTTTATCAGTCTGTACAAGTCTTCCCAAGTTTCTCTGAATTCCTTATACTTTTTCATTGTTTCCTTTCTTCTGTTTCCTACTCCTCCCCTCCCCTGGCAACTTATCTGTAATTTAATGTCAGTGACCCGGGACATTGAGGTGTTAAGTGACTTGTTTATGGCCACAGGTAGAACTTGAACCGGATATCCTTGCCTAAAAAGGTCTACCATGTATTCTATTCCATATTATGTTATAATAGTATTTTATGTTATCCATATGCCATTATTTACTAAACCATTCTGCAGTGGATGGATGAACATCCACTTTGTTTCCAGTTAGTTGCTACAACCAAAAGTGCTGCCATGAATATATTGGTACACCTTCCATCTTTGATATCCCAGGATACATGTATGTTAGTAAGATTGCTGGATTGAAGGGTATGAGCACTTTTATTGACTTTCTCACATATTTCTAAATTGTTTTCCATATTATTTGAGTCAATGAATTAAAAATTCTATTGGGCAGATAGGTATTCAGTAAAAATTTATTGAATGAACAAGGTTTTTGTGAACTTATTAAGCTAGCAAATTGGGCCTGAATATTCAGAATTTCTATTCTTGCAGGTATCATTGCAGTCAAGATTGTGGCAATCTATTGGGTGTAAATGAACTCACTGTATACAATATAGTTTCAGGTGTGACAGGTTCATCCAGATGCATATATACTCTAGGCAGCTTGTGCTCCTGGAATGAGAATGAAACATCAAGTTGAGATGTATGGAATTGGATTCTCATATATGCAGATGATCGTCAGAACGGTGAAAGTTGGAGAATTGTTAATTGGAAAGGATTAGGCAGCCAAGCACTAAGCTGTCCTGTCCTCACTTGGCTGAGGATTGATTAGTAGGCATATGGAGGAGGCTTTCTCATCTCTCCTATACCACTTTGCTGGCTTTGACTTTATTCCTTGTGCACCGAATACAACCCTTTTGTGATAACAGATGAACTATCATCTTTTGGTTTTGTTTTCCAGAAAGTTGTTGACTTGTCAAAGGATGATTTGCTCGGGGACATTCTGCAGGATCTTAATGCTTCGGTAAGTTATTTTTGTGGACTCTACTGAGGAAGAGGTTCAATAATAGTAATAAATACTTAAAAAAAATTTCCCATTGCCTTGGTCTGTGATTTCAGGGATGGAGGGAACTCACTTTGAGGAAACCTCTCCAAGTACAGGTCAGCAGCTGCTCTGCAACTTAGAGTCTTAGAGAGTTATCTGGGTCCTGGAGAAGTTAAGTGACTTGCCCAGGATAACACAGCTAGTCTGTGTCAGAGATGGATGTGAACCCACATCTTCATAGCTGCTCTGTCCATTATTTCTCACATCTCTTGTCTTTTTAAAATGATTAAAAAACACCCCACCCTTCAGTTGAATCACCTATCTGTGCTATGTTAGGTGAGTAGTTTTCAGCAGTTACCAGCTATATGATTATATAGTTTGATGTGCGTAGGTGTGTATTCAGATATATGCAAGAGTCTGCTCTGTGAAAGTATATAGCCTTTGTATTCAGTAGCTGTAGTATATCTTGTTCCTTAAATAGGTTGAATCCTGTCAATCTGAAACACTTTCAGCCGTGAACTGCTGGCTTTCCCTGGGCTTAGGTGGGGAGTGATTGAGAAGTGAGTTGCAAATGCTTGGGATCAACAGTAGAACTCACAAGGATTGAGTCCTTGTTCTGGAGTCAAATCCCTTTCTTCTGAATGTCCAGTAATTGAAATCACTAGCACCTTCATGTCTCCTCTCAGTTTTGTGCAGTCTTCTTAAACTCAGTGCCGTGGAAAGAGTGTTTAATTTTTAAGAGAAATAATTGGTATGGGGTGGATTTGATGTCTATTTCGGTTTTCTAGTGGCACTATGGTTCTGTTGCTATAGTAACTACTTTGCATGAGCCTATATGTTGTATGGGGGGGTGGAGAAACAGAAAAAAAGCATTATTTGTTGGGCTTCATTGGGTGAAGGAATGTACTTTTTCTGTCTTGTGATAAGCCAGGCATGGCAATGAGTCTGTCTTACCCTTTCTTTCAGACACCTCAGATAACTCCACCACCTGTAATGATGCTAAAGAAGAAAAGACCCACTGGAGCTTCACTGAATCCTTTTTCTGTGCAGATACCCAAGGTAAAAAAAAGTGTGTCTCAAATAGATTCACTTCTGTTTTTTTCTACAAGAGGGAAATGCCTCTTTATTATTTTCTTCTGGTCTGTGGAGTTATTGCCTTTTGATTTGTTATTTTCAGTATTCCTCCCTCTTCATTATTTTGTTCCCCGTACATCAACAACGTGTGCATGAGCGTGCCTCTTTCTTGCACATTTTGTGATACCCTACATTTGTAGATAAGTACTGCTTTTAAGTTACGTTGACCCTGGTACTGAATGATGAGAAAATTTTTATTCCTGTATACCATTGTATTTCTGTGTGTGTACTTGACTGAAATGACAGTGAAGCAGCTATAGTCACATATTGTAAATAGGAAAGGTACTCTTTTATTTTATCAGCATCTGGTAGGTTAGGCGACTCTGTTAGTGTGGTCATGAGGCCTAGATATAAGACTTTTCCTTAATATTTTTAGAAAACTCCTTTGGGGAAAAATGAGGCTTCTGTTTCAAGAAAGGAATCTCCTGTGACTTCTCTTGATCTTAAACATGCTGATTACATGGCCAAGCCTGGTGGTTTAAAGCAGAAGCACAAGGATGTTGAACAGACACAAAGTGTGATAGCAAATTGTGATCCTGTGGAGATGCAGCAGGAAGATGCTTCTGAAGGTATTATGTCAATTGTTTAAATTGTAAGGAATTGAAAAACTTATATTTTGGATCATGAGGAAGCTTTTTAAAAATCCAATTCAGGTATTCATCTTGAAGTGAAAATGTAGTTTTGCAAGATGTATGATGGTATTTCTATTTCTGCTGACATGTTGGGATCCATAGCTGCCATATGTGATTATCACAACGTGAGTGTTTGATGCTTGTAGGAGAAGACATGATGAAAGAGGAGGAACAGGAGGAAAAAAAAGGTTTGATGGATTTTGAAGATGGAGACTTTGATGAACCTATGGAAGATGAGGAAGTTGACATTCTCCCCAAAGTTATCAAGGCCCAGGAAGAAGGGAAGGAACAGGAACAAAATGTGGAGCCAGAGTTGTCACATTTGTAAGAACTGTTGGCTAAGACTAAACTTCATCTGTTAGGTTCAGCTCTAATCATTCTCTTGCACGTAGAATTTATGTGTTTCTCATGTGATTTCTGCAATGACAGTTTTCTTTCAGATGTTTCTTGTTGGGACAAAATGGATCAGGAAGATGAAAGCGGTTTACAAACCCAAGATATCCAAGTAGATTCAAATCGACTTCCATTGGTAAAAGAGGCAAATGGTGATCAGGTCTTTCTGTTTTATTGGCTGGATGCGTATGAAGATCAGTATAATCAGCCAGGTAATTATGTTTGTATTCTTATTGTCCCGGGAAAGAGTTTTCTCTAGAAATGCCATTTGAAGATTGTGACTAATACAAATATATTGGTACTGGGAAAACATTACTTTGTTTAGATTGGCAAATAAACCCATTGTCAGTCCTCTATCATGTGTCCTTTTGGAAGGGAGCAGAGGCATGAAAATCCAAAAAAAAAAGTTGATTCAGAGATCATTTTTATTTGGTGTTTACGTGTATTTTTGTTTAGGGAAAAATTATAATCTTAAAAGTCAGTAAAACACTCAGACTTGAAAAATAAGAGGTCAAATCTTATCCTAAACCTTTAGCCTTTAAAAACAAAGAACTAAATGAATTAACAAATAACAAACCAAGAAAATACTTCCGTTTTCTATTGCCTTCTGGATCTGTTTCAAATTTAGCCACCACTGGCTCCGTTTTCCTCCCCTTTTTCTTTCTTTTAAAAATAGAGTTGTAGTTGATGGGTATAATTCTATTTCTACTAATTTCACTCTGCATCACTTCATACTATTCTTTCCATATTTCTTTGTATGCTTCATATTTATTATGGCACCACAAAGTTTTATTACATCAATATACAATATTTTAATCGGCAGTTTTCAACTATTGGATGTTTAGGTCATTTCTGGTTTTTTATTTGCTGTCACAAATGCAGCAGTTGTGGATATTAGGAATGTATTTTCGTATATACTTTGTGTAAAATAGTGTTTAGAATTTCACTTTAGGCAAAATAAGGAAGGCATAGTATGAAATCCAAATTCCAAAAGAGCTGGGAAGCTGTCCTAATTCCCCTATTTTTTCCTTCTGTTATTTACAGAATCATGGGATTTATGGCTGGAAGGAAACTTAGAGATAATCTAGTCTAACATTCTTTTCTTCCTCTCATTTTACACGTATATAAACTGAGGCCCAGGTTAGTGTAGATAATTTAAGGACATGTCAATATAGTATGTAGCCAGATGGGGATTTGAACCCAAGTTCTCTGAGTCTTAAGTCTTTTATCAGGTGAATATACTGCTTTTTCCTTTCCCTATAATCTGTTCTGAAAATGATATTCCCTGGTTTCCGAGACGAGTGAAAACTATCAGTTGAGTTAAGAGCTGCCTTCTCTCAGATGTTTCAGAGACAAAGAAGGTGGTTCAGTGTTTGGATTTCAAACTTTGGGTTTCTTTCAAAGCTGTTTGCAAAATAGAAGGAATATCAACAAAACAAGTAATTGAACAGAATAAGGGTTAAGTCTTACAGTTATCTGCAAAGGGGCTGGCTATGACTGGAAAAAAACAGGTCAGCAAAAATATTTTTTTTTAAATTAAATTTTTATTTTTGTTTACATCATTCATTTCCACGAAATTTTGAGTTACAAATTTTCTCCCCATCTTTCCCATACCCCCCACCCCAAAACAGCCATCCCAGTGTATCCCCCCTCACCCCTCTGACTTTCTGTTAGGGCAGGATGGATCTCCCAACCACAGTGCCTGTGTATCTCAAGTTCCAGTTGGATGAAGTTAATAATAATAATAATAATAATGATAATAATTGTGTATATATATATATATATATATATACACACACATATATATTTTTAACATTTGATTATAGAACTTTAGATTCTAGATTCTTTCTCTTCCTCCCTCGTCACCCACCCCCACTGGAAGGACAAGCAATCAGATACAGGGTCAGCAAAAATATTAATGTGCTTTGGCTTATATAGTAACTCCTGAGAACCATTGGAGTAACAAACTGATGTTTATTAATTTCTTCGATAAAGAATAGATTAGTTTATAAGTAAATATTCACCCAACTTACCTACAGAAGATAACAGTTTTTGTCAGGTGAAGAATAAGAATACTGTTCTGATTTCTTTTATTTCCTCTAAACTTCCAGTTGAAGATGAACTGGTAACAATTGTTGACTAAGACTTTAGTAAATGAGTTCTCTGTATGTATGTACTCATATGTATGTGTGTATGTATACCAATTCTAGGCAATAAATAGGGTTGTGATTGCTGTTATTGGGTCTGAGACTTGAAAGCATGTATTAGTGGTGATTTTTGGAAGATGGTTAGAGAAGAGTTTTAGCATAAGGGTGAGTTGATTGAAGTCTACTGTTACCAGGAAAATAGGCCTTCTTGAATAGTCCACATAATTGATTAATTGTCACTGCAAGGTTTGAGTTTATGAAACTCAAGTAAAAAATATTTTTTCTTTTCCCAGGTAGAAATGTGACTGCTATTTCTTACTTGCATCTTTTGACACAAAATAGTATCCTATTTGGGAGTACCAAGTAGGGCCATGGAAAGAGTCAGGAGATAAAGGTTTGAGCCCTAGCTATATCACATAACTGCCGTGTGACTTTGGGAAAAATCAATTCATTTCTCTGGGCCACAGTTTCCTCATCTTTAGAGTGAAAAGATTGGACTAGAATATTTTCAAATTCTTTTCCAGCTCTAATAATTTATGAATTTCTTTAGGGGTACAAAGGTATGGAATGGCAAGTTTTAGAGATTCAGATTGTAACTAAATAGAAAAACGTTGTGTAACAATTAGCTTGTTATGGCTCATAGTTGCCGAAATCTCAGATCTAATTTTCCCAAAAAATCTTTGATAATATTCAGAAACAAAAATAAAATAATGCCATTTGAGCCATTTAGAGAGATTTTTTCAAAGGGGAAAATATTCTTCTGTTTTTTTCTTCTGGTGATAGTCTATTAACCAGATTATTTCCAGATTAGAAATTGTAGACCTGAGTGGAATGTTAGAAATCATGTAGTCCAATTCTACCATTTTACAGATGAGGAAAACAATCTTAGAGAGATGAAGCTGACTTGCCTAGGTTTATACAGGTGTTAGGTGTATCATCTGGTATCAGAACAACATAGATTAAGTGCCTCTAGGGTAGATATGCTCGCTGCTAGAGGAGACAGACTTTCTCTGTGAATCATTATCTCTGCTGTCAAGAAGTGTATAGTCCAGTAGAGGGAAAGACAATAAAGGTCATAATTAATGCACAGTATTTAGGTGCCTTTGAGTAGTAAAAAACTGTTAGATTTGTATGTTAGGTCTGAAAAGACAATGACATCAAGTAGGGAGAAGGCGTAAGGCATAGATGTGGAGGAGGATCAAGATAGATGGACATGGTGGAGGAGGTGGCATTTGGATTGGATTGGATAGGACTGAGTTCCACAGATAAAGATGAGGAAAGAGGGCATTGCAGGTATTGGGAACTGCCTGAGCAAAAGTGTGGCTGTGTGAGAGATCAGGGCATTTTGGGGGTGGCGGTAGCAGTGAAGTTCCTTGCCTGGAGTGCTTAAAAAGGATTAATGTGAAACAAAGGTGAGGAAGTAAAGTGCAGCTGGATTGTGGAGGACCCTGAATCTGGGAAGAGGAGTTTGTATGTTATTCATGAGTGAGGAGCTCTCAAGATTTTTTGGTAAAAGAACGGTGTAGCCAGATCTCCTCCCAAGAAAGACTATTCTGGCAGAAGTATGAAGGCTGACTTGGAGGTCGGACACAGTGGAAGCAGGAAGACAGGGTCTTCTGGTTTGCAGTTCTGTGCTTTCTTACGTTCTGCTGTTGCTTACTTTGTCTGCAGCAGTTGTATATCTTTCTCTATGACTGATTGACAAGGGGTTAAATAAGAGATTGCTTCAGAATTTTTTTTCCATCTTTAATCTCAGGGGATTGAACAGCTTCATCATGAGATCAGGTAACGATCGCTTGGTGAAATCAATGCCACTAATAGAAAATAACGACTCCAAAAGACCCTGCCATTGTTTCTCAGTCTCTTAGAGCTTCTCAGTAAGTCATGGTTGCTGAATGCTACATAATTATGAAAAGATTTTTCTCTTTGCATATGGGAAGATATCCTGTCTTCATTATGACTTTTTCAAGGTTGAATAATCCTGACTGCACCTGGTTTCAGCGAGTAACTTTGGGGGGAATATTCTCTTTGTTTACCATGATCTTTTTATGGCAAATGAGGCATAAACAGTGTCAAATGCTTTGCGTGAAGTGTGATATTAGTGTGACTGTAAAATGAGCTGTTTCAATTTTTGAAGCTAGTTGTAGGGATTTTATTTTCCTTTGCTAGGAATTTTTTCTTTTTTTTTTAAACTGTTGTGAAATGAAACTTCATTTTTCTCAGCTACTTCATACTTTATCATCTTTTTCCTTCCTTATTGTTTGCTTTCTCTCACCTCCTTGCCACTTTTCTCCCCTGAACTTTTAATTAACTGCAGAAACTATTTGAAGGTTTTACTCCTAAAAAAGCCTTTCTTAAAAAAAATTGAATGGTATACTAAAAGTTAACATGAACACAACCAACTAAACTTGCTTAGTAATTACTTACATTTGAATGAATGCATTTCAGTATATTAATAGCATAACAGTTTTTTAGTCAGCACTTTTAAACCTCCACTTGCTTGCCCATTTATTTTCATTCACTTTTCCTCTTGTATGTTATGGTTACCATATATTCCCTTCACTTTTTTTCCCCCCTCTTTTTTTTGGAGGGCAATTGGGGTTAAGTGACTTGCCCAAGGTCATATGGGCTAGTTGAGTGTCTGAGGCCAGAGTTGAACTGAGGTCCTCCTGACTCCAGGGCCAGTGCTATATTCACTGTGCCACCTAGCTGCCCCCTTTCCCCTCTCTTTGCAATATTTCATATGATTTTTTCAGATTTCTTTGTATTCCCCCATACTTTTTTGGTTTTAAATTCATGATAGCGTATTTTTTTTATTAATGCAACACAGCTTTTTTTTCTTAACTATTCCCCTGTTATTGGACATTTTAGTTGCTTCCAATATTTTGGTAGTAACATGTAATGTCACTGTGGAAATCTTGGGAACAGATACTTTTTTTTTTGCTTATGATAATATTTTTGGGGTATATTCCCAACAGTAGAATTATTACTGGGTTTTTAACCATTCTGTACGTGAAATATAGGTACTCCTAGTTTTTCCACAATCTGAGTGATCATTGTTAAAAACACAGTATTTTCTATATTTTAGGAAATTTTGGAATAATTTTTCCTACTTTTTTTGAGCAGTGTATTCACATGTACCACAGCTCATTTTGTACCACAAATAGGTTTACTTGATAAGTTTCCAGTATCACTTCTGTTTGAATTATTCAGAGGGTCTGGGAGCTGTAGAGATGTTCTTTGAAGTTGACAGATGACTCTTCGGAGTCTGCTTGTCTTTGAAATTTTTTCTGAGCAATGATGTGTGGCACCTGGGATGGGCGTTGTTACTTTTAGCGCATAATATATGTTATTTAGGGACTTGAAGCTGTGTCTCTCAAAGCAGGGAGGTGTGTGACTTGTCAAAAAATATGCTGCCAGGTTAGTTACTGAACTGTCTTTGAAGCTAAATTAATAGAAGAGAAAATAAGCATTGTAAAAAGGTACCTTTTTGGTAGCTGGACAGTTAAGTCTTTACTATTCCACAGGGTGGGAGTGCGTGGACATTGGAAATAAAGTAAAACCTATTATAAATAGCTAATGATTGCATATGATAAAATTATTGCATGGTTCGGGGTATATCATGAAGCAAGTTATCCTCTCTTGAAAATTAAAATTTGCGTAATTAAAAAAAATCACAATATTAACCAAGCCTTAACACAAGTAGATGTTGGTCCCATATCTGTATACCAGTTTCACAGTGAGGTTCCATTGTGTGCCTGTATTTTCACAGAGTAAGTTTAGGTAGGATTAGTTGCAATACACTTAACTCTTAAAAATTTTCCTTTATTATCGTGAACTTGATTAACATCAAGAAACATAAAGTTTTCCTTTTTGTTTCTCTTGTCTTTTCAGGTGTGGTATTTCTGTTTGGCAAAGTTTGGATTGAGTCAGCAGAGACTCATGTAAGCTGTTGTGTCATGGTAAAAAACATCGAACGGACTCTATATCTCCTGCCCCGTGAAGAGGTGAGCTGATTCTTAATTGGCTTTTTCTTTTTCTTATTTTTAGTATTTGTGTATTCTAGTATTCCACACTTCCAGAATTCTTTCTTGCAATCTTTACTTTTCCTATAGTAGCATCATAGTGCCATGGAACAGAGTACTGCCCTGAGAGGTAGGGGCCCTGAGTTACAGTCTAGGCTCTAGCTATGTGACCTTGGGCAAGTCATTTAATCACTTTGGACCTCAGTTTCCTCATGTGCAAAATGACAGTTGGGCTACCTGATCTCTGAGCTTATTTCTAGTTATTTGGCAATTTAAGCTGCCTCTTTATTCCCAGTTTCTTACTTTATGTATAACTTAGGGAACCATTCAGGAATTGTTAATTTTATTTTAGATGAACCCTATTCTTTTCTTTCTTGTTCTTAATAATGAATGCTGTGTTTAGTAGCTGCCCCATCACTGGTTTGGATATAATAAAGTGACAAAAATAATAAAGTGACAAAAATTTGCAGTCACTCTGATGGATCGTTTGGTGATGAAGTTGGGAAAAGATAATAATGTAATAAGATATCTGTATTTGACTTTTAATTCAATTATAATGTCTCTTTTTCCCCCATTTTCATAGGTAATTGAGAGTTCAGAATGTACCGTGTAAGAGGCATTGCTTGTTATTAGGCCCAACTATCATGACTTAGTTCCGACCAACAAATGTCTCTCATGCCACTTAAAGGAAAAAGTTCCTTATTTGCTCTTTCTTTAGTGTGAGGAATAAAATTCTACTCTCCATCTGTAATCCTTTAGAACATTTTAGGGTTCACTACTTGGAGTTATGAGTATATTTTTAAAATATTTCGTAACTATTTAAGCATAATTGATTTCTTTTGCAATCCTGTATATTTTATCTTACGCATTTAAAAACATTATTCTGAGAAGGGTACCATACTAGACTGCCAGAGGGGTCCATGACACAAAAATGGTTAAGACTGTAGAGGACTTCTTTGTGTAGGTTCATTATAGGCTCATTCTATGGATGGAAGAGTAAAGGTATGATTCATAATTAATGAGTAATTCATTGTCTCAAAATTCTATTCAGGTGCCACCTTCTTCATGAAGTCTTGCTGAACCCCCCAGCTATTAACCCCCACTCCCATTTACCCTGTGTTTATCTTGTATGTATGTTTGCATATAGTCCTGTATATGCATATTGTATTCTTTGGTTGTAAACTCCTTGAGAGCAGAGGTTGTTTCATTTTTGTCCTTATGCTTAGCACAGTGCCCGGGACATATTATGTGCTTAATGAATGTTTTTTGATGGATGATTATCTTTATTTCTCAGATATCTGAGCATCAGGAATAGCAAATGTGAGAGGATGTTAGACTAGATCATTTCTTCTGGGAATTCTAACCTTTAGATCAGCAGTTCTCAACCTGTGGGTCACGACCCCTTTGGAGGTTGAACAACCCTGTCACAGGTCTCCTAAGACCATATTTCCAATGGTCTTAGGAACCGAGGCACTGCTCCTTTATATGTCTCCAGGTGGGTCCACCCACATGCAGATATGCCCACATATGAGTATTAAAGGGTCGCGGCATTAGGAAGGTTGAGAACCACTGCTTTTAGATGAATATAGTGGTTACAATAGCTATAACTATTAATCCAGGAGATGCCTTTCCCACTCATTCGAATCTTTTGGTCAGTCTGCATCCCAGGAGGGATCGTGACATTGATTGTCTCATATAACCCTTGAGCTCTGGCGACTAGATAATTTCTAACTTCCTTTTAGGGTCATCCCATGATAGATGCAGTTGATAAGAGTTGGCAAAGGTTTTTGTAGACTTTTGGATTTATCTCTTATGCTATTACCTAAATAATTAAATGGGAAAGGATGAAAGAATTAATCTCAAAACTTGGATCTTGGTGGTTGAAATTTTTGTATACTTTTTTCTTTTTCTTTTTCGTTTGGGGGAGAATAGCAAATAGATCTAATTACCGGAGAAAAGAAGGGGATTCCAGTTACAATGAAAGATGTTTATCAAGAATTTGATGAAAAGACTGCAACAAAATATAAGATTATGAAGTTCAAGTCCAGGGTTTGTATTTGGTCATGGAATTTCTTCAGTTGTATTAATGATTCATTCATTCATTCAGCAAATATTATGTATAATATGTATTCTTTTATTTAAAGTTCTTTTTGGTAGAAGCAGGTATATAGGTATACCATTTTGGAGACTTGCAAAAATATTGTTTTCCATCCTATTGTCTTTATCCTTCTTATGTATTTGAAAAACAAGAGGCAAGATAACTCAGCAAAGCAAACCAATTGCTTGTTTCCCAGTAACAGATCTTTTGCCTTCTTTCTGGAATAGCCAAGTTTTTGCTTTCTTTCTTTATAATCTCACATTGGTGGCTTACTGAACTGATGACTGTCCAGATTTAGAGTAGGTATTATGCTTAAGAAGTAGGTCACAAGGTAAAATTTCTCAAGAATATAGAAATGTTCTGTTAGAATGTTTTGATTTCTTTACAGAATTCACCCACTAGTCCTTGAGTTGATACTCATAACTGCTACCTCTGGCATTATTGTCCAGTCATCACAGTGGCCATTGATAGTTATGTACATGATGTGGTTAATGCTAAGAAAGTTAGGTTGAAAAGCTTTTAGCTAATTAAACTTGGAAATATGTTTGACGCAATTTTCACCTTTATAGGGGAATAGGTATTTAACATCATATAGTAGCAGGATTTTCCAAGATTGATAAGATCACAGATCTCTTTGTCATTTGAGCAAAAAGAGGGGGTTGCCTCAAATAATATCTGAAGCCACTTCTAGTTATAAATCCTATGAACATATTTTTTAAAATATTTGCGAAATTTGTGGTGGCTATTGCAAAACCATTTAGCATTTTTTGTTCATGGCAAATCCCTTCTATGTTTTAGTACAAGTTGATGTAGGAAAGAAGAGTGTTAACTTTTTTGATTTGTGCTCTCCTATATTGTTAACAGTATTAATTAGTCTGTTTGGGAAAACACTTTATGGACACCTCCTTATTGTTTGTCTATTGTATTCAGAAAGTTGAAAAGAACTATGCTTTTGAGATCCCGGATGTTCCAGAAAAATCAGAATACTTGGAAGTTAGGTACTCGGTGAGTAAATAAGGATATCTTTTTTTCTGATAGAAAATAACATTTTTCTCCTTTCCTAGCTTTGCAATTTCAAGTGATTTTCATTTAATTGTTTTCTCAGAAAGGTCACAGTTCACTGAAGTAAAGTTCTTTATAAATAATAACAAAAATTGGTAAAGTTAATTTAATTAGACTGCTTAGTTTCCTTTTTCTGCTTCCTAAGCTACATCTTCATATTAATAAGATAAAATTATAAGCAACTCCTCTCCCCAACCATATACATGAGTAAATATGAGTATATATTGAGTAGATTTCGGGGCCTTTTTATAGCCGCTTTTAATTTAATCTTTTTAAATCTGTTTTAAGTGTCTGAAAGGTGAGACATGAGCTACACCAGTGTCATCTTGATGCAGCTATTGCTTCATTGAATAGCTAGGTCATGTCTATAGGATATTAATTACTGGGCCTTCACACTGCTCTGGTGGTTTTGAACTGTGAAAACTGAGGAAAATGTTTCTGATGATGTCACAGAAAGGGCATATAATGCAAATGTACTGAATAGGACTTAGATTTGCATTGCCTTACTAGTGCTTCTTTGATCCTGATAGAGTAGTATTTGACTGTCCCTGAATAATACCCTTACAAATCAGGTCAGAACCAACTTCTTTGGAAGGTCTCTTAGACTGTTTTTATGATTCCTAAGAACCATCTTAAAGATCACTGTTTTGTCATTGAAAAATTGAATGAAAGGACAGCTAGGTGGTGCAGTGAATAGAGCACTGGCCTTGGAGCCAGAACGACCTGAGTTCAAATGTGGCCTCAGACACTTGACACACTAGGCCTGTGGCTTTGGGCAAGTCACTTAATTTAACCCTGTTGCCCTCCAAAAAGCAAAAAAGAAAAAGAAAAAGAAAAACGAATGAAGTGCTTGTTTAATTTGTAGCTAGTTGAATTTTAACTTTCTTAAAACATTTCTTATGTTGCACAAAGTGACCTGTATTTATTACATATATGCATTATAAAATACGTGTTTAATTTTGTTACTATTTCATTATTTTTTTAAGGCTGATCTACCACAACTTCCTCAAGATTTGAAAGGAGAGACATTTTCTCATGTATTTGGAACCAATACATCTAGTTTGGAACTCTTCTTGATGAACAGGAAGATCAAAGGCCCTTGTTGGCTGGAAATAAAAAATCCACGTAAGGAATAATTTTTCTACAAAATTCAGACTTAGAGAAATCCACTCAGTTCAGCTTGTGTGTGTGTGTGTGTGTGTGTGTGTGTGTGTGTGTGTTTGAGGTTTTTTTTTGCAGTTTTTGTTTAAGGCACATTGACAAAAAATTGATCCCTGTAACTTTATGGCATTTTAAGAGTGAAATAAGTATAGACTAGATTGTTTTGGGGAGCTCTATTGAAAGACATTGTCCAGTTCATGGCACCTTTGTGTGTCATGGCGGGATGGATTTTGGTATTGTTGTAAAATTACTATTTATATTCGAAGGAGTCAACAGACATACTCCAGGGTCTGTATTATATTTAAACATTTTTAGAAGTGTGTACACCTTTGATTTTGTTATATAATTTCTAGGCCTCTTTTAAATTCTCTTTAATTTTTTAAAGAACCCAAACTTGATTCAGTTTCTTAACAAAATAAAGAGTCTAGAAGCAAAATAGGTCATCAAGCCTGATGGCAACTTTAAAGGTTTATTCAGGTCCATCTTTCTCCTTTAACCGGGATTTGTATACATTTAAACCATCCTAGACAGTTAAGAACCTTTGAAGGTATCTCAATTATATATTGGTTGTTTATTTTCAGCCTTACAAGATTGACTTAGTATGTATATCACAAGGAATTTTTGCAAGTAAACTCCTTTTGAAATGTCTGAAATTTGTAGTTAAAAGAATTGCAGGCTTTAAATGCATTTCCCCTAGTAGTATTTTTCTTCATTAGGGAATTCAAAATATTGATAATGATTATGATTGAGTGCTTCAATGATATTTCTGCCACTTTGGTCTACTGGTGTAGTAAAATCATTTGATGATGATGGTATTTAGTGTTCTGTGGATGGTTGGTCAGTCAGCAGTTAGTGAATAAACATGTTGTGAGCATCTGCTATGTGCTTAGCATGGTGCTGCAAGATGGTTGGCAAATTATAAATAATAGTTGATCTTTAAAACAACTGGGTGCCAGAAGATAGGACTATTTTGAGTGTTGATAACCGTGAATGAGACTTTATCCTTTTTGAAAGTTATGCATATTAGAAGACAGGGTTGAAGAATAATTTACCATTGATCCACTCTAATGAGGATGGTTTTTCTTCTGTAAATAGCTATTGGTTTTTTTTTTTAATCCATTCTTTCCTAGAGCTCTTGAATCAACCAATCAGTTGGTGTAAATTGGAGGCAATGGCTTTAAAACCAGACTGGGTGAACGTTGTTAAAGACATTGCTCCCCCTCCCCTTGTTATCATGTCGTTCAGCTTGAAGACTATGCAGAATGCAAAGACTCATCAGAATGAGGTGAATAAGTAGCATGGAGTAGGTTTTATACTTTATTATAGACGTGATAGTAACTGGGATTGTGGAAATTTTCAGCAAGGGTTTCTTTTTTGGGAAGGAAATGGAGGATCTAGGTCAGTGTTTCTGTACTTGTATATGGAGCATATATTGACTTTTTGGTAGGTATAGGAATATTCTTTCAAAATAATAGTTTTTGGAATAAAATCACTTTGCTTTGAGATGTGGCATTTAAATAAAATATACTAATGAATTGATTTGCTTTTAGGTAGCCATTAACATGGTTAGTATGAATACAAAGAATAGCCAGCCAGGTATTGGGATAAAGTATAGATAGGAAAAAGCTAACAGTTATCAATTCAGGTGCACTACAATGTGATCTTTTGAAAAATAGTTTCCCTTGTGGTTTTTGGTTACAGGTTATTGCTTTGGCAGCTTTGATCCATCACAGCTTTCCTTTGGATAAAGCAGCACCTCAGCCTCCTTTTCAATCACACTTTTGTGGTAGGTATTTATTTGACTGATTTGTTAAGATTTGATTTTTAACTTCCCTATTTTTCCACTCAGGCTGTAGCAACAGAAATCTAGATTTAAAAAAAAAAATCCATTCTGCTTCAGTTGCTGAGCTTTGTGATAGAAGTTCATTCAGTGATGAAAACTGACAAAGTTTTGTTGTAGTGATTTTTGGAAGTAATGTTTATGGTCTGAGATTCCGTTTCTTGTGAAGAACCATTCCATTAGATTATGAGCTCCTTGCAGACAGGGACTCATTACATCATCTTTGTATCCTTAATGTGCAAAGGTACATGGAAGGTAAATGTTTATCCAATTGAACTGAACCACTGCGTTAGAACCATTTGAAATCCCAAGGTTACTTATATCCAAAAGGACTATGGAAAGTAAAAACAGGAAGAAACCTAGAAAGAAACAGGTCCTGAAGAGTAAAAATGATCATTTGTGTAGCAGATGGGAGAGGGAATGTAAATTTAAATTATGGTTTGATTTGCTAATATGTAAACATCTCAGAAAGACTAGTATTATATATTAATCCCGAGGAGGATTCCAAGGCTTCAGTAATTGCTTTTTCTTGAGTTCATGACTCATTTATAAATTATATTGGTGCCAGTGGTGAGCACTAGAACATTGGCCACCATTAGAGTATACAATTCTTGCCTTCCTGATTTCTTAGTCTAGGATGAGGGATTACATTGGGGTCATATCTTTTATATGATACCTTGGTCTGATATCAGAAGAGGCGCTAAAATCGCCATCAAATGGGCAGAAAAAGGTGGGTAGGCAAGCTGTGATCACAGTGCTTTACTAGTTGGTGTGGAATAACAATAATAATGACAACCACAACCACAACAACTCACACTTCTAAGTTTAAGTTTTGCAGAGCGTTTTCCTCACCACAACCTATTGAAATAAAGGTTACAGATGTTATTTTCTTCTTTTTTTTGTATGAGGACGCTAAGATTCAGAGGTTAAGTAACTTGCCCATTACCACACAGCTAGAAACTGAGAAAAGCTTTGAACCCAGCTTTCCAGGTTTTAAGACCAGCATTCTCTTTACTTCATTTTCTTGAATATCAGGAAAACAGTGATGACAGAACTCATAAAAATACATTTGACTACCTTCTTTCCTCTCTGTGTTCTGAAACAGGTCAAATAACCTCTCTCGGTTCTGGATGTTTCTGTTTAGCTTTCTAGTTTTCACTGTGGTTGGACTAACCACCTCTATCTTCTGTTGCTATTTTTATCATAGGAGTATTGTATTTTGGTTGGTGCTTTAATAGTTCCTTCATTCCTCCAGTTGACTATAAAAATTCTGTAGGGTAGTTTTGATAATTGTGAGAACTTAGGGTTCAATGCTTGGTCATACGTCTTTAGAGCTACACACTTCACAGGGTAGTTGTGAGGAAAACACTTGGTAAACATAAACGTGATTTATTGTCATCTACAGACTTTTTGCATTCATGGATCTGGTTACCTCACCTTTCAGATGCCACCTTATTTTTCAGGAATCTTGATTTTAAATTAAAACATCAGTTTTAATAGTTTGTGGTGCAATTTTACATGCAATTATCCTTACTTTCTCTCATTTTTTTTGTTTTAACTAAGATGGCTGTTGTTTTCTTTTTTTTCTGATTAGTTGTGTCCAGACCAAGTGACTGTATCTTCCCATATGATTTTAAAGAAGTTATTAATAAAAAGGTAAAAAACTTATTTAGTATTTGAATTGCTGTGCCTTTTAATAAACCATATCCAAAGAAAATGGGAAAAGGTTATATCTGGGTGTAGTTGAAATAGGTTATATTTGGAACTATAAAATTGTTCTTTGCTATATAACTTTGTGGCATTATGCAAATATGTGAGGAATCTGTAATTTTGTGAGTGTAAGGAACTCCTAATGTTCAAATTTCCTTCACCAGATGTCTACAACTTAGCTAAGTGACTTGCCCAGAGTTAGACAGCTAGTGAATGTCAGAGGGATTTGTGGCATTAAAAATGCATTAGAAGCATAATATAACAAAGCATGTGGATTTCTGAGCTTGGAAAGAAGCTATTTTGCACTGTATTAATAAAGTAACCTATGCTTAAAGCTACCTTTAGATTCCTAAAGTAGAATAGTCTAAATGTTGTTTCACAATGAAAAAGCTATTATGATTTTTTTTTCCATTGTCAGTGTAGTTGGTGTCATTTATGGTCCCAAGGAAACTAGGATTGGAACATAGGGGAATTGTAAAGGAATTTTAGTGGAAAGGTTGGACGAGGTAATACTATTCAGTTTTCAGCAAATTGTATGCTAGCATTAGACACAAAGTTTAAACAGAAGTTAGACGTTTGTATGTATTTTTTTCACCTTTCACTGATGATTATTGAGTATCCCTATGGAAGTCATGTTGCTTAGGAAGACTCATAGTAACTGCTATAGGATAAGGTAATTGAAGTGTTTTAGTACACTGAATTGAGTATACTTCTCACTGTTAATTGTGGAATGTTTATTAAAAGCATCTGCTTCTAAACATATCCAGAATTTTTGCTAATTACAGTTCTTGTTAGACTTGAATTGCTTGAAATTTTTTGACCATGTATATAAAGATATTTTTCCTTATATTTAACACAACTACAAATTATTTTTCATGTATTTATAAAATGGTGGCTTACATGACTGATTCTAATGAAGTATATTGAGTGCTGGATGGAGTTAGGATGACTTGGGCTCAGATCCTGCCTCTGACAGCCAATAACTGTCTTGCCATGGGAAGCTTCCCTTCACCTCTTAGACCCCCAGGTTTCCTTATCTGTCAGGTGAGGCTCTTCACAGGATTACTGTGAAGCTTTAGCAAATCACAAGACAAAATCTGTAAAGCATTTTGCAAATCTTAAAGTGCTACATATAAAGGTCACTATTTGAATTTGGCTCAGATTCCCTTTTGAACTGACTTTGGGGTTAATTTGCCACCTGAGGGAGAAGGGATTGTATGCATATACCCATATAGAATGAAATCTCAATGACCACTCATAATTCCATAGGTAAATGTTATTGTGGATTGGTGGTTAAAGGAAAATGTGTATGTATGTAAATGGGTCACTGAGAGATTTTACACGATTTTGGATGGGATGCCTTCAGTTAGAATGATTTTGCTATAACCTGTTTAACCCTAAGAAATCTAAAATTTGTTCAGACTGGGCACTCTTTAGAAGAAATAAAGTGTGACTTGTCTTCTGTTCTTCCTCATAGAATGTGAAGATTGAGATTGCTGCAACAGAGAGAACGTTGCTGGGTTTTTTCTTGGCAAAGATTCACAAAATTGATCCGGATGTTATCGTGGTATGTTTTGGCGGACTTTATGATTGATAATTGGCTGTTTCTAGGCATTTGTTCAGACTTTAGTTCTTTTGGTTTGTATGAATTTATTTATCTTATTTCTGGTTGAATGATCCAGTCCATTCCCCACTCCTGGAACCACTCTCTCATTGTGGCCTCAAAATCTTTGTCTTCCTTCAAGGTGCCAATTCCCCCATGAAGCCCTTCTTGATTACTCAGTTCTAAGTTAGTATGCTCACTTTTCTCAGTTTTGCTTATGTTCTGCTTATCTTTGTAATATATCCTCCCCACAGAACACAAGTTTCTGAGGCCGGAGAACATTTCATTTTTGTCTGTATTCTCAGCGCTTAGCTCTTAAATATTTATTGAACTGAGTTAATTTCTCATATATATGAATGGAAGGGAATAAGCGTTTATATAGCACTTACTATTAAATACCAGGCACTATGCTACATGATTTGGCAAATATCTCATTTGATCCTTAAGTGCTTTTACAAATACTACCTCATTTGATCCTTAACAATCCAGCAAGATAGGTAGATACTCTTATAACCCTTTTTTACTGTTGAGAAAACTGAGGCAAACAGGATAAGTGACTTGCTCAGGATCACACAGCTAATAAGTATCTGTGGCTGAATTTGAACTCAGTTCTTGATTTCAGGCACAGTACTCTGCCCCTTATGCCATTAGCTCAAACAGTAATTGGAAATAAACTTAGGAAAATTTCTTTTTCCACATTTGCTATTGGAAATATTATTTAATATAGTATTTGATGGTATGAGATAGGGAATGTTACTAGAAATTTTTAACTCTTGCTGTGAATGACTCTGAGATACCTTCAAAATGTTTTAGGACCTGTCCGAGAATTGTAGGAAGATCCTGCCTGTATCTCCCCATTCTAGCTTTAGCATCTCCTGTAGCCCAGATTTAGGGTAGGAGTCCCTCATCTGTGCTTTGATTGCAGCCTTTGCATCTTTCAGTTATGATTGGCTCTCTAACGTCATATAATAATTGCATCTAAAGCAGCAAACAAATAATAGCATCCTAAACAGCAAAGTGGTAATTCCTGTCCTTTGTGAGTGTGTGAAGGCTGGAGGTTAGAATCCTGAAATAGGTAAAGCATAACTTGGGAAGGGCCCAGATTCTCCAAGGTTAAATCCTGTGATCCATCAGCTGCCAGAAGAAACAAAAGTTACTTTATGATGTTCTTTTTTCTAAATTTAAACCTAATCTTCCCACTCACCTGGTTCTTCTAGGCCTGCTCTAACTTTTTTTTTTCGAATACTAGATGTATTAGTTCCAGCATTTTGCATAGTGGAAGTTTACCTTTATGATTCTTAATACTTTGGTTTTCTACTTGATGCTTTCCCCCTTATAAATCCAGGTTTGTTTCCTTTGTCTTCAGGAAATGTCATCTCTGAGCAGTTTAGATAGTGTTGCAAAATTGCTTTGTGACATTTTGATTAAGGGTCTAAATAAGCAATGCATTTGAACTCTTCTATAAGAAGATAGTAGATGTAGCTTTCCTGTAAAATCTCAACATTGAGTATTTCACAACTGGGTTAGTGTGTACTTTTAGTTTCAAGTGAAATTGTTTGAACACACCTTTTACTGATTAAATGAAAAAGCATATAGGGTATTCACTGTTGCATCTGCCTCTCTGACTGTGAGGCATGAGACTGCAAATTAAAAGACATCATATGAACCTAGCCTCAATTAGGTTGAAATAAAGTTTATTCCAGCAATCTACTGAGCAGCCTCGTTAATGTCAAGGCTAATGAATGCTGCTGATGAATAAATTCCTGAAGAAGAAGGGACTTCCAATCGGAGGTAGGCTCATGATGCTATCAATTAGAGACCGAAAAAAGAAAGGGCAAAGAAATTCTGTGCATATGAAGATAAGTCCTTTAATTTGCATTTGTTATAACCTCCTCTGCTGTTTCCTTTTTCTCGTTAGGGTCATAATATTTATGGATTTGATCTGGAAGTGCTACTGCAGAGAATTAATGTGTGCAAAGTTCCTCACTGGTCTAAGATAGGTCGCCTAAAGAGATCCAACATGCCAAAGCTTGGGGTAATTAAAACAAACATTTATGTCTTTATTTGTTTAGTTAAAATGATAAAAATCCTTTATGTTTCTTGTAGTAAGCAATAGAACTGAATATAACTGGAAGTCCTGTGTATGGATACTGTTTTGTATGCATTTTAGCTTTTCTAATAAAACATCTTTGTCCCTTACTCTAGACCAGTGGTTCTCAACCTGTGGGTTATGTTCAATTTGTGACAATGAAAATACCTCCTGCATATCAGATATTTACATTATGGTTCATAACAGTAGTAAAATTACAGTTATGAAGTAGCAACGAAAATAATTTTATGGTTGGTGGGTCACCACAACATGAGGAACTGTATTAAAGGAAGGTTGAGAATGACTACTCTAGAAGATAAGCTTTTTGAGAACCTGAAACGTTTCAGATTCTCTTATGTGTCTCTGCCTAGCATTTAGTACTGTGTTTAGCAGCTGGTAAATACTTAATAAATGTTTGCATAATGCATGATGATTGGAAGCTACCAGCATTTCCTTGGTAAAAGCCACACATCTTTAGATTGTGTAAGATGGTTGTTGCATTGTAGCTGAAGCAGCAGCCCTAAACAGAGTGTGTGTATCAATAATCTCTGTCTGGAACTGGAGTTTAGTGACTGTTGTAAAGAGAAGTAAGAAGATGTGTGGGTGTTGTCAACAAAGTGGCGGGTTTGTGGTTCAGTATAAAGCACTTTTACAAAGACATGTTGACATAGACATTTTTGGTCTCATTCCATTATATCGATTTCTTCATGTGTTTCCCTACTATTATTATTACTTACTACTGCCTCCTCTCCAATAATCATGGACATCGCTAAATTTGTACATAAAATGCTTTCATAGAATGAAGCTATTAAAGTTCTTTTGGGGGGCTAGCCAGAATATTTTTGGACATTTGATAATTAATTCATGTCAGTAGGGCAAAAGTTATTAACATATGTTTTGGCCTAAATGTTTCTCAGTTTCTCTACCTTCATTTCTCTATTGTTAGATTTCCCTAAAAGTATGTGGTGGTCTTGTTTCTCTCTCTTTCTCTCGCTCTCTGTATGTATGTGTCTCTCATTCTTTATGTACGCATTTTATTTCCTTTCTCTCTGGGTTTGGATTTGAATCTTGCCTCTGACATTTTTTAGTCATGTGATCTTAAGAAATTCAAGGCTCTCTGGGCCTTAATTTCTTTGTCTAAATTAAGGTAACCTATAACAGGGGTGTCGGGAACCTGCAGCCTTAAGGCTACATGTGGCCTTCTAGGTCCTTGGGTATAGCCTTTTGACTGATTCCAAGTTTTACAGAACAAATCCTTTTGCCAGGGGGATTTGTTCTGTGAAGTTTGGATTCACATGACTGCACTTGAGGACCTACGAGGTCACGTGTGGCATTGAGGCCACAGATTACCCACGCCTGACCTATAGTATCTCTCTTATAAGGTTGACATAAAAATCCATTCAGATGAGGTGAGAAAAATGCTTTGTAAACATTAAAATATTAAGCAAATTTCAGGAATTATTAATGCTGTGATGTATGAGAAAATATCCTTAGCATCCTAGGATCAGAGGTTTATTTAGAACTGGAAAGAACCTTAAAGATAATCTAGTCTAACTCCCTCCTTTTACAGATAAGATTCAGAGCCCCATAGAGATTAAGAAACTTGCCCAAGGTGACAAAGGTTGTAAGAGGCAGAGTTGGGTACCAACATAGGTACTCTGTCAACCAGTGAAACATTCTTTCCATTTCGCTATGGCTCTTCTTGTTGATTAGTGTTCTCTGATGTGATATTGGTAGGAATTTTAAAAACTCGAATGGCTTTTTTGGTCAAAGAAATGAGGAAGGAGGTTTTTTGGCATGTATTTAGGAGGAGGGTAAATGTTATTTTAATCCTGCATCTGCAGGGATATTCTCTTTGTGTGTCTTTGTCACTCACTAATGTTTTAGTAATCTATAAAAACATCTTCAAATGTTTTATAAGGCCTTAGTTGGCTTATAAAAATAAATTTTACAATCCTGCTATAAAATTTCATTAGTACTTAGCATTCAAATGTAGTTTTTTATATATCTCTATGTCTTTTTCCAAATTATCTACCTTAAGCATCTACAGGACATTTCATGCTGTTCTCTTAGAAGTTTTATGGGGGTACAGTTATCATGAACAGTGCTATGCCTCATTGCCACTTCTTATTATTGCCTCCTCAAAATACATTAAAAGAAATGTTCTCAGTGTCTGCTGTATGTGAAACTGGATTTTTTTTTTTGTATAGGGCCGAGGTGGCTTTGCAGAAAGGAATGCAGCCTGTGGCCGCATGATCTGTGATGTGGAAATTTCAGCAAAAGAGTTGATTCGTTGTAAGAGTTACCATTTATCTGAATTGGTCCATCAGATCCTAAAAGCTGAAAGGGTAACAATTCCATCAGAAAACATACGAAATATGTACAGGTATGTCCTAAAACATCTCCAGATTTAGTCTGCTTTAATATCATAGGTACCATTAGTTTAATTAGAGTTTTGTATGTTTGTTTAACATAGAACATAATAGACTGGGATGTAGAATTGGAGAGAGATTGAGGGTTACCTCTATAGCAATGCTGGTGGTGTTTCTGACCATCAGTTTGGAATTATATGTGACTTTGGCCATTGTAACGATTAGAAAAATATGCCTCCTCTCCCCTCCATCTTCCATCCCCCATCTCCCTGTGTATGTATTGTATGAGAAGACTCTCATCATTCCTTTATTCCTTTTCATATATTTTACATTAAGTGATCATTTTTCTTCTCAGTAGTATAGATTTAATCTACTTTGTTCTTCTTCCTTTTGTATAATAGAGGCTGATTGTAAGTTTCCTCAGTGTACCACTGGAAGTATAAAAATTGAGAGCCTTGTTTTGAAATGATCAGAAACAGTTACCCAGGTTCATACTACCTCAGAGAGGTCCTAGTCTTTCTAACCCTCTCAGAAACCCTTCTCATGTACAATAGTAATAATTTACTAAACATTGTCCCTGATGACTGGAAAAGTTTCTGACCCTCCCCATCAACCTAATGGATTTCTAGTAGTAGCTTATCCTCTGGAGGAATATGATTGATACGATTTTTAATGTGGAGAATAAACAGTATGTTGTCTTTATGTGTGCATAATTTTGTTTTTTGTCCCCAAATTACGTGTTTGGTTGAAATTGGTATAAATATTGTGGAAATAGAAAAGTTAGACATCATTTAGTTTCTTAAATATTTCTGTTACTGACTTGAAGTTTTTTTGGGCAGATTTCACACTAATAGCCCAAATGCAAATTAATTTTGCATATGAAATTCATCTAGATATACTGTCTTGACTTTGTTCACAAGCTAATTTTTATGTTGACCAAAATGATAATGGACCTTAGTTGTAGAAAGTTATTAGTCTGCTGTTGAGATGTACCAATGTTGAAGTTTATTGTATTCACTTTCATATTTTCTTGACTTGCTATGTAGTGTTTCTATATTTTAATAATTTACTTCTGTCTTGTTCTTTCCTATGCAGTGACTCTCCTCATTTAATGTACCTATTGGAAAACACCTGGAAAGATGCCAAGTTCATTCTTCAAATCATGTGTGAGCTCAATGTCCTCCCATTAGCACTGCAGATCACAAACATTGCTGGGAATGTTATGGTAAATCCATTTAGCATATGGGGGTTGGGGGAAGCACGGCTTGAAGGGGGGAATTGTATCCAGTCAGCTTTTGGCTATGGATATATAGTAACATATCTGAATCCATCCTTTGAAAATAAGTAACTTGGCATTCTGAAAAATGTACTTCCTTTGCTTCGTGTAAAAGGAATGTAGTTGTATTAAAGGGGGAGAGAAATGCCAGGTGTGATCTGTTGAAATTTGGATCAACTTCACAAGGTTCCTCCCTCAGACATTAAAACTGTCTCTTCAATTCATTAATCTGGGTGGAAGAGAAGAGATAGCTAAACAATTAATGGACTATTTAAGTGTTCATTTCAGACAAAATATTGAAAAAAATTTACAAAAGATTTTATATATTTGATTACAACTTTTGTTTTTAAGATTATTAAATGAAGTGAAGCATTTTGAAATTTTACTCAAGCTTTTGTTTGGTGGGGAATAGAAATAATGATTTTTAAAATTTTTGTTTTTTGTAGTCAAGGACAATGATGGGTGGTAGATCTGAGCGTAATGAATTCCTACTACTTCATGCATTTTATGAGAACAACTATATTGTACCTGACAAACAAAATTTCAGGAAGCTTCCACAAAGACTGGTGGGTCAGAGATGTGTTATATTTTACCCTTTTCTAGACTACCTTTTTTTACTATGCAAATTTTAGGCAGTTTTTTCCCTTTGGTTTAACATCTACTTCAGAAATAATTACATAATTAAGTCCTCATTTATAGTAGAAGCCCTCTATTTAATAAGACTGTACCAATTGTCTCTGTTGATTTTTCTTTCTGTATTTCTGTGCAAATAAAAATTTGTTCATGGACATTGAGAAGGCCAGAGAGAAGGCATTTGGCAATGAGAGACAGTATAACATAGTGGGAAGAATCCTGAACCTAGGAGTAAGGACACCTGGACTCAGATTATGGCGTTGTTGATCAATAGCTGTGGGATTGGCTTCTTCATTTGTAAAATGAAAGGAGTTAGACTACTTGATACTCCAAGGTTTTGTGACTTAGTGAAAAATAAACATCAAAGTCTTAGAGAAAATATTGAAGGCTTATTAAGTGAGGAGTTCTATTTATTTCCTCAGCTTCTTAATTATAGAGTTTCACTTTGTGCTCCATCATTAGCTATTGGTAAGATTGGGATAAAATGTCATGTACGTTCTTTTGAAATGGTTTCTATAACTTTGTTTTTATTTTGGTTAGGAAGTATCCCTCCTATGAACTATATATGTTCTGGCCAAAACAGTTTAACTTTAGAATATGAGAGAGATGTATTCTACAGCCTATCTCAAAATTGACATAGGAAACATTTATTTAAACTCATTGATGCATAGAATTTAAGAGTTCTAAAGAGACTGTAGATGACATTTAGTTCAGCTTCTTCCATTTATAGATGAGGAAAGCTAAGTGAAGTGACTTTCTCAAGCAAAAGTAGTGGCCAAACAAGCTAAGTTGTTTGAATCTTTTTGCAAAAAAGAGACTTTTTCTGAAATGTTTTGGGTTTCCCTGAGTACCCTTGCTGCCTCTAAGACGGGCCTGCACAACCTGCCTCCTGCCAAAGGATGTTTCATGGGCTGCTCAAAATTCTTTGTCATGCCTGAGGACTGCAAGTTGTGCAGGCCTGCTCTAAGATGTTGAGTCTTATTTGCAGTTCTTATTGGCTAATGACAAACCTCTTATCTTCTCAGTCCATCTTTAGCTATAACTGGAATTACTGTTATTTCCTTTGTATCAGTAAGGAAAATTGAGACTCAGAAATGTGTGCCTGCCCAGGGTTACAGAACAAACCACATTATAACTGAATTTGTAATCCAAATCTTCTGGCTCCTATTAAAGAGCTTTTCCCACTATCTGATGTTGAGTCTTCCTCTAAGTTTTGTAGGTAGATTTTGGTAATGTAAAATTTTTTAAATAAATAATGTGGGGTTGAAAAGGACTGTTATAAATAATGAAATATTTTTAAAAATGATTTTTGAATGTTTTTTTTACCCATTATTATATGTTTTGTCAAAATTGCATAGTGAGACTAAGGAAGACGGATAATTGCCAAATTTCTTTCTCTTCTGTAATTAATTCTTTATGGTTAGTCAGGTTTTGATTTTTTTTTGTTGATGATAGGGAGATGAAGATGAAGATATTGATGGAGATGCAAATAAATACAAAAAAGGACGAAAGAAAGCAGCGTATGCTGGTGGCCTGGTGTTGGATCCTAAAGTGGGTAAGGGTGGGAGACGGAATGCCGTCGTTTGGAGAACATGGAGGCTGCATGTGCTGAAACATTTTTGCCTTTTGAAAAGTAACCTTTTTTCCTCCTCAAGACTTCTTTCAGCCTGTTCAGAGGGATTTCTTTAGAAAGAAAGGAGAATACTTTGAAGTCTGAGATCAGTCTTTTAGATAGTCACAGAAGGGCAGTAAAAGAACAGTGTTTAGTATTTTAAAAATCTAGAAGGAACAGTTTTTCTTTATTTAATAGAAGACAATCACTATTACTGATGAAAGGAAGAAAGGTATTTCTTTTGTTAGGTATATTTATATAGTTGCAGGAATGTTAGATTTGAAGTCAGAGGACCAGTGTTCAGATTCCAGCTCTGCTATCTGCTATCTGGCCTTGGGCAAGTCACTTACTTTCTTGGGGCTCAATTTGGAAAATGAGTGCATTGGTCCCTAGTCTAAATCTGTGATTGTATGATCCTAGGCAACCTGAGTTAGGTCTTGAATCTCTGTTGGATTATACAGTGGGCTTATTGAATAGGACTTCATCCATTTGAGGACCTGCAGGTGGTAATTCTTTCCACTCATTTGACTCTTTAAAAAGACCATAGTGCTAATACAATGTTTATTAGGTTCTTACTTCATAAAAGAGATTTTTGATAAACTTTGATTTTGTTATTCTTTTGAAATATTTCTTTTATCAGTGGACACTGGTTTTATTTCAGTTTCTCCTTCATGTGGAGATAACTGATTCTAAGTGTCCTACATAAACACGGAAGCTATCTGTTCACTCTTGGAAAGTAAACAAGGGTTGGATCGTTCCACTTCTGACAGGTCTGATTGAAGGTCTCCTGACTGACCTTTAGCAAAGATTATTGCTGCTCCCTCTGTTCTCTGAAGATGTATTTGTGGAAAAGAAATGTTTGAAGTTTATATCATAACATTTTTAACAAGCTATCCCTTGGGAAAGAGTGCAACTTTTTTTTTTTGAAAAGTCAGAAGCATCATAAGGTTGTATCTTAGTTGATCAGTGTTAGAAAATGTTAAGGGTCTTGTTGTTTCAGGGAGAGGCTGTTGAATTGGGAACAAGGTGAAGCACAGTCAGCTTTGCTGTTCCTTTTGTCTTCGTGGGTCTTCTCTGCTCCTAAGTCATATTTAGAGCTGGAAGGCACCAATAATCTCCTCCTTTCACCTCTGCCTTGCTTTGCTTATTGAACTGTATTTTTCTGATTTGATATTGACACATCCATTTATTTCTTTAGGAATCGAATGAGATTCTTAAATATTCTTCTTTCTCCCTATCCCTCCCAGGTTTTTATGATAAATTTATTTTGCTTCTGGACTTCAACAGCCTATACCCTTCCATCATTCAGGAATTTAACATTTGTTTCACTACTGTGCAAAGAGTTGCTACAGAGGACCAAAAAATCACAGAGGTTTGTACTGAATTAATGTAATTTGACTTTATGTTGAAGTAGATCTTGAGAGTGGTTGGCATTCTAGTTTCTCCGTGAGAAGGTTCTTTTAGATGTGCCTTTTCTGAGTAGACAACTCAGAAGGGTTTGAAGTGGAAAAGAGAAAAGGGTGGGTATAGTTAGGATTTGAGTAATAGGAAATGTGTTTGGGTGGTATTTGGAGGGTCCACAGTTCTTTCATCTATTTTTGTTTATTAAGTGACTAGTTCCTGTTTTGACCTAATTGAAATCTAAGTTATAAATGGCTTATTGGTCATATAATAAAACTGTAGAACCTCTGCAAGGAAGAAACAGTTGGCCTACATATTTTAGCTAAAATCAGCTAAGAGGAAAAGGATCTGTTTTGGTCCCACTGTAGCAGAAACAACTGCAGTATTAACATTTGGTATTTAGTCTTAGATAAAATAGCTGAAGATGGGCCTAATGGGATCTGTTTCTTAAGCTTACTTAGATAAGATATTTAGAACTTGAATGATCTTGGGTAGGTCCTTTCAGATCTTTAATTTGAATGAATTACATTTGCTACCCTTCTGGACAGAAAAATAAAACTTTTTTTCTATTTAAAATTTTCCTTCTTAATGGTTTTTATAGAACACATTGTTGGATTACATTGGTGTCCTCATAGCTTACTGACTTCATTCATGGGATTCGGAACCACAGAATCTGCTACTTGCTCTGTATATGACCTTACGCAAGTCACTTAACTTATTTGGGTCTCAGTTTCCTCATTTGAAAAATGAAAGGGTTTTACTGGGCAGTCTCCATGATTCCTGCCAGTTCTGTAGCTATGATGCTGTGGCCAGTGTACTCAGTAAATTTAAGCAGTCAACAAGTGTTAAGTGCTCACTGGGTGCCAAGGACTTTGCTAAGTGCTAGGTATACAAATACAATGAATGAAAAAAAAAACTTCCATTTTTAAGTTACCTACGTGCTAATGTGAGAGATAACAAGGATATATAAATATATAAAGAATAAATGTAAATATTCAGTGGAGAAATAGGAACTTTTGTCTTGGATTGTACTACAGAGGGTTCTGTTTGCAAAAGTGGTTGGCGGCATTGCCCAGTACAAAACTGAAGCAGAGGTTCATGGTCTTGATTCTTATATTTTTCCTCTGGCTTTCTTTAAAAAATCTTCAAGATGATAGTAGACATTGGAAGTTAATAGTTTTCTTTCTAACTTCTGAATTTATGAGAGCTGTCATTATGACTGCAGTGAATCACAGTCCCTCAAGACCCCTGGGAGTGACCAGTTCAGATCATGAGTGCATGTAGTATGCTAGAATAATCTGTATGTAGGCCAGTTAATCAAACTGTGTTCCATTGGCACAGACTAATTTTGCCATTTTACAAATGCATGCTGTTTGGTCATAAAGGGTTGGAAACTAGATGAGGTAGATTTGTATACATAAATCTATCCCCTCTGATAGAGAAACAAGTCAGAGTTATTTCTCTGCTTGTAGTCAGTAGTGTCATCCTCTTATGTGAAATCTCATTAAGTCATTAAACCCTAATCTATTTACTTCAGATAATCCTTGTTAGGATTGAAATCATGTTCCATAATTGTGGGATAAAATAGATAGAAGTGTTGAGAATTTTCTGTAATAAGCAAATAAAAAGAAGTTTTGGGGCTTGGTTTTGTCACACTCACCCCAAAGTGAAGGTTTACTCCTATATTGGGTAATAAAAAGCAAGTGTGTTCCCTCCATTTCTAGGTGTTAATGCTTTAAATCTCTGAGAGAAAAATAATGATATACTAATATTTATATAGCACTTTAAGGTTTGCAAAATTCTTTATATATGTTATCTTATTTTGACATACATCTGGAACTCTAGGTTGTGTGTAGTGGATGATAGAGATGGTAGGAAATAAAAGAATACAGTACTTTTTCTATAGGACCATGTACAATAAATTCCCATTTATCCAGAGTGATCATTAGGAAATGGGGGTTATGCTGGTTATTTTGATAATCTAGTTCACTAAGAGTTCCCATATATACCAAGCTTGGAGTATTGGTTTCAGGTTCACATACAATTCAAAATTAATAAGACAAAAAGCATTATCTTCCTTTGATAATTAAGATTATTCTTTAGAATGTTTCTTTAATGTCATCTGTATGAACAGCAAGGAAAGATATAGTCATTCTGATGTAGTCACTGAACAACCATCCTTCAATGCTTCACTATTTTCATGCATTATTTCTTCCCTCTGTCTCAGATGATATAATCCTTCTTTTTGCCAAAGCTTGTTACTTTCTCTCGCTTTGATTTCATGCTTTCCCACCTTTTGAGTACCTTCCTCTTCTATATATCTTTAATCTCTCCATCTTTATTGCCTATTTTGCTTCTGTTTGCAAATGTGTTTAGGATTCCCTGATCCTAAAAAAGGCACCCCTGGACCCTCCTCTTACTTCAAATTATCTTCCTATCTTTTTCTGATGTGTCAGAACTTCTCAGACAAGTAGCTCCTATCTAATGCCTCAACTTATTTTCCAGTCAGGCTTATTCTTCAACCCCTTGTAATTAAGTTTCCATTCACATTCCTCTATACAAACTGTTGTCTCAGAGTTCCCCACTGACCTCCCTATCACCAGTCTCAAAGGCCTTTTCTCATTTCTTGTCCTTTTTGAACTCTCGGCAGCCTTTAACACTATTGACCACAGTCTTTTTCTGGATATTCTTTTTTTTTTTACTCCCTACGTAATTCTACTTTCCTCATTCTCTTGTCTCTGTACTCCTTTTCTGTATTGTTTTCTGGTTACTCTTTACTATTCCTTTATCTCTGTGTTCTGTAAACATTTGCTTTTGACTTATTCATCCCCCCCTTTCAGATGACAGTTTACTACTTCAAACTATCTGCAAGAGGACTCCACTTGGGTGTCTTAGCATCTCAAACTTGACGTATCCAAAATTGTCCTTATTTTTTTTCCCAGGATGACTAATTCTGATGTCTCTGTTGGTTGGTGGCACTATCATTCACCTAGTCACCAGCGGTGGAAATGTTGGTGTTACCTTAGGCTTTTCTTTCTCCCTCACATCTCATATTCAATAAGTAGTAAAGCACTGTTGATTCTACATCAGCAGCCCCTCTGCATTCACATGATTACATCCCATTATACAAGGTCTCATCTGCCTGGGCTGTCCCATTTGCCTCATGCTTCTACTCTTGTTCTTTCAGACCATTCTTTACAGTCCTGCCTGATTCTGCCTCTGTGACCTTCCTTATACACAGATTTGAACATGTCTTTTCTCTCCTCAACGCTTTTGAGCCTCACTATTGCCTTTCCTCCCCTTTTAAAATGAATTTTTTGATTTTTTTTGTTTTAACATTGATGATATTTCCTTCTGTATCACTTCCTCTCTCAGAGATGCATCATTTATAGCAGTTTTTTTAATAAGCAAAAGAGGAAGAAAAGAAAAAAAATTTAGCAAAATCAGTCAATATTTGAAAATATTTAACAGTATATGCAATATTCCACACTCATTGACTAACAACTTCTGCAAAGGAACTAGAGAGGGTACCTTCTCACATCTTCTTTGGATGCAAGATTGTTCTTTGTAATTTTGACATATTCATTCTGTAGTTTTATGGTAGTTCTTTCCACATACATTGTGGTAGTTACTGTCATATGCAGTCAGTTCTGCTATAAGGTAATATACAGGTTCCTTAAAATCACTGTGCTCCACAAAATTGCATGATTAAAACCACAGGGCTCATAGGAAAAATGGTGCTAGGAACCCAACATTCAAAAACTTTATCACTGACACACACAAAAGATAGAAACCTAATAAAAATGGCAGCACAGTTTTATACATGTTAAATGGTTAAGAAATACATAAATACTGCAATAAGTAGTAACTTTGTCTGTGGTCCCTGGGTAATAAACCTGATGGCCAAGGACAAGAGGTCAGGCCGGGTGGGTTGCATGAAATTGCTCATAAGCAAACACAAAATTCATGTTATGGTAAAATTACTCCCTTAAATATCACTTATATTGAAACAAATTCATGTTTTCAAAACAAGTGTTATAGTAGAACTGACTATTCTATTTTCTTGGCTCTGTATCAGTTCATGGAAGTCTTTCTCTTTCTCTGTATTCATTGTTGCTGAAAATATAGCAACATTCCATTACCTTCATGTACCACAATTTGTTTAACTGTTTTCTCAGTCAATAGCTATCTTGTTATATTTTGTTTCTAGATCTTCATGACCACAGAAACTACTGCTGGGGATTTTTTTTAAAAATCATTGATCTCCTTGGGCTATATGCCTAGCAGTGGAATCTCTGGGTCAGAGGGTATGGCTATTTTAGTCACTTCATCTGCCTAATTCCAAATCTTTATTGCTTTCTAAATAAAGCCCTGTCACTTTAGGCATCATTTTAATTTTCTAACTTCTTGGCTCAGTATTGTCCTTTTATATGTGTTGTGCTGTAGCCAGACTTGCAAGCTGGACTGTTTGTTATTCCCTATACACATCCTACAGTGTTCCCAAACTTGAGAATGCCTTCTCCACCCCCACGTCAGCCCGTTGAAATCCTACCCATCTTCTGAAACCCAGATCAAATGCTATCTTTTCATGAAGTCTTTTCCCCAACCCCAGTCTCTTCTCAGACTTTATACAAGCCTTTGTTTATATTTTATTGTTTATGAGCTCCTGTCATTTCATATCAGTTAATTCTTTATGTATTGTAGTTGGCTGTTAGATTATGAGTTTGATAGGGAAGCTTGTTTTAGTTAAACTTTGTTTTTAAGATTGTGCTTTATTTAATATTTGTGTATCTTCCAGGACCTATTATAGTGCTCTTTATGTAATGGATGCTTAGTGAAAATATTTGATGAAATTTAGCAAAAAAAAAAATCTGGTTATGTGAGTGGATTAATGTAAATAGCAGTTTATTATAGTAGTTTGGATTAATATAAATAGTAGTTCACTATCTCTCTCTCTCTGTGTATATATCTATATCTGTCTGTCTCTCTGTGTCTGTTTGTCTATCTATCTGTCTGTCTATCTATCTATGTAGTGCTTACCCAGCCAATTGATATGAAAGACTCAGTTTTGTATGAGACTCTAGATTTTCTCTGCTTCACTGCCATATTGGAAAATGATAAGTCCCTGTGAGAGGACAAAGATTATTCATGTGTACATTGCCGATTTGTTGATACCTAATATTCACAAGCATGTAAGCAATTGTGTTAGCTCACAACATATTGGCAAATCCTGTGTTCTCTATCCCTTATGCGTGGATTTGACATCTTTTAAGCCAGAAGGTTTATATTTTATTCTTAGCCTTTGAAAGGGCAGGTGTGCCCTTTTTCTAACATACTCTGCAGTACATTAGTAGAATTAATGGTGGCTGCAGAAAAAGTCTGTTTTCCTTGCTATAGATGTTAATTAACTACAAAGTAATTTGCAAATATAAAGTACTATATAAAAGATAAGGAATGCCTTTAAAAAGGAGAATTGTCGTGACCTGTGGCAGCTTATGCATTCATAATTTTAAAAGAAACTTTAACATATATAGTTGTATTTTTTCCCAGAACACTGCAATAGTAGGTAAAATTCTGAGTGTTTTTCAATTTTTTAGTCAGTATGGAAGGGCAAATGGTCTAAAACAGGAATTTAAAAACTTTTTTATCTGTCTTGGACCCTTTTGGCATTTTTTTGAATCCTAGGGACTTTTAAATGTGTAAAATAAATAGGATTATAAAAGAAACCAATTTTATTGAAATACAGTTATCAAAAAATACATATATTTTAAGGTTCCCAGACCCCAGGTTAAGACCTCCCTCATGTAAATTAGTATTTTTCAACATTTAATTTCCAAGCTCTTGTGACAGCTTTCCAGGCTAGGAAAAGTGGTAAGATTTTCATGTTGATGAAAGAGAGCTTGGTTAACAGATTTCTTTTGTTTCACCTGTTTCAGAAATCAGGTTCTCATTGAGCTGTGGTTTATCTTTAAATTTGGAACTAGCTACAGGGGAAAATGAGATGCTACCAGAGGAGTATCAGAGCACGATTAGGAACAGAAGAGGACAGTGAAAAGAATGTACATACATAGTAGCAGGGAGGGAAGCGGTTTTGCAAGGTATCTGGGTCCAGCTTCTATCTAGATGACTCTTTGTTCTTTCTTTAAAGGGTTTTGACATCTAGTTTGAAAACTTTTTTCCCCCCAAGGAGTGCCCAGTTTTCTCTGATTTTTCTGACTCTGGGCCAGTCATTTTATCTCTTTTTAACATCAGATTGAATACATATTTAATATTGTATAATTTAAAAAATTAAAGATGTTCTTATTTGAATATCTGTAAACATTATTTTTAAGAAGGTAGTTTTATTTTAGATATGACTTGTTTTTTTTTAATGTATTATTTGACAGGAAGAAGAGCAAGAAGATATTCCTGATTTACCAGATCCAGATTTAGAAATGGGCATTTTACCCAAAGAAATCAGGAAATTGGTTGAAAGGAGAAAACAAGTCAAACAGCTCATGAAACAGCAAGATTTAAATCCAGACCTTGTTCTACAGGTACCAGTTTTCAGCAAGTCCTCAGCATAGCTTATGGAATTATAACGGTTTTAAGTTTAATAGCATTTTGAGTCTTCATAGATTTGGTATACATGATGAAATTGCCTGCTGACAAAGTCAAATGCAAGAATGAGCAGATAGGTTCTGGTATCTTCAGATCAGGATGTCTGAACATTCCTTCTTTTGTGAAAATGAGGTGGCTTGGCCAAAGTTGCTACCAAGCATCTAGGACTCTGTTGAATTTTGTGAGGCTCCTACTTAGTGATGCTTCTAGAGAAGGATTGGGAACCTGTGGCCTCAACTACACCTGTTCTAGCAGCTGTGGGAATTGAGTGTTAAAATTTTAAACGTGTGTGTGTTGGAAGGCAATGGAAAAATGTCTGTCCCTTTTCTATTGGTAACCCATGATGTAGCTAACATAATTGTTTATGTGTTTGTGAATATGAGGTATCAATAACTTCTGACTTCTTTCTTTTTGGCCATGTTGCAACCTTGCAGTACGACATTAGACAGAAGGCTTTGAAGCTCACAGCAAACAGTATGTATGGCTGTCTTGGATTTTCCTATAGCAGATTTTACGCCAAACCGTTAGCTGCTTTGGTGACATACAAAGGAAGAGAGGTAAGTAACACAATTTTGACATCTTTGAAAATGGGAATTTTTCAACCTTTCCTCTTATGGTTAAATATGAGAGCAGTCTTACATGTTTTACTAATAATTTTTAAATTTAATTGAATTGTATGGCTTCAAGTACCCATTAGAATAACTGAGATTTTAAGGTTAGTGGGATTAAGAAAGCATATGGAGTTATTACTGGTTGCCAAACACTAGTAAGTTTAAGACAGGCATTCATTAAAAGGATGGGCTTTATCTGCACTCATACATTTTACTGTCTTTCATTAATTTTCCCCAAATGCTAAAGGATTGTGGTTACATTTAAAAAAAAAATCTTAAATCAATGTTGGCTTGTAGAGCTGCATTGGCTCAGTCTTAAGAAATAGTGTCCATAGTATGAGTAAGCATGATGTGGGTCTTCTCTTGGGATACTGTGCTTGAGAATGGTGTTCCTAGTTCCAATCCTAGTCCTAGATTGGAATGTACTTTAGAGGGTTGCAGTTCTGAAATTTTCTTGCCTCTCAGTTCTAGACAGTCACCCAATCTTGTTTGGGTAGGATTGGGTAGAATGCTTATCTGAAGATGTAGGCATTTCCTTAAAGGAGATGATGGAAATGGGTATTTTAGAGGCTTTTGGAAGGAGAGGATAATTTTGGTTTCTTATGTTAAGTTTACTTTAGAATTATTCAGATTTTATTTCTGTGCATGCATCCAGCAGCTCCTGATGGAATACCATCTTATTTTTGTATTTAGGAAATGCACTCGCTATGCCCCAACTGGGTGATAATACATAGGTTGACTATTGAGATCGGATCAAGGTTACTCTTAAGTTTCTCATGAGAGGCAATAGTTGACAATTTACTCCCTTGGAGAGTGCCTCTTGCTGTTGGGAAATCCCTGTAGTTACATTTTCATCATTGGCTCAGAAACCTGCAAGCTGAACAGGGCACTGTGGGTAATGATAAGCCCCAACTCTGACCAGTATTTTCCCCTCCCCCCAAATCTATTATGTTTTAAGGACTGTATTTCTCATTGAGCTGGATTTAATAGGCAGGTTAACGGCAATTTTCATTTCTCCTAGAACATAGAACAAAATCAAAACTCAAATTATTTTTTAAAAAGTATTTCTCCTTTTTCTTCTTCCTACCTCCCCTCTTGAAAAATAGTCCAATAAAGAGGCATCTAGACTATATTCATCTGTAACCATTTTGTAAGTTAAGTAAGTCCTTGGGTTCTGGATTCCCTTTTACCTGGGATTACTATGCCCGTATCATCAGCTGTTAGCAGGAGAAACTTGATTATAGTTGTGGTTATTGGGAAATATTAATTATAAAATTTAGCCCTGGAAACTCTGCCATAGAAGGGAATATCATTTAAAATCACATGTAAGAAATATTAATCAAATATAATCCAATTATATTTTTTGATCATTTAATAAAAGCATCACAGGCCAAAATGATTCTCTCTGATAATTTCGGCCTTTGGTTTTGGTAATGTTAAATGGTAATATTAGACTGCTGATTAGAGATATGTGATTTGGAAATTTTCTTAGGTTATTAAAGGAAAGGAGGGCATCACCAAATGCTAGCCAGTTTACGTAATGTTTGGTGATGATATAGTACCTGTAATAGTGAAGTACACCTCTTTTTAAGGTGCCTGCACTTCAATGGTTTTTTTATTTGAAGAACATAGATGTTTTTCAATGTTAGAAGCAGTTATAGCATGAATTATTTTAAGGTTTACATGAAAATAAATTGGGAGAACACAGTTTAGTGTGTGATGATGCCAAAATGACACATTGGAGTGTAGAGTTTGCATTAAAATACAACTTGACATTTACTCTGGGGAGGGCTAGAAATTTGTGTTCTTTTCAGTACATCAGAGGCTATTTTCTACGTGCTCATTAATTTTATTAAAAAGATGCAGGTTTAGATTTAATGACCTAATAATTTCTGTAATCAAGTATGTTGTGGGCTTAGTGGAGACTTAGCATAATTACTAATTGTACTTTTAAAGGTATAGAGGGCTGATGGTTTGTCAAATGGACATCAACATTACCTGTTTACAGGTATCATCCATCTTTCACCTTAACTTGTTTATAATTTTGGTCTCTAAATAATGAAGAAGTTAGTATGGCTGGTGGAAAGTTGCATTTCTGTGAATTCATGGGATATATTATTTAAGAGAAAGAAGATTGGTGTTCCCAGTGAGACAGGAATGAAATCTTTCCTTAAAAAAAAATCACAATGCATGTAGGTATACAAACATAACAAATTATGCATATCTTCTCTTCTCAGGGAGAACGAGTGGGTGCATATCCCCATACTTTCAGCAGTGTGGATTTCTCTTAGACACTCCTGTGCCGTTAATGCCGGCTATCAGTAGTGAAGTGACTAGCGTAGTCCTTGAAGCTCTTGTTCACTAGATGGCGATAGATACCTTGTGATCATTAATCAATTAAGGTTTCTGTTCTGTGAACAATAGTGACAATCATTTAGTGACCTCCTATATGGCAAACATCTTCCAGACTTTATTTTTTTTAAGATTTTTTTAATCTAGTGAGAACAGTGATTAAAACTGGGTTTGAAAATTTTCAGTCTTGTAATTATTGAATATTAAATAGTAATGTGAACCTAAGGATTGAAACAATTTCTGACTTTGGAAGACTTAAAATCCTTAGTTACAAGTTTTATTGGGGGAAAGGCAGTTATTTTAATTTCATTATTTACTTAAATTCTCTTTTCAAGCTAAGTCACCCTTTAGATAGGGTTTTGCAGATGTGGAATTGCCCTCATTAGAATAATTCCTTGATTTATTTTATTTATTTAGGATCAGCAGATCTGATCAGAGACTTCTGAAGAGTAGTAGACTGTTTAGGTGAAGAATTTTGACATTTTATTGTCACGTTTGTATATTTGCATCCCCTTTTTTGGCACTGAGGAATTTAACATACAACCGAAAATGTAATTATGAAAATTCTTTAATTGAGCATTGGTGTTTTGCCTTAGAGCAGGAGTTCTTAACCTGGAACATATGATCTTGTTTTTTTAAAATAAAAGTTATTACCTGTATTCCAGCATAATTGATTTCCTTTGGAATTTTACGTACTTTATTTTGTACATTTAAAGACACTATTCTGAGAAGGGGGTCTATAGGCTTCAACAGATTGCCAAAGGGGTGCATAACACAAGAAAGATTAAGAGCACTTGACTTAGAGGAATCAATAATCAACAGAGCTGCAAGCTTTTTTTTTGGAGGAAGGAGGGGAAGGTGACAAGGCTGTGATCTATACTTTCTGTTATGTTTATTACCTTGGAAAAATATTGATTCTTGGACTAGGGATCTGATTCTTAACAGCATTCTTTCAGTCAAAAAATATATCATAATGTTCAAGTATAGAGTTATTCTGAAGCCTACTGACTTTGCATCTCATCCATTTTCATTTTCTTTGCAGTTGCCTGAAATAAGTCTTTGCCAGCCTCTTTGCTGGTCTAGTTCTTGATTGTATGCCTTTGTGCTGTTTGTAATACAGTATGCATGTGGAAAAAATGCATAGCTCATTGCATGTAAAAACATTCAAAGATGAGGAGGACTTCTTGAGCATTTTTTTGGGTGTATTAAAGTAATTTGAAAGACATAGTAACAGGTGGGTCTGACCACTGCTGTTAACTGTGGTTTAAAAAAAAAAAGTTAGTGTTAGTAAGAAGCAACTTTTTTAGAATATATGGAAAGTAGAAAAGGTTGTGGGTTCAGAAGTCAGAAGACCTGGGTTTGAATCCTGCTTTATTTATCTGAATCTTAGTTTCTTTGTCAGTAAGATAGGGATAATAATATTTAGAGTGTATTATAGTGGACAGAGGATAGGCTTTGGAGTTAGGAAGCCCTATAATCTGACACATACTGATTTTATAACTTTGAGCAATTCACTTACCCTCTCCGTGCCCCAGGGAAAGACTATAAATTGTGAGATAATGGTGATCTCCCTTACTGGAGGGGAATTTTCAACTCAGGGTTCACTATGGTGATGAAATCCAGGCTGGGGAGAGAGCTGACCCTAACTCACAGGGTTGTTGTGAAGAAAGTTCTTTGTAAGTTACTAGATATATAAGTAAGAATTTTTTTCTTTTGATGTGTAATAGAAGAGAAATGCCCATTTTGAAATTCAGAGTATTTTTTCTTTTGATATATCTTAGCACATAAGTGCTGGGATTAGTTTATGAAAAAAAATTAAAATTCTCTTCTTAGTGTTGCTGAGTGAACATGATACATGTACAGTGTGATTTCCTTAGACGCTTTTTTACTTAAGATTTTATAGCTCACCCTTGCCCTTTTCACCAGAATGCCTTTCTTTTAATCAGAAAGGCTCCATATCTGTTTTTAGATAGACACATTTCTCTCTCCACTAAAAACCCCAGTTGCAGTTCGCTAGATAAATCTTAAGAGATCTGGACTATTTTTATGCCATCTGTAGTAGTTGGATATTGACAAACATTTTTGGCTTCAGTTTTGATCGTTTTTTTACTGTACGTTTTCTGTTTACCTTCAGGTAGAGTGTCTTAAATATTATAGTCTCCAACTTCTGTTGAACGTGGAGGGAGTTGTAAATACTTAACCAAACCCTTGTCTTCGTAGTCTACTTTGACTTCTGGGATTGCATCCTTGCTGCGAACTGCTGCCGTGGCAGTGTCTCCAGTTACGTGTGGATAGATTGTGATGAGGTTCTCTTACCAGAGGATAAGTTTTGCCTTGTGGATAAACTTGAATGTGAGGATAATGAGGCCATAAATTAGTTCTTCCAAGAAATGACTTCAGTACAAATGGTTTGTTTTTATTCAGAGATAGTGGTGATGGTAGTGGTAAGAAATGCACAGGTGAAGGTATCATTAGTGAAGGTTCTAGACTCCAGGAGAATTCATTGGAGATAGCAAGCTGTGTCATTTTTATTGAGGGGATAGCTAAGTGGGTATAGAGAGCACTGGGCCTGGATGCAGGAAGATCTGAATTCAAATCCAGTCTCATGCACTTACTTCCTGTGTGACCTTGGGCAAGTCAGATGAGCTTTGTTTGCCCATCTATAAAATGGGGATAATAACTAACTCTTAGAATTGTTGCAAGGATTGAATGAGATAATAATTGTAAGTGCCATGTAAATGTTAGCTATTATTATTATTGTTGTCATTGGAGAGCTCAAAGCTCTTACCGTTAGAAACATAGAAATAGATGCATGTGCATAAAATATATTGTATCTTGACGACTTCTTAAAAGTTGACAACATTATGAGTCTTCAGTAAAGAAAACAATGATTTTGATTAGAGTCTTTTTTTAAGCTGAAAGAATACTTTAGAGATAATGTGTGTCAACCCCCTTCATTATTTTATAGAAAGACCTGGAAGCTAAAGTCTGGTTAAAGTCACACAGATTGTAAGGGACAGAGTTTTGATTCAGATACACAGCTCATGATTCTAGTTCTACTGCAGAGTTAATAGAGAAGGCCAGAGTAACTAATCCAAGTTCTTTGTTACAGAACATTTAAAAAGAAAGGCATTTTTATTACTATAATATATATATATATATGTATATATATATATATATATATATATATATATAATATATTATTATATAGTACTTAAAAGTACTGACCACGTTTATTTCCAAATATTATGTAATTGATACTTTTCATCCATTTAGGTTTGGATTTGAAGATAAGGCTAATTATAATGAATGAGTCTGCAGTATAAGCAGTGAATGTAATGTTCCTGCTTTTTGGAAGCAATTGTACATTGGATACATAAAGTTTTGCAAAAATTATTTTTAATTTTCTTGAAAAAATCTACTAATGCTGTTCTTCATAAAACAATTGGAACATAGTATAAATCTTCAAGTTTTAAAATTTTAGACAAAATAACAATTTGTCCTTCACTCTGTGGGTTTGTTTAATTTATTGGTTAATCACTTAATTCTTGTTTCTTTAATGAATTTTATGATCATACCCTTGGTAAGGTTTCAGTGACTGCGTCTCAGACTTATCTCTGGCAGTGCACTAGGCACTCAATGTTTTTCAAAAATTATTAAAAGAGAGTTTTAATTTTCAGATTGTCAAGAATAACTAAAAGATTACTAGAGCAAGGAAAATTAAACTTTGAAACTTTATAGAACTTATTTTATGTCAAGTTTTCCTTTCTTCCTGCTTTAATTTTTTTTTGTGGTAGTGGAGGGGGAAGTTGGAAACTGAATATTTTCCCCTTGGAATACCATATGTTAACTTAGGCTGTTGGGAATGGAGCAGAGGATGCTAAAGGGAACCATGACAGATTGACATTGTGTCAGAGCTATTGAGCACCGCTATAACAGATTAGGTCTTTTCAGCATGCTTCTGTTTTATATAAATTGAATCCAGGACAACTTCTTTCTCCCAAACTCTTCCCAGAACAAGTGACTTTCTGTTAAATTAGAGTTTATTCTGTTTTCAGTCAGCTTGTATATGAAAATTATATATAAATGCACTTTGGTGTGTGTTTCTTTTTCACAAGCAACGTGTTTTTTGACAGGTGTTCTAAAGCTTCTGACATTGGCAATGATCCAAGATGACTGAGCAGTGATTTAGAAACTGTCCTTCCTTCCTTGTTAAGAGATTGAGGGTGGGGGCAGTGGGGAGTGTGAAGTTATTAACTACTATTCAGTAGTAGGCAGGTTGCATGAAAATCAGAATGAGAGCTAATTGCCTGAAACTTTAGACTATATGTACATGTAGCCTCCTGCCTGATAGCTCTCTTGAGGAAGGCAGAAAATCACATTGCGTTTCCATCTTTTTTCTCCCATTTGCCTTATCTTTTTACAGAATGCATTGTCAGGAAGTAACAAAACATTGACTTCTGAATTGTCCTGAAGTGAATTTAGTTTGGGAGAATTGAATCAGTATATTATAATTGTGCTTAATTAACCCAACCAATTAACAAATAATTTAATAGATGCGTGTGTGTGTGTGTGTGTGTGTGTGTGTGTGTGTGTGTGTGTGTGTGTGTTTGTCTGTTTATTTGCTTTTTTTTTTTTTGGATGAGGTTGTAGATGGCTATCTTGAAGATGATTTTTTTGGAGGTGAGTTTGGGTAAAAAACTAAAATAACTTCCAATTTCCCTTGTAATGATTTATAATTATGTATGTGTCCTGGATAGAAAGCTGATTTTGGAGTGAGGAAAACCTGAGGTTAAGTCCCACCTATGACAAGTATGGTACTGGGAAAGACACTTTAGTGCCCCAGGCATCTCTTTCTCTCTCTTAAATTAAAAGTTGCAGAAGTCTACATTCATTTTTACTCTCTTGATTTTACTTTTGAAGTTCCCTGTGCCATAGGCTTGTACCAGTATAAAAAAGACAGATACATGAATGAAATAAAACAAAGTGCTCTTTTATTTTGTGGTTCTTACAAATAATAAACTCTTGGTTTGCAATATTTTGGTTTTCTTTTTATATGAGAGACTGTGAAAGTGGAATTCTCAATCCTCATCTCATTTGTCATGCTGTATTATTCATGTACGAGGTTACTGGGTAGCTGAGCTCTGGGTTCTAGTCAGGAATTATATCTCCCATGGAGCATTTAGCTTTGCCTGCTTCTTGGGATAATCTGTTATTGGTTAAACCCTGGACTCCATTTCCCCTGGGGTAAGAGAACCAGTAAAAGCTACCACAAATATAAATGTATTAGGGTATGGTGCTAGGAAAGAGAAAAAATTTAGCTAAGACATGGTCTTCATTCTCAGGTACCTTACTGTGTACTAGTGGGATAAGACACCAAGATGATATAGCAGAAGAGCCATAGAGTGCTTGGTGAGGTTTGAGGGAAAGTAAGAAAGGGCTTCCTAGAGGAGATACCAAAGAAAGGAAGGAATTCAACAAGCAAAGGAGAAATTTAAGAGTTGGTTTCTTTTGCATGATTTATTTGATTCTTTCTCTTTTCTCTATTCCCAAGTAAACTCTTCTTTCCTTACTCTATCTTTTTGGAAAAGATCATCCTTTTGGTGAGCATCTTGGCTTGTCTGTGGCCCTGCCCTCAATCACTTTAAGTCCACGATTCTCCCTTGGCTGACCAAAGCTTTGTCTGGCTCACCCCATCATGATTCATTTCTGGTCCTATTGCAATCTTAATTCATTATGCATTGGCTGACCATGACTCTCATCTACTTCTGAGGTCTTTTTTGAGTTCATTGTCACATCTGCAGTTGTTGAACTCCTGAGCTTTTTTTTTTATTTTTATTTTTTTAAATTTTTTTGAGTTACGTATTTTCTCCCCGTCTTTCCCCCGCCCACCGCCCCAAAACAGCCATCCCAGTGTGTCCTCCCTCCCCCAGTCTATTCTCTCCTATGTCACTTTTTGGTAGGGCAGGATGGATCTC
>CM053582.1:215158725-215243503 GCA_028627135.1 Pseudochirops cupreus | reverse complement strand
ATTTCTCTTCCCAATTTTTCTTCCACTTCCCTTATTTGGTTTTGAAAATCCTTCTTCAGCTTATCTCTAGCTTTAAGGCATTCTTCATGTTTATTGGAGGCCCCTGGTGGGGGTGCTCTGGCTGCTCTCTCCTCCTCCCTCTCTCCCATGATCTTTCTTTTCCCCAAAGAAGGAACCTAGGGTTTGGGAGCTGTTCTTACTTTGCTTCTTATGCTTATTCTTACTCATGGTTCTTCAGACTGTGATTTTTTTAAAAATCTCTGTGGGGCTCTGCTTCCAGAAGGGAAAGCTCTGTCCCAAATCGCTGGGGTCCTCCCGGCTGCTGTAGCTCTCAGGAAGATGCTGGGAGTCTTCCTAAATACTTCCGGCTGACTGGATAATGAAGACTGCAGGACCGAGGCCCAAGATGGCGATCCGGATCTAGGCCACTCAACGCGAGAGCACTGGCCTGAGAACAATCGCTAAGTCCCCCTGCTGTCTGCAGGCCGCAGGCATGGAAGCTACAAAGCAGAGGCGGGTGCAAAACCTTTGCCTTTTGCTTTTCAGCTCTGGAGGCCTTTCACAGGACTGCTTATCTCCCCCTTTTGCAATCCCCAGTCGCAGGTGCTGCTAATCAGCTCACCTGAGAGGCTCCTCAGCTCCTCCCGTCCAGCCGCCCCCGGGGCCCCTGCTTCAGGGCAGGCTGGTTTCTGTTCGCAGTGCTGATATGGTTCCTTGTAGCCGAGCTGACTTTAGTGGGAAGTATCTTTGTGTGCGTTTTGGAGTTCTAGGATTGGTTTAGAGTCCTGTTTTATGGGTATTTTGGGGTGGCTATGTGAGAGCTGCGATATGTTGCTGCTGCTACGCCGCCATCTTGGCTCTGCCCCCCACTCCTGAGCTTTTGATAGTACTTGTGCCCTTCTCCCGGCTTGTCTGCTCTAATTAAACCTGGGACATCTGGGTATTTCCCCAGAAATTGACTACGGTCCTTTTATTTTTCAGGTGGTGCTGGTCTAGCAGACTATGTATCCTGCTGTCATCAGCTATACTTAAGGATTGTGTCAGCTCACCTTGCTTTTATTATTAAATTGCCTCTTCTACCTATTCTGTTAGGTTTGTATCGGTCTCATGGCCTGAGTTGTAGATACTAGACTCCTCTTTGGCCCTTTTCTTTGCATAGGCCACCAAGTGGCAAGAGTAGGGTCAGAACTAGGGCAGATCTGCTGACAAGTGGGAACTTCAGCTAGAAGCAGCATGGCAGGGGAGAGCGGGTTTAAGTCAAGACCTGTGATCAGTGAGGACTAGCGTTTTTCAGGATTGCAGTGCTGATGTAAGTCTGAAGGGACCAGTTTATTCACAAAGGGCAGTGCCATCTACTGAATTTCTTTAACTTAAAATAAAAAAGAAAGTAAATATCTGTTGTTATTTGTATCATCTGTTGCCCCAGGTAATGGAATGGGTATTATGAGGAATATTGTAGCCTCACAAGAGAGCCCTAGAATGAAATTAACCCTGAACTTTTTTGATCTGAGGGTTTAAGGTGACTTTAAAAATTATGAGAGAGATTCTGTGAGCCGTGTATGAAAATCAGAATTACCCTGCACATAGTAAGTCCTTAATAAGTGTTGAATTGAATTACTACTTAAGTACAATACTCCTTTCGAACTTGCTTCTTTCTACCTGATCGGAGTTCAAGGGACTCGAGTGTTCCCTACCTTTACCAATGTGTCCTTTAAAGAGTGTTCTTTATCTTTGGTCAAATCTGTTGGTTTCTTTTTGTGTATCATGTGATCTTGTATCAGTTTGCCATTTTGATAAATAATTGTGATAAATTACATCAGACTGAGTTTGTTAAGTTGTGAGAGTTTTGGGGGGTTGGGGTAGGGGAGAGGGCCCTATGGAAGAATGATTTTATGTCTGTATGTATGTGAGGAAACTGCTTGATTTTATGCCAGGGATTCCTGAACCCTCTAGTAATAGTTATAGAGATCTTGTTCCTTCTCTGAAAATTGGTGCCAATTTTGGGTCATGCAGCTGTCCCTGTTTGCTTTCAATTATTAATTTTTGTGATTTGAGTGATCTTACCCTCTTTTGAACTCTGGTATATCCCAAAAAAAATTGTCCTCTGATAATGCCTTCCTTCTCTTAAGAAGTAAAACAAAGTTAAAATGTAACTGAAAAGTGGTTCTTGATACCTTTGGGAAACTGTCAAGACTTGTGCCACCTTTATGTGGAGTCTGCAGAATTAGTCCTTTTCAGGGGTGGGATTTGATATCTAACTTTTGACTTTGCTACTTTACATTAAAAGGAAGAGCTGCTTTCCCAATACAGGTGACATTTAAAAAAAAAGTATAAGAAACTTATGACATGTAAATCAATTTTACATCATAAATATGGAGTATTGATTGCTTGCCTATATTTGTTTCTGATTTGTTTTTTGTGAGACTGCTGCTATAAACAAACACAGACTGTATTTTTTGACCAGGGCAGTCGGGTGTGTCTTTGGACTGAATGGAGGCTTGGGAAACTTAATAAGCTAGGGACCTATAAATAGTGCACATTGTTCTTAGGATTTCGTCTAATGTTTCTTTGAACTTACTGAAGGAGTAGGGTATACGTTCTATTTAAGTTGAGCCACATGACATGATGCTTTGGACAGCCGGCATTTGACTACCAAAAAATGTCAATGTCTTCTAGGAATGTCCTGATATTGTGACCACATGGTATGTGGCAGAAAAAAGAATCTATTCCCAGAAGATGGGGCTTATGTGGTGAATATTTTCTTTAATTACTAGTTCCTGTATAATAGCCAGAAATGCTTCTGATAATAGCTACTGAGTATGCACTACAGCAGGGAAAAGAAGATAAATGACATTGGCCATGACCTCAAGGGCATGGGCCTAAACCTTAGGTAATGAATCAAATGTAACATTAAGAAAGCAGAAGGGAGAGGTCAGATCAACATGTTTATTTACCAGTAAGCGCAGGGAATACTCATTTGTTTGTTTTAAAAATATTTCAGGCCAGTTAACATTAGAGCATAATTTGTAGTTTAAAAAAAAAAACCCCAGGGAAATCTATAGCAATGCAAAATAGATTGGGTTCAGCAACTATCATGGAGAAAAAGTGGATGAAAAGTGCACATTGCCTAGGCTATGTCACATAGCTTCATGGGCAGATTATCGAGTTTAGATCATCAGTGTATATATTTTGAACATTTGCTGCAGTGAGACATTGAGTTGGTTCCTTAATAGAGTAAGAAGAAGACAGTGGACTGGATCATATTTAGAAAGAGACTGCATAGTGCCTTTCAATGTTTTCAAACTTATCAGTGCCTCAGAAGCCTCACTTTTTAGCACCAGTATTGTCCTGGTTATGCTATAGGACTTTAGGTCATGAAACCACATAGTTTGGATTATTCAAATTGCAGGTTACTCAAAGGGCATGTGGTAGATGTCAAACTGCAGCATATTACTGACAATAACTTGATGATCAGTAAGAATTTATTTAGTACTTACTGTGTAGGGGACCCTGCAGTGAGTGCTGGGGTCACAAAGATAGGCAAAAACACAAGCTTTACTTTCAGGGAGCTCACATTTTAATGCAAGTAACTGTGCACATACAAGATTTGTTCAGGGTGAGTGTGAGATAATCTCAAAAGGAAGAAAGGCAGTAGGAATGGGGGGGATCGTTGAAAGGTCCCTTGCAGAATGTAGGATTTGAGCTAAGACTTGAAGGAAACTTGGGGAAGGCAGGAGGTAGAGGTGAAGAGGGAGAACATTCCCCACGTGGCAGACAACTGGTGAACAGGTATGGAGTTGGAGATGGTATTTTATGGAAGGAGTAGTAAGATCAGTGTGCCTCTAGATGCAAGGATTGGGGAAGAGGGGAGGGAGAATGTATGAGAAATGGTGTAAAGGATATTAAGGCTCTATGGGAGTAGGGAACCTGTGGTCTTCTAGGTCCTTGGTTGCAGCCTTTTGACTGAGTCTGAGTTTTACAGAACAAATCTTTTTATTTAAGGGCCTTTGTTCTGTGAAGTTTGGATTTAGTCAAAGGGCTGCACTTGAGGACCTAGAGGACCTCATGTGACCTCACAGCCACGGGTTCCCCTATCCCTGAAAAGGATATGGGCTAAAGGACATACCAAGAATATAAACTAAGTGCTGTTAATATTGGTTGCCATCAAGAAATTAAAATAACCATAGGAAGGCATCTTTTGTTTGTATCTTTTGTGATTTATGGAAAAATATGGACAGGAATAAGATGGATTGAGAAAATGTAAAGGGGTTGCAATTTCTGCTTTTGAAGGGTGTCCCTACCAATGAAATCATGGAGCCACTCAAGTAATGAAGCATGTTTTTCTGTCTGGTTCCAAGAAAGCTTTAGTAGTCGAAGGAGAAACCACCTAACAACCATGTTCTGCTTTTCTTCATTCCTAAATTTTCTCCTCAACACTCTACCATGTACCTTCTTTCCCCTTTCCTTAACCTCATTATTACAATACTTAACCTTAATATAAACTTTTCTACTTCAGTACAGCTAATCTTTGTTGTTTTCCTCATGTTGTAATCACTCCCATTTGCTTTTGCAAATGTCATTTCTTCTATTCTCTACCAATAAAATCATCCCCCAAACTCACCGACCCCATGATGTCTATTCACATCTCTACCTAATCACTCATTGAGTACTTATTACTTCAATTTGTATTTCTTTTAATTTGTACTAATTGATATGTTGTTCTGTAAACATATTCATTTGTTTCATAAGCATGTGTTTTCAGTTTTCCTAAACAGATTATAAGGCAAAGGTTCTCTTTTTGACATATGCTTATAGCTTCTAGTGCAGTGCATTTCCTTGTCATAAAGGGTTTACTAGATAAGCATGTTAGAGAAATACTATAAACACAGTAGTATACCTTGGTTTCAGCAAAGCATTTTATCAAAAGCCATGTTATATTCAAATCAATTGAAGAAACAGAGAATGGAACATTTTTTTTTTCTCCTGGAGGAAAGAAAATTTTTGAAGGGCATGATTAAACTCTTCAGATATTTGAGATACTATCACAGAGAGGAAGAATTAGGTTTATTTTTCTTGGCCCTGGAGGGTAGAACTGGATCATTGGGTGGAACTCAAAGGCACACAGATTTGGATTCAAAAGTCTAACAGTTTTCTGGTATGCATAGTCGTTATTGTTATTATACTGTAGGATATTTAGTCCTACCACTCAACTTTTTGCTGCACTTTGTGGAGCTTCCAGCCTTAATTCTTCAGAGATTGTAGTATTCCATGTTTTATGCCAATTTAATATTACCAGATGACTCTTGATATTTTTTAGGTGGCATTTTGTTTCAGTGAGAAGCTTAGGTTCATTTTAAGTGCTGAGCAGTTTACCAAATGCAGTCCAGTCCATTCTCTTCCTCTGAGCCAATTTGTGGTCCTTCTGCAGTCTGCTCAAGATATGGATACTGGTAGACCAACATTTTGGACACTGTACTCTTGCATATTATAGTCAGGACAGTAGTCTTTCTTCATCCACTAGAGTGTTCCTGGCTAGATAATTAGGTGAAGTGATTATAAATATCATTTAGAACTCTGCAGCTTCTTGGGGCTTGATGCAGTCGGCATGTGGTCGTCTGTAAACAGGGACATCTGATAATCTATAAGGAATCTCTGTCTTGCTTTTTTATTTCCCACTTCCCAGATTTTGAATTCAGTTTTCAGCTTTTTGGAGAATGGTAATAACTAATTTAATGTATTACAGATACAATGATTAGTAATAGAGATATTTAGATTTGGAGAGTGATGGAGTCAAAAGTTAAAGCTTAAGAAAATAAAGTAAATTTTAAATAGAATGTACTTCCTCTCCAGATTTATTGATAGTTGATGATGTGGGCCCACATTTAATGATTTTTGTTAGTGAAAAAAATTGTCAACAGTGTTGGTTTTTTTCTCTTATTTGGATGTTTTAATTTTTAAAGGTACTATTTTCTAGGCATCTAAAAATATGGAAATTAAATCTTATTTGTTGGTAACCTGCAGGATTTTCTTTATGACAAGACTTTTAGCGGGTAGAAGTCATATCCCAGAAACTGACACTAAGAATTATCCGAACTCAGAAGTAGTAGGCCTTTTAAAAACTTTAAAAAAAAAGTCTTTAGTTTGAACATCCCTTGGGTAATAAACATCACCAATTCTTCCCAAAGTTATCTTCAGTTTTTATCAAACTGCTTTTCTCTTCCTCATTATAAACTCTTGTTATGACCTTTTATTGCTGAAATACTGAATCCATAGAGAAAAAAGGAAAGAGACCACTGCTGTGAAAGTAGAAGTTACACTTCCTGTCTTTTTTTTTCCCTGCTATTCCATTATCATAAAACCTGAAATTGCTGTTGATGCCTCCAAGTTCTTGACTCTTTGCTTTAATGCATATCATAGGAGTCGGAGCGGGAAGGACCTTAAAGATCACCTAGTTCAGCTATCCCATTTTATAGGAGAAAGAATTGAGGACTCCAGAAATCACTTGACTTGGCTTAGGTTGCTCAGGTAGAAAGAGGAGTCGAACTTAGGCTCTGTGACTAGAAATCCAGTTAAAGCGCAATTTCTACTATGTCTTGCCATGTCATTTCCCTAATATGAATATATTTTGTTTGGGGGGAGGCAGGGAGAGAGGGAGAGGGACTTGGGATGTGGGGGGGGAAGAGAGAGAGATGGAGCGAGTGAGCGCAAAAAAAATGATTAAATTGTATGTAAACTTTTTTCTTTTCAAAAATTATATATATATATATACATATACATACATATATACATATATACACATATATATATACATATACATACATATATATACATATATATATATATATACATATACATACATACATATATACATATATATATATGTTTTTGCTTTTTGGAGGGGGGAAGGTAGGGCAGTTGGGATTAAGTGACTTGCCTAAGGTCATATGGCTAGTAAGTGTTAAGTGTCTGAGGCTGGATTTGAACTCAGGGCCTCCTGACTCCAGGTCCAGTGCTCTATTCACTGTGCCCCTCAAATTAGATATTTTAAAAACATTAAGGGAACATGAAATAAAGAAACATTACAGGAATAGTCACCTAATTAGACATGCAATCCTATATTAATGTAAACAGTTAATTCCTAATGTATCTGTTTTCCAAGTTTGACTTTCTTAGTGTTGCATACGTTATTGAACTATGAGTTTGATTGTGTACTGCAATGGATTGTGTGCTTAGAGATCTGGTTTCTAACCTTCTGTGTATCAAGTGTAATAAACAAGACCAAATTGACCAGGATTCAACCAGTGAATCTTTCCTAGCCTTCTTCCAGGTGCTGCTTTTGCCACAGGGGTTCTTATGTGCTCTTAACTACTATCTTGACTTGAAACATCTTTGACTTCATCCTTGCACTAAGAAAAAATATAACTCCTGTGATTCATTAAAAAAGTATTAAATGTCTACTCTGCACACAGCATTATGCTAGGTTCTAGGGGAAATATTTCTTGGTGTCACAAAGCTTCTGCGCTATTAATATCTAGCATCTATTAATCATCCTAGTTTTGGTCACACTTATTGTAGGTCCTTTATTGTACAGTCAGGACTCTGAAGTCTTTTTTTTTAAACACAGATCTTAGAGAATTTGAGTGGGTGTTCATTTCCTGATTAAAATTAGCATGGTATAGTGGAAAGAGCACTAGTTTTGGAATCAGAGGCCCCCAGTTCAAATTCAAGTCACCTATGTGACCTTGAACAAGTCAGTTAAAGTTCTCTGGGCCTCACTTTCTTCAGTCTGTAAAACAAGAGGGGAGAACTAATGACCTCTAAGGTTTCTTCTAGCTTTGAATCTATAATGCTATGAAAAGTACATGTAAAGTACTCTGTAGACCTTAGAGTGCTATATTACTTAACTCTTAGTAAGTCCTTTTAAGATTGTCATTTTCCATGGCTTGAGAAATGGGGCAGGAAAGAAAGAGGTTTGAGAGGCAAGGGCAAGACAGAAGAAGAGAGAAAGTTGATGATGAAGGCTTGCCTTCTTCCATACCACTGCATTCTTTGTGGGGTGCAGTAATGGTAATGGGAGCAGTCATAATCAAGCACTGACATTAAGTCCTGCCATGGCACTACAGCATATCTTTGTATAGTTAGCACTAGGTGACACACCACTTACTGGAATGATGAAGGTCAGAAATTATTTGTCTTGAGCAGAATGAGCAAATGCATTCAGAAAATATATTCTTCAGTCTGTGGTTGATGAACAGAAACTAATGTTCATGTAAGATAACCCCTCTTCTAACTTTTATTTACCAATCATCATGAAAGGGAAAAAAATAGCCTAATTTTAGACCAAGGCTCCCATTATATGAACCAGGAAGATTATGAAATGGGACCTGATACAAAACAGCAGAGTGATGCAAGTTTGTGCACTAAAATTCTAAGACATTCACTGACATTTTAGGATTCTACACATTGAATATTAAGCTACTGAAGTGTTTGTTGCCCGGAAACAGTGCTTCATTTTTTTACATGTGCTGTAATGTAATGAACCTGTGTTATAATTTGTTTCTTGTGAGGAGAGAGGAAGAATTAATACACATTTCTGCCTGTTTCCTATTTTTATTCTCAACCCTCTCCCTTTCATTGCTGAAGTCAGTAGGGTAGGATATGCTAATACTACTTGCTGCTTCCTGTGTTAGTCACTCATTTTTCTTAATGTTCCACACAAGGGGGTTTCCAGTTTCTCAGAGTTAATTTGTATTGTAGTAGATTTGGCAGTATTTGGAGGCTTTTTTAAAAAAATTTCTTCATTTTGTGTTAGAACTACCCATTACTTTTCCTACTCTTATTTATTTTTAATCACGTCAGTGACATCTTTCCTTGGAAGGCCTATAATGAAACCCTTAGGATTAGTTCAGAGTTCTTCGTGAATTTTTTTTTTCCGGAGGCAGATTTCAATGATGTTCTGAACCCTCTCAGTTCACTATTGCCTCTATATCATCTGTAATTTGATCTTGTGCTGCCAGATTTTCATTAGTCCTGCTTGGAGTCAACCTTGTGGAAATAAAGTTACAAGGCTGAATCCTTTTGTGATGAGTATTGTAAAACCTTATCAGAGGCAGCATGTTGTCTCACATCGTGAAATCTGTTAACCTTTCTCCTGAAGAAGCCAGTTCTTGGATGGTGAAGCTGCTACTGGCCCTAGTATTTGGCTCCAACTCTCTTTCTTCAAAACAGTTTTGGAATGATGTGCCAAAATGGGGCAGATAAAATTAAAGTGGGCAGAAGAATTAACTTATGAAGTAAACTTGGAACCCCCTTATTTAAGTGTGGAAAGCAAAAGAAGTTTGGTAGGAGGAAGAAGGGAACATATAGTGTAATGAAAGATCCTCGAAGTAGTTATCAGTTGGTGGCTCTATGTTTTCTTCACCAATCCGTGTTGAATGCTATAGAGAAGTCATAGTATGAAGGAAAGAGTGATCAGTCATGTCAGATGTTGCAAAGGGGTCAAAAGAGCTTGAGAAATTTGTGATTAACTAACTTATAGTGCTCTAAATTTATTCTTCAACTCCACCTTCTCCAGAGATCCTTTCTGGACTGAGGGGGATGGAGGATCACCACCTGCTTGTTCTTCCTGGTCATAACTATCTAAAATTATTATTATTATATTAATATTATACATACAATAAAGAATTAAAGAATAATTATCTCTAGTTCTAAAAACAGTCCCTCTCCCTGTACCTCTAATCCTTTTTCCTTGTGATTTCTAAAAGACACAATTTTCCTTCAGGTAGTCATCTTCTCTCTAATTCATCTTAAATTTCTCCCTCTGTACTGGTTCTTTCCCATCTGCCTACAAAAGTGCTCAGGTTATCAGTGACCCTTAAAAAATTCTTACCCCAGCCCTACTATTCCATAGAGATATTTTATCTTTCTTTCTCCCTTCATCACTAAACTCATTAAAAAAAATTATCTACAACCATCTTTGTTGTCCAGTCTCCTTAACCCGTCATAACCTGACTGATGTCCTCAGAAATCAACATTGAAACTCATCTTTTAAAGATAACTAGTGACATTTAAAAAAAAAAAAGAAATTCAGTGGCTGTTTTCTGTCATCATTCTCCTTGACCTCTGTGCAGGATTGGATGCTCTTTAACTTAACCATTCCTTCTGAATACTCTCCTTTGGCTTCAGAAACTCAATTCTTTTCTGGTTCTTGATCTTTCCCTTTGTCCTTTCTTCAGTCAGAATAATAATAGGAAATGGATTAGGAGTCAGAAGATTTGGATTCAGGTCTTAGCTCTTTTATTTACTGTGTGACCTTGGGTTTCATTTTTTCTAGATTTATTTTTCTCAATTTTAAGTTAAGGATGAGGTCAGAGAGAGACAGACCATCTGCATTTTGAATCAGAAGACCTTATTCCTAGTGCAGGTGAATTAACTTGCCCTTTAGATGTCAGGTTCCTCATCTGTAAATTGGGCTTGATTCTCTTTATGTCTTCATTTTAACTACATAGTTCTTTGATTTAAGACTGGAAAACAAGATGTGGACATATTGTTGAGGGACTTCAATGGCATGCAAGAAAAAAAATATATATGAGCTTTATTTGATATTTGATAAGAGCCCACTAGCCATCTTTTAATAGAATGACAGGGCCAGATCTATGCATAAGGTTATTCTGTCAGTTGCATAAAGTCTGGATTTGGGATGGGGGGTGGGGGAGGTGATGAGGAAGAATGTGGCAAACTCGTAGGGAGGTTTTTAGACTAATGCAGGCCCCTCTTTCTGTTATGCCATCCGGCTCATATAACTTTTCTGCTTACTCTATGTCCTAGCAAAATTGGATTGATTGCTGTCACATGAATATGACCTATATTTTAGCTCCTGTCCCTCTCTGTTCACGCTGTTCTCTCTGTTTGGAATGTTGTCCGTCTCTTTGAAATCCTACTTATCTTTCAAAGGTAGTTTCAAATCCCGCCTTCTCCACATGGCTTTCCTTGATTTTTCTTGTTAGTAATGACCTTCTTTTCCCCTTTTGGTTTTTTATGCAGTCCTTTAGCAACTCTCTGATGTGCTTAAAATCATTTTGTGTTTTTTTTTCTGTTTTATCACCCTATTCTGGAGGCAGCATGAATTAGTGGATAGAAAGCTGGCCTCAAAGCTAGGGTTTAAGTCCTGCTTCTGACACATAGTGGCTGTGTGGTCCTGGGGCAAATCACCTCAGTGCCCTAGTGACTCTAAGATGCCATTCTGCACTGGTAGAGAAAATTTCCTTGGCCTGGAGGTAAGTATAGTAGTGTTTTTAGGGTCCAGTCCTTATTATGATATTGAAAATTCCATGGGGGCAGGGAGTGTGTCTTATCTAAAACATATGTCTCCCCAAGTCTCCAGTACAGCACTCTGTACACAGTAGGTGGTGAATAAATGTTTAATGAATGAATCAGTTTCTTCTTCTGCAAAATGAGTAGGTAGCACTAGAGCTTCCTTAATGCCCCATTAATCTTTCTATTTTTCTTAAGTATGACATGAAATGTGCTAAAAAAAAATCAGTTCATGCTTTCATTATTAGAGTGCAGACACTTCACAGCCACTGGGAACTCTACCTCGTTAAATCCGTCTGCTGTTCAGGAGATGCTTCAGAGTGATATCAAGGCATTGGACTGGGAGTCCAAACTGTTGGGGGGCTTTGGTAAGCCCATTTGTTGTATAATTTTGAGTCTTTCAGAGATTATTTTCCTAGTTTAGATCGTTAATTGGCAGCTTGGTGAGATGGGACTTGAGTTAGGAGAGACTTGGCTGTGATGTCTCATGACCATAGGAAGTTATTTAAGCACTCAGATTCTCCATTTCCTCATTCGTGAAATAGTGATAATAATGCTCATACTGCTACTCTCATTGGGATGATGTCAGGAAAGTGCTTTGGATAGGTGCTAAATAAGTGCTTATTAATTTTTTTTGTTCCTTAAAGTGAGCTCCAGTTCAAAACCTCAGAGTCATACTCAGCTTTTCATTTTCACTTACCCTATGTATCCAGTCAGTTACCAAGTCTTACTAATCCGACCTTCACAATATATTTTTTATGTCAGATTCAAGAGTTCTTAATTTGGGGACTATGAACTTGTTTTTTAAAAAATATTTTGATAGCATATTTCATTGTAATTGATTTTCTTTGTGATCCTCTGTGTTTTATTTTATGCATTTCAAACATTCTAAGAAGAGGTCTGTAGGTTTTACAGACTGTTTGCCAAGAGGTCGATGGTACAAAAAAAAGTTAGGAAGCCTTGCTCTCCTCACATCACAACCACCCTTGTTCAAGTCCTCATCACCTCTTAGCTGGGCCATTGAAGCAAACTCCTAAATATTCTTCTTGCCTCATCTCTGCTCTTTAGTATTCCTTGCTGCTGCTATTGAAGTGAATTCCTAAAACCCACCACTTCCATACACAAAAAACTTCTCCTTTGACAGTATGGCTCTAGCCTGCCTTTGGAAACAGTATTCCCTTCATGCGCTGGTCTTACCGTTTCTCACCCAAAATCACTCTGTCTCCCATCTCTGACTTGGCCCAGGCTGTCACCCATGCTTGGCATTCTTCCTTCATCTCTACTTCTTAGTATCCCTGGCTTCTCCCAGAGCTCAGCCCCAGTGTTCCTCTAATTTGAGGCCTCTTCTTACCACCTGCTAGAACCCCATCCCAATTACTTTGTTTCTACTTTATGGTCATTTTGTGTTTAATTATATTTATACATTGTTTCCTCCTTCATAAGCAAGCTCCTTTCTGGGAGGGACAGTATTTATCTTTGTCTTTTGTATCCATCTGGCCTGACACTAAACACTTAAATGCTTGTTGATCGACAGATTGATAGAAATGTAACTTTTATTATTTATGAGGCATTTGTGAGAATTAAATGAACAAAATACTTTGAATGAAATATACTATTAGTACAGAACTAAGAGGTTTAAGATATTTTATTGAATGGATTTTTTTTTAAAAATCAATGCAATTTCTTCCTTATCTATCAAATTAGCAAAGATGATGAAAAATGAAAATGGCAGTTGTTAGAAGGATTCTAAGAGGACAGGTACTATTGGTGGAACTCTGAATTGGTGTAGTCATTCTGAAAAACACCCAATAAACTATGCATTCCCTTTGACCCATTTATGCAACTTTTAGGCAGCTAGGTGGCTCAGTGGTTAGAATGTAGGATTTGGAATCAGGATGACCTGAATTTGAATCATATCAGACGTATAGGAGCTGTGTGATCCCTGCAAAATCACTTAACCTCTCAGTGACTTGTTTTCCTTTTCTGTAAAATGGGAATGATAATAACATCTGTAGCAGGGCTCTTGTGAGGATCAAAGAGTTAACATATACAAAGTGCTTTTCAGACTTTAAAGTGCTACATAAATGCCAGCTCTTCTTATTTTAGGTAGCTTGTGGCACAGTGGATAAAGGGCTGACTCTGAAGTCAGGAAGAACTGAGTTGAAATTTGGCCTCAGATATTGACTAGCTTTGTGAGCCATGGCCATTCATGCAGCTTCTCTGAGGCAGTTTCCTCATCCATAAAATGGGGATGGTAATTATCATCTACCTCTCAGGATTATTTTAAGAAAAAATGAGATATTTGTAAAGCACTCTGCAAACCTTTAAGTATTATATTAATGGTAACTTCTTATTAATGTTATTGTTGTTATTAATATTATTAGACATATACCCCAAAGAAATCAGAGGAAGAGGGAAAGGAACCATATGTACTCTGTGTGTGTGTGTGTGTGTGTGTGTGTGTGTGTGTGTGTGTGTGTGTGTGTGTGTGTGTATTTCTGTTTTGCAAAGAGTGACTTGGTCTTTCAGTTTGTCTTCATCAAGCACCTGCTGTATTGTGTGCCAGGAACTGTGCAGGAGATAGAAGTACAAAGAATTGAATGATCTCTGCCCTCAGAGGGTTCTGTTGAGGGAGAGAAGTATATATAAAATGCATACAGCAAAAATATAAAGTTTACAAGTACGATTTATACAAGGTAATTAAATACAAGGCAGTTTGGGGGTAAGACCATTAGTTGTTGAGATGCAGGCACAAATTCATGGAGAACATGGTGTTTGAACAGATTCTTAGGAAAAGAGGGACTGTATGAACTGGGAACTGAGGAGTTGAACAAATTATGGCATATACACATAATAGAATATTAAATATAAGTATAATGGATTGTTAAACTGGGAAGATTTCTATGAACTGAGGAAGAATGAATTGTACAGAACTAGGAAAACATGTTATTCAGCAGCTATAGTAATGTAAAGGAAAATGAGGACTAGAGAAGTCAGATCAGTATAATAGCTAAGCATGATATAAGGCAGTGTGGTGCTGGATTGTATGTGCATAATGAGGCATACATTTTTTTTTTTTTGCCTTTTGGAGGGCAGTTGGGGTTAAGTGACTTGCCCAATGTTACATGGCTAGTTTTTTGTGTTAAGTGTCTGAGGCCGGATTTGAACTGAGGTCCTTCTGATGCCAGGGCCAGTGCTGTATTCATTGTGCCACCTAGCCACCCCTGAGACATACATTTTCTACACACTGTTAACATCCAGATTTGTTTTATGTCACTATACTTGGTACAAGACTTCTATAAGAGGGTATTGGAGGATTTGGGGGAATTGCTGAATAATGACAGTAATATAAAAAATAAAGAGCTCTAATGAAGCATTAAAATTCTGAAAAGAGCAAAAGGAAGCAAGACAAATAGCCTTGGTACATTTATATTAAATTTAATATGCTTTTAAAAAACAAATTAAGTTGTATAATAGAAGTTCACAGTGTGATTTGCTATCCTCTCAGCTTTTTTTGTGTGTTGAAATGCTCATTGGTTGACATTTGTCAAGTTCATCATAAAAATAATTTGCTAATTAAAATAGGTATATTCAGGCATCATGCTTTGCAAATTTTAGTATCTTGAAAAAGTGATAGACTAAGGGTCAGGAGACCCAGTCTCTGAAGTCAGTGTGGTACAATGGAAAGATTCGGAATTAAGAGGCCTTCTTGGCTTTGAATTCTGGCCCCATCACTACTTAGTGCAACAAGTTGCTTTAATCTCTCCAGTCTCAGCTTCTTCATCTGTAAAGCAAAGGACTTGGACTGAGTAATCTTGGAAATTCCTCTCATTTCGGAGATTTTGTAAGCAAACTGAGCAAACCCATATAATTTTGGAGTGAGTGAGAGAGAGAGAGAGAGAAAGAAAGAGAGAGAGAGTGTGTGTGTGCTTAAAAAGAAAATGCTTTAAAATGGGCAATATTTGAGAAAAATGGCTTTAAGTTCACAAAAAGTGTAGAATGTTGAAAAAAGTGCATTGACTTAAACTTTGAGGTCGCTGTGTTTTTATTTTATGCCCCGTACGTAGCCAGTGCTTTCCTTTTTGTTGGTATTTGTGTTCTGTGAATCTTGCTTTTACAAGAGAGCTAGTGTTTGTGCTGGTCAGTAGCCAGCTTGAGGAATTGTGGCTCTGCGTACCAGACGGGTTAATCTGTTTTATAGGAAGCCAGATCTGTGGAGTTTTACGCTGGATACCTCTGTGCAGCCATATTAATTGTATCCTTTTCTGTAGTATCAGCTTGCCAGTTAGAGTCCTGAGCATGCAAATGCATTATCAACACTGCTCTGAAACAGTGGTGTGCAGACAGTGAGCAGACTTTATAGGGATGGTTCCGATGCTTCCAGGGCCTGGGGTCTTATTTCATGAATTTTTAGCCAGAGTGTTAAGCCTCTTGCTTTGAGAAGGGTTTTTCTTCTCTGCTCTTTTAATCTTTAGAATTTACAAAACTAACAGCTTGTAATCTTTTGTGGGAAGATTGTAGTTGGTGCCCAGGATTGTTGGAAAGGAGAAGCCATAAAAAAGACTAAGTTAAAGTGTTTCTTTGTTTCTTTGCCTTGCATTTATATTCATGCATTGAGTATGGGGAAATTCTAGATCTGAACCAAAGTGTTAGAGGAAAAGGTATAGAAGAATTTTTATACACAAAAAAATTCAGTTCATGAGACATGGTTAATTATATATGGACTTGAGATCTTCAAGGAGCTATGTGGGCTAGTCACTTATTTTACTGATGATGAAAACTGAGATGAAGTAACTTGTTCAGGCTCATAGCTTACTAACAGCATAACTAATATGAGAATATTTTTTTAAAACTCGATTTCAAACATAATGAATGAATTTTAAAAAACCAACCCATTTGTTAAGTGCTTTCTGTGTGCGTGGTAATAATCTTCTTTTCCACTGATAAAATCATACCTGCTCCTGATATTGAACCGAGGTGCCCAGAGCTTACTTTCCTGGGTGTTCAGGAGCTGTGGCTCTACCGTCCACAGAAGCAGTTGCCCAGGCCACATCTCTGCATTGCTTCTCAAGATGATGGCTTTTTTTAGCGGGGTGAGGGGAGTAGTGGCAACATTTGTTATTTGCTCCTGTTGCTCACCCCCTCTTTATTCTCCTCAATTTTCATGACATATTTACTTGGTTCTCTTCTACCAGTTTCCAACTGCTTAGATTTAAACCTTTAAATTGTCCTTGAGTCCTCCATTGATTTCAGATGGGCCTTTTCTAAATAGCCCGATAATCCTTTTACTTCTTTTCATTCTCTGTGACCACTCTATTTCAGACTTTCATCTTTTACCTAAGGTAGTAAGCTTTTAACTACTTTTCCTGTCTTCTAGGCTCAGCCCTTCCAATCCAGTTACATTCTGTTGCCAGACTCTTCCTAAAACATAGTTAAAAACACAACAATCCTGCTACTCATTGCCTGCCAAATAAAATACAATCTTACTCTATCACACTTAAGACCTTAGGCCTTTTACCTTAATCTGGCACTGATCTACCTTTCCACACTTATTTCTCTTTCCTTCCTTCCTTCTTCCCTCCCTTCCTTCCTTCCTCCCTCCCTCCTTCCCTTCTTCCCTTCCTTCCTTCCTTCCTTCCTTCCTTCATTTGGGGTTAAATGACTTGCCCAAGGTCATGCAGCTAGTAAACATTTACGGCTGGATTTTGAATTAAGGTCCTCCTGAAAAAGGGATCGTGCTCTATCCACTTAGCTGCCTCTCTTTACTTCTTTTGACACATTGACATCTCTAGGCAAATTTAAGCTACATACCATGCTGCCTGGACCTCTTTCCCCATTAGAAATGTAATCTATTGGGGGTGATTAGGTGGTACAGTGAATAGAGCACCAGCCCTGGAGGACCTGAGTTCAGATGTGACCTCAGACACTTAACACAAACAGAACTAGCTGTGTGACCTTGGGCAAGTCACTTAACCCCAATTGCTCTACCTTCCCCCCTCCAAAAAGCAAAAAAAAAAAAAAAAGGAAATGTAATCTGTCCTTCACAGCCCAGTTCAATGATTGCTGCCATCGAAAAAATTATCCCTGATTTCCTCAGCTGAAATCAAACCTTTCCAACTTTAGGATCGCATAGCACTTTCTTTGTCTAATTCTTACTTTTATTTACTCTTTAATTTGCATTGTAGTTAGCCTCCTACACGTTGTATCCCCCCTCTTTGAGGACAGTAATTGTCTAATTCAGAAGTATTGAACTCAGTCTGCAAGCCAGTTTACAAAATTTGCAAGTGCCAGACCAAGCCAGATTAAAATGTGGTTGGGAAATATTTAACACGATAAATGAAAATACAAAGCGATCCAGAGTGTGTAGATTTGTGGTTTTCCTAAGTTTTGCACCGCCTCCAATGACGCGCTTCTGTTTGATTTGAACATCCCTTGTCTAGTTCATCTTTAGCTCTGCAGTGCCCAGCACAGAGGTTTGACAGTGAGTCAGGAGACCTGGATTCTGATCTCTTCACAGATGCCCACTGGTTGTGTGATTACGAGCAGGCTACTTAACTTCTCAGAGCCCCAACTTCCTCATCTGTGAAATAGAGACGTAATGTTAGCACCGCATCCTTCACACGACCGTGTGAGGAAAGTTCAGTGCAAAGCTTCTTGTATTATATCAAGTCCTTCTTCTATGTCATTAAATGTTTGTTGAAGGAATAAAATATAATTTGAGTATACTTAATATGCATCTATTAAAATTATGTAGGAAGATTTATAAAACAAAATAGAAATTGGGTACATTGTCTAGAGAGGAGGTTCTTTTGAAGTTTGTACAGAAAAATTTTAGCCACTCTTGACTGTTGGTGCAGCTCTGAGTTTTCTGTTTTTGTTTTGTCTCTTTTCTCCAGTTAGTGCAATGCTCCCTCTCATTGCCACTCAAAAGTCATCTGGAAGACTCATGCTGGCAGTGTGATGCATGGTGAAGGGAGGGGGTAAAGTAGCAAAGCATAATTATTGTTGGGAAAAAAAACCAACAAAGCTTTTTCATCTTTCTTTTTCTCTTTTTCCTCAGCTTAGTTGGTTAGATCTGATTTGTGGTGCTTTTCTTTTTTCTTTCCATGTCCTAAATTGGGTAAGGGTGGGTGAGGCCATCCACCAGAAGCTCCAAACTACAGGAAAGCAAAGGAAATGGCCCCTAGACATTTGTCCCATTCTCAACCTTATTAGGGATTTGTGAACATCCTATAGTGTGCAAACTGTACTTAAATATTTTCCATTAGATAGCTTGAGTACGTATTCTCATCCAGCCTTGACGACTGTCAAAACAGTATATCTAGAGCAATTGCCACATGGGCTCTTACTCGTTCACTGATGGGGAAACTGTCCTGGCTGCTTCTCACTGTGGTTCAACATTTTTATTGTTGTTTCAGGACAGCCTTTTATCTATTTGGGGAAATTTGTGGTTGGGTAGTTTGAGAACAACAGTATTGAGTTTGGAGAGTGAGTTGCCTGACTCTTGGTTAAAAGAAAATGGATCTGATAAGAATTTGGTTTTTAAGTCTGGATGAAGATCCCAGATTGAAAAAAGCAGAGCCCATTTTCTCCTTTCCATTCACATTAACTGGTCTCAGCACTTTATGTTGTAAAATGTTGCTGTAAATTCCTGGGTCTATCATTACTACATCAGAACTTCATTGCTTTTTTGCTGGCTTGGGAATGAATTGACAGGTGACATTATCCTGTATATCCAAGAAGGCTATTTTTAGACTTTTGTCGCTGTCATTTCCACTTGGGAGCAGTTCTAGAGTCAGACTAGCCTTTTAGACTTTGCTTCCTCTTACTGTAATTGTTTCATCATTTAAAAATTAGAGTTGACCTGAAGTATGTGCTTCTTATAGTAATAAGAATAAATAATAAGTAAATGCTTTACATTTAGTGCTTTGTGGCTACAAGTTATTTATATAATTTATGATTTCATTTAATCCTCACAACAACCTTTTGACCCAAGCAAATCATTTGGTGTTATCCCCATCTTACAGGTGGTAGAAACTGAGGCTTAGAAGGATGAAAAAACTTGCTTAAGGTCATAGGTAGAGTCAGGACTTGAACCCAGGTCTTCTGATTCCATGTCTTGTATTCTTTTTCTATTCCTTCATGTAGCCTCAACAATAATATTTTACCTCTTTGTTTCTTCTTAGCATATATATAGCTAAGGCCTGCAAAGCACTTTACACATGTTAACTCATTTGATACTCATAATAACCTTAGGGGATTATCCACATTTTACAGATGAGGAAACTTGGGCTGAGAGTATTTGTGAGTGACTTGCTTAGGGTCACACAGCTATTGAGTGTCTGAGGCAGGATGCAAAATTTAGGTCTTCCTCTCTCCATCTAGTGGTCCATTCACTGTGCCATTCAGGTAACTTTTGTCTTTCATTATGAATTCTCCTTTTAAATATATATTTTTATTATTATTTATTTTTGGAGGGGGGAAGGCAAGGCAATTGGGGTTAAGTGACTTGCCCAAGGTCGCCACAGCTAGTAAGTGTGTCAGATGTCTGAGGTCAAATTTGAACCATATTTCCTTTGGGCTGGATAACAGTCCTCAGTGACTTTCTGATTATGATGTTGTGTGTGTATATGTATTCAGATGGATAAGTTTCCCTTCCTACCACCCTCTTTTCCCTCTTCACAACTAGCTTCTCACAGGCTATCAGGTTACTGACAGATAGGCAGTATTCCTAAAATTTGGTGTGTCAGATCTAATCTCTTCAGCCCTTTGCCTGTTTGATTTTGCTTTCTTTCTATAAACCTCAGCTTCCTATCTGTAAAATAGGGGTGTGGTGATCTTAGGTACCCTCTAAAAGTATGAAAATTGACCGAAAAAACAACTTCCTATAGACATATTTGTCAAATTTTCTGCCTGTGGGGGAAATGTTTTCTGAACTTTGATTGAATAGTTAACAGCGGTGCATGGAATATAAAAAGACTTACACTTAATGTATTGCATTTTGTGGTTTTAGAAGATTTTTTTTGGAGGGGAGAAGACAAGGCAATTGGGGTTAAGTGACTTGCCCAAGGTCACACAGGTGGTACATGTCAAGTGTCTGCAGCCAGATTTGAACTCAGGTTCTCCTGGCTCCAGGACTGGTGTTCTCTTCACTGCACCACCTAGGTGCCCCGGAAGATTTTTTTTTAATACCTTTTGTTGTGTTTGTGCCAAATATTCATGGTGAAAAAAATTGGAAAAAATTATTACAAAATATATTGTTCCAAGTTGCAAACTGTCTTTTGAACTTACTTTTTTATATGTTCATTTTAAGAAAGAAAATCCTAGTGGAGTTAAAAGCCAAATATAACATATTCACATTTCAGGGAGAGGGAATGTACATGAATGATTAAAACAGCTTTGGAAAGTTGTGTGTGATATATTCATTTTAACAGCAATAATGATGTATCTTGAGTAGGGAATTTTGCAAGCCTGTTCCATGATAAAAAACATTTTTTTTCCACTATCTGATTTATACTTTAAAAAATGTTACTCCCAATAGGGAAAGTTGGTCACTATAAAATATTAATGAAAGGATACTTCAGGAGGCTTGGGTTCCATTGCATGTTTGATATATCAGATGAAGATATGGAGCTGAGATGAAGGGAAATAAATCCAGCCTTAAATTTTCTGGGAATGAAAGTTGCTTTCATTCCCTGCCCTAAACCAGTCCTTTCATAGTCTCTGTAACAGAGGTTGTTAGCCCCCAAAAATCATGTCTTTGAAGTATTTAGTAGCATTGTGTAGGAAACGTGACAGGGAAGAAGTAAAACTCTCTTCCAGTTGCAAAAGAGTAAGCAATGCACATTGGTGTTTTGGAGTCTTAGGAAGGGTGTTATTCCTTTGAACAGTAACATTATGGGGTGATTGAAGAAGGAATAAAATGTCGCTCTTGTTCTGATATAAGGCATTTGCTTAGGCTTCTTATAGCATTAATTGCTTTCACTGGCCAAGTGAAATGAAAGTTTGGGCAGGCAGTCAATTGGGCAGCTAATATAAAGAGGAAATGAATCAGGACCACACTTAACATTTCAAGAGTATGAATACGTACAATTAAAAGTAATTTTATGTAGACTTGTAAATAGTTACATATCCATTGTGAATCAATATCCATAGTGCCAAGTTAGAAGGACAAAATGTTCTAGGTACCTCTTCACGTTGTGGAGTTGGAAAAATAGGGTTGTTTTTATGTAGGTTTGTAGACTAATGGTTTTCTGTACCTATTGGTTTCTGTTCAATAGTCATATGACCATCCTAAGCTGTATACTCTGTTTTATGTTTTCCGACATAATTTGAGAAGGTGTTGTAAAGTGTCTTAGCAGGAGAATTAGGATTCATTCTTTCAGCTTTCTTTTAGACATTCACCAGACATGCATTCTGTGCTCTGGGTATGGCCATATTTTAAGGACAAGAAAGGAAATAGAGGAATGATCGCTGTGTTTGAGGAGTTTGCACTTTACCATCAGTGGTTGGTATGAATTTATTGTGGATAATGATGGTGGTGATATTAAATATATTTCGTATATCACATGGGAATTGCTAAGCACAGTTCATTGCCATAATTAGCAATGCTTAACATTTTGGTTTAATGAATTGGATAGTTCATATTCAAACTTACTCCCCCAACATGGGAGTTATAATTCTGTTCCCCATCCCATGACCTTACTCATTTGGGAGGAGGAAGGGATTCAGTTCACAGCTTAGCTCAGTTTCCAGAGAGCACAGTTCAGATTCTAAGTCCAAAATTCTCCTGGGTTTAGGCTAGCTATAACATCTGACCTAGAATCCTGGTTCCAAGGTCACCATGGCTCAAACTCTTAGGTCTGATGGTATTGCCACCTGTACTTGAAACTAAGGAATTATGCAAAACTGAACAAGAAAAATAACTAGTCCTAGGGCCTAAAAAGAGAGTTGAGGGGAAAGTATCCCCCTTGTATCCCCCTCTTCTAGTTAAGTGCATGGTGCCTGTGTTCTGGGTGAACTATGATTCTGACTCTCCAGATGCAACAGGGAAAAATGTATAAAAAAGAGAAAAACTATATAGAAAAGAGAGAGACTGTCTCACTCTGGCCAGTTTTAAAGACACCACCTCTTCAGGCTTTGCAGCCAAAAAAAATGGTGATACTCTCATGTTTGTGGTAGGAGAACTCAGGAAAGGAGGGTGCCTTCATATTGGGCAAACTAGGTATGCACAGGTCAAGCGACCTTATGTTTAATGTGGTAGTATTTTTTACAGTTACTTGGGCCTTGTAATACAGGATGATGAGGCATTCCATGAAACGGTATTTCTTGTTGCCTCTGGATGCATGTATGAAAGCAACTCTTACCAGTTTCATTTTCATTTCTCCAAAGAGAATCTGCCTGTTAAATAATCTTTCCATTTAGTTCCAACTTCTGGTTTTACTTAGTATCAAATCCATTTGTCTTACTAGTTTTTCTAGTCAAATTGAAGTTCATAAGTGGTCTAAGAAAATCTGTGTGATTCTTAACATCCTCTGCCCCTTTTTCTCCTTCATTGATGCGATGGTTGTAGACATGGAAAGAAAGCTGAGACCCATTTTGTAGCTTTTTGTCTCATGAACTGCTATGGCCAAAGAATTCATTACCAAGTGATCACCCTAATGGTGACTGAACCTTAGCTAGACTGATGCTCAGAAGGTAGACTTGGTCTGTATCTGGAATCTTTCCAGCGTGGTAGTGTAGTACCTATCACAGCTTTCATTCAGTCATTGGCATAGCCTTTGAGAACCCAATATCATCTCCATATCGTAATGAGGCATTAGAGCAGCACTTTGTAGAAACTAGTAGAAAGTAAAATTAGGAGTGAAAATACCACGTACAGTATCTCTAATCCAGTTTGTTTAAAGAAGATAGTGACTACAAAAAGAGAAATGGCCATGGCCTCTATGACCATTACACATGCCATTCTTAATCTCTTTGCCAAGTCATTGTGATCTCTATTGGTAATATTAAGTAGAGTATGTTCTTCAAATGTTGATTTTCACAGGTAACATTATATCATTTGATTTGAACCTCAGAATACTACAAATCCTTAGTGAAATCCACAGTTTTTTGAAGGACAAACTATTCACGTTGGAGACATAGATGAAAAGCATATATTCCCCAGATTGAAGCATACATACAGTTGCTTGGCTTGCCTTTAAAAGGTGCTTAGTAAATATAAATATAATTTATATTACACATCTACTATTTTTACACATATGCATACATATATATATAGTATTATGTTCCCTTTGCCTTGCCTTTAAAAGGTGCTTAGAAAATGTTAGTTGAATTAAAATCTTAAAGCTTATTTTTCCCCCCATGATATATGATGGTTGCCAAAATTGGATTTTTTTCCCCTGAGCATATCACAGTCACTTTTTTCTTTATTTTGTCCTGAATAGTCTCTTTTTCAGAGAAGAAAAAAAATTCCACCTGTGACCCTCAAGTACATTAATTGTTAGAAATCATAATGTTTTAAGAAGGCTCTAAATGAAAGTACAGTAAACCTTATGTGCTCAGATTGATCAGGACAATGCATAAACTGGGAATAATTAGGAGTGATGGTGGACAATTTTCTCCCACACAAGAGAGAGGCAGTAGATGTGAGATGCAGTGTTGAGACTATAAATTTTTTTTGCACTTGAACATCCCCAATTACCTTATAATTCCAAGTGATAAGTACTGAGCCCTCATGGAGCTGCTGGATCATTCCTCTTGACCAAGGCAGCCTGCATAGAACACAGACTGGACAAACTGGCATTCTAGAGACCTGTGAGCACATAGTAAAAAGGCACACACATTTGAGTTATCATAAAAATTACCTTTATGGAAACTGATAGTTATCTCAAAAACATTTTTAAAAGTATTTTTTCATCCTAGGGAAAGGAGGAAAACAAATTACCCCAACTTGTAGTAATTTTCTTTATAATAACGTAACTATATTAGAACCTAGAAGAGTCATTGGGGTGTAGGTCCTGAGGGGGCTAGGGTTGTAGATTGGGAAAAGGAGTACTTTGCCACTAATTGTGATAATTTATAGGATGCTCACATAGGAAGTAAATATTCCCTTTTTTTTTTCACTTTTCTTCAGTTATTCTGCTTTGCAAAGGTAACAGCTTGTTATAAACTTAAGTATAGAAAAGAGAGACTCTTGTTCATATTTAAAGAACATTAGTAATGAAAACATTTCCACAGCTGTGACAAAGAACAGCCTTTGTTTAAGGGTTAGATATGTCTAAGGAAGTGACTTGTTCAGAACTAAAGAATAAAATATAATTCATCTTATCTTGTATAAGGAAAATTGTCCTAACTTGCATGCTGCTGAATGCTTAATTTACATTTAAATCTAAAGTGGTAAAGCACTTATATTTTTGCCAGAAACTTCCCCCACTCTCCCAAATATGTTCACCACCAGAAAAATTAGCTCATTATTTTGCAAGGTAATATGCCTTTGTTGATAGAGAAAAGCATAGTAATTCAGATTGAAAGATAAATCTAAATTTTTTATATATGCAGTTTTGTAGATAATTAAAATCACTTGTAGAGATATGCAGGATTAGAGAGTGCTGGAAATGGATTAGTTTGCATCTTTTAAAATGAAAACAAAACAAAACAAAAAAACAAGACAGGAATCCCCAACCAGTAGATTACAATAGATTAGTGGATCTTGTAGGTCACCTAGCTATTTGCTACCACGGCAGCCCCCTTTCTTAGCTCTTAATTAAAAAGGGAATTATAGCTGGCAAGCTGCCTGCCCTTTGAGCCATCTCTTCCTCCCAAGACTTTGAAGAAATCACAATTAGCTCCTAATCAGCAAGTGCTTGGATCCTCTATTCTAGGAGCTGTAGTCTCAGTATTTAAGATTATGGTGATGAGTCATTTGTTATTAGAAGGAATTAAGAGGTAATGAATGTAGTGCAAAGAATGCTACATATGAAGTTTTAAGACCTCTCTGTTTAAATCCCACCTCTTCTACTTGGGATCATAGGATCATAGATTTAGTCCTGGTGGTGACATTAGAGATATGGCTTTCTATGTTTAACTAGAACTATATACAAACTAAAACTTTATTTTAACCGTGAAGACTGAGGTGAAAGGACTTGTCCAAGGTCATGTCTGCCCCCAGGATATGAATTAGGCCTTTTGGTTCCTGATCCAATATTCTAATATATGAAATGGATCAGTAAATTTGGGTTAGTTCAAGTGCTTGCTGAGGTCCCACACAATGCTCAGAATTGTGTGATTATTTAACCTTTGCTTTCTCATCTGTGAAACAGTGGGACTGGGGAGAGAGAGACTAGATTGGGGATGTCAAACTGCATAATCCCTGCTTGCAGATTGATTTAGAAAACCACATACTCGTATCTTCTATGTTCTATCATATTTTTATTTGTTTGTTAAATATTTCCCATTTACATTTTAATTTGGTTCTGACCTCGCTGAGAAATTTTTGACATCCCTGGATTAGCTCTAAATTCTATTTACTTTAAATCAAGTGAAACTTGTAGTTTCAGTTTTTGCTGTTATTCTTTTCATTGGATTATGAAATCATGAAAAAGACTTTAGAGGTCATCTCCTCCCACCACCTCATTTTATAGATTAGGAAATTTAGAGCCAGAGAGATTCATTGACATGCCAAACAAGTATTAAGTTAGTGGAGCCAGGATTTTTGCTCAGATCAGTTTCCCTCTCTTTTTGTTACCATACCCTAAAAGATTCACAGAAGATTAGAAATGGTAAAAATGCTTAGAATAGGAGTGATCTCTCACAAATAAGGTTAATCATATTTATCACATGATTAGTTATTATATGTATAAAATCTCATATAGATCTATGTCATGTATGCATATAAAATCTCATATATAAGAATCATAATCAGCTACAGTTTAGAAAAGTACTTTCCTCACAACAATCTAGTAAGACACATTATACAAGTCCTTTTAACCTTTGTTTTATAAATGAGGAAATCGAGATCCTAAGGCAGAAATTGACTTTCCTATAGTCACAGTAAGGATAAGAGATGGGACTTGACTCTCAAGCCTTCTGCCTTCAAATGTAGACCTTTTTGGGTATTTGGTGCTTTCATTTCAAATTCTAAAGTATAACTTGGTATAAAGGGTTCCTTGGGGAAGGAGATGGGAGTATATGGTAGATAAAAGGGCTAAAATGATTTCTACCAAAATCATTAGAGAGGTGTTGTAGTTGACACTACATGTTTGAGGTTTTCCAAAGTTTTTTAATTTTTTTTTTACTTTCATGGTGATAGGATCTTTATTCAAATATTTAAACATCCTCTATTGATTACACTTTTGATTGTGTTGTGACATATTTAAGACTTCTGCTGAGGTTACTATGAAACGACATTTGGAAGTAGGAATGTTAAGTCAGGTATGCCTAAATTCCTTTTAGATATTCATCACTTTTATACACTTTAACATATGACTTTGCATTATATTTATCTAACATGTTTTATCCTCCCTTCTAAGGGGTCAACTCTTCAAGAGCAGGGACCCAGGCTTTCTCTTTTTTATAGCCTTCAAAGTACTAAGCGTAAGGTTTCATAAATAGAAGATCTTCAGGAAGCCATTGTTGAACTGAGTAGGATTCAGTCAACAGGCTGCATGAAAGAAGTGACTTAAACAAAATATCTTCAAGTTCAGTCATGTTGGCATGGTGTCAACAACCCAGGTTAAGAACTGTTAACACTGGGGAAATGCTTCCTATAGTCCATATTCCACAGTTTCTTGTAAACATAAATCACCAGATCAGGAAACAACTTCTGAAAATACTGGGAAGGTTCTCCAATATTTGACTTCACACTTCTCATGCTTCTTGTATTTGAGTGTCAAATTTTCTTTTCATTTCTGGTTTTTTCAGCAAGAATGTTTGAAAGTCCTCCACCTCACTGAATGACCATATTTTCCCCTGAAACATTATACTCAATTGTGCTGGGTAGGTGATTCTTGGTTTTAATCCTAGCTCCCTTGATCTCCAGAGTATCATATTCCAGGCCCTTCAATCCCTCAAGGTAGAAGCTGCCAGATCCTGGGTTATCCTAATGGTGTTTCCACAGTATTAAAATTGCTTCCTCTTGGCAGCCTGTGATATTTTCTCCTTGATCTGGGGACTCCGGAACCTGGCTGTAACATTCCTAGGAATTTTCTTTTGGGGATCTTTTTCAAGAGGTGATTGGGGAATTCTTTTAAGTTCTATTTTGCCCTCTGGTTCTAAAATATCAGGGCAATTTTCCTTGAGAATTTCTTGAAGGATGCTTTCTAAGTTCTTTTTTTGATCATGGCTTCAGGTAGTCCAATAATTTTTAAATCGTCTCTCTTAGATCTATTTTCCAGATCAGTGGTTTTTTCACAGGGAGATATTTCACATTGCCTTCTATTTTTTCGTTTGTTTGGATCTGCTTAATAATATCTTGATTTCTCATAAAGTCATTTGCTTCCATTTGCTCCACTCTAATTCTGAAGGAATTATTCTCCTCAGTGAGCTTTTGAGATTCTTTTTCCATCTGGCAAATTCGATTTTTTAAGGGTTTCTTTTCCTCATTGGCTTTTTGGGCCCCTTTTGCCATTTGAGTTAATCTATTTTTTAAGGTATTATTTTCTTCAGTAAGGTTGTTGACTCGCTTTTCATGATTTTCTTGCATCATTCTCATTTCTCTTCCCAATTTTTCCTCCACTTCTCTTATTTGGTTTTCAAAATCCTTCTTAAGCAGATCTATGGCTTTTAGGCAGTCTTCATGTTTCTTGGAAGCTTTTGGTGTGGGAGTTCTGACTGTGTTGTCTTCCTCCCATTCCATACTTTGATCCTTTATGTCTCCAAAAAAGGATTCTAGAGTTTGGTTGCTGTTCTTACTTTGCTTCCTTTGCCTGCTCATGTTGCCAATGAATTATTTGATTTTTTAGCCCTGTGGAACTCTGCTTCCGGGGGGAAAGCTCTGTCCTAAATCGCTGGGATTTTTGCAGCTGCTGGAGCTATTAGGAGCCTGCTGCAGCCCCCACCAGCTTTGGCTCACTGAAAAGGCACCGCAGGACCACCACCCAAGACCACGATCTGGATCCAGGCCCCTCAACACAAGAGCACTTAGCCTCTGAACAATCACTTGGCCCCCCTGCAGTCTGCAGGCTGGGAGCTCTGAAGCAGCCATGTGGAGGCAGGGCCTCCGCTTCTGCCGCTTCCTTGCCCTGGAGGCAGTTCGGTGGGACCACTTTTCTCCCCCAAATTTAGCTGAGATCCCTGACCTTTCACTTAGTCCTTGTTTCTTATGGCTTGATAATTCTGGAAGCTGCCACAAGTGCCGCTGATCCACTCTTCTGAAGGCTTTAAATATATTTTTTGTTCATCTCTTGACTGTACTTTATTTTTCTAAAAGAGGTCTTGAGTATATGCTGTATATTATACCTCAGTTCATAGATAAACATTCTATCCATTCCAGGAAGTGTTACATCCCGTGCAGATAAATTGAAGATTGTTTTCCTCTTTGTTTTGCATATTCTAAAATAGGAATTTCATAATTTTCTTTGTCATTGCTTTCAACATCATCATCTTCAGAAACATGTATTGAGTGTAAGTCATGGTTACATTCTACCTAAATCATACTTGGATAATTTGTCCTAGAAAATTTAGATATCATGGTCATAGTCCATCAGAAGGCAGTTAAAAAGCCTTTTGTAGATCTGAAGTATTTGAGATGTTAACTAAGATGGAATTGATCACCACTTTTTTACTTTTGTTTAATAGTATAAAACTCTTCAGCTTCTGTAGAGATTTCTTTTTAATGGCATATTCTTCAGACAGCTGTTTTGTTTTCCTCCCCTTCCTTCTTTTTAGTACCATGGACCACATGTGCTCATACTGTTGATTAGCTGTAGGACAGAGAAAGAAGAGAAACTATAGCATTTGTAATTACCAGTAATTAATTCTTGTTGTGCCTTCTCATTTCCTTCTATTCTAACTCCACCCACTGCTCTTGCTTTATATTGACTACTTATGGGGATTAATGTAGATGGGTATACAGCTGTTGTCCTAAAATTTAGTATTCACCTTACTTTGAAATTGATTTTTATTCTGGCAGTGAAATATCTCCATAAAACAGGTGTAAAAAGGAAATAGAGTAACCCGTCTGTTTCTGTTTGGGCTTTTTTAGGTTTTGTTTTTTTTTTTTCAGTTTTGTCCAATTCTTCATGATCCTTTTGGGGTTTTCTTGGCAGAAAGTGGTTTGTCATGTCCTTCACCAGCTTATTTTACAGATGAGGAAACTGAGGCAAACCAAAACTAAACTAAAAAGGTTAAGTGACTTGTTCAGGGTCACACAGCTAGTGTCTGAGGTCAGATTTGAACTTAGGAAGGTAAATGTTTCTGACTCCTGGCCTGCTGCTCTGTCTACCACTGTACTATCTAGCTGCCCTCAGGTCTGTTTCTAGAAGCTATTTTTTTACTTGCATGCTTCCTGTTTTCCATTTGTATCATTTCTGTTAATTAACAACTATTTCTGATCATCTGTGATGTATTAGACTGCATGGAATATATAAAAGAAATATGGCATAGCTCCAGCCCTCAAAGAATTCACAGTATGGAACTGCTACATAAATATATAAAACAGTTATGATATTGGGCAGTATATAAAAAACAAATGAGGACTGAGAATAAATGCTACAGATGTTCAAACAAAGAAGAAACCCTTATGTCCCCTCTGACCCTCACACAAACATACCTTTACTCTGAGGTTAAATGGGGATATAAAGAGTATTATATCTGATAAATTATCAGTTAAATCTCACTATGTGTTAATAACAGACATATAATGGGTTTCCTTTTTAAAGGATGTTATTCTTAATTAAAGTGTTTCTTTAAAAGTTAATCTGTTAAGACTGGGAAACAGCTTTCAACAGGCTACGATTTGAAGTACGCATTTATGAATTTTTTTTACATTTGACTTGAGTTATATTCATGTTTTATGGAAGTGAATATTTCATCATACTTGCTATGATCATATAAAATATACTAAATCATCCCTATAAGGGATACAGCTGGAATTAGTAGCAAATTTGGACCAATGAGAGGTGAATAAGAGTCGCATCTCAATTATCTTTAGGTGAATTATATGGAAATTATTCTAATAGTTGTCTATAGGCTTTATTGGAGTGTAGACACATTAGAAGACCTAATGTCCTTTGTGATATTTTAGGCTTCAGTTATTTAATACCTAGACTAATATAAATGGAAAAAAAGGGATATAATCAAAAACATGATGAAGAAATAATCTGTATGACTTGTTGATAAAATGGATGGGAGTGGGAAGGAAGAGTGAAGTGTAGGATGTAAGTTCCTTTTGGGCATGGATGATTTTTCATTTTCGCCTTTGTGTCTCCAGTCTCCTACATGTATTAGGTGCTACTAAGTGATTATTGAATTAAAAACTTTGTGAGAATTGGGGCTTACCTGCATGAAGAGTGGTAAGTTAATGGTCAGGTAGAAATATTTGTGAGGACAGATTAAGTTAGTTTTCCATAGTGGTATGGCCATCCCTTGGAAACCTCTTATAGATGATGTTCAAGGGAAAGAGAGAAGAAAAGTAGGAAAAGTAGATTTGTGATAATTAAGTAGAAAATGATTGAAAGATCTCCTTAAGGAACACCAATAGAAGAAGAAGAATAGAATGCCAAGGACTTGTCATTGGTGAATGTGCACAGGTTATGGGTTCAGAGGAAGAAGGGGGAGCTAAGAAGACAGAGGAGAAAGAATTTATTGGCTTTAAATGTCCAGGTAAGAGAGCTTCTTAAGAAGGAGCAGTGAGCACTTAACTATGGTTATATGTAACAGAGAGGTTTAAAACAGTGCAAGAAACTGTACTATTAATCATAGCTGCTTAATAAATGATTGCTTGATTTGAAGAATGAGAACTGAGAAGAAACACTGGATTTTGCAATGTGAAAGTCTTTAGTTGTCCTTTAAAAAGAATGTTTGTTCTGTCTTGAAGAAATAAGCAAATAGTATGAGTTGAAGGACACCAGTGGGTATAGACCTTCCAGGAAAAATAAGCCATTAAAGGTAGAGAAATTGGATAGTAGTTAGAAGGGAGTTATGGGAAGTAGAAAGTTTGTTCTCCTCTATGTTAATTTATATAGTAAGGATTCAGAATTTATAGAGTCATGTTAGGTCCTTTGCATCTTTCCTACCTTCCTTTTGTTCTAAGGGATCTGGTCACTACTGTGATCATTTGTAAAGTTTTCTATGTCTGCAGTATCCCATTATCATTTTGTTCCTTCAGAAGAGGCTCTGCCTCACCCTCTGCTTCACCTGTTTATTGATGAGAGTTGTGAAGGACAGGTTAGGCCATTTTTTTAGTAGAAGTGGAAGAAATAAGTAGATGGCAGTAGGAAAAATGTATGAATGGAGGATGAGAGAAGAGTGGATGGCTTGCTTGTATCCCCAAGTTTGACCAAGAGTTCCTTTGGGCCGACCTAGCACCTTCACTAAATGCGCAGGAACAAAGAGCAGATTAAGCTGTATGTAGCAGTTCTGGTAAAAATGTTTGTTGGGGAAGAAACATGGAAATGATACCTAAATTGAGGTGTCCGTATTATCTGTGAATTTGTTATCCATATTCTAACATATTTATAACATCATCTATTTCTTTTTTTTAACCTGTGAGAAATTTTATTTTTAAAAAATTTATTCATATTTGTTTTTAGTTTTAAGCATTTAATTTTTATAAGATTTTGAGTTCTAAATTTTTCTCTTCTCTCCCTTCCCAAGATGACATGCAATCTGGTACATGTACAGTCATCTGTATTTCTGCATTAGTCATGTTGTGATAGAAGAATCAGAGCAAAAGGGAAAGAAAGAAGGAAAAACGAACAAAAAAAAGAGAAAATAGTATGCTTTTGGTCTGCATTCAGGCTCTGAGTTTTTTCTCTAGATTTGAATAGCATTTTCCATCATGGTCTTTTGGAATTGTCTTAGATCATTGCATTGCTAAAAGAGCTAAGTCTATCATGACACAATGTTGCTGTTATTGTGTATAATGTTGTCATGGTTCTGCTCATTCACTTAGTGTCAGTTCATGCAATCTTTCTAGGTTTTTCTGAAATCCATCTGTTTATTATTTCTTATAGCACACTGGTATTACATTATATTCATATACCACAACTTGTTCAGTCATTCCCCAGTTGATGGGCACCCTCTCAATTTCCAGTTCTTTGCCACCACAAAGGGAGCTACTATAAATATTTTGTATAGATGGGTCCTTTTCCCTTTTCTGTGATCTCTTTGGGATACAAACCTAGTAGTGGTATAGCTGGATCAACAGGTATGCACAGTTTTATAGCCTTTTGGACACAGTTCCAAATTGCTCTCTAGAGTGGTTAGATCAGTTCACAACTCCCCCAGCAATGCCTTAGAGTTCCAGTTTTTCCACATCTTCTCCAGTATTTATCATTTTCCTGTTTTGTCATTTTAGCCAGTTTGATAGGTGTGATGTGGTATCTCAGAGTTGTTTTAATTTGCATTTTTCTAATCAGTAGTGATTGAGAGCATTTTTTCATATAACTGTAGATAGCTTTCACTTCTTCATCTGAAAACTGGCTCTTCGCATCCTTTAGCCATTTATCAGTTGGGGAAGCATCATCCATTGCTTAAAGAAAATATTATTGATTCAAAACATTATGATATACTGTTAATATTCTGATGATCTGAACTTGTCATAATCATAGTAGATAAATGAGACCAAAAACATTTTATGCAACTATATAATTGAGAGAAGCAAATACATGATACTGGAGTGCCAGGTTTTTTCCATAACATATACACTAAGCAGAAAACGTAAAAGAACGAAAACAATAAAAGTAATGTTTGTTAGCAGTAGTTGAGATATTTCAGGAGAGATGAGATGTGAAGAGAAGCAATGGCCATATTTAGAAAGCTGCCTCAAACCCAATAGTATCTATTGAAGCAAACTTGATGACAGACTTTTTTCCTTTTCATGAATCATTGTATTCCTATAAAAGCGAAAATTCCTCTTCATCTAAACAAATGGCTTCCACATCTGTTTTCTTAGTTTCTCAAAAGGGTGTCTTTGGCTTGCATTTTTTTTAAAGTGTTTATCTGCGTAAAATGAAATATAGTCAAAAGCAGTTTACACATCAAAATTCAGTTGGTCTACAGCTTGTAAGAATTAGTTGAGAATGAGGTGGAAGAGCAGAAACAACAACTTTTGGGATCTCTTTGGATGTATTATTTTCCCCCAGTGGTCTTCTTAATACATTCTTTAAAAAAGTCAGTTGTTCAAATCAGAGCTGATCACTAGGTTAAAGTAATCATTCATAACATATTGGGCCTTCCTGTCTTGGGGTTATGGTTTTCTGAAAATCAATATTTAACATTAGTGGTAGGAGAATTAAGTGCCCGTGAATTGAGAAGTAATTATTTTAGTTTATGTTTTCATTGGGAAAAACAGAACTTCCATCTTTCCCAAGGAGCTATGCATTCACATATCATTTTTTTGAAGTCTCATGCTCTATTTCTGAAGCAATTCTGAAATTGCAAAGCTCCTCACTATAAATTCACTCACAAAGATTATGCCTTTTTTCTTAGTCTCTCCTTATTTGACAGGCAACCATGTCCTTGAACCCACCCCACCATTTTAAAAATAAAGAATGAGAAGCCTCTAAACAGCTTAAGTGTCGGTTCTTCTGCAGCTGACTGGAACTCGATCTACTACTTGGCCTCTTCATCAGGGGACCATGTGCCTGCCAGTGGTGTGTAGATCAGTCCGACTATGCCGTTTGCATTGTGACATGCCTTAGGTTACCAGCTGATGGTTTGGGAGGTTGGGAGCAGGGAAGGTCATGGCAGTAGCCAAAGAATGTAGTATCCCCTATCTTACTGTGACAGAGTTATAATGGGTTCTTTGGGGAACGAGTAGCTTGATACATGGGCTGTTTGCCTGTAGTGAGCAAGAGTCTCGTCTGGTTTTTCTCCACCTAATGGAATTTTTGGACTGTGGTTGAAGTGATTGTCTTCCAGAAAAGGTTGCAACAACAGCCATGCCTCCCCTTGGCCCCCCCCCCCCCCCCCGCCAATGGTACAGCTGTCTCTTCTGTCAAAACAGTGCTTTGTTCTAGGGTTAAAGGTGGATGAAAACTGTGACTAACTTGAGACGATTGATGTTAGAAAAATCTAATTAGTCACTAAAGGCAATTAATTCAATCACTTATAGCTTAGTTAGTTTCTCTTCCAGGGTATGAAGAATGTAATTTAGGAACACCTGTATATCATAGATTCCTGCCTCTTCTCTCCTTCATTCCACCTCTGTACATCTCCAAAAGGATGAAGGGGGCTAAATAATTTCCCATAATCTGTTAATGTGTTTTCACTGGACTGTTAGCAAGTTCTGTCTTTGATGAGTGTTAATAAATGACACCAAAATAAATCTAAGAATTCCCCTTTCCAAATACAGTAGAAAGCTGGCAAGGAAGGCAGTACTTATATAGGAGCCATTAGAATTCATTGGCTTGTGAAAGTGGATTGATTGGTGCTAATTCCTCCCGTTGAGATCATCAACACTATCACTTTGGTTCAGGAGAGGAGAGTTGCTCACAGCATTTTGCCTGCCACTATTGAGTAGTAGTAGGGAGGGACCTCTGTTACCAGCCTTCATCATTCTCACTTATGATGACAAGACTGTGTGTTCTCCTGTTTGGTACTTGTTTGAGAGATTAATACAGTTATTTGTATTAGGCACCAGCCACCTGTTAGTATCGTTCTTGTTAAAGGTCACTTTAACCTTTACAGTGTGGTGTGGTGCCTTACAGTCTGACTTAAGCAGCCATGTATCAGGTTTGTTGTTGGCCACAGGTTTGTGTGACATTAGATAAATGTTGTGGCAGAAGGAATGTGTATCTGATTTGTGAAAGGGATGGGAAGGTAGTTGAGAAGCTGTGAGGATGATGTTTCCTAATTGCACTGTCAGACAGTAAAATGCTACAAAAATAATGGAGTAGACCCCCAAACTGCTACCCTATCATTGTTAGACTACAGTTTTTTCTGTATTCCATGTGTCCTTGTCGTTGCTGTAAAAAAAAAAAAAGATTCTAGTGTATTAAGATAATATTTGCTTGTTAACATATTGTTGGGTTTTGCTTTATGATCCATTATGCCACCCTCCTCTTTTTTGTGGGTGAGTTCATTCCATTCACATTTATATTTATGAGAATACTTCTTTTTTCTAAGCTTGCTAAATACTTATTTGAATGTTGTCTGTGAGTATTGAACTCTTAGTCTTACCTGTAGTGAAAAGAACCACTGATCATGAAATCAGAGGACTTGAGTTAAAAATCCTAAGCCCTGGCACTTGCTACATATGTGATCTTGGGCAAGTCAGCTGACTTCTTTGGGATTCACTTTGCTCATTTGTAAAATGAGAGTGTTAGATAAAATGACCTGAGATTCCTTCTGTAACTCTAGATCCATCTTCCTGTCTAAGCCAGATTAGGAGAGAACTGGAAAAAAATGTGGACCATGGAGGTCATAGATTGTAGATTTAAAGTAGGATATAACCAATTCCAGTGCACTCTTTTCATTAGTTCAACAAAATATTTAACTGGCTCCTTCCTCTTAACCATCTTCTACTCTACATTATCTTATCCCAAGAGATTGATGCACTAATTTATACTATGTTTGGAAATTTAGTATGAGATCCTTTTTGAATGCAAACCCAAATAAGAAGACTTTCTTTAAGGTAGTGACTCATATATTCTAGTGAGTTGACTACTCAGGGCTGTTTAAATTTTCTATTTTATTGTAAGTTATTTATTTCTTCAATTAAAAAGTCCAGTTCTGCCTTTAGGAGAAGAAAAAATAAGCCAACATTATCACATAAGAAATTGCTTTACTGGGTCAGATCATTTCATCCATCCAGCCTAGCATTTCCTGTCTGACAGTGAATATGTGGAAGAGCAAGGGTGTTGTTTAGTGATGTCAGCCTCAAAAAGCTGGGAATGTGCCTTGCATTCCAGTAATACCTCACAAATTTCGCATGGTCTCTAGGATGAATTTCTGGCTTGCATAGGCAGAGAGAGTTTCCATACGGAAACTACTAACTAGCTATGTGGTCCAGTGGATAGGGCACCAGGCCTAGAGTCAGAAAGACTCATCTTCCTGAGTTCATGTTTGGCCTTAAATATTTACTAGCTGTGTGAACCAGGGCAAGTCACTTAATCCTGTTTGCCTCAGTTTCCTTGTCTTTAAAAATGAGTTGAAGAAGGAAATGGCAGATCACTAACTCAAAAATGACTGAACAAAAATTACTAACAGGTAAATTCATGGGTTTGTCCCTGTTCCTCTCCCCAAAACAACAACAAACCCATGCGTACGTTTGTGTACACACACACACACACACACACACACACACACACACACACACAAAATGGGAAATTCCCCACTTATAATGGGGAAAACAAGTGCATATATAAATATGTAAAGAATGAATACAAAGTACTTTACTAGAAGTTAGTTTGAGAGGACACTAGCAATCAGGTGGATGGTGACTTAGCTGTATTACTGAAGTTAGGGGTTCTGTAAGGTAGAGGTAAAGCCAGAATGTATTTCAAGGGGCGGCTAGGTGATGGAGTGAATAGAGCACCGGCCCTGGCATCAGAAGGACCTGAGTTCAAATCCAGCCTCAGACACTTAACATAAAATCTAGCTGTGTGACCTTGGGCAAGTCACTTAACCCCAAATGCCTCCAAAAAAGCAAAAAAAAAAAAAAGAATGTGTTTCAGATATGGGCAGCAGCCAGCACAAAGGCGTAGAAATGAAGTGTCTTTTGTGAGGAACAGAAATATTAGTTTGGCTGGATTGCAGAGTGCAAGGTGAATGTCTAGTAAGGCTGGAAAGATAAGGTACGACCAGGTTGTGAAGGTCTTTGAAAACTAAACATAGAAATTTATACTTTATCTTAGAGGCAATAGAGTTTATTGAGTAAGGGAATGGCATGGACAGATTTGTGCTTAAAATTACTTTCGGCAACATTGGAGAGGATAGACTGGCGTTAGGTAAAAGGTAATGCGGGCTTAAATTAAGGTGGTAGCTGTTCGAGTGGAGAGAAGGGATTGGATGCAGGAGATGATTTGCGGTAGATGTGGCAAGATTTGGCAACTAATTGTATAAATGGTATGACAGAAAGCAGTTGCTTCTTAGAGATGAAAAAAAAGAAACTTAGGGAAACTAATACATTATTCAGTCACTTGCCAGTATTAGGTTTTACTGTTGGGCTGCTAGTTTATAATCTTTCTGTCTTTGAAGTTAAGATTTTCCCAGTATTTTGTACCATTGGTTTTTTTTTGCTTTTAAATAGTATTTTACCATTATTAATGACAATTTATGACCTGTTAAAGATAAATTCCTCCACGACTTAGGTGTTTCATTTTTAAAAAAGATATTTCAAGTTCTGAGAATGCTAATGCCCCTTTCAGTTGTGATTTCAGTTTTTCAGTTGTTGAACTTCATTATGTAACAATAGTCAGGCTAGCTCTTTCTTCCAAAAAAAGCAGTTATGAACAATTAAAAGCTTTCAGACTGTACAGATGATTTTACTTAATTGGTTATTTGTACTCTCATATATTTAACTCACTAAGAGTTAGTGGTTGATGCCCATTCCTTCTTCAGAAATCAGAATTCCAAAAATAGAAAGACTATTTCCTTTGTGTTTGGCACTAGTTGAAAATGCCAAGCATAGTTTTTAATGAGTTAGGAGAGTTGAGGGGAGGAGAGGAGAAAAGTTACATGTAAATCATTTAGCCATTAACCTAATGTGGTGGATTTATAAATCCTATTACTATAAGCCCTTCTCATTTCCACCGAGGCCTGGCGTGTGCTTGATCTTGCTAATGTAAAATTCATTCTGCCTAAGTGATTACTGAAGTAAGACACTTTTAGTCAATTTTAATCAGGTTGTGTAAAACTTGCTTGTACAGTAATGTTAACTAAGATATGGACACAGTTTGACCACATCTTAATTAGCCCTGTTGCTGAATTGGGTGAGAAGTCAATCAGGAAGCCAAGACACTGAGCCTTCTGACACTTAAAACAACTTTGCTTTGAAGGAAATTCTGCTTGAGGGACTCAAGCTTTAGGGTGTGGAAACAAGAGCTAAGGACCACTCCACAGTATGTATTTTCAGTCATGTAGACATTATGTGGATTTTTAAAAGTCAGCAACGCTCATTCCTAGGATTTACTTGAGAATTTTTAGTGATGCTTATGGCAGTATGTAAATGCATAGTTTCAAACTTTGGTTTTTAATAAATATCTTTACTTTTAAAGTAAAGTTTAGCCTTGTAAAGTTTAGCCATTAGGGATTAACTGTAAACTCATTTATTTTAGTAAGAATCTGAAGTCTCCTATCAGTGAACATGCTTGGTTAAATGAGCTATAAAGTTATCTTTCAAACCTCTACAAGGCTTCATTTCAGATATAATTGTAATAGGGTATGGAATGAGGTCAAGTAAATTGTATGAATAGCTGAAGTAGGATGCAGCTCAGCAATGTGGCTCAGAATGGTTGGGGTGGGAGAAGGAATGGAAATTTCAATGTGTTTTATTTAGGGGCAAAAGCTGTTTTTAAATAAAATTAAAATGTAGAGGTGATTTTTTTGAAATAAGCAAAAAGATGAGTGAAACAAGGGGAAAAGTTTTGAAAGAACTGAAAGAAGAGAAGGTTTCCCCCTCCCCATCCCACCCCCCATTTTTTTTTCTTCCACAAATGTTCATTTCACAGATTCAAAGGGATAGAGTTGCTGAATTTCTAACTATTTAGATCAAAATCAGAATCCTTTCATTGTAGGAAAATAAGAAAGACATATAAATATTATTAAATGTTTCAAATGGTGTTGTTTATTCAAAAGTGTTTTAAATTTCTTTCACTTGAGATGCCAAAAGATTTAAATGACAAATTAAGGTGTTTTTTAAATAGTGTATTCTTGGTAATAATGGAAGTATGGGGGAAGTACATTTGTTAGTCATGTTTATAATTAAAGGGTCTCCATCACTGAAGTAGAAATGCATTCTTCTTGAGTATTTGTTTGCATTACAATGTACTGTGTTTGAACTGAATCACTACTTCTTAGGTGGGAAAAGTTAAGATATAAGTATGAGATTCAAGCTTGAACTGTTATTCTTTTTTAAACCATCTTTAAAATCCTGTTAAATTAGAGATAGGTATGTTTCTCAGTCAGTGATTCTGGCATTAAAAAGCCAATCTGCTAGATCTTCTACTATCAATAGAAGCTTAATCTTCTTTCCATAGATCTTTGACTTCGATGCTTGAAGTTTACAAGATTACAGATAGTCTTCTGACCTAGTTGATTATTTGCACTGGTTGGGAATTTGTCCTGCCTACAAGCTAAGAGAGTTAATTGAAGAAGTAGGGATTTGCATAATGAACTGAATCATATGATAATGTAAGTGTCTATGAGTGTTGTATGTTTTACTATTTTCTTTCAGCCTCTTTTTAAGAGAAGGTGCTTATCTGTCCTTGGAATAATCTGAGAGATACTTATTCATCATTGTAGAACTTAAAAAAAAAAACTGACCCAGGAAGATTCTGTCACCTGGTGGAAAGAACTTTGGAGTAGAGGTCAGAGGACCTAGTGGTCTGTTGCTGTTTTTTCTACTCACCAATTGTGTGACCCTTGTCAAGGCTTTTCACCACTTTGGAACTGAGTTTTCTCATCTGTAAAGTAAAGAAGCTAAGTAAGGAGCTAACAGTATCAAGAAAGACTTCGAAAGGAGGTAGCTTTGAGCTGAACTTTGAAGAAAGGTAGGGATTCTAAGAGATAGAAGTGGGGAGAGAGTGTATTTAAAGCATGGACGACAGCCCGTGCAAAGTCCTAGAGAAGGGAAATGGATGGGATGTTGTGTGAGGAATAGTAAGTAGGTTAGCTGGAATGCAGAATGTATGAAGGGGAATTATATATGATAAGCCTGCAAAGACAGGCAGGAGGCAAATTGTGGGGGACTCTAAATGCTAAACAGGGAAGTTTGTATTTGATTCCAAAGTAGAGAGCCACCAGAGCCTTTGAGAAGGGAAGTGACCTTGTCACACCTGAGCTTCAGAATGACCTCTTCAGCAACTAGATGGAGGATGTATACATCAAAATGAAGTGTTATAAGTGGTTTAAATAGCCTTAAAATACTTATTGCTATTATCTAGTTTTAAATTTGATATGCAAATAATAAATTCACTTAACTTTTATCCTGTCTCACTTGTATAGTAAACATGGATCATTCTTAAAATGTTAATTCCTTTTATAATTTTTGAAAAGATTAATGTAAAATATAATGTAATGAATAATATTCCCAGATGCTTTTGTTTGAAATAATTCACATTATATAGATCTTTCAAATTTGCAAAGCGTTTTGCTCATAATAGCTATGTAGAATAAGTAGTCTTAAGTGTTGTTGTCATCATCCCCACTTCACAGATGAGAAAATTGAGTTAGAAAAAGTCATGTGCCCCAGATCACCCAGCTAGTGTCAAAGCTAGGATTTTAGGATTTGGATACAAGTCTTCTTGATTCCGATGCCTTCTTTATTATGCTACTTGCATCAAGCTTCAGAATATTATGGAACCGTTCAAGAGGTGGACTGACAGGAAAAACCAAAGGAATGAAGAATGCTTGTTATCTAGACTATGAAATTTAGTCAGCCGGGCAACATGTAGAGTTAATCCATCAGTGCATATGTTTTGGACAAACACTGTAGAGGCACAGTGCTTAGTCCAGACTTTCATAGGAGGAACAAGGCTAGATTATGTTTGGGGAAAAGCTTGGTGTTTTCAACTATCATTAGCTATGTCCTGACACATTATACTTGTAACACCGATAATCTTGTGCTAACATCATTCATCTGGAGTCATATAACACTGTACTCTTCTGAAGAATCATTATTATGGGGGATCCACGGGGCAATGGAGGGAGACACACTGGGTGTAAGTAATTTACTGGAATCCATCATTCAGTCAATAAGCATTTTTTCCAGTGCCTTCTATATGCTAGGTCCTGAATATACAAAGCAAACATAGTCCTTGTCCTTAACAGAGCTTATATTCTACTAGGGGACACAGCATGTACACAGAAATGTATACCAGATAATTTGAGGGAGAGAGCACTGACAAGAAAAAGGGCTTGACTAGGTTAGTCCATGAATGACAGAATCAGTCTCTCCAGCTTCGTAGCATCTGCTAGAGCTTGTGCTCCACTGGCAACCTTTGAGAGTTCAGTTACTGCCATGCCTTGATGAGGCATTGAAATAGGACTTGAGAAGAGGCTTCCTAATGTGGGATTTCTAAAAATTTCTCTAATGTATTTCCAGTTTTATATATGCGTTCCTGCAGGAAGGAGCCTAAAACCATTAGCATCTTGAGGTTTCCATTAAGTTGTTCAGTTATAGTCTAGATTTTTATAGTTAGATTTATGAACTTTAGTATATTTACTGTGTATAATAACTCAGTGATACCTACAATAACAAAAATGAGCTAATTGTTAGGGATGTTTTAGATGTCTGGAGCCATCCTTTTGTGTTTTACTTCTTAAATAGTGGCAACTTGATACTTGTATTCTATACCCAAAAGCACTATTTTAGTCTGTCTTGGCATGACTAAACATTTAGTATAGTATCTTATTTTAGCAGAATATAAATATGGAAAATGCATAATTGTTATGTTAGAGATTACTTTTACAGGTTAGTGCCATTTTTGGTAATTGGTCTTATATGCCTATTATTTAGTAACCTCTAGACTAGACAAACAAGAGGTATTTTCTCCCTGCCTAGGAAAATATAGATTTATTCTTTAGAAAACAGAATCAGCAGTGCATTTTGTATTTTCTTTCTACTTTCCACTCCTCTTTCAGAGGCCTGGTTAAGACACTTTTTCATATAATTTTGATTTCCGCTCTCTTCCCTTTCCTCATTCCCCTCCTCCCCATTCTGCACTGTTCAGCATAGCCTGCAATGATTGATATGATGGCAGTGCTGTCATTCTTCTTAACAAAAAAAAGTCATTTTTGTTCTAGGTATTTTAATAGAGTCCCATTAAAGATGTATTGCTGACTGAAATATCGGCATGAAGGGCTCTCACTGAGCTGAGCCCAGGAATTAAGAAGTCAGGAAATCGGCTGCTGCTTTGCAAGAGAGCCTTGTGTGACACAGAATCTCCTGATTGGGGAAATCATTACTGCTATTATGACTCGACTTGCGTAGGAATTTTAAATTCCATCTGAATGTCAGTAATAACCCTCTTAGCAAATTATCCTGAATAAAATCACGAAGGCATTTTATATAATAGGTGTTGAATTACTGGATAGATTTGCTAATTAAATACTCTTTGTTCTGCTGCAGTTGACATTACAGGGTAAGATCTTGAACAATTATTCTCAACAGCTGTACTTTGTTAAGGGAAAAATTAACCACAAAGTTTATTTTTTTACACTTGAAGTTGGCAGATTTTTGAAATGTGCTTGAAAAAATTCCATCATCCAATTGGTAATGAGTAGATAAATATGCAGGTGTTGCTGTGAAATCAGATAACTGCAGACTGCCTTATTAATGAATTTAGTAAGCCTTTATAACCCTCTTTTTTTCTTGCTGCTGGCACTTAAAAGTGATCCTCTGTCAGCTGGGTGTAGCCTTAATATTATGACTGGTACTTTGTGAAGCGAACTTGAGAGTGGTCATCTAATAATTATAATACCTGCATTGCCATTAGTACACGTATAGCATTGTCTTCCCTGAGGTCAAGCGTTTTTAATGGGAGGAAAAACAATATGACCTAACAAGCCTTTCTGAGTGTTGTTGCTTTCAGGATAATTGCACAGTTTGAAGTTTAAGAATTTAATTTATTTTTAGAGATTGTGTATTTAATTTATTTTAGAGACTGTTATACTGAAGGGTTGGCTGGAGAACTTGGAACAACATATTTATTTTGGGCTGAAGAATTTTAACTTTTTTTTTGTGGACAAACATTTATTTGGCACCTTTGCTGATGATGCTGTTTTAGGCATTTGCTCAGAATTAATTTTTCATTCTTTTAGAGGATTTTACCATCTAAACCACACTGACCTAGGCAGAACACCTACATATCTGAACAAGGCATAGTAATTAAATACTAGACATATTACCATGTACAAATAAAGGAATAATCATATTATGGGAAGAAAGGAAGCAAACAAGCATTTGTCAAGTGCCTGCTATGTGTTAAACACTTAGCAAATATTCTCATTTGATTCCTAACAGCCCTGGGATGTGGGTGCTACTGTTTTCCCCATTTTACCCTGGAAGAAAACCAGGACAAATAGAAGTTTATTAACTTACCCAGTGTCTTACCCAGTGTTTATTAACTTAGCAAGTGTCTGAGGCCAGATTTCAATTCAGATCGTCCTGACTGCATGTCTAGTGCTTTATCCACTGTATTACCTAGCTGCCTCATGACCTCACGGGGTTGTTTTGGGGTACTCTTGTTTAGATACTTGTGTAGATGTTGTAATTTAGATACTAAGGGGTGTCTAGATATCTTTACTCTTGATTAATCAGAGAAGGTTAAATAAAAATAGCTTAGCATTAGGAAGTGTTTTGAACCTTCATCCATACTAGCTTACATTTGTATAGTTCTCTCCTCTTCATATTTGATCCTTAGAGTAACACTGTGACATAGATAAACCCTGTGTCATGATGCCCACTGACTATATAAATAAGCAAAATTTGACTCAGACAATTTAAGTGACTGGCCTGTCATACAACTAAAAAGGGGCAGAGCTCTGACTCAAATCTGTACTCTCTCTGAATACAAATTATACCATTCTGCCTCCTCTCAAATTGGAAAAGGCTCATGTATATTGGTAGTTAGAGCCCTTACTTTGGGCTCTAGGCAGATACAGCTAATTCCTGGTCTTTCAAGTAGCCACTGGGGCAAACTTACCTTAATTTAACCAGTGAAGCACGAGACTGACAAAACTTCCTTTGCCCCTTGTCTGCAGCTACAGAGCCAGGCTATGGGACAGTTTTATAGAGAAATGTTTAAGTTAGCCTTTGTGGGAATTGACTTAGTGGGGGATGGGCAAAGAAGACTTGCTGTCTAGATTCTTAGATTTAGAGTTGGAAAGGGGTCCTTAGAAATAATCTGTTCCATTCCTTGTTTTATAGGTGAGGAATATTAAGGTCCAGAGATGTTGTAACTTGTTTTTGGTCAGAGAGGCAGTAAGGGGGAACTGCTGGAATTTGAACCTAGGCTCATCAGATTCTAAATCCAACTTTTGCTCCATTGCAAAAACTGCTTTAAAGCAGAGGGTAAGGATCTTAGCTACACCTAAACCACTTCATTTAAAAGCTGCCTTGGTAGTAGCCCTCAGTTTGTGGAGGTAGAAGTTTTGAGAACTGTGGAATTTCAGTGATTCAAGCGCATCAAGTGTCATAGCAAGTTAGAACTGGAAGTGCACTTAGAAATAATCTAATTCAACACCCTTATTTTACACATGAGAAGAATGAGTCTTGCATTGGTCGTGAAAGTTGTCAGTGACAGAGATGGGACAAGATTATAGATCCTCTAACTATAGACTGACAGTTCTGTCCTTTCTACTGCTTTGAGCAGGAAACAGTTGAAATGGGTTGAAAAGAGATGTTGATAAATTTAATTTGAGTTACTTTTCCCGATGGTATTGTCTTATGCTTTTCTATAATAGATTTCTTCATATATTTTTAATGTGGAAGATAAATAGCTTAATTTGTTACTTAGTACCTTGGTGACAGAGGAGTGTGGAGGCAGCTCATACAGAAATGCAGAGATGGAGGTAACAGAGCAATCAGAGCACAGTGAATCCCACCAGTGGGGCGAAGGGTTAGTTCAAGGCCAGTTTTGCTGACTCTTGGATACCAGGCTAACGAGCTTCTTTCTTTTGGCAATGGGAAATCATTGACCATTTCTGAGGAGGCTGGCAGTGGGTTGCAAGGTGTTGTAGAGCAGGGAGAAACTACAAGCAGGAAGACCAGTTAGGAAATGTTTGTAGGTAGTCCAAGCTTGTAGTGCTAAAAAGTGTAGACAAGGTAGTGATAGGAATATGCAAGAGGGAGAATCATTAGGATTAAGTGACTGATTAAATAGTCAGAGATAACTCCAAGACTTCAAGTTTGGTTCATTAAAAGAATGGTCTTTGACAAAATATGTGGGTAATTAAGAGAAATAAAGCAATTGTTCTAATTCAGGCACCTAGAATTGTTCCTAGTTTAGATAGATAACATTTTAAAAAGCTATGGATGGATATTAAAAGGTCCATATGCAGACCAGTTTAAAACAATTAAAAACATATGGGAAATGAAAAAAAATTATGAAGCAGTCTTAATGATGAGCTCTGACTAGAAGCCAAGAGCCTTAGTCCTGACTCTGCCACTAACTAGCTAAGGAAGCTTGAGCAAGTTGATCTTGGTTGTAAAATGAATAGATGATAACTAAAGCCCCTTTTAGTTCTGACATTCTGTGATTATCAGTGTCAGGATAGACCAGAGGTTCTTAAATATTTGTGTATGTAGCAGACTTCTCCTCGGAATGATATTTATTTTTAAATGCATAAAATAAAATAAAAGGATTACAAAGGAAACCAATTATATAGAAATAAAGATGTAATTTTTTTTCCATCTAAGTTCATAGATGCTTGGAAATTGTGCCAGACTCTAAGTTAAGAATCCTGGCATAGAGAAAGCAACAATTTTGTTCACTGATGAAATGATGGAAAATTCAGATAGACTCTTTTGAACTTGTTGAGAATAAAAATCAAAAGAGGAAACCAAAGCCTAGCCACTCTTCACTGGGGGAGGAAAGGGAGGAGAATAAGCCTCCTGTTTCCAGGCACTGTGCTAAGTGCTTTTTACAAATATCTCAGCTCATCCTCACAACAACCTTGTGAAGAAGGTACTATTATTATTCTCATCTTAGAGTTGAAGAAACTGAGGCACAGATTAATTTACTTGCCCAGCGCCATAACTAGTAAGTGGTGCAAGTTGTTCACCTTTTCTGTATTATATTTTGTTGTTGTTATTTTAAGAATGAATAATGATAAGTCAAATATTAAAGCATTTATTAAGTCCTTATGAATGTTAAGTGTATGTGCTTATACAATGTGCTAAAACTTGAGAATACAAAGAAGGCAAAAGCAATCTCTGCCTTCTAGGAACCCCTACTCTACTGGGGGAAGCCAGCATGCATCTCTGTATACCAGGTGTGTACAAGGTAAATTGGAGGAAATTTCAGAGGTCTGTGTGGGATTGTCATCTGAACAAGCACTTTTTGTGAAGTTCGCACCCCCCCCCCCCCGTTCAGATGTAAATTATTGTTAAGTACAAAGGTAGGCTGTGTTTTTTCCTCGCCATGATTTAATATAATATTTGAATAGTAGATATTTACATTGCCTCTGACGTTTCCTCAGTGTGCATGCTCCTTTTTATACACGCAGGTGGAGTTTTCTCAGGACAAGTGAACGTGCACAAACAAAAATAAGTATTTGTGCCCATTAAATTATTATCTGCATTATTAATGGAGCAAACATTTCTGAGAGCTGTAGATAGGCAAATGTAGCTGACAGAGTTCTTTTGATCTGAGGGTTGCTGATGGTGTTGTTTACTTGGGTTTCTGTGACTAGAAATGAATGAGACTCAACTACGAGCCAGTCCATTGAGATGACTTGTGTTTGCGGTTCTAACCCTTCCTCCTTCTCAAAGACCAGCAGTTGGTGGCAGCTTTTTTATTGGGGTGAGCTTTAGAGAGAATATTAGATGAGAACTTCTTAAGTCCGTTACAGTAGATGGGATTTTTTTTTCTCGCTAGACTCCTCACAAGAGCTTCATTTTGCCAGAAAAATTTCATTGATTCATTTAGTTGGCTGGCACTTAGCAAGTGCTCACTGTGATATGTTACTGTACTGGTTACTAGAAGAATTGAGATCTATACAGATAACCAGAATACAAAATAGACTACCATAAGATCATAATTGAGGTACAAAAAATTACTACGAAGATGCTAAGAGGGAAAGGTAGCAGAAAACTTCATTTTGGAGAGGGTTTTTATAGAATGCCCTCTTCAAAAAAGACAAATGCTAATGGTTATTTACCTACAGATATAAATTTTTAGAAGGAACTTATTAAAAGAATAGAAATGAGCAGACATTATTTTATTTTCACATAAAAATTTTTAGATTCTGTTAATTTCTTGTTAATGTATTCTTGGAGTAGAATGATGGTTTGGTAACCATTTGTAGAAAGGGCTTGTTTTGGAAAAGCTGGAAGACTGGGAATTTTATGTTTATGTTATGTAGGTATGTTTATATATCTGTTTGCTAATCGTTTTCTAATACATTAATCTTGGCTTTTTTTTAAAAAACATTTAGATTTTGATGAATACCAAGGAGATGGTGCAGAAGGTAATACTGAACATTTTCATTATACAACAATTCTTAAATATCACACCTGGTGAAGTCTTTGTATTCAAAGAAAATTGTAACCCAAACAGAGGGAAATCGCTTCTTAGAATGCCTAGTTTACTACTGTAATCCTCCCTAATGGATTATAGCTTTTTTCTTTTACCAACACTGATATGATCTAGCCACTGCTTGAAGCCTATATGTGAGTGTTTCAGGCAAATTAGCAACAGTGCTAATTAGAGTTTACTTACAGGCCTTTATACTGTATGTGTTCTGGTGTTGTTTGTTATGATTGATTTTTTTGGCACCCTTCATATTCTACTAAATAGTGTTTGATACTGGGTTTGACATGGATTTGTGCCCCTGTAATGTTTTGCAAAATACTACGTTTCAGATTTTTAAGCTGCTATTATAACCAATTATCATGGTGGTACATGAGAGTCAGGAAGATCCTTTTTTCTTATGTTCTAATATTTTACTTATCCATTCTCAGTTGTTTAAATTGCAGTTTAGTTTATCTCTATATGTTAGATTTACTTTGCTCCATCACTTTCTTTTTATTTCAGAGCAAGTAAGTAGAATTACTTTATGTTTTACTCTCTATTTACTATTCTGAATTATATTTAGAGTCTTAGGTTTTCATTAACTTAGTTAAGTCAGGTACATTGGGCAAGCCAAGTGAATGTTTCAAACCGATCTTGCTCTTGAATGGTGAATTTTGGTTTCAAGTTTTCTAGCATAGGTTATATGGAATATCTTCAGCTGTGTTTTGAATAAAAGGTCTCTGTGTACATGTGCAACGTGTTTTCTTTTCATTTAGATGAACCTTGAAGTTATTTATGGAGATACAGATTCAATTATGATAAATACCAACAGCACCAGCCTGGAAGAAGTCTTCAAGTTGGGGAACAAGGTGAAAAACGCTAATGAAATTGTTTTATCTGTTTGGGTGAGCTGCGCTTTGGGCATGTAGGAATCAAGCAAGAGGCGTGTTGTGTGTTGTAAAAGTGAAGTTAGCCATAGTTACGTTCTTTAATTGATTCTTTTCTCGACTCAATAAAATTTATAGGAGTGTATATTTATGAAAAAGACATCAGAGATCTTCTAATTCAATCACGTCATTTTTCACATCATCTTTCTGAAGTCTAGAGTCATTAAATGACTTCAAAAGTCACATAGGTAGTAAGTAGTAGGGTGGGATTTGATCTCACGTCCAGTACCCCTAAGCTGGGCTGCCCCTCCAGGTTCCCCATTCCATTTTTGGGTAACCTTAATTGTTAGGAGATTCTTCGTTGTATTTAGACATAATGTGAATCTCTCTGACTTCCCATGTGTGTTAATTATTTTCCCTGAGGCCAAGAAAAGCTTGTCTAGTTCTTCTGTATAACATTTCAAATACCCAAAGCCTAAAATCATGTCTTTAAATCTTCTCTTCCCTGAACTGACCATCCCTAATCCATTTAGCTAATTTGCTGCTTTTCTTTTATTTGTTAGTTTAGGTAGAAATATTTTTTTTAAAGGGAGGGTGATTGCTTTTCCTCTGATTGCTCTTTGATCTGAAAGTATGCTAAATATTGTGGAATACTTCAATATGCTCATGTCTTCTGTAAGAAAATTATGGCTCTACAATAATTAAAATGCTTGGTTTTTTGGGTCTTTTTGTTAGAAAGTCTATACAATGCTCTTTTGAGGTGAAATGAAGTTTTAAAAAAATAAGTAAATGTTTTCTGATACATGCATTAATCCAATAATTTATCAAGGTCTTTATATGTTAGATAATGTGCTGGATACTTTGGGAAAATTGAAGAGGCAAAAACTAATCCTAGAGGAGAGGTATATAGCAGCAAAATGTAGCATTTAATATATGTAAAGCACATTACAAATTTTACAGCACTGTGTAAATTATCATTAGCTGTAAGTGTTAAAAGAGTTGTATAGACAGCAAGTACTTTCAGAGTTCTGAGCAAAGAGAAATTCCTTCCACCTGCGATGACCATGTGTGGACTATGTCTATGAATTCCTTTGTAACCAGGCCACAGGACAGAGTTTATAGGTGTGTTAGGATACTTTTGCCTTATCTTCTCTGCCTGAAATTAACAGCTAGTTAATGCATAGACCTGATTGCCTCTTGGATAATCTAGCCTTATGTAGATTATTTCCTATTTGCCCTGATGTTCTGTTTTATTGAAAATGAATAAAGATCATTTTCTACCATTTACTTTTGCGTATTTATAGCTTACCCTTTTCCTTCACCATTCACTCCCTCTGCACATGCAACTGCAGTCTGTGTCCAACTAGCTAAGCAAACGTAAAGATTAAAAGCTGCTAATGGATTAATAACTTCCTGTGTGTCCCCCAGTGGGTAATGGTCTGTGAGCTTCAGAAGTCAATTAAGGCATTAGCCTGGCAATGAGTTTTAAGGTCATAGGTTCATAGGACCATAGATCTAGAGGAGACCTACAATGTGTCTAGTGTAACTTCCTATTTTGCAGATGAAGAATCTCACCTTAGAGGAAGTTAAGTGATGTCCCTGTAGCATCACACAGATCATGTGTGTCACAGACAGCATTTGAACCCATGTACTTTGTTTTTTTTCTATCTTTATACTCTTAGTTCCTAGAACAGTGCTTTTTATTTAGGTGCTTAATATAGGTTAGTTTGTTGGATTGAGTGCATGTATATGTGTGTGTTATACACATAGTGTATACGTACTACATGTGCAATAGCAGATATTGGTGATCTTTTTGGAGGTGTCTCACTAAGTTGTCATTGAATAAAGGTGTTATTAGATCTCTATTAGGTGGCTCTTAAGAAAAGTCACCACCCTTTGCTGTAGAAGCCAGTGCAGTGTAAGTTAATGTTTTTAAGACTCTCTCTAGAGAGATTATTGGGAATATCCTTGGGTAACTGTTAGCCAAATCTCAGGCTCACGCATATAGTGAACAGATAGGTGATACATGCACTTACATACTTGAGTTTTTAAAAATTATTTTTGTTTACTTTGTACAGACCTCATCTGCATACTCACATTCCTTTGGGTCTTGAAGATTTTTCTGAGATAAGATGTCCTTTTGTATGCTAATACTACTGGGAGGGGTGCCAAAGACAATTTTACTTACTTTACTCTTTTGCCCACAACTAAATATGTTGTTGTTCAGTTGTGTCTGACTCTTTGTGACCCCATTTTGGGTTTTCTTGCCAAAGATACTGGAGTGGTTTGCCATTTCCTTCTCCATCTCATATTACAGATGAAGAAACTGAGGCAAACAGCAGGATTAAGTAACTTGTCTAGGTTCACACAGCTATTAAGTGTCTGAGGGTGGATTTGAGCTCAGATCTTTCTGATTCCAGGCCCAATAGTCTATCCACTGAGCCCCACCTAGTTGCCCACAACTAAATATGTGTGAGTTACTTTCTATAACTCATGTTGCTTGCTCTGCTGATTCTTTTATGTGCTCATACAACTGTGTATTTATGTATCATACATTTTTTGTTATGCCTGAAGCCTAGTAAGTACTTAATGTTTGTCAGCTGACTCAGTGTATCTTTCCAAGATGGTAATTTCCTAATACATAATGTGCTGTATCTGTTGACCTTCTCATTCTGTTATACCCAGAGCAGTACCCTATTCAGATAAATACTAAATAAAAAACACTGCCTTTGTATCCCATTTTTATTACATTAAGGGATTTATTACTTTATTGATATAGATGTTCTCTCCACAGAGCCTGGAATCTCCATGCTTCATGAGTAATAGCCAAAAAAAGTCACTGAGCATATGCCAATTTGGTGAGCCTGGTTCTCTGATGAGAGGTGTGAGCAGTGCTCCATCAGGCCTGGGCTTGAATGCATATAAAGGGACAGCTAGGTGGCGCAGTGAATAGTGCACTGGCCCTGGAGTCGGGAGGACCTGAGTTCACATCTGGCCTCAGACACTTGACATACTAGCTGTGTGACTTTGGGCAAGTCGCTTAACTCCAATTGCCCTCCCAAAAGGAAAAAAGAATGCATATAAAAACTTATATTGTGCTGACAGTGTCTTAAAAAAAATCGATTCTCAGGACAGCTAGGTGGTGCAGTGAAGAGAACACTGGCCCTGGAATCAGGAGGACCTGAGTTCAAATCCAGACTCAGATACTTGACACACTTACTAGCTGTGTGACCTTGGACAAGTCACTTAATCCCAATTGCCCTGCCTTCCCCCCTCCAAAAAAAAAAAGACCAAAAAAAAATCAGCACCACAGAATCACAATAGAGTCCAATTCTCTCCTTTTACAGCAGAAGAAATAATCCCAGGAAGGTTTCCCAAGGTCTTAAATGTAGTAAATAGCTAGGTGCTCAGAATAGGATGATCATGAAAGGTCTGTTCCCAGTAATTCTATGAAATATATATGTGCATCTTTTGATCTTAAAGGCTCATATTAACTGTGAACATTTTCACAGGTTAAAAGTGAGGTGAACAAGTTGTACAAAATGCTCGAGATTGATATTGATGGAGTTTTTAAGTCTTTGCTTCTGCTAAAGAAAAAGAAATATGCTGCTTTGGTGGTAGAGCCAATGTCAGATGGGAAATATGTCACCAAACAGGAGCTGAAAGGACTAGACATCGTGCGAAGAGATTGGTGTGATCTGGCCAAGGAAACTGGGAAGTGAGTTCATCTTTCAGCTTTGTCGTTGCCATTTTAGACAGTGAAGCCCCTCTCATGCTGTACTGATGGAGACTAACGGCATTTGTGAAGGACACCCACAGTTCTGTCTCATGTGAGGGTGGCTGCTTATTTGTTTCTGTTGTTAACTGGTTACACATTCACAATTCTTAGGTTAATAAGAGCTGGTTTTTAAAAGTGCATTAATAGAACTAAATTTATACAGTTAACAAGATATTCATTGTAGATTGTATCTGTCAAGTTTTTGTTGATAAAATGCTTGCATTAGAGAGTTTTACATCCTTGATATCTTTGGGATATTAAAAAATATTCCTAATGAACTACTTTAATTTCAGAAAAAGCCATACGTGTGGTATGTGAAGGATTCCCTTACCCCTGCTGGGGCTAAGCATAAGAGAATACTTATTTCATAGCCAGAACACTTTTGAGGTTAACTTCATTTAAGGTTTCCACCATTGTGGAAATTGCATAGATCCCTTGGATGTCACTCTTTTTATCCTGTATCTAAAAGATAATTTTTATTTACTGTGTACTCTAGTCCCAAGGTTTATCTGTAAACTTCATGCTGGAGTAATGTCAGTCCCCTCAAGTTGTGGCTGCAAAGATATCACAATGAAGCCCGCATGAACTGACACTTAGAATTTGGAAACACAATAAAAAGAACTGGGAATGTGTGTTTGCACGTGTGTGTATTTGTACACATGGACATGCAAAATCATCCCTGTATGAAGTGCTTTCTTCAAAGGTGCTTCAGGCACTTACCTGCTTTCGAATATTATTGATTTAGATGTTATTGAAGTCCTGAGTGCTAGAAGTGTCAGAACTTTGAGCAAGTAATTTTTAATTGTTTCACAATATTTTGGGGAGTATTAATATTCCCTCCCTGTTTTTCAGTTTGTTTATTGCATTCAATTTTCATAGGCATTAGGACAGTTGATGTTACTAGAGAGACTATTTTTGATAGCATAGAACTGACCATCTGAGTTATAGGTCACTGTTGGCTTTTTATAAAATGTAGTTTGGAGTAGTTTATAGCTCCTAAGTGTACTGAAAGATGAAAAAGACTTTGTATAGACTGTCATTTAAACTATTTTCTTCAGCTTTGTGTTTTCTAAGAAAAGATGCATCATAATAGAAGTAAATTTCTCTGAGTTAGAAATGTATTACTAATTAAAGCCATACAAATGTTTTTTGTCAGAGTTCTTTTTCTGACAAATTATAATGCAGCTGTCAAACTCTGGCTCTGCGTTTTTCTTGGCTTCTTTATTGCTCTTCCCAGTCTTCCCCACCCCCCCAGGGAGTGTACTCTAAGGTTGTTGTGGTATAGTATGAAGTACAAGAACACTGGGGAGAAGTGGAGGATCAGATACAAGTTTGAGAACTATTTATTTTATTCTTGTAGGATTTCTCATTCCTACAAATCCAAATTATAGTCATCCTATTGAAGTTTTTGGATTGAACATAGATGTGTATTATGAACAAATAGAACAACATCATCTTTCTGTTTTAACCTATGTGTGGTGTGAGTTAGGGTTTTTGTGGTTTCACATACATTTTATATTGGACACTCCTTTATCTGTGTCCTACTACTATTTTATGTGAAGTTTTTATAGACCCCAAATGCCACATCATAATGGCTACCAACTTTGATAAGGTCCCTTTAAAGGCCTTAGCGGTAGGTGAAGCAAACAGTAAAATGAGCTTAAATCCACTACCTTATATGGAAGTGGTCTCAGTGTTTATAGTATGAACTAATAGAATTTTATCTTGTTCCTAGCCATTACTTCAACAAAATGTTTTTACTTTTCTTTTTAACCTGTTTTCTATTGCAGCTTCATCATTGGTCAGATTCTTTCTGACCAGAATAGGGACACAATTGTGGACAACATTCAGAAACGGTTAATAGAAATTGGAGAAAATGTGATGAATGGTAGTGTCCCAATAAACCAGTTTGAAATTAACAAGGTAAATAAAGCTTTTATTATATTGACCAGCTGATATTGTGTTTCTCTTTACCCCTAAATATTTGAAGAACATCCAAGTCTTTACAATAAAGGTAAACTCTAGGCAGTGATAAAAATTATTAAATTTACTATAATTGCTTAATTGCACTAATATTTGAGATGGTCTGTATTGTAACTCTTCTTTTGGAATATACCAAGGATAGTATAAGGCAAAGGACAAATCACTGAAACTGTCTTGACCTGAATTTCTTTATCCATCAAATGGAGAAAGTAACACCAGTAGTAACTCCCTCATAGGGTAGGGTAGTCTATACAAAGCCCTTTATAAACTTTAAAGTGCCATGTAAATGTTTGTTATTGTTGTTGTTTTTCTTACTCCTTAATACTTATATTTGCACTTGCCCCAAAATTTAAAAAAAAACACGCTAAGCTCAATTTTAAGTGATTTATCTCTAAACATTATTAATGTTAAGTACTTTTTCAGAAGGTTTTTTTTAAAATTAAATAGTGATATCAGTTCCTATGTCCAGAAAAAGGTCACAGAATTCACAGGAGTTAGGGTTAGAAGATGTTCTGAACTCTATTGCTTTAAAAAAAAAATTTAGATATTGTTTGCTTTTATGTCACCTTCATTTACAAGTATATCCATTCCACTCTTCCTACTCAGCAAGCGATCCCTTGGAAGAAATAACAAAACGGGGAAAAATGCAGCTCAGAAAAACTAACAAAGTTTAAATATTTGCATCTGTCAACACCCCTAGTCTCTTATTTCTTTAAAAAAGGGAGGAAGGGATATTTTCTCATCTCTTTTCCAAGGCCAAACTCCAAAGTCGAAAGTTTCTTTTTTTTTTTGGTTATTTCCAGTTATTTTGTTGAAGACGTTACAGATATTTTTTCCTACTTCTTTTGCTTCACCGTAAATTTGTTCATGTAAGGCTTCCCATGATTTCCTGTATTCTTCATATTCATAATTTCTTTCATCTTTACTTTTACTATAGTAATATTATATCATATATATTACAATTTTTAAGTAGTCTCCAATTGATGAACACTTACCTGTTGACTGCAAAAGATGCTACTATGAATATGTGCATATAGGATCTTTTTTTTTTAAAGTATATTTCCTCTTTGGGGTATAGATTTAGTAGTAGAATCTCTAACATGAAAGTCATGTACATTTATTTACCTTCTTATTGAATTCTGGCAGAGCTGAATTAATTCATAGATTCTCCAACAGAGCGTTAGTGTGTCTTTCTCTCTAGCTGTTACACCATCGATTCTTTTCATCTCTATCAATGTGGTGTGGGATAAAACCTCAAAATTGTTGTTGTTTATATTTTATTAGTGATTTGGAGCAGTCCTTTGTATGATTATTACACGGCACAGCTTTTGAATCCTGCTTGTTCACACTCTGACTATATATCCACTAGAGGATTACCTTCTTCTTCTTATAGATGTGAAAACTGAGGCATAGGAAGTCAGAAAGACTTGTTCAAGGTTGCATAGTGAGTTAGAACCCACATCTCCTAATTCCCAGGTTAGCATCCTTTCTGAGACTTGAAAGTTAATTTTCTTCACATGCTTTTGAAAAATGTAAGCACTATTTCCAAACTGTTGTATAGGACAGAGGGAGAATGGGAGATTATATCTTTCTTATGATGTTTATATAAAATTTCCATGAAAGATCTAAGATTTCCCCAAAGCAACCCACATCTCTTTTTTCTTCATCTTGAGGTAATGTAATTTTTATATCATTCATTGACTCATTCATTCTTTAAAGAAGGTTTATTAACTGTGGTGTTCTGTGTAAAAGGTACTTTGGTATAGGTGCTAGAAGATAAAGAAATGTAAAATTTGATCTCTACATAAGAGCACAGAAGCAAGATAAAACAAGTAGACAGATAATTGTATTTGGAATTAGAATATAACTAGTACCTAACAGAGCAGCTGTAGAATGAGAAATCATAAGAAGTCATTACTTTTGACTAGGGGGTGGTGTGCAGCATTAGTAAAGGAAGCCTTTATAATAAGGAGGAGGTGACATTAGACTTGTGCTTTGAAGAATGAGTAGGATTTTATTGTGATATAATTGGTGCAGGGAAAGACATTAACCTAAGCAATCAGGACACATTTTTTGGTTGGTGGGTGGGGTGGGGTAGGAGTAGAGATAGAATCCAATTTGCTTGGAGTATAGAGTGGCATTAATGTGAAATAAGGCTAGAAAGGTTGTTTAATCTAGATGATAGAAGTGTTGAATCTAGATAATATAAGTATTTGAATATTAAGATAAGGAAAGTTTGAATTTTATTTGGTAAGAGTTGTGGAGACACTGAAGGTTTTTGAACAGTCAAGTGATATCCCTACTGCACTAAAATTCATAAAAATATAAAACTCTCAGGACTTTACCAACACAATTTGAAAAATAGAGCAAATTTCAGTAAGAATCTATGATCTGTAATCCTGGGAAGATGGTATAAGGTATAACAAGCTAGAGCTCAGCTATTCTCTCTATGCCAAATAAATGGGAAAAAAAACCTCACAAAATCATTGATCAGAGAAGTGAAAATTGAAAGAACTCACTGTAAGGTAATTTTTGCAGAAAAATACCTGAAAACTTACTAATTATTAGTCTGTCACTTCTAGTGCTTCTGTACCTTGCATGACTCTAATTTCCCTCTCCCACCCTGCAATCTCATTTTGCCCATTTCCTCCAGGCAATAGCCATATGATCAAAGGTGGCCCCACAGGCCTTGTGGCTACTCCAGTTTTATATATTGCCTTTTAGAATAGACCACTTGGTGGTATTGTTTGCAGACCATTCTCATAAAGGGTTGAGGTGCATGAATCATAGGAGTCCAGAGAATCTAAACAAAGAACAAAGGATTATGATTTTTAAAAAAACAATGAGCATCAGAGAGAAGTTCATAGAAGAGTTCAAGAAGTGCGGTGCTGGCTGTAAACAATACTATGTAGGCATAAACAAGTATTATTCAGAGAAAGTGGACAATAAAAACAAGACTTAAGTCTACAATTCTTTCTTAGTGTTTACTTTCAGCAATATCCTTGAATACTTTTTCCCCTCTAACACCTTTTGAACTCTCTCCTGGAGTAAGATTAGAGTCTGAATAAAGTTAATTTCAGAGAGAGCAGGTGGAGCTCCAAAAGAGTAGGACTTGAAAGGGTCAATAATAGGACCAACTATAGTATCCTCTTCCTGTCTTACTGCATCATTGTTCCAATGGACTCTTGAGGATCAGATTTCATCCAATGCTGGTTTTTCCAAGAGAATGGACGGGGCAATGAAAGCATTACAGTGTATTTTTCAAAGCCCTCTGATATGGCATTCAAGTAATTCTGAGACCTAGAATGGTTCAGAAAGTCAATCAGAATTAAAAGAAAATATTTTTATATGACAAAAATTGCAACTCAAGAAAGAAATGAGCAAATTTAATGAGACCAAAGAGTTTAGAACAAAATACTGGGATTATTCAGAACAATAGATTCAATTTCAACAATGAAACGAACCTTTCAGGAGTTGTATGTATATACAAGAAATCAAATAAACAATTTGAATATCATTTTCTTAAAAAAAAAAAACACACCCTAAAACAAAGATCATTTGACACACTTAAAAACATAGTTGGCAGAGCTGAGCCAAAGCATCACAGAAAATAACTGGATTTTCTGTAGAAGAGAATATGAGTCAGTCTTTCAAAAGAAAGTAGAGGTGAGCAGGTTTTTCAACATGGACAGAAAAGAAGGAAATTTTAAACACTTTCAGAAAACAATTAAACATTCATTTTCATGTGTCTGAGTATAAATAGGACCATGATTGTGTGGTAGGGAAGTAATTTTGTTTGATTTTCCTTAAAACATACATCCACAAGATAGTACATATTATCTGAGAGATGCAAGAAGGTAGAGAATATCAGTAGCTAAAAAAGTCTAAGGATATATACATATACTTGTATATATATATATATATATATATATGTTAGGAAAAGATGAAAGAAATGAGTTAATATTTGGGGGACAGAAAAGATCTTATTTCCTCTACAGTAAATCCAGCATTGTAGATTTTGAGATAATATAGAGCAGCATCTTTTATAGAGTAGCATGAAAAAAAGCAGGGACAGACAGACCCAGGAAAAGACTGTCATAACTAGAGAGAAGAGATGGATAAGAGGTTTTCTACTTCTTCCCTGCCTTTAGAGTGCTAGGAGAGTTAGAGTGGAACAGTGCAGGGAAAGGAATCACAGAGGAATGGAAATTGAATTCTGGCAATGGAAGCACCCATAGTGTGTGGAAGTGGGAAGAGGAGAGATGATAGACTTTAAAAAAAAATAGTTCTTATTGGTATCTTCTGTTTTTTACATAAAGGTAGTTATTTTTATAGAGGAAAAAAATTCAACATAATTGATCAGTACATTGAAAAAGTCCCCAAACGTGCAGTGTATAATACCAGTGGGTTTCCCATCTCCATGAAGTGGTGGGTTTAGGGTGTCCTCTCATACCTCTTCATTTGATTCCTACTGAATCTCGGTAATTTTGATTTTTTTTTTATTTTTGATATGTATTTTTTCCATTTACATTGTTGTAGTTACTGTGTATATTGGCTTCTTGTTTCTGCTTACTTCATTCCACATCAGTTCAGATACATCTTTCTGTAGTTCTCTATATTCTTCAGAAATAATTTTTTATGGTACACTAATATTCCATTACATTTATGTACGACTGTGTCTTGTGTACCTAATCTATTCCACTGATCCACCACTCTATTTCTTAGGCAGTACCAAGTAGTTTTGATTACTGCTGCTTTATAATACATTTTAAAGTCTGGTATGGCTAGTCCATCTTCCCTAGCGTTTCTTTTCATTAATTCCCTTGATATTCTGGACATTCTGTTCTTTCAGATGTATTCTGTTATTTTATTTTTTTGGTAGTTTGGTTGGTATGGCATTAAATAGGTAAATTAATTTAGGCAAAATTGTCGTTTTTATTATATTAGCTCTGCCTAACTATGAGCAACTGATGTTTTTCCAATTATTTAGATCTGACTTTATTTGTGTGAATTGTTTTTATAGTTGTGTTCATATAGTTCCTGGGTTTGTTTTGGCAGGTAGACTCCCAAATGTTTCATAATCTCTATGGTAATTTTAAATGGAATTTCTATTTCTATTTCTTGCTGTTGGGCTTCATTAGAAATATATAGGAATAACGAGGATTTATTTGGGTTTATTTTATATCCTGCAACTTTGCAAAAGTTATTTCAAGTAGTAAGTAGTTTTTCATTGCCTCCTTCAAATTAAAATACTGTTAAAAAATATTTTGGAACATATAGAGACTTTCTTATTAGTGGTTTCCTTGTATTACAAGCCCTATAATGGATCTCTGGTTCAAACATCGTGGACATTTCAGTTACTTTATTTGCATAATTTCCAGAGTGGTTGTGCCCTTTCACAGCCCCGTCAGCAGTGTATCAGTGTGCCTGTCATTGCACAGCCCTTCCAACACTTACAGTCGCCATTTTTGCCGATTTGCAGGGGAGCAGTTGCAGCCTCAAGGTTGTTTGGATTTGTATTTCTCTATAATATTATTATTGCTTTAGGGCGTTTTTTCTTGGGGTTGTGAATACATCCCAGTAGTTTTGTGAATTATTCATATTCTTTGACCACTTAGGTTTTGGGGAATGGCCTTTAGTCATTGATATGTGAGTGGTGTGTTTTATCTGTATAATTATATGTATATCTGCATGTACTGCTTATATATCTTGGATACCAAACCCTTTATTATGTAAAGAGACTTTTGATGCAAAGTTTTTTTGCCTATTTGATCACTTTCCTTCTTAATCCTGAGTACATTAATTTTATCTGAGCAAAAGCTTTTCAGTTTTCTTTTGCCAACTGAAGGTAGTTTGAGAGGAACGCCCTACCCATTGGGGAGACTAAGAAAAACTTTCCTGTAGAAGGTGAAAGTATGTAAACTGAATCTTGATGGTTGAGGAGTCTCTGAGGCAGAGTGAAGAAGGGAGGACATTTCATGTATGGAACATAGCTAGTGTAAAAGCACAGAGACATGAGAGGTGGATGTCATAGATGAGAAAGAGGGAAGGCCAGGTAGATTGGATTGTTGTGTTCAAAAGTAGTGATGTCCCATGACTGCAAAGGAAGATTGGGGCCAGGCTGTAAAGGACTTTGAAAGCTGAACGGAGGAGTTTGTATTTTATCCTTGGGGCAAAGATGAGCCGTGGGAATGTATTGACCAGAATGAGTGACACAGTCCTAGCCATACTTAAGGAATAACATTCACTTCAGTGTGGAGAGACACCTAAGGAAGGGAAGGCCTTTGAGGCTGTTACAGTAACCTAGGTGAGAGATGATGAGCGTCACTAAAGTGACGCTGGGAATAGAAAGAAAAGGGGTTGGGTGAAAGAGATGCTGTGGCAACAGGAATCAGTCTTTCAGTCATTAGATATTTATTAAGCACTGGCTGAGTGTTTGCAATTTCAGTACAAAGAGAAAGACAGTCTCTATCTTCAAAGAACTCACCATCTGATGGGGCAAGAAAACATACAAAAGGAAAAGTGGAAAGGTACATGGCCACAAGTATGATCATGATGAAGTCCAATCCCGATGCAGGTAGCCAGGTAGGAAATGAAGAAATGATGCATCTGGAGACCTTCTGTAAGCTCTTTCCCCCATTCTCCACATCAGGGAGAGAGGGTACTGAGGACTTTGAGGAGGTGTGAGTACTAAGGAAGATGCAATCTAATGATGAATTTCCTGATGATATTTCCTTCCTGAGAGGTTTGATCATGGAGAGTCCAGTCTAAAGGATTGTAGCTGGGTGTCAGTGGAGGAGAAGTGATTATATATGGGAGAGGAGAGAGAATGAAAAGTCAAAGATAATGCCAAGATTGCAAACCTGAGAGACTAGAACAGAGGTGGGGAACCTGCAGCCTTGGGGCTAGGTCCTTGGGTGCAACGTTTTGACTGAATGAAGTTTGATTCAGTTAGAGGGCTACATTGAGGACCTAGAGGTCCACATGCAGCCTTGAGGCCACAGGTTCCCCACTCCTGGACTAGAAGGATGGTAGATAGAAAGAAATAGGGAAACTTAGAAGACAGTAGGATTTAGGGAAAAGGTAATATATTCTGGATGTTTTGAATTTGAGATGTCTCCAGTTTGAAATGTTACATACACAATTGATGATGCCCTTTTGAAGCTATAGAACTGGCTACATAGTGCTGTGTATCAGCTGATTAGAGAGAACAGAAGAGCTGATAAGGTCATGGAAAGGATACCAAGAAAGAAGATGAGGGCCCTGGTCAGAACCTTGCATAATAGATAGGCCTTGCCTGTAGAACAGGAAGACATGAGATCAGATCCTGCCTCAGATATTTACTAGTTGTGTGCTCTGAGAAGTCACTTAACCTCTCTGCCTCTTTTTTTTCATCTGTGTAAGGAAAGGGTAGACTTGATGTTCTCCAAGGCCCTTCTCTCTCCAAAGCAATGATCCTGTGACCATCTACAGTTAGGAGGTGGGATATGGATGCTCTGTCTAAGGATACTGAGCAAGAATAGATAGGTAAGAGGAAAACTAGAGGAGAGTAATGTTAAGAAAAGAAAAACAATCAGTGAAATAGTATTTGCTAAGAAGTTCCCATGTCCCAGGCACTCTGCTAGGTGCTAGGGATACAGGTGCTAAGAATGAAACAATCCTTACTTATTGTACATTCTAATAGGAGAGACAAAATACATATGAAAGTGAATGTAGCCTAAATGTCGAGTTAATTAGTATCTCTCCCCGCCCCTCTCACACACACATATGTTTATATAAATATAATCCTTCACCTGCGGCATTTGGCACTATTGGTTGCCATCTTCTTACTACTTGTAGGTGCTTTCCAAATAGCTAAGTGTGGTCCTCTTTCTGTATTATCTCATTTGGGAAATCATGACCTCCTGTGGGTTCAGTTATCTTATCTATGCAGATGATTCTCAGATCTGTTTATCTAGCCCTAACCTATTTCTTGACCTCTCATTTTATTTCTCAACTCTCTGTTAGATATCTTGAACATTTCCAAAACAGAACTCATCATCTTCACTCCCCGCTACCTCAAACCTCCCTTCTTCCACAATAATGTGTTACTGTTTTTCAGTGGTACCACATACTCCCAGTCATCCAGGCTTGCCACCTTGATGTTATCCTCACTTCCTCAGTCTCACTCATCCCACATATCCAGTCTTTTGCCAAGTCTTGTTGTTTCTTCTTCCTATTCCTTGCATCTATACCACAACGTACTTCTTTGCTTTTTCATTGGCTATCCCCCTTTACCAATAACGCTCTCCTTCCTCACCTCCATCTTCTGGTATCCCTGGCTTCTTTTCAAGGCTCATTTCAAATCACCCCTTAACACAAGAGGCCTTGATGAAAACAAGGAAAGGGAAGAAATAGAGTCTTAGTCATAAGGGTAGTCATGAGTATCAAATAAATGATCAAACTCATTCTCTAAGGAGTGTTGATGCTAGGCCAGTTCCAAGGATAGAGCCTTAATAATTCTCACATATTCTTCCTCTTCTGTTGTGGTTGGAGAATGGTTAGAGATGGACAGTGAATGATACAGCCTTAATGATAATATTTCCCTTATGGCACAGAACATGTATAGACATAAGCAATGATACAAATCTAAATTTTGGATTCTAAAGCAAAAATATTTCTGTATGTGCCCCATACTACCTCCTAGCACTTTGCATATAGTAGATAGTCAGTAAATGTTTATTGAATAAGTGATTCCTATAGTTTTTTTAAACTGAAATGGGCATTATGGAATGTGAAGCATCTTGATACAGTATGTTGTTTCTTGTTTCTTTTATCCTTGGTGCTTGGCAGAGTGCATGACATATAGCAGGACCTTAAAAAAAACCACCAAAAAACTTGATAATTGATTATTTTGTGGAGCTTTAGAAGTTTAATGTTAAGAGACAGTGAAAGATATGAGATGGAGAGAGGTTAGAAGACAAGGAATCAGCTATATCACAAGTAACCCAGCTTGTCTCAGTAATCATTAATGACTAACTCCATTGATTCTGTTAATTTAGTGAGAGATAATTGTAGAAAGTAAGGCTTGGTCATATTCTCTATTTTTTCAGTTCTTAGTTTACTTAGATTTTTATTATTTTCAATTATATTAAGCCTTAGAAATTGACATTTCATTTCTACTAGATTGACTCTTATCTATTAGATCAAAGAAAAGACATGAAGATATGATAATTAGGTATGCTATGACAATTTCTCAGTTGATATATAATGTTACATAATTATTACATTGGTAACATTTTCCCCTTATATACATATGTGTATAATCTGTGTCTGTGAAAATTTCTTTTAAATTATTGGGAATATTTCATTTTTGTCTTTTAGGCATTGACAAAGGACCCTCAGGATTACCCAGACAAAAAAAACCTACCACATGTGCATGTTGCCATGTGGATAAACTCTCATGGAGGCAAAAAAGTGAAAGCTGGAGATACTGTGTCATATGTCATCTGTCAGGTAAAATTATTTTAATTAATGAGACTTTCCCTAAATGTAACTTAGAAATCTGTTGATGAAGCATCAGAGTACAATGATACCTATCGTACTAATGTTAGTATCTTACTAATATGCTGAATTTTAATGAGATAGTCTGGTCTAGTTTAGTTAATTGAATTTTTAGCATGTTATGAATAATCTTGTTCAGTGTTATATGTTTCATTTAAAATTCTTTATAATTTTCTGAGCAGGATTCATTGATTTGCTGCCATAGTTTTGGTAAGATAGGTCTAATCCTAGAGGCAGCTTGTGATGCAGTATACACGGTACTGGGCTTGGAATCAGGAAAGCCTGAGTTTAAATGCATCCTCAGACCCCTGTGTGACCCAGGGCCAGCCATTTACCCTCTCTTTGCCTTAGTTTCCAAAGCTTGGAGTTAATTACAGCACCTACTTCCCAGGGTTGTTGACTGAGGATCAAATGAGATCATGTTTGTAGAAAGCACTTAGCAGGGTATGTGGCACGTAGTAGGCACCATAAAAAGGCTAAACCCTTTTCACTTCCCCAATTCCATAAGAAAAGCACCTGTTACAATGTGAAGTCCACTGTAAGGAAGATTATTTTTTATTCTAGATTAATGTTAGTTCATTAAAATAAATGTATTTTCTTCTCATCTCGTTTACTTAGCTGTCAGTTGTGTTAATGTTAAAAAACTGGACAAACCCTTGGTTTAAACTCAAGCAGTGGTTCTCAGCCTGTGGGTTATGTTCAATTTGTAATTATAAAATACATCCTGCATATCAGATATTTGCATTATGATTCATAACAGTAGCAAAATTACAGTTATGAAGTAGCAATGAAAATAATTTTATGGTTGGGGGTCACCACAACATGAGGAACTATATTAAAGGATCATGGCATTAGGAAGGTGGAGAAACCACTGGTTTAAAGGCATAGCCCAAGTGCTGATAAGCAGAGAGAGCTCTGTGGGCATTGGCTGCTTGAAATAGTGACATTGTCTTGCACATGTAAGAAGAAAGGCTGACTTCTTAGGCAGGTTCTTTGGAAAGGACTGTGGTTCTTCCTTTTGAGGGGGAAGGGAAGTAGACAGTAGGGCTTTAAGAAAATTGTCACAAAACATTGACTTTTTTGCCAACAAGGTAACAGGTTCTTGATGTTTCCATTGCATTAATATTTCCAGCTCTGTGGAGGGTCTAGACTAGAGGATTTTTCTTTTATTTAAAAAAAACCAACAACATCATCTAAAGGCTAGGCAGATTTATTTAGAAATTAACCGTGGAAGCTGATGATGTGAAAAGAGGAAAAAATTGATGGTAAAAAAAATTCAGCATCATTTCCTTAACCTACATTTGTAAAAACAGTTACTCTACACCCAAAGGCATGTTTGATAGTTGTCATGAGCAAAAAACTTTTAAATATTAGGTGTTTTTAGTAATATTGTATCAAAATACATCGTTTGATAATGAGATTAGTTTTTAACATCATGGATGAAATCTGGGACTCCTTAAATATTTCAGAACTTTAAAAAGAAATTTAAACGTTCTGCTAATATTCCCTACATATTGTTGATAATGTACATAACAGATGACTTAAGTACATGGACATGAATCAACACTTGACTCTGTCTCCCTCCTAGTGTTACTCTTGATTAAGAACTGTTACACTGAGCCAATTCCTGCAGGAAAATGTTTCCATAAATGTCTCACTAGCTCAGGCCCTTAATATGCTTTGCATATTTGCGCTGACAAGTCTCATCTCAGAAAACAATTTTCATATTATGCAAATAAAGATTTTGGTAAATAGGATAGTTTTTTTTTTTCACTTATGTCTTCACATACATGGAACAGCTATTAGATGATTAATGACAAGGGCAGATAGTAACATCAGACTTTGAAGAATTATGTAGATATGATAAAAATAGTGGCTAATAATGAAACCAAATCACATTGTTTTGGGTTAACTAGAAATAGGGACCTCTACTGCCTTTTTTTTTAAACACTGAGTTTTAAGTCACTTTTACACTCCTATAAAGTCATATTTCCTTTTTTTAGCATTTGAATCTTCAACTTAAAGATTCTTCTCATTTCTTATGTAGCTGAATAGTGTTTGCATTGCTAACAGCCCAATAAATTCAATTTAATTCAGTTTATCTTCTGAATTAGCTATTTTTACTACAAAAATCAAATTTTACTTATCTTTGGTCACTGAATGAAGATTTGATGCCACATAACTACATATAAATGATATTTTTATGATAAAGATTCTCGAAGAAATGACTTGTAACCCCAAATGGGTTTTGTAAGTGGAATTGACCTCTAAGATATCACCTTATGTCAGATTCATATACAGCAATGTCCAAAGTCCTATAAGTTAGAAGTTTTAAACTTGTTATTTTTCATTTAATTATTGCTTTTGTTTTCTTATACTCTTTTCATTCTTTTTAGCTGTGGAAGGAAGTTCACTTTTTACTTAGTTGCAAAAAAAAAGAAAGATCCCACCAGTTGGTTCATTCTAGAAATGGCACTCTAGCTACTACACCTGGTGTCTCTATGAAGTGTGTACTTTGTGAAGTGTACAAATTATTACATGTGTGCACTGAGGGACATGAAGAAAAAAGAAATATTCCTCTTAATCAGATCTCAGATATGTGTGGTGCCTCTGTATGCATACGCTAAAATGCACATCATGTTCTAAAAATTACATTTCTGAAATCTGTAGTGTTTATGTTATATCAAATCCTATTTGTGTTCCCAGCTTGATAATACAGCTTCCTTTTGTTTTGTCACAAAAAGGAGTTAACTTTACTACTGTTTGTCCCTGGCCCCTAGATTCCTTATCTCCTTGAGGTTTATATAACATCTATTCTTCTTGAGGCTAGCAGACTTCCCAAGGTGGTTCTACAGTCATTGCGTAATTGGTGGATCACTGGCCCCCGGAGTTGGGTGACGTAGTTGTTGTTCGTTTGTGACTGACTCTTCATGACCTCATTGGAGATTTTCTTGGCAAAGATACTGGAGAGGTTTGCTATTTCCTTCTCCAGCTCATTTTACAAATGAGGAAACTGAGGCAAACAGGGTTAAGTGCCTTGCCCAGGATCACACAGCTGGTAAGTGTCTGAAGCTGTAGTTGAATTCAGGCTTTCCTGACTCTCCAAGTCTGGCACTTCTGCACTGTGCTGTGTAGCTGGGTGATGTAATGGAGTAGCTGAATGTATAAGATTTTATGCAGTTCTTGGTAGTGCGAAACCCAAAACTTACTGTCTGAATCAATTAGCTCTTAGCATTACTAAGTTAAGAAAATTATTACAGTTAATTAGTAGCATAGGAAAGCATTATAGAATTCTCTGAGGGAGTATCTCAAATGAGAGTATATTTTTAGGTTACAAATAAGCCAGTCAAGGTATAAAGTTATGTCATGCAGGTTAGAGAATTAAAGCCCCTCATGCTTAGTGCCTGTGTGACATTGGACAAGTTAGTTAGTGTCCCCCTACCTGAGTAAAATGTTGTCTGTAAAATGTTGAGGAGACTGGAGTAGATGACCTCTGTAGGCTCTTCCAGTTCTATATTGATGTTCCTGTGATACTTAATGCGGGATAACCTTTATAGCAAATTCTCACTGATGTTAGGGTAGTGGTCTTCTCTGAATCAGGGGAGGGATGACTTTATGCATAAGTAAAAAATAATTTTAAGGAACATTGAGTGAATGCTGTATAGTGGGGCTTTACAGAGTCATGAAGTAGAAAGTTGGTGGTGTATTTCATAGGTCAAAGAGGTCTTTAATGGTCATAGCCTCTGTACTGCTGAAATAAGGGTGATTCTGTAATGGGTCCTTTTCTGTACTATGCATTATAGTAAGGATCATCCTTTGGCTCTGAAATATTTGCCATTTTGCTAGGTGTTTCAGTCTCTTTAATCAGGTAGATCCTAGCTCCAGAATAAACAACAAGTGTTTTCATTTTAATCATTGCATAACTTGAAGAAGTGGTCCATGCTTGTCAGTGTCTCCTGAAGAAGCATTGGTATATAGAATTGCGTTTGGAATTGGCTGGCCTCAGCACAGAGAAGGGGTTGATTGTTGCAAGAGAGAAAAGAATAGAAGGATTCACATTATAATCAGTTTTGCAGAACAGCTGGGTGCTGTGAATAGTCATAATTTAATTGTGTGGTTTGAATATTAAATTCTATTATGTTTCAGACAAGAGAAAGAGGTAGTGAGAGTTGTTGGATGTTGGTCCAGTGCAGTGATGACTTTTCATTTCAGAGATGGCAGATTACAGAAGCCCTGTGTGAGCCAATTAGATTTAATAAATTTTTCTCTTCCTGGAGGAAAAAATCTGATGCTGATTTCAGAAGGATTGTCCTTTCTTAGCACTGCCTCTCTTAGATTAACCTTTATTTTCTTGGGATGGTACCAGATACGCTTGAGCTTGAAACATTGTATTCTGCTTTTTTAGTAGCCAGGTATTTTGTTCTTGTAGCACTATCATCCTACAAATGTTCCATGCTATTTTTTATCCCTGCCTATTGTCCTTTATTTGATACTATTATCAGCCAGATTTCATCACCCCTACCATGCTTTCTTACCCATATGTCCTTTATGTGGTGTGAAATACACAACTACTTTTCTTAAATGCACTCATTTTGCCCCAAAGCCTTAAAACATGCATTATGGGGCAGCAAGTTAAATCCTTGTAATATTTACAGTGATACTGTTAAGCTAATGAAAGGATTACATATAATGCCTTTCATCATCATCCCTAAAAGCATTTCTGATAAGACTAATGGTTATTATAGAATGTTCTCACTTTGTTTCTCTGAAGTGGCAGATGGAACTATTTAATCTAGTGGGTGCCGTCTTGTTGGTTTCATGTGTCACCCAGAAAATAGAACATGACACATGCTGGATTTACATTCTTGAACTCCAGATTTGACACTAGGAGATCAGCATTTAGTTGTTTTCATACTTTTGGGGTCACATGAATTGTATAATAATGTCTCCATGGTTTAATGTTTTAAAAAAATGTATAAAAAAACACAAGCATTTTCGTACCTTCACCTTTGATTCCTATTTGAGTATTTCCTCCTCTTCCCCAACAGGTTTATATATGAATTATTTTTTTTTTTTTAGGATGGATCCAACCTAAGCGCCAGTCAAAGAGCTTATGCCCCTGAGCAGTTGCAAAAACAGGACAACCTGACCATTGATACTCAGTACTACCTGTCACAGCAGGTCCACCCCGTTGTGGCTCGAATCTGTGAACCAATAGATGGAATTGATGCTGCTCTTATTGCAGCTTGGTTAGGTAAGCTCCCAGCACTCAGTGAAGAGCAAACACAGAGCAAGAGAAGTAGACTGCTCCTTTGAGAGCTGTGATCCTCAGATTTTAATTGAGAAATTACACTCCTCTTATTCATAGTAAAGAAAGAGGAATGGGTATTCAGTCTTCTTCACCTTACTTTTAGGTTAACTCTAGTTTTTACTATTAAAGTCTTATTCATTGGCATAAATAATATCTTATTTGTTATTCATGTTGATTTATATGTTGAAAACACTTTCACACAAGGTAAATGTGCGTATATATCTATCTCAATTCTTTATTTTGTACCTAATCACTATAGTTTTGTTATATCTTCAGCTAAGTTCATCTTCTCTCTAAAAACAGCTCTACTTCTTGATTTCCAGATTTTTGTTAGTGGTGCCACCATTCTACGTTCTTAGGCTGTGAAAACCTTAGTTATCATTGATTTCTTGCTTTTGCCTTCCCCTCCAAAATCCAGTTAGTTGTGAAATTGTGTAAGTTCTTTTTCCAAAATATTCTCAGAGTTGTCTCAAGTCTAGCCTCCTTATCTTGAAATCTAGAGTCCTCTGTAGCCTTGTCTTAACTTGCCGTTTCAATCTTCTCTCATTAGCTCTACTCACTTTCTCTTGAGCATATTTGGCATCTTTCCATTTCCAAGCTTTTGTTCTTCCTACCTGTAATTCCTTCCTTAGTCTTTGCTTCCTCAAATGCTCTTCACTTAAATTCCTCCTATTTCCTGAAACCTTTACAGTCTGTTTCCAGCTCAATGTGATTTCCCTCCCATTTGAACTCATAGAACTACTCCTCACTGGTATTCTTATATTTGCCGTTAATTTTTTAGCTCTTAATGTGATTGTGACCTCTCCCCAAAAGACTTGATAGCAGGTTGCAGTTTATTCTTTATGTCTCCTATATAACCTAAGTACATAATGAGTTGCTTAACTATTTTTGATTGGATTGAGTTTTCTACATATAATTATAAATGGTGTGTTTTCCGTCGATATTATTCATGATGTTCTACTACCCAGTTATTGTCATCTCAGTAAAGGAAAACTTGCTTCAATTTACCTTAAATAAGACAGAATGAGGAAGACAAATATTTTTTAAGAGTGATCATATCAGATCATTGCCAGGCCAAGTATTTTTTGGATTACCATACTTTTTCCCCCTCTTCCTCCTTAATTGTTGTGGATAAGAGAGAATTAACAACATGACTAAAAAATTATTAGAACCTCATTATTTCTGAAAATACAGATATTAATTATGTTGTTTTCATTTGCGATAATTTTCCAGCATCTTGTATCCTGTACAAAAATTGTTCTTTTTATTTGTAGTTTCTGAGGCAAGGATAGATCCTTTAGACGCAAAATTTGATCTTAAGTTTTCCTAGCTAATCACTTTGTAATCCACATGTGGATAAATAAAAAACAAAGCCAGCTTTAAGAAATAAATGCGAGAATGAAGAGGTCACTGGTCTGTGTAGTATACACCACAAGTTAATCGACACTTGACTTCCCTGAAGTGTTAGTAATAGTAGTGTGGGGAGAAGTATAGGGATGGTAACTAGGAAGTTGATACTTGTAGTTTATTATGGTGATAGCTTCTTATTCTGTGGTTAAATTTTGGGTTAGACTAGCTGTAATAGCCCATTTATAAATAGCTACATATAACTGGGAATTCATTATAAGGACCTTTCTTGGTCCCTGAAGAGGTCCCAGCCTAACAGTAATAAATGTATGAGCAAAAAAGTTTGACTTGTCACATTGTGATAGCAGGGAATGATTGATGGAAAACTTGTCTTTCTTTTGGCATCCTTTATTCAGCTTCCTTGTATGTGTTGTCTTAGCCCTGAGAAAGTAAGTAACTATCTTTCTGTTTGCATTTTTATTTCCAGTACTTAGCTCAGTGCCTGATACATAGTTACATGTTAAGTAAATGCTTGTTGACTCATCCATAACCATCCCTTTGATCAAACCTACTACTTCCAAGGCTTCAGTTAGAAAACATCAGTTACTACTCACTCATATGCCTGTTTTCTAATCTTTGTGCTTCTTTGGCATCCTTGCAGTGTCAAGAGAAACCTAGGACTCCCCAATCTCTCCATCCCCATGTTGGGTGGGCTTTTCTGTAGCAGAGTTATAGGAACATGGATAAGAGTTTCACAGGATGAGTAGGCAATGATGGATTGTGAGCTACATCATTGGAAGGAACTCCTACATTGTTAGGATAACAGATCCATTTGGATATTTAAGTGTTGTGGTTCTGGTCATTATTCAGTTTCATTTGAGTTGTGTCTGACTCTTCATGACCCCATTTGTGTTTTCTTGGCAAAGATACTGAAGTGGTTTGCCATTTCCTTCTCCAGTTTATTTTACAGATGAGGAAACTCAGGCAAACAAAAGTTAAGTGACTTGCCCAGAGTCACACATCTAGTGTCTGAAGCTAGATTTGAACTCAAGAAGACTAGTCTTCCTGACTCTGCACCCAGCTCTCTACCTACTCTGTCACCCAACTGCCACTGTGATGGTACATCTGCCCATAAAATCTGGTTTCTGCTGGTAACATCTGCTTACCATTGACCTGTCTTTGTGGTGGGTGTTACCAGATATCTATTGTAGTATACAGTATGACTGTTAAAAACATATGGAGACATACATAGCTCCTTGGAGTATCTTACACTTTATCTCTTTAGCTCTGTTCTATTTTCTTGTCCCTTTGTAAGTTCCCAGAGTGGATGATCCCTCCTCCCCAGCATTTTGAGGGCTACCGTAGCCTTGGGCAATGCAAATTGCAAAACAAAACACCATTATAGGTTAAAGAAAGTATATTTTCAGGGGGGTGCTGAGTAATTTTTTTTAAAAAGAGGGCGGAAACTATTGTACAATGTGAAAGTATTTGCAGATCCTATACATGATTGCACGCCACCATGGTGGGGGGGGGAAGGGAGGGGAGAAAATCTGAAACTCAAGTGATTGTGGAACAGAATCTTGTAAATTAAAAGTAAATGAGTAAATAAAAAAAAATTTTAAAAAAAAAGAAAAAAAAAGAAAAGTAAAAAAAAAAATAAAAAAATAAAAAGAGGGCGGTATGCCAAATAATTTTGGGAGCCTCTGCTAGATCATAGAATCACAGTTAGAAGACGTTAGAAGTTGTCTAGTCCTAGTTGTGCCACATGTTGGTGTTTCCCTGTTCTCCCTCCCCATAAACACTGCAAAGTGTGGTGGGAAGTGATTTCTCATATTTCTTCTTTGAGGCCAAGTTTCCTTTTTGTAATTCTGCAATACCCATTTTTGATTTGTGGTGCATGTTCTTTTCATTCACACTGTTATAGTCATTGTGTATATGTTTTTCTGGACTCTGGTTATTCCCAAAGAACAAATTTAATGCATTTTTCTCATGCTAGTCCTTCAGGAACTTGAAGTTCCTCTTAACTAATTAAATTAAGTTCCTAGTATCCCTTTTAATCTTAGTCTTCTGTCATAGGCCAAACACATCCACTTCCTTCTGTGTTATGGTCTCAAAGCCTTTCACTATCTTGGTAATCCTCCTGGACAAACCAGTTTGTATTGACATAAAATATGTTCTTCCTTAACATGGAGTACACAGATCTGAGCACAGTTCTCTAGTTGGAGTTTTAGAGATTTTAAGGGGTCTATCAACTTCTTGTTTCTGTACCTCTTAAAAGTGCCCAGAATAGCATTAATTTTATGGTTTCATTATTTCATTGATTTCTTTATTATTAGTCTTTGAGACCCGCTATTCAAGCTGATTTTAATCCATTCATTTATTAAGCCTACGTCTCTTCATCTTCTCCAGAAGAGTTATATGGGTGACGTAAACAAAAGTCCTTTTTTTCCCTCTCGAGTCTGGGTCTCTATCTTATCTGGATTGGAAGTACCAGAACCACGCACAGGCCTAATCCTACTGCTGATCAGCAGGCTGCTCTGTTTCTTGCCTTGACTAGTTTGTCCCTCCTTAGACCTCTTTCCCCTCCATACCCCCATCTCGTTTCCAGGGGCTTACAGACTTAGTGTGTATACAGTGTCAGCTTTAGTCCCAGTGCAAACCCATCTTCCCCCAGGAGCAGGGATTAGGCATACACCTCCACCCCTGGCTTTTTTTTTTTTGCTTTTTGGAGGGCAGTTGGGGTTAAGTGACTTACCTAAGGTCACACAACTAGTTTTTGTGTTAAGTTTCTGAGGCTGGATTTGAACTCAGATCCTCCAGACTCCAGGGCCGGTGCTCTATTCACTGTGCCACCTAGCTGCCCCTACCCCTGGCTTTTAAAAAAAATCTTGCTCAAATTTTGATATTTTCTCTCTGGCACCCCTCCTTTCTCTGTCAGTTGAGCAGATTATTTGAAAGATGTGTGATTTCATCATTATAGGGAATTCTTGGCATGGAAAACTCTCAGTGCAGTTGCCAACCCATTTATAAGTTTTAGGGAGTTGACATGAGGTCCATTGAAGCTACATGACAGCATCAGAGGTAGGATTTGAATGTTGGTCTTCCTATTAAAAGTCCAACACTCTCTCCCTCTTTGGCCATACTGCCTCTGCTTGGTCTGGTACAAGAACCTGTCAAAAAAGAAATGAGGAGTGTGGCATGATATATTCCTGATGAAGCCCCCTTTTTAAGAAATGTGCCCACAAATTTTCCCTTTAATAACATGTTTTAGAAATTCATTAGCAAGTTAAGTCAAACCATCTTGACTTTTTTTCACATTAGCAAACTGCTGCATTCACATCATTGTACTTTCCCTTGTGGGCACCCACTCCATCCCTACTTCATTCCTTTTAGGATTGTAGTTTTAAAGTTTGAAGGGACCTTGGAGGCCATCTAAACTAAACCCCCTATTTTACAGATGAGGAAACTAAGGGACAAGGTCCCACAGAAAGTAATTACCAGAGCTAGGATTTGAACTAAATCCTCTGGTTATCAATGCAATCCTATTTCCACCTTGCCACTCTGCCTCCCTTATTGCCTCTGGTACTGGGGTGGGGAGGACTAAAATCCTTTTGGATTTCTTTGCATTCAGTGCCACCTCAGCTCAGTTTGTGGCCTAACTCTCCTGATACTGTTTTTAGGAATACTAGTTAGAATGTTGCCGTTTTTGAGCACTCTAGATTAGTCACAGACATCTGTCTCCTTTAAAGCTGGCAACACTTTGCCTCACTTTGTCATGTGGCAGTTTCAGGGTTAGTCTGGTATAGGCCAGGAATCCTCAATCCACAGAGTCTACATCTGCTAATAATTTTGTTTATGAAACTTTGAGTGGTAGTTCTCCAAGTTATTTACTAGATTCCATCCTTTCCCTTACCTGGGGACTCGCCCTGCTCAATGAGGGACTTGAACATCACTATGATCCAGTCCCTTCTCTTCCTTCCCCTCTAAAATGAAAAAGTAGGTAGTCTTCAGAAAGGTTGGGATGCCTGGTGTAGGTTATAATTGGGGAGGTTCGCTGTCTTCAAGAAGGGTGGGGGTGGTAAGTGGCGGTGATAATGAGGAGAGGGTTAGGTGAGCGTGTGGCTTCTAAGAAGTGTTAGCTGTAGGCATTAAATTACTGTAATTTGTTTCTCTGTTTTCTTTAAAAACTGCAGTTAGTGAGCTGACAGTGTTAAATAACTTGAAGTGTACAAATGTATACATAAAATACAAGCCTTCCAACTGACTAATCACATACATAAAATAATTCTCTTGCTTTCAATGTAGTTTATATCTTTGATTAATGAAGTGTATTACAGCATAGGAACTTCAGTGAAGTTTGCTACATTTTTGTCCTTTTAAGCTGTTACAAAGAAATCTAGAATAATGGCATAATTTCATTTAAGAAAATTATTAAGTTCACAATTTTTATTTTTAAGAGTCTTTTGTGGAAATCAACTATATTTTTTACTTTTCTGTGGCTCCTTTCCTATTGTGTTCCTTTAAAAGAAAGCCAAGCTTCCAGTGTAGAATTTATCCTATGATTTCTTTTTGCAGAAATTAATAAATCTTTTGAATATTTCTCCATGACAAGATGACACCTAATCACTATGAGATGTGTTGTGTTCATTGCTGTATGTTGACTAGAGGATGACCATTTAAATTAAACAACACATATGCTATTATCTACTGGTTTAAAGTAGTATAGATACTTAATGATGGCATGGGATAAAAATTGGGTGATATAGCTTATAAATATCATGTAGTAGATGCCTAATAAATGCATGTTGATTAACTCCTTATTCCATGGGTTAAATGCCCATTTTTTTGATAGACTATACATAACATTATTGCTGGTGAATTTGTAAAGAACTACATTTCACTATATTTCCATTCCTGAATAGAAGGAATAACTCTCTAGGCATCATCTGCACTAAAATTTGAGACCCATTTAGCTTTTGTTCTCCAAATTGTATAACTTCTTCCCTTCTTATTCCAGTGTGAACTCTACGTGTTTTAGGGTGAACATGAGATAGGATAAAATATTTACAAAATAATCAAGTACTCAATAGAAGAGACCAATGAAAAAATGTTTACTTGGTGTCTTTGGGTTTTAAAAAAATGGATAATTCATGGTTTTAATAATAATTGTAGTTTAAATTTGTATGGTCTTATTATTGCCATGACAATGTATAGGGTAAAATAGTCCCCAAAATACATTTTTCCATGGTCACAGGATCAAAGACTTACAGAAGTCAAGTCTAGTTTGTTCATTTTAGAAATGAGGAGATTGAGGCCCATCAAAGTTAAGTGATTTACACACTCATTGGTCAAACAACTGAATGAGTGAGAAGGCTAGAACTAGGGTCAATGCTGGTACAGTGGGTAGAGTATTGGGCTTAGGGTCAGGAAGACCGGAGTTCAGATCCTATCTCAAGACACTAGCTGTGTGTCTCTCATTCTCAGTTTCCTTATCTATACAAGGGAAATAACACTACCACCTCCCTCAGAGTGTAGTTGTGAGGATAAAGTGAGATTATAACAAGGTGTTTTGTATGTGCTATATAAATTCTGTTAGTATTTTTAATTAGCATAAGAACAATTTTATGTTTCGTGGAATTGCAGAACAAAACGTTTAGTCTTTGTGAGGATACAAGCTATGGCTTTATTTTCCGGCTTTGTTCCTGTTTAGTGTCTAACTCTTTTGGGGGAGGAGGAGGCCAAATGACTTAGGATTTCATTAGTGTGAGGAGCTTCTGGTGAATAACTTTCTCTACCACTGCTTATCTTTTCCTGTAACTTACGGTCTTAGAGAATTTCCTAGGGTACTGCGAAATTAAATGACTTGGCCCAGGCTTACACAGCCAATAACTTGTAAGAGGCAAAACTTTTTTTTCTAACGGATAGCAAACAATTTCCCCCAAAAAGTTTAAACTATTCCCTGAGATAATGTGAATTAAAGTAACTCTTTCAGGCATAGAAGTGGTAATACACAAAATAGCGATAAAACTTTAGCATGCTTTCCAAAGAGTCTGCCTTATAGGAACATATGCTTTAGAGCAGCATTTCTTCAAAACTTTTTTATCATGTACCATTTTGGCAGACGGGTGAAACCTGTGGGCTCACTGTCAGAATAATTTTATTACCTACATTAATAATTGGAAGAAATTATAAATATTAATAAGAGGTTAGTAAAAATAAAGATGTAGTTTTTTTCCCCTATCTAGTTACCATTTCCTTGGCAGGTCTATGAAAGTCTGAAGGAGGGGTTTTAAAGGGAAAGAGAAAAGGGAGAGAGAGGAAAAAAGAAAAAAGGAAGTAGTACCAAACAGGGTAGAAGAGGATTTATGTATGATTCTGTTGTGGTTTAAACCCAGAGATGCCAATAACTGTTGTGGTGGGGGCTCTGCCCACCCAAAAATTGTTGTGGTTTCATGATGTGTTGTGGTGGAACCGTCTCAAAGAATTCAGAGTCAGACCACCTCCAATCCAAGTATAGGCATTTATTGAGATTGACGCCTCTCATGAAGCAGGCTAAGTTCTAAGAGGAACCAGCAGCTTTAGAGAAAGCAAGGTGGATCTTTATAGGATAAAGATGCAATTACATAACAGAAATTTACATAAAAGGCAGGAAGAGTTTGTTAAGGGATTAATGAAGGAGGGGTCCCATGTATGGTTCCGTGGTTAAATATTCTAGTCATTCTGCCCTCCAGTTGGCTAGCTTTTGTGGTCCTGTCTGGTCAAGATAGATAGTTAGGTATTATGGTCCTGTCTCAGGCTAGATGGATGATGTTATTGTGATTGAATACAAGAACACACCTGTTTCTGTGGGAATGAGTCTGGGGGCAATGACCAGGTAGAGGCAGTAACTAGGTTTCCATCACATGAACATACATGTTGTTTCTGTGGGAACTAAGAGTTCAGGGACATACCTGTTGTTCTAGTAAGCAGTGAGGCATATATGAAGAAGTTAGGATATGGGGGTGGGGTGGGGCAGGAAACTAGGTAGGTACAGTGGGGCTGCTGTTCAGTGGGGCTCGGCCCATAATGAAGTTAGAATATTAGGACTAGGGGCAGCTTTGTTAGGATTCCATCAGTTCTACTCAGTTGCTTTTAAGCCTGACTACATCCCACTGTTACATAATAAAACCCCAAAGCTACCAATTGCCTTTCATATCAAACATAAACTCCTTTATTTGACTTTTAAAGGTCTTCACAATATACACTCTCCTTCTGGCGCATGAGAGTCCAGCCAGAGTGGCCTTCATCCTGTTCCTCACAGACTAATGTTCCATCTCTTTTGTTTATTTGTACTACCTTTCTCCCATGCCTAGAATAAACTACCTCCTTGCTTTTGCCTCTTAGAAACCTTGTTTCTGTCAAAACTTAGCTTAAATACAGCGTACATTAAAACTTTCCTGATCTTTTTTGATTGCCAGTACCCTCTTTCCCCCCTCATGACTGATACATTTTAATCAAAATTTTGAGTGAATTTACACTTTTTAGAAATTTGATGTTAGTATGAAAGCTAGTTAGTGTAAAAGCTATTTAAAGTTGACATATCTATCTATATGTGGAAAACTGTATAAGCTAACTTTAAAAAGTAACACATTGAAAATGTTGCAATAATAACTCTGTCATGACAATCTAGTGATGGTTTCATTTTAAAGGCTTGCTATCAGTCAACTGTGTTTGCACTATGATAAAGCCAGAAGGTTATGATTCATTTTATGAGATAAGTTTTTGTTTTTTATGAAAAGATTCACAGGAGGAAATTTTTTGTTTACAAGCCCCTATGTTTTACTATACAAACAGCTGATCAAAACATACTTATTGCACAAGGACATGTAGATCCTAATACTGAATCACTTGGCCTGATTTTTCCCATTTCAGTACTTTTTAATATTTCTGTTTCTAAGTACAGAAAGGGAGAGTTTGTGAAAGTAAATCAGTTTAACTATTTGTTAGTAATGAATTTACTAAAGGATAGAAAAAAATAGGTGGATTGCTAAAGACAGGGTGGTAGATATCTGTGAGTTTCATATTTACTCAAGTTTTTCTTTTAGCCATTAACATGAATAATTTAGAATTGGTTTTACCATTGTTGATTGCAGTTTCAAATTATGGATAGTTTATTTTTATAGGGAATAAAGAAATTTTCTTACAGGTTATTATATATCTAGGGTTATTGACTGCCAGTGGTATTTCTTCATCTTGGGAGAGTGTTGGCAAATATATTTTTTAAAAATCCAACTTAAGCAAATCAATGACCATCCAAACAATGTAACAACCTTGCTGATGGCATTAAGAAAATACTGAATTAAAAAAAAAACACCTCCACTCTAATTGTACCAAGATTATGGACACCTTGAATAAATTGCATATCGCTAAATAATATTTTCCGTGAATATTTATTTAAACAGGAACCATATCATCCATGAAAAAGTAATTTTTTATATATAAAAACTGATGTTATATGATATATATTTTTTTGCTTTTTGGAGAGCAATTGGGGTTAAGTAACGTGTCCAAAGTCACATGACTAGTAAGTGTGTCAAGTGTCTGAGGTCAGATTTGAACTCTGGTCCTCCTGACTCCAGGGCCGGCGCTCTACTCACTGGGCCAGCTAGCCGCCCCTGTTATCTGATATCTTAAGATTTGCAAAATATTTCGTATATTTTGATTTGAATCACAACAAAGTTGTGAGGTGTGTAGTATGTGTGGTTTGTTGTTGTTATTCAGTAGTTTCAGTTGTGTCCTACTCTTCAAGACCCTGTTTGGAGTTTTCTTGACAAAGATGCTGGACAAGTTTACCATTTCCTTTTCCAGCTGATTTTAGAGATGAGGAAACTTAGGCAAACCGGGGTTATGTGACTTGGCCAGATTCAAACTGCTAATAAGAGACTCTGGCCAGATTTTAACTCAGAAAGATGAGTCTTCCTGACTTCAGGCCCAGTACTCTATCCACTGTGCCAGCTTTTCCAAGTGAGGCTCAGAGAGATTAGCTGACTTGCCCGTGATTGTACAGTTAATAAATAATAATATAACATGATAAGAAGACTTAGAGATGAGAGTTGAAGCCAGTCTTTCTTTCCTCACTGCAAATCCAGTGTTCTTTCCATTGGTACCTCTAATATTTTACTATACTGTGTCCTTTTCAGGGAAGATAAAAGTAATAGAAAAAAATTAAATTTTTCCATCATGCCTGTTTATTGTGAGGTAAATCACAGATTTCTGTTTCCAGAAGTGACTACTCTTTCTGCAGACATGAGAATGAATGTTTCTTGGCTTGTTCTCTGTGTTAGTAAACACCTAAGGTGATCTCTCAGAAACACTCCATTAAAAATAGAAGCTCTTTTCCCTAAGTATTGTATCCTTTTTTTTCCTTTAATGCCTACCATCCAGGAGTAGTTGCTTATGCAAGAGGTTAGCAATCTAGAATTTATTTTTCTACCCATTACCCAAAAACAAATTTAGTTACTGTTTGGTCCAGCTGTTTATTACAGTTGTCTTTATATAGAGAGATAGAGATCTCTCCCTCTCCTTCCTCTCTCACTCTTATTTACTTGCCTTTAACCAGGTCTGAAGAGTGTAAAATGAATGTTACAATGATAAAGATTCTGCTTTAGAGAGTCAGGTCTCATAATAGTGTGACCAGTTTTTTGAATACTAAGTAACCTATATTGGGCACGTATTTTAAAATTCAAAAGCTCTACCCCTAGGTGGCAGCACCAGATACTGTTTTTCTTTTGTTTCAGTTTGGCCCAAAAGAATTATGGTATGAGCAGAGAAACTTTTAGTCATAGGGAGACTACAAAATAAGCAACCTGTAAGCAATTTAAGTAGAATTTAGTTAAGTGCATGTATAGAAACAAAACTCTTGAGCTTTGTTTTTTATATAACTTTATATAACTTTTTTACCTCCCTTGAAAACATTTTCCCAAGTTATACCATATTTTTAAGTATCTAATTATATATTTTCTTATAAAGAAACATTTAAAACATTTATCTGACATTTGCCTATTAGAATTAAGAAACAGCTTCCAAAATAGGTTCTGTGGAAAATTTTTTGACATTGCCAGTAATCCAGAAAGGTCACTTTCTTATAGATTCATTCTGAATTTTTTTTTTATTGTGCAAAAAATCCTTCACATTTGTATTTAACACTAAGTACCCATTTTTTGAAGATGAAGAGTGTGTCTCTTTCCTCTTTACTTTTATTTTTTAAAATTATTCTGATTTTAACAAACACTGAGAAACAAACATTTCCTTATAGAAAGAAGAACAGAAAAAGAGGATTGTATGTGAAACCATAAACTCCTATTTACAATTTCTTTAAGTTATATAATAAATTAAAAGTAATTTCACAGCTGTCCTGCTTATCTGTTTCCCTGTGTGTGTGCATATGTATTTTTTTATGCTTCCATGATGACATTGTTTTGCCTGTTAATTCTTTTATGGGGTGGGAGGGGCATCATGATTACCAGCCCATTCTTCCTCTCATTTCATCTTTGTCTCTTCTTCCCGCTCCAACTCTTCCCTTGTAACAAATAAGCACAATCACTCAAAACGGATCAACACTTTAACCATATCTGAGAACGTCTCGACTCATACATAACACACCTCTAACCCATCTTCTCTCTGTCCGAAATTGTCTTTCAAAATTGTTTTTCTTTACAAATCCTGTTGGCTGTGTATACTTTGTTCTCCTGTTTCTCCTCATCGGTTCATATACATTTTCCCAACTTCCTTTGAATTCTTTTTGTCATTTCTCATGAGGTCATATCATTCTCATGAGGATTTAATATTTTATTACATCCATATGCCATAAGTTGCCCAGCAGTTCCACAGTTGATAGATACCCCCTTAGTTTCAGATTGTTTGCTACAGCAAAATGTGCTGCTATGAGTATTTTTGTGCATTTTGAGTCATTCTCCATCCTTCTTTGACCACTTTGGGGGCATATACATTGTACTGGTATTGATAGGTTTTGTGCCTTTTGAGGTTCATTTTAATGGGCTCAGTTAAAGTTTTGAGGTATAATTTCAAATTGCTTTCCAGAATTACTGGCCCACTTCATAGTTTCTCTAGCAATATTTTAGTATGTCTGTCCTCCCGTATTCGATTTTTATCATTATTTTTCTTTAAAAAAAAAAGGCCTTGCAATTCTGATGCATATGTATTGGAACCTGAGTTGCTTTAACTGGCATTTTTCTTATTAGTGATTTTGAATATTTTTTTTGTGTAATGGTTGATAGCTTGAATTTCTTGAGAACTGCTTGTTCTTATTTTTTGACCATTCTTCCTTAGGGAATAGCTCTTATTCTATATTTGAATTGGTTACCTTGTATTTCAGACATTCATCTGAGAAATTTGCTTCAAAGACTTTCTCTCCAAGTTAATCGTTTTCCTTATAATTTTAATTGCTGTGATTTTTGTAGGGTAATAACTTTTAAGTTTTATCTTATCAGAATTGCCTGTTTTGTCTTCCATGATCTTCTCTGCTCCATGTTTTGTCCGTAGTTATAAACCTCCTTGTTCTCTGCTCCTCTAATCTATGATTTGAACTTTCTTGTTCAGAGCCTATATCCATTTGGAGCCTATTGTGGCACATGTCATAAGATGTTGTTCTGTCCCTAATTTCTACCAGACTGCTTTCCAATTTTCTGGGATTTGGAGATTTATCCAAAACTATCCTGCTGCTACATTCATTTGCTTTTGGGTTTTGTGTACCTCATCTCTTCTATTTTTAAGTACTATATAAAGATGATGATTACTTTGATACTGCTAGTCTCCTTTCTCCTATGTCCCTTTTCTGTTATTTTTCATAAGATTGTTTTCACTCTCGTTCCTCTGAATTATATTGTTATTTCCTTCACTCTATAAAGTAGCAGTTTTGATAGTTTGATTGGTATGGTCCTGAAGAAGTAAATTTAAATTAGATGGTATTACCACTTTTATTAAATTGGCCTGGCGAACTATGAGTATTATTTGAGACAGAATTATTTATGTCTGTCTTTTTTTCTATGAAGAATATTTTATAGTTGTTCCCATAGAGTTCCTGTCTCTGATCCGTTTGGCGGACTCCCAAATATTTTATGTACTTTGTAGTTATTTTGAATGGCTTTCTCCTTTGTCTTACTGTTGGGTTTTGTTGGTAATGTATAGAAAGACTAGTGATTTGTGTTGGCTTACTTTATGTTGGGCTACTCTACTGAAGTTATTGTTTCAGTTAGTTTTCTAGTATTCTCTGGATTGTCATATCATCTGCAAAAAGCAATAGTTATGTTTATTCTTTGCCCATGCTTGTTCCCTCATTTTCTTTTCTCTTGTCTTATTGCCTTGGTTGTGGTTACAGTCATTAACATGAAGTAATGTTTGTGGTAATAGACATTATTGCTTTACCCCTGATCTTACTGGAAAAACCTCTAGCATATTTCTGTTAGAGGCTTTTTATGCATTTATTGAAATAATCATGTTTTTTTTTATGGTCTTCTATGATTATGCTTTTGTTAATATCGAATCCACCCTTGATTCATGGTATAAATCCATAGTATATAATCATAGTCATAGTATATAATCTTTTAAATATGTTCTGTAGTCACTTTGCTAGTATTTTTCTTTCATTATTTTTGTTTCAGTATTCATTAGGGGTATTGGTATATAATTTTCTTTCTCTGTTTTATCTACCAGATTTAGATATCAAAATTATATTTGTATCATAGAAAGAATTTTGTAAGAATTCTTTCCCTATTTTTACAGTCTTTTAAAATATTGGAATTAATTTACTTATTTCTTATTAATTTGTTGTGAAGTCTTTTTTTCATGTTTCATATTTTTTCATAATTTTTTGAGACTATTATTTCACCCAGGCTGCCTGTATGATGAGCACTCACAGACATAATCAAAGGCTATGCACAGTTTTATAGCCATTTGGGCATAGTTCCAAATTGCTCTACAGAAAGGTTGGGTTAGTTCACAACTCCACCATCAGTGGACCAATTTTCCCACATCCTTTCTGATACTTATCATTTTCCTTGTTTGTTATATTAGCCAATCTGATAGGTGTGAGGTCGTACTTCAGAGTTGTTTTAATTAGTATTGCTCTAATCAAAAATTATTTAGAGCATTTTTTTCATATGACTATAGATAGCTTTGATTTCTTCGTCTTGAAATTTGTCAATTAGGAAATGACTTGTATTATAAACTTGAATCATTTTTCTATATAGTTGAAAAATGAGACCTTTATCAGAAACATTTTTTTTTTGGAGGGACTGGTTCTTTATTTCAAAAGACAATTTGTCAATTTTCAGTATCAAAACACTTGCACTATCGGTTCCTCTTTCTCCAGATTGGCTCCCAAATAGACCACACCAAATGAGAGTACATTTAAGCCAATAAGCTGCACGATGAAAACCTAACAGACCTCACAGAAACCTCACCAAAAAAAAAATTAAAAAGATCAGCACACTGCCAGCCCATGGACTGCAGACAGAGAGCACTCACAGCCAGATGGGGGTGGAGGTGGGGTGGGGTGGGGATGGTCCTGGTACTCCCCACCCAAGAGAAATAAAGCATCAAAAATAATATATATAAAATTTAAAAAAAAGTTTTGTACACAAGCTATTCAAGACTTCTCCAGCACTGAGTGATACAAAGCACAATGAAATGACACTTTTAGAGGCAGCAGCTTCAGACCCAGGAATGGGTAATGAGATGAATTTCACTTGGCTAATCAGTGGCAAAAATGTTATTTTTCAAAGAAATGTGTAGGAGTAGACACCCCAACTTCTGGGGCACATGATCCATTCTTCGAGTGAATGAGGAGAGGGAAGACAGTTTGGTCTCAGAGAGGTCTCATCTGTGTAATTTGCTTGTTTGCTACTGATACAAATGTTTAAAAGAGAAAGAAGGAAAAAAACAAAACAAAACACCCCGAGATACCTTAAAGCTGAAAACCTGAACAGCACTGTTTTTTGGCAAACTCCTCCTGGAATGACCTTTCTGATTTGGCTGGTGCTTGGTACAGAACACTGAG
>CM053582.1:215101253-215158225 GCA_028627135.1 Pseudochirops cupreus | reverse complement strand
CTCATTCAGGTCAAGCAGAGTCTGGTCCAGCATCCTTTGTGTGCAGAGGTTCTCCTCTTTGGTGCATTTCAGTTTATCTTCCAAGTCATCAATTGTCTTTTCCAGCTTGGCTACCGATCTCTCAGCAAACTCAGCACGGGTCTCTGCCTCCTTGAGTTTATCAGTAAGAATCTTTATCTCCTCCTCATATTTGTCTTCTTTCTGAGAATACTTTTCTTCAGCAGCATTCAGACACTTCAGGTTCTGGTCCATCAGTCTGATCTGCTCATCCATCTCCCGGCAACGGGACTCAGCCAGTTCTGCCCGCTCCTCTGTGCGCTCCAAGTCCCCCTCAATGATCACCAACTTGCGAGCTACCTCCTCATACTTCCTGTCTGCTTCTTCTGCGATGTGTTTGGCCTCTTTCAGCTGGATTTCTTGCAGCTCCATCTTCTCTTCATCTTTCAAGGCCCGATTTTCAATGACCTTCATACCTCTCTCACTCTCATCAGCTGCTTTCTCTGCCTCCTCTAGCTTCTGCAGAGCTGTTGCCAGGCGCTCCTTAGCACGGTCCAGCTCCTCCTCAACCAGCTGGATCCAATGGTTCAAGGAAGCCACCTCAGCCTCAGCCTGTTCCTGGGCCTGTTTCTCCCCCTCCACCTCCCGCTGGAGACGCTCGGCCCTCTCCTCGGCGTCATCGGCCTGCTGCTGCAGAACCTGAATCTTGAGCTTCGCCGCCTCGATGGTGGTGATACCAGCCATGGTGCCCCCCCCGTTCCGGCTGCTGCCTCCTCCGCTCGGTCTCAGAAACATTTTTTAAAAATGTTTCCCAGTTTTCTGCTTTCCTTCTAATCTTTGTTGCATTGGAATTTAATATAATCAAAATTGCATATTTTACATCTCATAATGCTATCTCTTTTTTGGTCATAAATTCTGCCCTTCATAGCTCTGACAAGTAAAAAAACTATTCCTTTTTCTCCTAATTTGTTTATGGCATCACCCTTTATGTCTAAATCATGTACTTATTTTGACCTTATCTTTGTGTATAGTGTAAGATACTGGTCTATACCAGGGTTGGGGAACCTGTGGCCTCAAGGCCACATGTCTCTCTCTCTCTGTGTCCTTAAGTGTGGCCAAAATTCACAGAACAAATCCTTTTATTAAGTGGCCTTGAGGCTGCAGGCTCCCCACCCGTGGTCTGTACCTCATTCCTGCCATACCATTTTCCAGTTTTCTGGACAATTTCGTTAAATGCTAAGTTCTTGTACTGAAAGCTGGGATCTTTGGGTTTATCAAACACACTGGATTGCTGTGGTCATTCACTGTTATATTTTACCTGCCTAACCTGTCTCGCTGATCCAGCACTCTTTCTCAGCCAGCATCAGGTATTTATGGTGATTACATTTACAGTTTGAGGTCTCACATAGGCAGGCCGCCTTCCTTCGTGGTTTTTTTTTCATTATTTCCCTTGATATTCTTCACCTTTTGTTCTTCCAGATGAATTTTGTTATTTTTTTCTAGGTCTATAAAATAATTTCTTGGTATTTTGATTGGTATGGCTCTTAAGAATTGTCATTTTCATTATATTGGCTCAGCCTACCCATGAGCAATTAATATTTTTTTCAATTGTTAGAACTGATTTTATTTGTGTGAAAAGTGTTTTATAATTTGGTTGTATAGTTCCTGGGTTTGCAGGTAGATTCCCAAGTATTTTATATTGTGTACAGTGGTTTTAAATGGGATTTCTCTATCTCTTGTTGTTCTCTATCTTTGTTAGTAATATAGAGAAATGCTGATGATATATGTGAATTTATTTTATATCCTGCAACTTTGATAAAGTTGTTAATTATTTTAGCAGTTTTTTCAGTTGATTTCTCTAGGATTGTTTGAATATACTCTCATATCAGCAAAGAGTGATAGCATTGCCGATTCTATTTCCTTTCATTTCTTTTTCATCTCTTATTGCTATAGCTAACATTTCTAGTACAATATTGAATAACAGTGTGGTGCTTTTCAGTTTTTCATTAGTTACATTCCCAGTTTATGAATTTGTTCTTTTTCTTTCTTATTGATGGACCTCTTGATTGTTTTTAAAATTCTGTATTGCTTTTATATCTCATCTACAACATGATGATACACCCATAAAAGTATTCAGCCTATGAATAAATCTGAAATAATTAGGAAGATGAGTCAGTTTTGTTAGTGCAGTATAAAGATAAAACTTGGCTCTGTAAATGGAACCATATTACACATACCCCTTGAAGACCAAGTAATTTAGCATACTTCTTAGCTAAAGTCAAAGAGAATATATTTATATGAGCAGTAGTGTGGCATCCAGGTTTTCTTTACCAAATGGATGTTTTGCCCTGTTGCAGGTGGGTGCAGCTTGGTGTGCTGAGATGGATTGAGTGAACCACCATGGTGGTCCAGGAAAAGAGAAATCAGTATACTATTGGTACAGCTTCCCATTGTAAAGCCTATATAATTTTTTCACTCTCTTTTTGAATAATTGAAGTTTATATATTCATTTAAAAATTCTATGATTAACTCCTCCTCCTCCAATTTACTAAAACATGATGAATATTGGGAAGATATAGAATGGAAACATGAATACATAACTTTGACACAGATACTGTAATTTGAGGTCAGTCTGCATTCACAAGCAGTGTTAGCCAGATAATATTTTTAAAGTAGAAGCATTTACGCTTCCCCCACAAGAGAAAATATCCTCACTGTTATTGTTTCCTGATTCTGTTCAGTGACCCAGTCCTCACCGTTAACGTTTATTTATGAATTCATGCTTTTTTGCAAACCTTAAAGTGCAGTATAAACATAAGTTATTATACTATTGGGATACCTATTGTTTTCCTTGAAAATAACTTAGAAAGTATAAATGTATATCGAATCCTTTGGGACAGGAGGCTATAAAAGATTGGTGAAGTACAGTAGTTTTTTAATTTACACGTTGGCAGTTTTAGGGACATTGCTATTCTGAGGACATATGGTATCATTTTAAGAAGTGTTTAGCATTGATTTCTACAAAGGACAGCAGTTTATTAAATCCCTACACGTGTATTTTGTCCCTTTCATGTGTGCTTATAATCAGAATTAAATTGATACCTTGCAAGGCATGTCTACATGTGTTAAACAACACTCAAAATATATATATATATATATATACATACGTATATATGTGTGTGTGTGTGTGTATATACATATATATACATATTCATGAAACTGGATGAAATAGAAAGGTGATAGAATCTAGTCATTAATTTATCCTTGTAGTCAAAATAAAAGATACATTAATTGTGAAATTCTCACTTTTTTGCTCCATTTTCAGTGTATTTCTAGACCAGATGAATACAAATATTTTTTCCTTACCTTTTTTTCCTCAGATCTGGAGTTTTTATATGTTTTCTTTTGGAATGCATTTAGTCAAATCTGTACTATTGAGTAATTATACTTAAGTTATGGTATCAGGTGGTACTTGTTGACAGTTGTATTTGCCAAAGGTAAATTAATCTTGTTGACCGAAAATACTGCTATTTCCTTTAAATAGTTTGCCAAAAATGAGTATAAAACAATACAGTGACTGATTTTTTTCCCCAGTGAAATACTGAATGTGTTCTTGGAGATTTGGAGGCCATTTTCTTTTTTGTTGTCCTATAAAATAGGCATTGTTATTATTTTTGTAGTTATTCTAAGTATCTGAGTTTTGCCAACCAAAAAGCCATATTGCATTTTTCTTCAAATGCAGTTGCTGAATTTTAACCACCGCATTAGATTGCAACCTACATGCTGTTAACCACTGAGCCAAGATGAAATCGACCACTGCATTGAAATCAGAGTTGGTTGTTGTGTCTGGTCTTGAAGGAGTTGTAATACCAACAAATATGTTTACTTTAATGGGATTTCTAGTCTCTGTTTTAGTGTTGCTGTTGTATTTAGATGAATCTTTCCTAATAATTATGAGCATTACCACATTTGAGATTTTTTTAATCTATCTTAAAGAAAATAAGCCCATCCTATAGAAGTAGTTGCTTCTGCAACCAAATGTATTTGCAGCATATTCCCACCTTATTTTAATGTGCTTTGTTTGTTTTATTTATAAAGCAATTATAAATATTAATCTCTTGTCCATGTGATAGACAAATGACACCTAGGTTCATGTGTATTTTGTTAACATATTTAAATATATCTGTGTGTGTTTATGTATCATTGTTTCTTAAGGTTTGTTTCTGCTTTCTGAATTATTCCTTTTGGATGGGAGTAAGTTAAATAAGTACACCTTTCTGATCCTTTCTTTTTCCTTTCATATTAATAGGACTGGATCCCACTCAATTCAGAGTTCAACATTACCAGAAGGATGAAGAGAATGATGCCTTACTTGGTGGCCCAGCACAACTCAGTGATGAAGAAAGATATAGGGACTGTGAAAGATTCAAATTTTCTTGCCCTAAATGTGGAACTGAGAACATTTGTGATGGTGTCTTTGATGGTTCGGTTAGTTACATTTTTCTTATTGCTTTTGTGTTCATACTATTGGAAATGGGCTTTAATTTCTTTTGTATTTTTTGAATAAGGGGAAAATTGAGGAAAAAATATGGTGAATGGATTTAAAGATTGTAGTATAAAAATTAAGATCAGTTTATTTCTTAAACTTTTCTGTCAAAAAATGAAAAAAATTAAATAAGAAAACTTCTTTCAACATATTTAAATATTTTTTGATTCTTTTGATCTGTTGGTCTTCATTTTAAATTATTTTAAACTATTTTTTAAAATTTCTTAATTAGTAACTTGAATTTTTGTCCTATTTACAAGCTTACTGAAATGACTTTTCCTTTATCCTAAATCAAGTTAATGGGAAGGAAGAGTTTTTCAAAAGTTTTTACTTATCTTTTCCCATCCCACTTACCTCCTTTTTGACAAAGGTACTGCTCTGTTATCTTTCTTGCTGTCTTTGAATATCAGACATAAAAAAGTCAGAGAGAGACATTCCTCTCAAGAAGCACTGCCAAAAAATATTATCACTGACCTTGGCTCAGGACTTGAAGGTTGTCCAATTTATTTAACTCTACTGCACTGTTATGCATGTATTAGCCATTGGCAAATGAGTAAGCAGCAGAGTGGTGCAAAACCTTGAAGTTGAAGGAAAATGTATCTTTTATCTAAATTAAAAGTAATTATTTTAAGTTAATTTGGACAAACAGCAGATGTTTTGCATTTTTTTAAAAATCAAAACAAAGCAGTCTTTGGAAGCAAGTGAGAAGAAAAGGCAGACACAGATCAGCAATACTTTGCTAAATCCTTGACTTTTGCTTCATTACAGCTGTAAATAAGATAGTTAATTGCATAGAGGCTTGACGACTTGCAGATGGGCTAACTGTGGAAGAGCCGATGTCAAGCTTTAAAATCTCTTCCACCTGGAATTGCTTAGTGTTGGGGGGGAGGGGATTGGCAGATTGAATCAGAAAAAGCACAGATTTTTTTTTTTAATATCAACATGGTGGGAGGGTGGTAAAGTAGAAAGAAATAAGGGAAACCCCAATAAACCTGTTTACTTGAATGTTATGCTTACTATCCATGTAAAAAGAAGGGAAATAAAACAAACATTTCTAACAGCTAATAATTAACTCTTAAAAAATTTTTAGTTTGAAAATTTGAAGAAATTTTAAAATACATTTCTAAAAGTTTCTGATATTCCTTTGTGACATAATACTTTTTACTTTTATGCTCTCCTCAAAAATGAGCTAAACACATATATGATAATCAACTAATGTCATTCAGATTATTTAGTACAACTTTCTATTTGGCCCTTACGAGTGCAGATTTGCAGATATTGATCAATATCCCTGGAAAGAATATTTATTTCTGATAAGAAGACATGGTTGGTTTGTTGGAGAAAATTGATTTTTGCCATGGATTCTGTTAGATTATTTTTATTCAACCTCATTTGTTGAATGAGGAATACTGACACATGAAAAACAAGTTTTAATCAATTTATTATTTCGTGGAGATGATGTCAGGAAAAGGGAGTTATGTCTGAAGAAGCCCCAGAGGGAGCAATGTTCAAAAAATGAATTTGAAAAATAGCCAAGAAAATGAATTGATGATATTGAGCAGTGGAATGGTATGCAGTTTCTTTAGACATAAAATCCTTACATAATTTTGCAGTAACTTCCTGTGTGCTTGTCTGTCTTTCCTTCCTTTTTCTTCTTTGTAGGGAACCCAGATAGAACCCAGCTTGTTTCGTTGCCGTAATGTAGATTGTAATGCTTCACCTATAACCTTTACTGACCAGCTGAACAATAAATTAATCCTGGATATCAGGCGCTGCATTAAAAAATACTACAATGTAAGTATTCATCATGAGCTCTTGTGTATATGTATGTCAAATTTATTATAAATGCGTATATTTAAACATATACACACATACACATGTAAAGCATTAGTGTATCTGTTTTTGAAGTGAATATTCATGGTTTTGTATTTGTTTTTATTTTGAAATGCATAATTTTGAAAATAATTTATCAAAAATACTTAGGGAAGGTGCTGCTTCTCAAAATGTCAAACAGCTTATTAGGAAAGATTTTGGTGTCTCTGTTGGAAGAACATCAATTTCATGAAAGGAAAATTAGTTTTCTTAAAAACTTGGATTTTTACTTTGAATAAAAAAGAAAAATACAATTAGGAAACACTTCAGTATGTGAAACAAGACCCATTTAGTCTCAATTTGAGAAAAAGTCAGCATTATATATAGACATTTGGATAAATAATATCACAAATCTCATGTTGCTATCTAGTAAGCTGATCCAAAACATTTTAAATGGTAGTTATTTGGAGGAAGTCGAAGGAAATCTCTTGGATTGAAGTCCAGTTTATCTGGCTTTTAAAACAGAATATTTCTAATGTTGGGAAATACTTACTAGAAAATGGCAGAAATGTCTTATAAGCCATCAGAAAGCTTTTCCTGAAGTATAAAGAAAAAACCCTTTCATGATCAAAGTTTCATATAAATCAGTTTTTTCTTCCTCATTAAGACTAAACAGAAGCAAAACTTCCCCTTGATTTTGCCTTTTCCCCCCTTAGCTGTTGAATATTTGAAGTGTGGCATAGCACGTTGAGAGTTAGCCTTAGAATTAGGAAGATCTGGATTCAAGTCCCATCTTTGACACCTACAGCATCTTTTTGACCCGTAATACCTCAGTGCTGTAAGCAATTGTGTAGAGAAAAAGTTACAGTGAAAGGACTGGCCTGCATCATAACCCCATCTGAGAGTTCCATATATTGATGAAATAGTAGGTCTCATCCTCATCTTTAGTACTTTGGATTATTTAAAGATTTGATTGTCCTTTTAAGAATTAAATGTCATATTACTTAGATGTTAACTTTATCGTTTAAAAAGAAAATTTTATGGCAAGACATTGAAAAAAAATGTTAAATTTATTATGTAACCTTTATTTAAGTTTTAGTCAGTATAAAACCTCTTCTTTACCTTGTGATTTTAAAAATACTGCTACTCATCATTGTAAAGTAGTATGACCTGTGTCTTTGATCTGGAGAAAGGAAAAAACAGCTATTGTATTGTGGTTCTGGGTTAGTCATTTATATTTTCTAAACATTCAAGTAAATTTTTTTCTTTTAATGTTAATCAAGTCTAAAGAGTTAATGAAATCTAAAACATTTAAGTGCTCAATCCTATATCCCTTATTCTGTTATGAACAATAGGATAGAATAAAAATTATCTAAGACAGAGGTATCACATATGCAGCCTGTTGGCTACCTGCAGCCCACAGTACTCCCAAGTGCATCAGAAACAGATTAAATACAGTAAAGTATAGATAATATCAGTATGTGGTTTTCTAAGTCAACATGCAACCCCCAGGGATACTTTTCCATAGTTTAGTGGCTCCATTTTTATTTGAATTTGACACCACTGATCTAAGGAACCACATTTCCTATTTTGGCATTTGACACGTACATTTTAGACTCTTCATTTCCTCCAAAGTCAACTTGATCTGAATTTTACAACTATCCAGTTATGGGCCCTACTGAACAAGAGAAAAGAATCTTCCCTTGTGTAAAAAATTTTGAATCCTCTGTCTAGGTTTCGAGTATTAGAGTCTTCAGCAATGAATTTTATAGAGCAGAAATTTTTGAAGAAATGTCGTTTTCTTTTCCAATAAAAAAAAGAACATTTGGACAAATGGAGTTAGAATAGTTTGCTCTGTAAGAACAAAGTCTGTAGCAAATGTAGGATTCTTTCCTAACCCAGGAAGAATTTCCTGTTTTGTTTTAAAAACATGTAACCTAGATTAAAAGAACTAGCTGCTTCCCATAGCATAAGGTTTCTAGAGCACTTACTACAAAATTGTTATTTTCATCCATGCCAGAACAACTCACTAGATTCAGTGTGGAAGGCTGGATGGACTCAGGCCCTTCCTTTGTGATTTTTTTTCTGTGAGCTGTCTCTCTAAAATTCCTAGAAGTCTCTGCTGTAGTTCAGGTTAAGAAGACAGCAACTCTCTGAAGTTGGTGCCTGCTGGCTGGTATTTGTCTTGTGCTCTATTAATGGAGTGTGTCAGACTTTTGTCTTTGTTTTGCCTTTGGAATAGAGAGGTGCTTCATTTCTCTGCAGGTTTTGTATTTGAATATGAAAGTCAGTCTGAGTTTTTCCTTGGCAGGCACTCAGATCTCCCTCTCCTCTATGGGCACGTACCTCTTTAGGGTGGTGTTTCTTTATGTCTTCCTTAATTAATTGAAGCTTTATTCTCATCTCCATAGCTAATCTTTAATAAACTTTCTATGTCACGTACTTCCATTTTTATTTCTCCATTTGATCCCTGGTTGGCTCTTTGAGGTTCTGTGCTTTCTATGATAGGCTCCAGTATATCAGCTACACACACTTAGGTAGAACATAGGTAACTGCTCATGCCACCCTTCTACTTAGGGACTTCTTGGAATCTTGGGTTGAAACTCGGAAGGCGTTTAATCCAACTTCCCACTCAGACATTTTCTTTGTAGCTCTGTCAGAGGATGAATGAGTACAGTAGGGTTGTGAAAGGTGGAGCTGTGGATAGAGCGCTGGCCTTGGAGTAAGGAGGACCTGAGTTCAAATTTGTCCTCAGATACTTACCAGTTGTTTGACCCTAGACAAGTCACTTACCCCTTTTTGTCTCAGTTTCTTCATCTGTAAAATGTGCTGGAGAAGAAAATGGCAAACCACCCTAGGATCTCTGCCACTGTGACCCAAATGAGGTCACAGGATCAGACACAACTGACCAACTAAAGAACAACTATAGTTCATGAAAATAATCATTCTTGATTTTCTCTTCTCATGGAGAGCGGAAAATATGAGTAAGCAAAAGACCACAGTCCCCAAATCTTATTTCAGGTATTAATGTTACTATGATTTCTTCCAAGATCTTTAGAAGACTACTGCAAGATATCATATATAAACTTCATGTTTTGCTTAACGACTCCCTGGCCTATGGGGAGATGTTGATCAGTTTCTTTTTTTTTAAATGGCTGAAGAGTAACAATAACAAAGAGAATCAAAGGATCAGAAATAACCAGTTTTCAGTGATAGAAAGTTGATAGTTGTATTTCACTTTGATGTGCCATTCACTATTTTAGGTACAACTATAGAACAGTCTTTGCCCTCAGGGAGTTGAGGTTGTATGTGGGAAGGTACAACATGTCTATATGTATGTGTGTGTGTGTACGTACATGTACACATATACATATTGCTGGAGGTTGGAGGGAAGGGGAGACTGACAAGTGGGTTTATCAGGAAATGCTCCTGTAGCTTGTCATATTTGATCTGTAACTTTAAGTGGTTCCAAGAGGCAGCGGTGAAGAAGGTGAGCATTCTAGGCACATCTCATGTAGAGGGCACAGAAAGTTAAGCCAGTGTGACCAGAGTATAAAGTGCTTTGGAGGGAAGCCGTAGTCAGCCTTCCAGGAGAGATGTTGCTGTTATTGGTCCTTTCTTTTTGAAGAGGACCGTGATATCAGGAAAGTGATGCCATGACTTGTAAGTGGACTTAAGTGAGGGAGGACTATGCAAAGTCACTAGCCTCACATTCTCTGGAGCCATCTGCGTCTAGTGGCAAGATATTGATCAGGACAACTGGAGATGGCCCAGGATGCAGTGGGAGACCTTGGCCTTTTTCCCTGGTCTTGGTTGAACTTGAGGCAACGTCCAGTCAGTGATTAAATCTAGGTAAGAAATGAGGCAAAGAATGACTTCTTTTACCTAGTTCCACCCCCACCCCCCCAAATCAGTCTGGCAGGGGAAGACCCTCAGGGTTTCTGTCCATGACAGGAATGATTACTATTTATACCACTCTGAGCCATCAGGGCCCAAACACTGACCAAGTGTGGCTGGGGCTGGAACCTGTCATTGGCCAATCAATGAGAGCCAGAATGATTTAGGTTTAAGGCATGATCCTTAAGAAAGGCATCTAGCCTGTAAACCAACCTTCCTTCCTTCATTCCCTCCCTTCTTCAACCTCCTCTCCCTCTGTTCACATGAGACTGAAACCTCACAAGTTGTGGGTAGTAGTACCTGCCCCACTGGGGACTCATTGGACCACTTCCATTTGGGTGATGCAGCTCCAGGAAAGATAGAGTCAAGTCAAACTATGTAAAGAGCTTTAGAGGCCTGATGAGAGTTTTTGTTTTAACCTCACGGCAGTAAGGAGCCACTGAAGCCTCCTGAGCAGGTATTGATAGAATCAGATCTTTGCTTTAGGAAAATCAGTTTGATAGCTTTGGAGAGGAGACTGGAATCAGGAAGACCAATTAGGAGGCTATTTTAGCAGAGCAAGGAAGAGGCGATGAGGGGCTAAACTAATAAGAATTATAATACCTCATTTATATAGTGCTGTGAGATTCTTCATATATTAAAATCATTAACATTCTTTATGTATTAAAATTATTTTTGAGAGGAGAGAAGGGACGGAATGTGGTAGATAGCACCCTATGACAACAAATTCCTTTCATTACTATGTACCTACCAAATGTGTTATTCCATAGTAATGGGGGACACAGTATACTTGCCAACAGATTGCTTTCGTGAAATCATAACAAAATTTTTCTAGCGTCTAAAGACAATATAGATAAGCATAAGTAAAAAGCAGTGGCCCAAAGTACCAGGTGATTGACTTAGCTGTAAAAGCTAATTATTGAAAGAGTTTTCTACTGTTTTGAGATTAGGATAGTATTTCTCTGACTGAACTGTTTTATTTTTATCTTTGTCTTTTTGTCATGCTTAGCCCACTACTGGACAATTAGTAGGTAAACTAAACTGCAGATAGTAGGTAATTAATAAATACTTATTGATTAATTGATTGACCCAGAAGCTGTTGGGTTTGAGAGCCGTATACCCACTTGTACTTTCCCTTCTGACCTTATCAATATCAATATAAAACAATCAGAATTTAAATGAAAAAGGAAAGATTTTTGAATTTTAGGGAATGACTGAGGTAAGCATTTTAAGGGAATTCAGTACTTTTTTTAAAGGCCTAAAAAACCTACAAGATCCGCCAAAGTTGAGGCCAGCTCAAATTCTGTAACAAGCCATAAAACATTGCCAGGAGCCCACTGGTATAGATGAGCTAGCTAAGAAGGAAAGAATCAGGGTTTGAAGGAAGAGAATAGCTCTGAATAATTTTTTCTTCTTTTAGAAGGTGTACTACACATAGAAATCAATCATATAGATTTACTTAAAAATCTCATTGTATTTGCTCCCTTTTTATACATGTCAGGCAAATATACTTCATCTCACGTTAATGTAAGACTCTTATTTCCCCATTTCCCATTGTTTTTAAGCCAATACATCAAAAACCACTGTGTATGAATATTTTTGTTAAGTGACATTCCATTTCTATCAAAAATTACTTATGGTACCTTTGAAATTTTCAGTGCAGTGCTTTTGTCATATGCTGGCCTTTGTTGATCCCAGTATATAGGTAAGTATGAACTGATATTTTCAAAAATCATGACAAGCCAGTTTAAAAATTACATCACTAAGCTTTCACAGTGTCTTTTTTTTAAGATTCATTTTTTACAGTGAAAAATTGATCTATAATCCCTCCCCCCTTTAAATTCTGCTGTTGAAGAGCAAATAGACACACAAAAAGAGAGAGAAACACTAGCTAATCTAAATTGGGAAATGAAGAAGGCTTTTTTTAAGCATGAAAATTTCATCATCTTGTCAGCTGGCAGAATGCCTGCTGTGTGGATTCACAAAGGCTAAGAATTACACTTTCATGAAATTTTCCTCACTAACTGCCCTGGTTAATTTGAAAGATAACCCACTGTTCTAATTCATTCCTCATTTGGGCGGTGCAGGTTTTATCTTTGATCTGACAAAGCATTTGTGTTAATCGTTTTGGCCCTCTACTAGACACTCTTGGGATTGTGCTTTTACAATAAATGTGTCTGTGATAGCTCTTTAGTCTATTATACTTACAATAGATCCATAGAACTGGTAATTAATTCTGTACTGCTTTGGAAATGGGAAGAATAGGTGTAGCTCTGTCAAGTGCTGCTGGGAAGTTTGTTTAGCTGGTTCATTTTTGAAGTGTTCCCCTCAGCCATCCATAAAGCATCCACAGAAGAGGGAGACTGAGATTGAAATGCTTGTCTACTCTGACTGCTTGCTGATAAATGGATAATCTGACCCTCCTGCTACCTGGGTCAGGGTAGGAAAGGGTGGAGGGTGTTATGGAAGGGTGGAGACTCTGTGAGATGAAGTGGTAAGAGCAAAACAAAATAATACAAACTTTAGGCCCCTCATAAAAACATAAGCTTCTCTAATGGATTCCTTGGCATATTTGATCTGTGTTTCTGGTTACTCTTATTGCTTCGTTTCTTCTGGCGACTTACAAAGGACAGTTACTCAAAAGGCTCAAATCTTTTGATTCCCAGTGTCATTTTAAAAGAGCTGAAAAAAGAGATGGGCATACCTCATTTTTAGAAAATTATGGACTCTGCACAAAGTAGATGCTTAATGACTGTTGATTGGATGATGTCATAGGACCATAAATTGAGTATTATTTTTCTTAGAATGCCACCAAAAAAGAAAAAAAAATAATAGAATCCCATAGTTGGCAGGAAATCAGTCATTTATTCCAGCTTGAAATGTAATCCCCTTTACAATATCTACATGTTATGCAATTGTGGAGGTTTTTTTTTTAAGATTATCAGTTATTTGAGGATGGAGCTCTTAATCATCTGCTTCTATACATCTTTGTATAGCCTACCATGGCACAATTCAAAATAGTAAGTACTTAATAGATATTAATTGATTTGGTTAATCATAAGTTAAAAACATTAAAAATGGTTTTTTAATATTCTTCATGTCATTGGAAGAGTTTATAATGGTATAAAATGTTTTGAGGCATAGGCTTTTAGAACTCTTTAAAAATAAAGCCTTTTGTATTTATTTGACATAGATAATATTTTATTAACCAACATTATTAGATTACTCTAGATTTTTGAGTTGTAGGTTCTCTTCATATGTCAGTATGCATTGAAAATAAGGGACTCTTGGTATCTGCAGTTGTTAAATTTAGATATAGGCACTTTTCCTCTCCCTTCTCTTCCCCCTCTACACAAACACGCACACACACACACACACACACACACACGAATGCACATGTGTGTGTGTGTGCAAGTTCTAAAAAAAAAAAAGTATTAGTGGTTAAAAATCTCATGGAAGGTATTTCCCTTGTCCCATTCTACTCACCAAACCCTTCTTCTGCCCTATCCAACCCTTTCCGCATCCTTAAATGAGCTGTTACTCTCATTTCAAAGTTTTTGTTTTGTGCCCCATGAATATGGCGTTGCAACAGGAAACTATCACCACGTGGGGGGAGGGGGGGAGACAAACTATAAGTTTTAGGAAGATTGCCTGTTGTTGAATAACTTTGTGCTGTTGAACTGCAAAAATTCAGTGTCCATTAGCCCTCAGACTTTCCAATTCTTATCTGTGGTGAGATGGGCTGGTAATTGTTAGGTTATAGATTATACTATATAATAGCACCATCAATACATTTAGTTAAGATTGCTTTAAATAATTTTTAAAATGTAACTATTGGAATTATTTTCTGGCTTCTCCATTTATATTTAGAACATTTGAAAAGAATAAATTGGTTTTTCCCCCTGTAAAGACTCTAACAACATAATTTTAAGTGGTACAGAAGAGTTGCAAAGAAGCAATAGATATGTATACCACCCATTCAGTATCTCAAGAAGCACAGTTCATAGCTCTTTAAGATTTCACAATAGTGGTCCTAAAACCACATTCAGAATTAATGAGTCAGGAAACATTTAGTTTTGCTAATAATTCTGATTCTGTACTAAAGGACTTTTTGATATGGAAACTAAGCGTTACTAGACAACCGCATTTGGAAAAGATGTATCCTGTTAATGCAATGGAATATTACTGTGCTATAAGAAACTATAGTAAATGCAAAGAAGCAAGGAAAGACATATTAACTGATACAGTGTAATGTGAACAGAACTGGGTAACCAATAGCCACAATGATTACAAAAGTTTAACTGGAAATTTTTAAAAATTAAAATTTGAATGTTGTGAAATTACAACAACCTTGCTCTGAAGGAATTTATATTTTCCTCTCTTCTTTTGCTTAGGTAGGAGACTATGGGTGTAGAACAGTACAAGTAATGTAAAGCTTTTTCAGTGTGTTAGTTTCTCTGTACTCCCCCCCCCTTTTAAAAAATTCTTTGTCATAAAGGAACACTCTCAGAGGGAGAAAGGTCTTGGGAAGGATATATTGGGAAAAAGTTAAAGCAAAAAATTCCAATAAAATTTGTTTTAAAGAAGAAAAAAGAACATCTAACATATCAATTACTGAAGTCTGATTGTATTGTTAAATGGCTTACTTTTAAAAGCCATATATGTCACACTAAGAAATAAAGCTCTTAAATGTGCAACATTTTAGTGCTTCTCCATGTAATATTCTCTGGCATATGATTTTCTAGTATGGTCAAATTGTTATAACTAAGTTTTTCATTATATTGATCTACTATTGGTTAAATCATGACTTGTAAAATATAACAAATACACAAGGTGCATGAGAAACTTTAAATATGATAACCCTGTGAGGGTTACTTGAGTCCACTGAGACAAATTGTGCCAATTGCAGTGTGCTGCAACTACTTATCCTGCATGGTAGCATAATAGCCTCTGTAGCCTTCTAGCCTTCCAATAAGGCTATCCCCAGTGCCTCAATGTGTTTTTCAAAGGCTGTGCCAGCAGAGCATGAGTTTTCTTAGATCCTATAATGGAAGATGGTATCAAATAAAGACTCACTAACAGGTGATGCTTTTTCTCAGACACAGAAGTTCATAAAAATCAGCTATTAAGGTGTTATAGATGTTTGATGCAATGATAGTGGAGTATCTACACAAATGAAATTATAGCTGTATGAAGTATTGAAGCAAGTATTTTTGTAGTACTTTTGTTTTTATTATGACATTTAATCATAAAAGCCCTATCCTGCCTAAGTAGTTTCAGAACTTGGTGATAAACCAGGGGAACTCTAGAACTAGGTGGCACAGTGGATAGAACGCTGGGCCTGGAGTCAAGAAAGCTTCATTTGAAGTCTGGCCTCAGACGCTTACTAAGTTTGATCCACAAGTCCCTTTACCTTTATTTGCCTTACTTTTTTCAGCTTATAAATTGGCATCATAATAGCACCAACTAGGGTTGTTGGAAAGATCCAACGAGATCATATTTGTAAAAGTGCCTGGCACAAAGTGGGCAGTATATAAATGCTAATTGTTATTGTTGCTGTTATGATGATACCCTGAGGGAGCCCCTGGGATATCCTAATTTCAGAATAGGGCGGGTTCCAAATGAAAATCATACCATCCCTCCACGAATTCATTATCCCACTTTGACTCTGAGGTCTGTGGATTTGATCTGTGGAACCTGTGACCATGAGGCTGCATGTGCCCCTCTAGAGTCCTCAGGTGTAGCCCTTTGACTGACTCCAAACTTCACCAAACAAATCCCCTTAATAAAAAGATTTGTTCCAGAAAACTTGGACTCAGTCAAAAAGCCACACCCAAGGACCCCACCCCTGCATTACATGGATCTTTATAGCTGCAATCCTGCCACAGCCTTTTTTAAAAATTTGATTTGTTTATTTACTTTTAGTTTACAAGATTCAGTTCCATGATATCTTGAGTTGCAAATTTTCTTCCCTCCCCCTCCCTTCCCCACTATGGCAGCATACAATCAAATATTGGATCTGCAAATATGTTCAAATTGTTCATTAGTCTGGTTGCATAGAAGGGTTGTAACCAATGGAGTGAACAATGGAAAAAAAGAAAGAGAACCAAATATGAAAAAAACGATAGCATGTAGATTGCTTCAGTTTCCATTTAAACTCTGTTCTTTCTAGATATTTCTCTGAATGCAGATATCTCCTTCCATCCTGAGACTTGTAGAGTTGTCTTATAACTATGCGTTGCTGAGAAGAGTCCAGTTTATCAAAGTTGGTCGTCACACATACGATGTGTCTGTGATTGTGTACAAATTTTTCCTGGTTCTGCTCTTCTCACTTAGCATCAATTTATATTAGCCTCTCCAAGTGAATACGAAGACCGTCTCCTCCCCATTTCTTATAGCACAATAGTATTCCATTACATTCATATACCACAACTTGTTAAACCATTCCCCAATTGATGGACATCTTGCCACAGCCTTTTAAAGTGGAAGGACATAGGACTTTAAATCTCAGAGATTAGCAAGAAAGAACTGGTTCTACTACAGGTTGTCAGTTTTCAATAAGTCAGTGTTAAACCAATATCCAGCTACCAGATTCTGCCCCACTTCCATGGTTCCCCTCTGCCCTCTTGGCCTCCTACCTCTGGAAACTTACCTTCCCCTGGACAATGAGTCCTGGAACTTTAAATCTGTGAGTTATTTCTAACTTTTAATCTTCATCCTTGTACAGGAATCATACTTGCTCTTAGTTCCAGTTGGCTCTTCTAGTTACCTCAGTATTGGCCATTGTGGCCCCAAGTGTTGTGCCACAAAATGGACGTGCTTGCTGAAGTATATATATAGAGCTGGTGACATCCAGGTTTGGAACAAAGAGAAGAGATGACTAACATGTCAGTTATTATAAAAATTACTGTAATCTTGAGCAAGGCAGTTATATAAGATAAACCATCATTTTTCTGACACTTATCACTTCACTCCATTCAGCATTCTTCCTGACTTTTATACTAACTTCATTGGCTTAAGACTACCCTTTCACCCTGTTGCCTCCACCCTTAGATGGAATAGTCTCAGTGAGCTTTGACTTGACCTACCACAATTTGGTTTCTACTTTGTCCCCAGAAGGATTCTCTCCTTGACCACTACTGATGCACATCATCTTTTTCCCAGCACATGGCTTGGGACCTGGCATTTACAAAACTGGTTCAAGGCTTCAGGGATCATTTGTAGACTTGTACTTTCAAAGGCAGCCTAATGTGTCCCTGAGTTTCTCTCACTAAGCTAGCAGAGGGTCTCCAATGGTTCTTGGACCAGTGCAGATTTCTCAGAGACGTCTGTCCCTGGGGACTTGAAACAGCCTGACCTGAGGTGGCATTTTTGCATAGTGGGTCACACTCTACCACTGGATATAAATTTTCTTAGGTCACTGAGGAAGCTCATGACAGAGCCAGTACTGGAAGCCAGGTCTCTTGCCTTATGGTCCTTTGTTCTTTTTTACTTGAACAGGTATCACAAGTGACTCTTGCCCCTCATGTTATTCTCAAAACTGGATAGAACAAAAGCTTTCAACACTATGATTATAACCTATGCTAAGCTATAAAACTTGGTGAGGTTGAATGTTGTGATCAGCAGTTATACAGAAGACATGAATTTATTGGTTTTTAAATTGAAATTTTAGTATAAATTAAATATAATGATATTTAATCACTTAATCACATAAATTTAATCACAACAAATAGAAATTATCACATAAAATGGGAAATACAAGCCCATAACATAACATGTAAATAAATTCCTTGCATTTTGATTTTTAAAAATATGAACTTTAATGAAACTTATTTGTACTATATCCCTTTCCAGTTTTTTCCCTATCTGTACATATAAAAAGGGTTTTTTGGTTATCTTTAAAATGTAATCATAATCCATTTTTATATGTTTTCTAATTCTTCAGTCCATGTCATTTTACATATCTTATTTCTCTGTATTCATATTTTTCTTATTTAATAGTTTGATAATACTCTGTTAATATATCATATTTCATTTTGGTATTCTCCAGTCATTGGACATATAGGTTGTTTTCATTATATTTTTCTTACCTTCATTTCCTTTCTCCCCTTCAAATAAGATCTTAGATTTTTGTCAGTTTTCTTATACAATTTACTCATACTGGTAAGGTAACATTGGTGTGCTTTTTTTAATGCTACAGAATACTATAAGAATACTGCAGCAGTCAGATGCCCAAAAACAAGTGGGTAAAAACGGAAAACTTTCTTGTGCCAAAAAATAAGATTTTTTTTTTGTCTGACTTCTTCACTGTGCATATTCAGGCAAAACTGGACTTCAGGCCTATCTCTAGTCATCCTGACTAGTAATCAGGTGAAAAACTAAACCAGAACAGATTTCACTTAATCTCTTAAAAGTAAGATCTTCACATTATTGCCCTTCATGTCTTCACTTCAAGGAACAACACAAAGCTATCAGTATTCTGTTACAGATGTAAAAGAAAGGAGAGAACTGCAGTTTGATTGGAAGTTCTTTGTCACATTTTCCTATGTAGAAATGTGCTCATTGCTGGTATATGTTTATGAAAACTTAAATATTTCTACCCAAGTTTGGAAAAGTATTTGTGGTCTAGTAGGACCGTTGTCTCAAACCTAGTAAAGTAGAAAAAAAAACTCTGCCTAAGAGAAAACTAGTTGTCTTGCCTTTCAGACTCATATATATAAAATTACTACTCCTCAAAACCTCATATTTCTGTTTGCTAAACCAGACATTCTCCAAGTACAAGCATCATTATAATTTTCTCTGTCTTATGTTGCTTAATATAAATCGAAGATAATTTTACATTTCAAAAGGTCTGGGTGCTTAGATTACTTTTTTTGGGGCCTTAAATGAAGATTTGTTCTGAAGGACCTATTTAATAAATTGAAGATAAGCATATTACTTTTTCAGTTATGCCCAATGTTATTCCTTTATTGTAGGTAGCACGTAAGTAGAAATCCCCTTGCTGTTCTGCTTTCTCAGCTGCAGAGTGAGGTCATCTGGTGCCCCAGGGAGAAACCTGGATTCGGAACTAGAGGACCTCAGTTCTTTATGTTGCCTCTCTCACACAGTCACTTGACTTCAGTTATGCCCAATGTTACTCCTTTATTGTAGGTAGCACGTAAGTAGAAATCTCCTTGCTGTTCTGCTTTCTCAGCTGCAGAGGGAGGTCATCTGGTGCCCCAGGGAGAACCCTGGATTTCGAACTAGAAGACCCCAGTTCTTTATGCTCCCTCTCTCACACAGTCACTTGACTTCTCTGCACCTGTCTCAGTGTTTTCATCTGTAAAACGTGGTTTGACTAGCTGACCTAACGTCTTTTCCAAATCTAAATCTATGATTTTACAATCTTACACTCTTGCAGTCAAGACCCACTTTCTCTACTTCTAACCTTCATTTTGTCCAAGAAGTCTTAGATACCTGAGAAGCTTTTGTAGACTGTTGGATCATCTTAGTTACTTAATATGCTCCATAGGCTGGGAAATGCTTAGTGGCCATTGTGAAGGAAGCAGCTAAAGAGAGATAAGAAGTGAAGAATGGTATTTTATATTCAGTTTCTTGAATATTTTAAATTCAGTTGGAAGTAAAAAGATGAAAACACTTGTCCCTTACAAATATCTACTCCATCATGAGTAATATTTTTTTGTTCCCCAACTTGTCCAGTAGAGGCATTATTATTTCTTAGCCCTGCCCCTTACTCCACGTGATCTAGGTAAAGAGGCTGGACCTGGATTTTTTTTTAAGTCTCCAGCTTTTAATCTATGGTTATTTTCTCAGACTTCCTTACTTTTTAGAATATTTTCTCCCCACTATTTCACCAATACTGATTTAACTAGATAAAAACATGTACAAGACAAGGTACTGTGGGGGATATAAAAATGAGCTAAATATAACCCCCAGATTCATAACCTCTAAATCCTCTCCTACCAAGAATATGGATCATCTCTCAAAAGTATTCTGAAGGGGCTTTGGTTTCTTGGATAAAAAGATTACATCACATTTGTGTACCACGCGAAGATCTATAAGGCAATTCCCTCACACCAACTTTATGAGGTAGTTGAGGAATTATCCCTTTTTTGCAGATGGGGAAATTCAGAGATATTACGTAACCTGGATATAACTAAGGTGCAGAGGGCATCTGAACCAGGTTTTCCTGACTCAAGTCTAGTACTTCATGGAAGAATCTTGGAATGAGGTTAAAGTATACAGGCTCACTGAGGTGTTGGGTGAAAATACCTTAGCAGAATTTCATTTCTAATTTCCAAAGATATCAACACTAATTAAATTCAGTAAACATTTATTAAGTATCTACTGTGTTCCAGGCACTGGCAGAAGGCATTGCTAATGTTTAGAGAAAATTATAGCAAGAAATTAAAAGTTGATGTTTAGGAACTTTGGGCTTTTTATTTACCTAATAAAATCTCTCCTTCTTTTGGACTCACAGACTTCGATAGTGTTGGAGCTGGATGGGCACTAACATGTTGTGGGCATTTGAATTATTAATGAAAGGCAAGCCCAGAACTTAAGAGGATCTTGTCAAGTTATCATTGTAATGAATGAAAGATGCCTTCAGACACTTAGTTGGAAATTGATATGAGGACATGGATCCCAACTTTAAATATGATAGACTGAGGACATTTGTAATGAATAAGCCAGTAGCAGAGTAAACATCCTTAGGCCTTTTTTTCCCCAAAATTTAACATCTTAAGTCAACAAGTATTCATTAAAAGACTAAAAATTGAATGGTACTTTGTTACGTGGCTAAAATGGTACTAGTTAAGTAAAAAACTCAGAAACAATTGTCAGAATCTTAGAGAAGCCCATCTTTGATTTGATAAATAGTCTTTTGCCTTTTGATTTCTTCCTTCTCCGCAACTGCCTGGCAACAATTAATATGAAGAATTTTGAATGTTCCATACTGAGAATTTAGTATAATAAATGAAATTCTAGTGATAGGACCATAGGAGAAACCTCAGAGGTCATCTCAACCTTAGCTTACAGATGAGGAAACAAGGGGAAAAAGGGTAAATGACTTTCATAAGGTTACATAGATAATAAGTGATAAAACTGGGATTTGAAACCCGCTCCTATGACTCTAGCCTACTATTCTTTTCACTCTGCCATGGTGCTGTTTAATGAAATGGGCCTTTATTTCAGGTAGAAGTTTAGGTTCCTGAAAAGCACTACAGTTTCTCTAGGGAAATCTGATTTGTCCTCTCCCTTTTGCTCTTGGTTCAGCTTATCTGTCCTTAGTGGTCATCCAACATATACGAACTTTATGGGTTCTTCATCTGACTCCATGCCGTAGTCTGAATGATAGACATTTTTCATATGTGTACAGTTCGGCTAAACACTTCTACATGAAGCAGCATATGATAATTGGATAGAATACTGGACATGCAGTGAAAAAGACCTGGATTTAAATGCCTTTTCAGATGCTTGTTGGCTGCAGGACCTCGAACAAGTCACTTACCCTCCCTCAGCTTTAGTTTTCTCATCTATCTGGCAGCTGGTGGTACAGGGGATAGAGCTCTGGACCTGGAGTCAGGAAGATCTGGGTTCAAAGCTAGCTTCAGAAACTTACTAGCTGTGTGACCCTGAGAAGTTACTTACCTCTAGCTGCCTTAGTTTCTTCAACAGTCAAATGGGAATGGTAATAGCAACTATAACAACCATAGTCCCTACCTCCCTGAATTGTGAGGATCAAATGCGGAAATATTTGTAAAGCACCTAGCACAGTGCCTGGCACATAGTAGGCACTTAATAAACAATACTTATCACCTTTCTGTTTGCTCCCTTCATCTGTAAAATGGGTATAATTAATAATACCTATAGCACTTCTTAGGAGTGAGAATTAAATGAGATTTTGTGTGTGTGTGTGTGCGTGTGTGCATGCATGCGTACATACACACACACAGAGTGGGGGGGTATAAGAGTGTGTTTCGCACACCTTAAAGCATTATGTAAGAGTTAGCTAATTTTTATTTCATTTAAGAGGCTCTGCAGTGTTCCAGAATTTGACGTCATCAGCACAGTGTCATGGGCAAACTACAGGATCTTACCATTTATCTACTAGTTAGAAAGGCAACATGGTTGAGTGGATAGAACACCTGACTTGAAATCATGGAGACTTGTGTTAAAACCTCCCTCATGCTTATTTACCTCCCACTTTCCCCCTGGACAAAGTTATTTAACCTTAGTTCCCTGATCTGTAAAGTGGAATAATAACAGTACCTACCTATTGTTTTTAGCATCAGATGTGATAATGTATGAATTACTTTTCAAACCTTGAAGTGCTGTAAAAATTTGAGCTATTATTTCTAGAGCCTCCCTTTTCCATTTAGAATCTTTTAAAAAAAACAAACAAACCTATACATCTTTTATGAAAGTGACATGCATCTCCCTGTTTTATCCTTTATGACCATTATTCTTCTGGTTATGGCTGAGTGGCTGCAATTCATAGAATGCTAGTCTTTGAATAATTAAAGTTGTGGGTCACCCAAAGACTTGATTTCAAAAGAAACGTTGGGTGATCTCTTTATTCTAATAGGAACATCTGGAGCACCAGATGGAATATTTTAAAAGGCTGTTATAAAGGTGATGCAGAATCCTTTTACAGAGAACTCTTAAGTACATTTACTTTGTTTTTGGAACTATATCTAGAAAAAGAAAATAAATATTTATTCACTGTAAAATTACCTTAAATGTAGGAGTTCCTTTTGGAATAAGGTGGTAATAGTCCATTCGTACCCCTCCACTTCCAGTCAGTGAGTATGCATTTTTGTAGAACCTAACTATGCATGTGCCAGTAAGGGAAAAACAGTTCCTGCCCTCAAGAAGTTTGCAGTCTAATATAAGAGAAAACTTGTAAATAACTAGCTACTGCAAAAGGGGTGTGTGTGTGTGTGTGTGTGTGTGTGTGTGTGTAAAATAGGTCATCTGGGAAAGGACCTAACTTGGCATTAGGGGATGGGGGTAAGGGTATGGGTTATAGGCAAGAGAAGAACATCTGGGAAGGTGGGACTTAAGCTGGATCTTGAGAGCAGCTAGGGAAACCCGAGAGGATTGCTGAGAGGGCAGAACGTTCTAGACAGGGTCATATCCAGTACAAAGGACATGGAGATGAAAGATAAAGTACTGTGTCCTACTCAGCTGCGAGGGTGGTCTTTCTAAAGTGAAGGTTTGACTATGTCTCCCACTTGGTAGCTAAAGTCTAATACAAAGTTTTCTGTGTGTCATTTAATGTTCTTTTTAGCTTGGCTCTTCCCAACTTTCCGGTCTTTGTATTTTTAATTCCTTCCATTTTCCCTATCATCCAAATAAAATGGCTTGCTTTCACTTTCTTTAATATGACTTGATGAAGCTAGTCAAGGGGTACTGGAAAGAGACCTTCAGTTAAAGTTAAGAGCCATGGGCTCAGCCATGATGCTGTTTGTGACCCTTCCTTTGACAAATTGTTTAACCTCTCTGAGCCTCCATTTCATAATATCATAAATGAGAAGTTTAAGACTAGATTTCTTAGGATGTTTCTTACAGCTCTAAATGTAAGGTAGTATATGAGATTTGCCCACAACCTTCGCTTCCTCCCTTTCCAACCCACCCAAAGGGTTGGACCAGATTGTTCCCTTTTAGTTCTGACGGTGTATGATTTTGTTAATCTTGTGAGAAGATTTCTTTGTGTGACAAAAAATAGCCCCTGAAATACATTTTTACAAACTTAACTGGGCATGTTTTGTAAGGATGATTTTGTAATTCCTAGAATGGTGAAAGTTTTGGGTGTGTTCCCTCAGTTCACCACCAAACATAAAATACTTACTCTGTTCTTTGAATACAGTATTTGGAATTTGTATTTCTAGATCAAGATTTCTCTTTAATTATTTGCTCTCAATTTGATGCCTCTATAGCAGTCTATTCTCTGAGAAAAGAAACAAGTAATAATTAATTTTAACCAAATGTATCAGAACATACTAAGTTCATTAGCATGTTTAGAACTCAGTCTTGTGTAGGTATAAGAATGTAAAGGGCATGGGGGTAATATACTCACTTACTCTATTCATATTGTATAAACATGACTATATGTGTCCATTCCTACATGAGAAAAAAAATGGAAGTTTTGAAGTCTGTATGAGGACAAAAGTATCCAAAAATAATTTTCTCTAAATTCCAGGGTAAAGGGAGCGAGAGAGAGGGAAAAAAAAAACCTAGCATCTCTGAAATAATTCTCTTTTATATTAAACTAATATTTTCAAAAGTAGAGATGGTTTTTATCCTTTTTAAGTGTTAAGGTATGTCGCAAATATTTGATAATTGGTAGATAATTTGCTATTCATTGTTTTATTTTTTTCTCAGTTAATTGTATAAGTGGTAGAAGGAAGAATTTTGCATACAGTAATGCATCTTCTTGCTATCTTTTTTAAGGACTCCACCTTCTAGCCCTTTCAGATTATCAACTGGTGGGGGTTTTATGGCATTTACAGAATTTGTAAAGGCTTTTTAAAACTCAGTAGTTGCTACTGCCATTATTTCAACAATGGCTGTCACCACCATATTCTAGGGTCTCATTCTGTTAGCAACACCACCATTCCCACCTATAGAAAGTGCTTAGATTTGAACAAGACTGGCAGCTCATAAACATCTATCACCAAGTATGAATGAATCAGAATACGTCACTAGGTTAGGGTCCTTCATAGGCTTATGAATCTAATACAGGTATCTGAAATGGTAGCTATAAAGCTTTATTATCAAATAAAGTTTTGGGAACCTCATAAGCAGAATTACATAGAGAAAATGTAGATACATTCTTTTACCTGTTCCATAGTTTAGGAACTCATTAGGACTTAGGATACAAAGTTGTAAGAAGTCAAAGGGAAGTTGTAATACTTGGCCACTAGTTTGTTGACAGACTTTCATTTTGCTCTTCACTCTCTCTTTTTCCTGTGAGTTGTATCTTCTATAGTTACTTGACGGAATTTACAGTAAGAATTGTTCTATTAATAAAATAATTTCCTTTATAATGAATATGAATTAAATCCTAAAAATAAATGAACTAAAAATGTGACCTGAATTAAACTTGAATGAACTTTTTAAAAAAAAAAATTAAGTGCTTTCTATGGACCAAACACTGTATTCATTACTAGGGATACAAATAGAAAATTGAGACGTTCTCTACTCTTAGGGAGTTTGTTTTCTATTTGAGAGAGATAACAAAATATAGCCTCCAGTGTCTGGTGGGATCAGGGCCAGTAATGCCACTGACAAATTTTTGTTCAGAGGAATTTCATTTATGGTCCTTTTCCATCTTGGAATTTTCATTTTTATTGGAAGTAAGAAGTAATTGTCTTTTTAAAATAGGTAAGTTAATTTACCATTTGGAGTTCATGAAATCCTAGGGTCTTAAATACCTGTTGAATAGCTTCCTATTCACTTTTATCCAGCAAATATAGATAGATGTTAAGGTAACCTATGGACATTTGGTTCATCATATATATAAGAAGTAATTTCCTTAAGTGATGTGACATTGGCCCACTTGATTTCAGTGCCCAGTGCTTGCTTGGAAGGAATGGAATAGGAAAGTTTATGCAGCTTGCTTACCAACTCTGTATAAAAGTGAGATTAACCTGTACTAACTGAGAATAATCAACAATCAATGAGCAAATGTTTATTAAGCACCTGTTCTGTCCCAAGAATGGTGCTAATTGATGTAAATACAAAAAAAGACTAAGGACAGCCTCTTCCCTCAAGGAGTTTGTAAATCTAATGGGGGGACAACATGCAAATAAATATATATACAAAGCAAGCTATATATAGGATAACAAAAAAAAAAGAAGACCAGGAAGGCAGTAGAATTGATTATTGTTGTTCAGTTGTGTCTAACTCTCCGTGACTCCATTTTGGGATTTTTCTCTACAGAGATACTGGGGTGGTTTGTCATTTCTTCTCCAGTTCATTTCATAGATAAGGAATTGAGGCAAATGGGTTTAAGGGACTTGAGCAGGGTCACACATCTGATAAGTGTCTGAGGCCAGATTCAAACTCATGAAGATGTCTTCCTGCTATTAAGTGAAGTGCTCCATCCACCACATAAGCTACTTTACTAGGGTAGGGAAAGGCTACCTATAGAAGATGGGATTTTAATTGGAACTCTAAAGTAAGCCAGGGAATTCAGTAGTTGGAGTTGAGGAGAGAGGTTTTCAGGCATAGTGAACAGAGAAAATGCAGAGAGCCAAGGGATGACATGTCTTGTTTGTGGAACAGCTCAGATGTCAGTATCACTAAATTAAAGTATACCTGGTGGAGAGTAAGGTATAAGATGACTGGAAAGGTAGGAATGGAGGTAGGTTATGAAGGGTATTTTCTATTTGATCCTAGAGGTGATATAACCGTGTTAGTAACATAGCTTCAGTTTCTAAGACCTGGACACCCTGAAAGGTGGCAGAAACAATATTTTATGGATTGTAAGTAGCATCTCAAAAGAAGAAAATCTTTCTCACGTTCATTTGTTCTTACCTTTTACTTGAAAGGGTTGCATTTTCCTTGTAGAAAAGTGAGCATGCTTTCTCTCCAGATTCTTGAGTAGAAAACTCAGTAGTGATTTTTCAAAATTCAGAAAATGTGAACCAAAGTAACATTCCCTGTCCACCAGCTGAAAGCAAGGAGTCCTCCCATGCTAATCTGAATCCTGGCATTGCTACACTCATTTGAATCTTATTTTGCTAAAATGTCTTCCCAAATGATAACCAGTGCTTTTTACCCTCTAAACATTTTGTATATTTGTTTACTGTGCTAATGTTAATAAATTTGTGCCCTCAAAGATTCTAGAATTCCCCGAATGTTACAGATTTCAACATTTCCATGCCTGCCCACCCATGGAAACTCTAGTCCATGTCCTCCACCAAGGTTGCTGCAGGGTGTCCACCCAACATGTTGGAGGCCTTCCTTGCTTCTCCCAACATCACTCAGTGACCAGTGGAGTGCTCTTGCTGTCTACCTGTCGTTCTTCACTCTCACCACATGGGTAGTTCATCTTCCCTTTCTAAATAATAAATCTCTTATGAGCTTGCTGCAATGGAAAGAACAGCTGTCAAAATCTATCATCAGGATGCCTGAATTTGAATCTCCCCTCTGCTACTTATTACTTGTAATTTTGGACTAGCTGACGTACCTCTCTGACCTCAACTTCCTCATTTGTAAAATAAAAACGTTGGGCCTGATTCTGTAATTCACCTTTGGTGGGGATAGTGGGAGAGAAGTGGATGACTATTTTTGGAAGTATTTTTTATTAGTTGATTACCTGCATGATTAACATAATTTTATTTCCTGCCCTTATTTCTTTCTTGTTCCTTCACCAAAGAAGCTAAGTAAAATTTGCAAATTACTGGAAGTCTTGCAGAAAGCTAGTTGTTCATGTATTTTTCCTAAGTTTCTTAGGAAATGAAACTTTCCTACCCAAAACCAAGTGACACTGCCCCTGTCCTTGTTGAGGAAGCCAGGAAAACCAGTCTTGTGTTGGCTTTTACCATCACCATAATTACCTCATTTTCAACTGCTTTGAATGTTTTAGTGAGTAGAATGAATGTAAGCCTCCTGAGGGCATACACTAGGTCTTCACAGTACATAAAACCCCCTATATTAACTAATACAACATCATATTCATTACTTAGTCATGGCTTTTAGTGAAATTAAATTTTTTATGGAAAACCATGTTTATCAGAAACATCTGGTTTTCTATCTCTGATAACAAATATGTGGATTGTAAAAAGAGTTAACATTCCTTTTCAGCTAAACATCTGCCTGATTCTTCATTGAGACTCAGGTGGGGGCAGCAGCTGGGGAGATATTAGACTATTAGTATGGAAGTTAGTGTTTCAAATCCATCCTATCTTTATGTTGAAGTTTTTTTTTTAAATGTTAAATGGTTACTATTAAAGAACAAAAATAAATTTTGACAAGTTTTTTTTTTAATGTCAGATGAGTGCTTTGGAAGCATATATGTCCACTTGGATATATGCTTAATGTACCAACACATATTCTTCCTAATTGTTTTATCAAGAAACCCAGTTTGATAGAATCAAATTCGAAGCACTGCAAACAATTGTTTATTCAGTCTTTACCCAAATGGTCTTTTGAAGATTAATTTTTTATTTCCAACTGTGTAGTGAAATATTTGGAGTAAAGGTCATTTTAAAAATTCGTATTTTTGGTAGAGTTTTAAAAGCTGTGTTCTAGACAGTGGGGAAGAAGTCAGGCTTCCTGATTGTGCATTTTGTTAAAAGTCAAGAAACGCTGTTTTTCTTTTAAAACACAATCAAAATAAGCAGTTTGAAGAGATGGATTTAAGACAGCAAAATTGTTATATCTTAAGCTGTGTAAAAGAAGTACTGTACTATGGGCCAGAAAATGTGTATTAGTAATGGTTCGGTTAATGACTGCAAAAGCAAAATAAATACTCTACAATAAAATACTCTACAATAAGAAAAACAATAAAATACAAATTTGTATGACAGGACGTTTGGCTGGTATGGAGCATCACACCTGAGGATTTTCTCTGAGGCTGTATTGTGTTTTTCCTATAATTAAGCAGATAATTTTTATATCAACTTCATGGGTTTTCTTATTGGTTTCTTTGGATAGGGGTTTTTGTGGATGCTATTGTTACCAACAGTGTTAATGATGAATGAGCAGGGAGAAGGATTCATCAGAAATTTTGGTGGGAAATAAAGAGCATTGTGATGCTTGTTTGGAACTGGTTAAACAAAGCCTACCTTAACAATGTGTTTCATTTTTTATTGGCAGAGAAAGCAAGTTGTGCAAGATTCCACTTCTTATTGTAGAATTACATTTTGGTTAGGATAGTAAATGGAATATGAAGAGTAGATGTCATCTTCTTTTATTCTTTTAAAGTTAATTTTTAAAACTTAGTCACTATCTGTTCAGAAACAGAATACTATTAAAGGCTCCAGATTGCAGAAGTAGTGCCATTTTTTTTAGAGAGCCTTGGGGCCATCCTTTGATATATAATTGCTTTTACATCAGTCACAAGAGAAAGACAAGAATGCGCTTTCTTTGAACTTAACAGTTTGGGCAATTTTCTATAATCCAGTAAATACAAATTGTAGCTTGATTATCCATCTATGTCTGTCAAGCAAATTTTAATGGATGAATGAATGAGTCAAATCTATGCATGGAAATATACAAATGTGCAAAATATGGGTCTAATTACCAGGCTGCTGAATTTACACAAGGTCAGGTAAACAAGGCACCAGTGTAATGATTATTAATTGTTAATAATGCCTTTGGGAAAACATTCACATTTTCTCTCTGAATACCTAACAGTTTTGCCTTTCTAGTCATCTGAAATGCTATGAAATTTTCAGCTAGTTTTTCAGGTGGTGGGGGGAGGAGAGAAGGGGAACGACATTTCAAAAAAATTCTCTTTTTCTGCCTCCCCTCCATAATTGTTTATTGATTCTTTTGATGCAAAAAGCAAATTGAAACATTTTTAGCAGGGTACTAATAATCACAGTTTAAGCAGGATGGTGAAAAAATTAACACACTGTAATACACACAAACATACACACAGAGCAGAATAAAAATGTCTGCTGTCCTGTTTTCATGAAAAAGAAGAGAATACCCCCTTCCCATCCTCCGCTGTCTTTTTGAAGATAATCTACATTCTAAAACACAAAACCAAGGTGGTAATAAAGAAGAGGAAATCAAAGTGGGCTTTTTTCCCCTCTATTTACCATGGTAAGTCAACATTTGACTCTATCTTGCTAGTCTATAGAAATGGTGTTAGTAGAAGAGTAATATCAATGAATACGTTCTCTTAGACATGCCCAAGGGCTGAAATAATTGAGGGAGTACTTGCTGAGGTTTTTCTTAGTTCACTAACTCTGATCATTGCTCAGTTTTTATAACTCGGCTGCCATTATAGACTCCATGTATCTTGAAGATCTCCTTTTCATAGCTTTGATCCTAAAGTCATGAAATGTAGAACCAATGTGTTTTTCATAGGTCGTCCAGCCTAACCCATTACTTTGAAGGAAAATTATCTTTATGCTGTTGCCTTGAATGCATTTAGAAAGCGTTATGCATTAATGATGTTTCCCCAGCATCTTTTGTTTATAGAACTGTACTCTTTCTACTTTTTTTCTGGAAGGTTTTCTCCTACCCTAATCCAAACTTTTCTTCCTTTAGATGTGAACCACTACCCCCTGCTGTGCAACTGTATTTAACATGTAATAAACATTTATCTTTTGTTGTCAGTTATTTGAGAGCAACTATCATTTCCCATTTTCTTTTTTTAAAAGCTCTATATAGTTGAAGTTTTAATACTTTTTAATTTCCTCAAATTTTATTTGCACATTTTATTGGAATTTTTACTTTTCTGAATCCTTTCTGTTTTAACCACATTTCTTAATGGAGAACAGTAAGAGACCTTTGAGGTCATTTAATCCAACTCACTCATTTTCACATTTGATGAAATTCTGGCCTGGGGAGTTTAAGATTTGAACCTAGGACTTCTGAATTCAAAGCCAACTGCGTCTTACACTGAGATTTTTTTTTGTCCTAGTCCTTATTATTTTTACATACAGCTATAAGATAAATAGCAAATCCATTTAGTTTCTTAGTCCATTCTCAGTTACTTTGTGTTTATTCTTTATTTAATTACATATGCTCTTGTTCTTTCCCTTTCAGAGGCTTATGTTCCTTGTGAGTTGAAAGAGTTTCATTCTTGGTATTTATATTCCTAGCACTTCACACCATGCCTGGAACTTTGTAGATACTCCATAAATGCTGGTTGATAAGGAAAATAGTATTGTTAAATGAAATGTACAAATAAGTCCAGTTTCGTTAGCCTGAAATTTAGGGCCCTTTCCAAATTGGATCAGGCTACTCTTTCAGATTATCTCCTAGATAGTTGCATGCAAAATTGTATACTTAGGTCAAATAAAGATGCTGCTGTGTAGCTCTGCATTGTATTTTCCCACCTCCATACCATTGTGTATTGTTGGTCTTTTTGCTGTAATCCTTGCTACCCTTTTCTCACCTTAAGCTATAGAAATTCTTCAGGGCTGAGCTCAAATTCCAGTGCCATTTTGGATGAGTCAGAAAGGGTTAAGCCTTTTTTTGATGACTACAGCGACAAGTAACTCTTCCTTTATGTGCCTATGGCATGTTGGTGGCATGTTGGCGATGCCTTTTTTTTTTGTATTTATTACATGTTGACTTGTATTGTATCTGCAATTCATTTATTCATCTAGCAAATATTTAACTCCATACTTGATTCTAACCTCCTTTAGGATAGGGACCATATTGTATGCCTATTTTAGATTCCCCTCAGCACTTAATATAAGACTTTGCCCATAGTGGATCCTTCACAAGTGTTTTTGAATTTAAAAAAAAATACATTATCTTCATAGCCCTTCATCTCTAAATCTTTTATCAAAATAATAAAATTGAAAGAGTTGTTTTTCACCTATTTCTTCTGCCTGTCTTCTAATGCTAATTTTCACATTAAAATAACCAAGTAGTTAATAATGGAAGAAAGCAGCCAGAAACCCGGATATTCCAAAACAATTAATTAACTGTTTATTTCTGCACCAGCCATACGCTATTACTATATACTACAAATATTTTTTTAACTTTGCTGTGGTTATATTTGTTAATATTTTGGTGCTTGAGTGTCATAATTCACATTTAAACAATTGTCTTTGTGTAATTCGTAATTCCATCCCTTAATTGTATAGTATAGCCAGTATTTATTCATGTGAGCTGTTGTTCACATTTATAAAGCACTTTGAAGTTTAAAGGTTGCTTATTTTTTTGAGCAACCTTCTAACATAGGTAGAAAAAGTATTATTGTCCCCATTTTACAGATGAGAAAATGAACAGCTTAGAAAGGTTAACTTGCCCAGAGTCACATGGTTTTTAAGTGTCAGGTCCAGGACTCTGAGGCCTTTCAGATTCCAAGTCTAGTGCTCTTTCTTCTACATGATTCCCATATTTTTTGTTGCTCAGCACAGTCAGAGAAACTATTAAAATGCCAGACAAAATAGCAAGCGTAGCCTTCTTACTGGGGGAAGAATTTCAACATTAAAGCAGATTCCAAAGCTGAACCATTTGCCTTATAATCTCGTTCCTTAGTAAACCTAAAGTCCGGCTCCAAACTTGTGCCAGACCGAGCCGCTTTTGTGTTTTTATTTATACAGGTTTTTGTATTCTTTGTTATTTGCCTTTGATAACTTTTCATAAGTCAGAAAAGTTTGCAAGCTAGACTTTGGCTTCTATAACTTTATAGAAAATAAGCTGGTTTTGCAGGTTCCCCTGCTTTGTTATTTGTAAGAAAGATGTAATTGCCTTAAAAGAGGAGAAGAGTTATTCATGAGGTATTTTCAGTCTTCAAGAATCAATAATATAAAAAATGAAGAACAATCATCCCCCCCAACTCAGGAATGAAAAGGATTTTGATTACACCACGGATTTGAACTAAACAGCTAATATACAGGACGATATAGATAGTAGGGGAGATCTAAAGATTAAAAAAAGTGATCTATTTATGTATTTGAAGTTTTCTCCTTATCAACTTTCACGCATATTGATAAGTTCAACCTATTTTTACAAATAGTTGCTAATGCTATAATGCGTTTTCCCATACCTTCCATTTGAAATTTTTACTGTTATTGATTGAAGATTCAATTGAGAAATGTGTTTAGAACCCTGTTTCTGTGGTAATCATAGAAGTCAGTGGGAAGACAAGAAAATTGTATTGAAAGAAATTGTGTGCGTGTGTTTTGTGTTTCAGCATAGATTATCTCTGCCAAAATAATAGCTGTCATTTTGTTCTTGTTATATTAGTGGCCTGTAGCTTACCAATACATCTTCTGCCTTAGTTTTGCATTTGTCCATGTTTATTGCTGCCAGAAAAAGACTTTTTAAAAAATTATGTCCAAATTCAAATGAATTTCATGCTGATAAATTAATTTTAATTTCTTTAAATTAAGAATCCTGAATTATGACCCTAGTTCTTCACCCTGGAATTGAAACAACAGATCTTAACATTCACTGACTTTGAAACTTCAGTTCTGTTTAGAATTTCATATCATGCCCATCACAGGGGGAAAAAGATAGAAAATGTATACACTGAGCCTATAGGACTTCCTGCAGTGCTTATTAATCCTTTATGGATCATTTGAAATGTTTCTAGTTTATTTAAGCTTTGCTGCTTGTATCAGATTGTTCCTGCAAAAAAAAAGAAAAAGTGATCATGCTTTGAATTTTTAAAAATGATCTCACTTTCAGGCAAAAGCACTTTTTTGCTCCATTAGAGTTGAATTTGCCAAAAACTCTTATGTCGCATTAACACAAGCTTTACTGGGTAGATAAACGTGTTGTGTTCAAAGGCTGACTTGAACTTTACCAAACTGCATATTAAGATTTTGTCCTTATGCTATTTATCTCTTGGATGGATTTTCTAGGTAAAGTAGAATAGCCTAACCAATATGCTGACTTTAATGATGGGATGCTTTTTTTTTTAATTAGAAAATAAAGATATGAATTATTACTTAATTGTTGAATTTAGAGCTAAAAATGCAGGAAAATATTTTGTAAAGCTGAAACTTATTTTTCACACACATAGTATGAATGTTTCAACAAAATTTGATTTGGTTGATTTCTTCAATATAGCCTAATGGTTTCTGAAATATTTAAGCAGATATAATTTTCACTTTATAAGGTGATGGTTATATAGGAAGATCAAAAGGTAATAATTCAGTATTTTCTTACAGATTTTAGCAACTGTTTTATCTGATTTTTGTAAAATATTTAATTTATCTGTGCTGTCTTTTCCACTTTGAACATACTTTAATTAATACATATTCTCTTGTTTTCTCTTTAGATTGTTTTGATATGGTTTCAGTATTTGAATTAGATTTTAGGATGGAACTAATTTTTCCAATGACTGTGTCTTGTGTGCTCCAATGCCTATTTTGGTATTGACATTCTTAGAAAATGGAAGTCATTTGAATTATGTAACTTGTAATTGCTTTATACAGCTGTAAGAATCAGGTCTTTCCCTTGAGTCTCAATTACAACTACTAGCCTTGAGGTTTTAATTTAATATGTTTTAGCTTCACAATATACACTGCTAACTTTCAACTTCCATTAGAGGTTAGGTTGTTTTTTTTTTAAAGCACATGAACCCATCAATAAAGTAGAAAATCATATTTTTTTTTATCTAGAGAGTAATATCTTTATTCTCCATTTCCTTAAAGAGGTAATTTACATTAATCTTATAATGAATTCAAAAAGTAATTATTTTTTAAATGACAGTGAACATAAATCTGAATGTAGAGCTAAAATCATATGTTAGTTGTTGAATCACTGGGGCCTTTAATAAGAAAGAAAATACATTTCAGCAAAGTATTTCTTTAAAATTGAAAGCACCAGAAATTGTATATGCCCAGGGAAAAGAGGATCTTTTATCTAGTAGGTAGAAGTGAAACATTTAACAGTTGTCTAAAGCATGTAGCAAGTTATTTGAATAACCCAATTTACCAGTTGTGTAACAAATAGTAGTTGGGATCTCTTGATAAGATATGCTTGAAAAATATGTGATAACCTAGACTTGTAAAAATCCATCCTGAACTTATTTTTTGTTAATTCACTTTATTCTTGTCTCCTAGTATTCCTGTGACCTTTCAGAAATGTGTATTTCATATTTTGTGCTGTGCAAAAGCTGCACCTTGACTTGCTTAGAATAAAGCAGTTGAATTACATACATAATGGTAGTTTTCTGTGGCATTCAGTTCTAGTTCAGGCTTACTTTGAGCATACGAAATTTATAAGTGAAATGTTTTTAATGTGGTATAGGTTAGGGATAGGGTTAAATGGGATTCGACTTATTTTCATGGATGAAAAGGAAGAACCATTTGTGTTGTGAAGAGGGGAATTGTGCCTTCAGTTATCCTTTGGCCAATCCAGTTGATGTACTGTAGTTTTGGATGTTTTTATAATTGAGTTATATGCTTCTGAAATATTTATTACATTCACCGTTTTTTCTTTGCAATTGCATACTTAGATTCTTCCTGTAATAAGTTAGAGTTCTTCCTGTTACTCGACCAGTGTGACTGAAAAATTGACCTCAGTTGAATAATTTGAGAGGATCAGTTTCCATATCATTTAATCACAAAATCATAGGACTGGAATGAGCCTTGAGAAGAGGAAGCGTTTGGCCTGTTCCTGTCCCAGAGATTTCTCTGAAGCTCCCATCCAGTTCTCCTATTCCCAACAGAGTTGATTATTGAGAAGGGAGTAAGAGATAGAAACTCCTTACTATAAACTGTAGGCATGCCCCACATCATCATCTAGCTTCCGCATTTCTCTCTTCACTTCCATCTTTGACTGTATCTTGTTTACATGGTATATACATAATCATTTCATGTTCATTTTCCTGAAATAAATCACAAATATATTAGATTCATTGCACCTTAGATTTTAAGCTCATAAAAAGAAATGACCTAGTACTAATATCATTTTGCATTTGTATGAGATTTGACAGTTTACAAAGTACTTTCATTCAGATTGTCTTATGTCATCTTTTTCTTGTTCCTGTGACATAGCAAAGACATGTATTATTGTCATCTCCATTTTATAGAGAGTGAAACTAGCATCAGCTTTGGATAGGCTAAATGACACGAAATCTAAGTCATAGTCATAGACTTAGAATTAGAGGTGAACTTAAAATTTAATCTATTCCAAGCCTCCAACTTAAAGATGAGAAAATTAAGGCCAAAACTGGTAAAGTGACTTTGTCAGGGCCACACAAATAGTATTTGGCAAAGCAAGAGGGGGGAGGTACTCTTAAGTCTTTGGATTTCTATAGTTTGGCATTAGATATACTATACCACACTGCTTCCTCACTACTACATTTCTTTCATTTCATCTCTATAACATGTTTAACATAATTTAACTTAAAACATAACATAGTCTGGCACTGTGCAGCAGACCCTTATTGTTCTCAAAGACATGAAATTATATGAATTCTATTTGTCCATTTCCTTTTCTCTTTTTCTCCTCCTCCCACATGAGAGGGTTAGGAATTGAACAGCGAGACATTTGAGCTGACCTGGACATGCAATTGCCAAAGACTGGTGTGGCCTAAATTAAAAAAAGGGGCTTTTCTTAGCTCCCTAAATATCCTGCTATGGTCTATCTCACTGTTTCATTTCTCCTCTTTGGTGGCAGCATTAGGGCTTTGTAAGACTAGAAGGTCATCTTTTGAAGAAGCATAGAAAGTTAGCATATCAAACTGAGTATTTTAATACACAAATGCAGAAAGTCTTCAGTATGTCAAAGCCTCTTGTAAAATTATTTTTTTACACGGGGAATCTAGAATAAACTGAGACTCCACAGAAAATAAAGAAACATGCTTTTTGCTAGAGTATGTTTTGCCATATGTTTGTTACTTTGGTGTTTTTAAAGTGATAGTTGAAGTGATGATATAAAACTTGTCTAGCAAGCAGTCGTCTTGATAATCTTTTTGAAGGCTTCAGAGAACATTGTGGATTTTTATTTATATTTTTTTCCCTGTCTTGTTAGGTTTTCCATATCAACTCTCTGGCCAAATAGCCAGTAGTAAGTTCTGTGGTGTTCCCAACAAACCCAGTCTTCATTGTATATATTCTTTACTCCAGGGAGTTTAAGAAGTAAATACTGAAGCAAGTTAATTTACTTTCTATGACAGCAATTTGCCCAAAAGATGATATTGACTTGTAATAGCTGGGACCGTCTGAGTATATTTCCAAGAAAAGATGATTAAATAGAGACTTAGGAGAATCACCTACATCAGTGGGTCTTGTCATATGCCTGATCACTAAACCCTCAGGACTTCTGGACCTCTTCATCCCACAGCTGCTTCCTGTAACTGAACCCTCAAATATGTGTTGTCTTTATCAATTAGAATGTAAACTCTTTGAGAACAGGGACTATTTTGCATATTCTATTTGTATCTCCAGTACTTAGCACAATGTTTGGCCTGATGTAAGCACTTAATAACTGCTTTTAGTTTTTATTCATTTATTCCATCTTTTAGTTCTATTCATCCTTCATCTGGCTACCATATATCCCCATACTTTACAATGTCATGGAACCTCAAAGTTGAAAGGGAGCTCCAAGGCCATCTATTCCGATCTATACTTGAACAGAAATCTCCTAAACAGTATTTCCAACCAGAAGTTTTCTAGAATGTCTTGGAAGACCTCCAGTAAGAGTTGGGGGTGGGTGTTCTTCCAAGGTAACCCATTCCACTTTTAGACATCCATTGTTAGCAAGTTTTCCATTCCACCAAGCTTAAGCCTGTCTTTCTGCAACTTCTACCCTCTGTTCTCCTATCTGGCACCAAGTAGAATAAATCCAATCCCTATTCCAAATATAACTTTTCAAATTACTGAAAACTTCTATGAAGTCCCCATTGAGCCTTCTTCTCCCTAGACTAATAAAGATCCCTAATTCCTTCAGCTAACTCTGATATGTCATATTCTTGAGGCCCCTCAGCATCCATCCTGTTTGCACTATGGATAAGCTCCAGCTTGTCAAAGACCTTCCCAAAATGTATGGCCAAAACTGAACATAATATTCCAGATGTGATGTGACTAGAACAGAACTAACGTCTCCTTTGTTCATGACACTTTTGCTCTCAATGCATCTTAAAATTACATTAGTCTTTTTGGTTGCCATGTTGTACTATTCCTTCATTTTGAGCTTGATATTCTCTCAGAGTCCCAGATCTTTTTCATATACACTGTTATCTTACTATGTCTCTCTCATTTTTCCCTTGTGATATTGAAAGTTTGAACCCAAGTTCAGAACTTTGTACTATCCCTGTTGAATTTCATCTTACTAGATTCAGCTCATCATTCTAATTTTTGGAGATCATTTTGGCACCTGACTTGTGTCATCTATCCTTTATCTATCCTTTCCAGCTTTAGATCATCTACAGATTTGCTAAGTATGCCTCTATGACTTTATCCTAAAATGTTAAATAACTCAGGACCAGGGATAGATGCTTAGGACACTGCACTGGAGATCTTCAATGGACTATTCACCTGAGGCTTTAGTCTGGTGTGTTCTGTTCTTGGTGAATAATAGCCAGCTAACAATGATCACTCTCTCTAGAGGTTCTCTATGTTCAGATACTCAAAAGTTTTACCAGGAATAGAGTTAAGCTCACTGGCTTTTAGTTTACAAACTTACCTGCTTTCCATTTTTAAAAACTGTAACATTTGCTGTGCTCTGGTTCTGTGATTTCTTTCCTATTCTCAATAGTCTTTGAAATTATTGATAGTAGTTTGGTAATCTCATTTCCCCAGTTCTTGTAATACCCTGGAGGTGTAATTCATCCAGTTCTTAGTTGTTGAGGTTCTAGCTCTGGGAACCCCCTTGAGCTCTCCTTGAATCTTCCCACATGAGATATTTGCCTGAGGCCATAAGCCTTTCATTATAGCTGGGCCCAAATCTGTTACTAGCCCAGTCTTTCCATTGTCCAGCTACTCAGCACCCTTGTTCCTCCCAAAATATCTATACTCAAATCTGTTACCCTTAAACTAGCCTAGCCCTTCATTGTCTGTCATCTCCAGGTAGCCCCCAGCTATTTCCCACCCTTAATCTCTCATTATTGGAGTCTGATCTTATTTGACTCCTCCTCAAGACCCTCCCCAAACTCCTCCTCTGGACCACCGCTAGATTCTGCCCACAACCTTTCTCTGTATAAAGCTCCATCTTGCCTCCATAACAGGAATTATCTAGCAAAGACTCACTCTGTGTCAGATGATTCTGGCCTGCTTGTCCAATACAAGAGTCACAGATACCTAGGCTCCTTAAGAGTCTACCTATTGTGGCGTATCTTTAATAAACTTTGCTTTACTTTGGCTAAGAGAAGACTTGAGTCAAATTCATTCAGCAGGACTCAGTGTGTTGGTATTCTGGGGTCTCGAGCACCCCTAAACCTCAACATTTTGTGGTTCCCTGACTTCTACATTAGTGACTTGAACTAACTGAAGGTAGTTAGGGGTTCTCTTGCTCACATAGTGTCCTTTTTGAAGATAGAAGTTGCTAAATAATTTTGCTTGACTGTCCTCAGTAAAGCCATGAATTCATTAATATGAACTTTCCTTCCACTGATTCAGATCACATCTAAGCCTCTGTAGAGTTTAGTGAGGTGATGCTACAACCCCATTACCTGTTGACTTACTGTCTGATTATAAGACTCCCTACACTTTGCCTGAACTTGTGCTTCATTACCAATAGCCTTCATGAAATGTCTGTCACCTCCCAGCCTTGATAAAGCTTTTCTGAGTTGCCTCACTACTCCCAAGGATAAAGAAGGCTTTTTCTCCTGCCTACAAATGGCCCCAAACATTTCTACTAGGAAGAATTATTGAATAAGAATGATAATGGATTGTGGAAAGTCAGCAATTGCACAGGTAAATCCATATAAATAGCAACAAAGAATGAAAAGAATTTTTACTGGAGGTATTCTTTGTCAGGTGTACTTATGTACCTATTGTGTATTTACATTTAGAAAGTTGTGGGTAAATTGTGAGAGCTCATTTTTTAAATTTAAATGCCTTTTGCAATAAGTATGAGGAAACTGAGGATTTTTGAAAAGTATAGGTTTAATGAAGGGAGAGATATAATTAGAGAAGGAGGTCTAATTTCAGAGGAGAATAAAATTAGCAAAGTGATCTTTTAAGAACAATAGTCCAAAAATCTTTGTGGCAACTCTTTTAGTGTATTTAAATGGTATCCCCAGGAATTACCCACTTGATATTCTTAAGTTAAATCCAACACTAATGTTGAATTTTTTCCACTTTCAGGCCAAATGTCTCAACAGCATTTTTTTCTGGCTTTAAAAGCTTGTTTTTCAATTAAAAGAATATCTCAGAGAAAGTATTAGTAAGAAACTGTATTCTGAATGATGAAAATTCCAATGAATGTTTTCCAAGTGATACATTTACTGGCAAATGAACTCATCAGCCTACTTAGATATTAAAAAGAAATGTGCAGAAGATGAAAGGGAGACCAGGAAGCAGGATATGAATTCAAGAGTCACAGAATCTTAGAATGGAAAGAACCTTAGCAACTGTCTAGTCCAACCAATAGGAAAACAAAGTCTGCAAAATACTTGACCATTGATCATCCAACCACTGCATGATGACCTTTAAGGAGCAGGACTCCTGCTCTCTATGACCTCTATAGCAGGTCATTGTGCTTTTGGACAGTTTAAATTGTTAGGAAGCTTTTTGTGATGTAAGTCTAAATTTGCTTCTTTGCAAAGGGTGCAGCATAATCTTGTGAAAATAGTGTCAGGAATTTTAAAACTCAGAGTGATATGAGGCTGGTGAGAGGATCTGAAAATCTTTTTAAAGGGTCTTTGTTGTTGTTAATGTTTTTGTTGCTATTGCTTAGCATTATTGGGAGAAAAGAGAGGATTGGGAGAAAGCTGGGACAATGATAACTGACAAAAGAGAGAAGGCAAAGCTCCTCAATCCTTACTTTGTTTTTATTTTCTCTTTAAAAAAGAATTACTTCAATACTGCAAATGACAAAATAGAAGTGACTGACTTGAAGTTGACACTCAAGATAAGTAAGAAAATAGAGAGCACCTAGGCTGCCTCTGATGAATTCAAGATGGCTCATGCAGATGAACTATCCTTGGGTACCAGAAGAACCAGCAGATATCATTGTTGAACCACTGTCAGTGATGTTTGAAAGATCATTGGAAAGGGAAGCGTCACCACAAGATTAGAGAATGGCCAGTGTCCCAGTTTTCAAAAAGAAGAGAGTAGTCAATAAGTTATTTAGGCCATTGAACTTTCTTTCAATTCCTGGGACCTTCTTAAAAAGATAATTGAAGAGATAGTTGGCTGACTTCTAAAAAGGGAAGCAGTGATTTTAAAGAACTGGTAAGGCTTTATCAAAAAAAGGCTATGCCAGACTAACCTCATATCCCTTTTTTTTGATGGGATTAATAAACTAATAAATGAGAGTAATGCTGTAGTATAATTTACTTGAATTTTGGCAAAGGTTTAGATAAAGTATTTTGCTATTCTTGGTAAGAAGATAGGTATGGATTAGACGATATTATAGTCAGATAGGTTCAGCACTGGTTGGGTGGCAAGACTTTAAATAGTTGTTAATGGTTCTGTGTCACCATGTCAGGAGAGAGATCTCTAGTGGATTACCCCAAGAATACAGCTCTGTGTTGTTCACCACTTTTATCAGACTTGGATAAATAATTGAGTTTGCTGATGAAACAAAACTGGAAAGGATAGCTAACACTCTGGATTACAGAGACAGAATCCAAAAGGATCTTGTAGATCATTATTGGGCTGAATCTAGTAAAATGAAATTCACTAGGAATTAGCAATCTCTGCAAACTCGCTATGAGTCATCAGTGTGATGTGGTAGCCCCCCAAAAAGCTAGCTTTCAGGATTGGGGAGGTGATGATCCCATTGTATTGTGTCCTAATCAGATCTCATCAATAATATTATGTTCAGTTCTGGGCACCACAGTTTAAGAAGGACATCGATAAACTGGAAAATGCCTAGAAGAGAGCAACCAAGGTGGTAAAAGGCCTTTGTCCATGACATATAAGGATCAATTAAAGTAAATGGGTACAGTTAGCCTGGAGAAAAGAAGATTCAGGAAGGACTTGGTAGCTGTCTTCAGATATTAGAAAAACTCTCATGCAGAGAAAAAAATTACACTTATTCTCTTTGTCTTATGAAGGCAAAACCAAAAATAATATATGGAAGTTACAGAGAGACAATTTAGGCTTGCTATCAGGACTAGACCTTTGTAGGAGATCTTCAGGCAAGAACTAGATAACCACTTGTTAGTTGCATCAGAACAAGAATCCCTTTTGGGTATGAGTTGGAATAGATGACCTCAGAGCTGCCTTCCAGCTCTCAAATTTTGATAGCATGAATGGAATAGAAAATCTGAGAGAGGGTATGAATGACCTTTCAGATATTTTCCATCTCTTAATTTTTTTAATGAGCTAGATTAGCAATCCTGTGACTCCTGCTGTTGAGAATCATGGGGGAGAGGGGAAAGGAATAATGTCTTGTTTATTAGGGGAAAGAATTATGATAATTGACAAATGATTATGTGGTATATATTTTTTAAAAGTTTAACTTAGCCACTTATTTTATAGTCAGTCAACGAACATTGATTAAGTCCTTTCTGCACTGTACTAAGTAAGTAAGGAAATAGAGAAATAAAGGCAAAAACTCAGTCACTGTCCTCAGGAGTTTACATTCTAAAACTGGCAGTTGGGGGAGGGGAATAAGTGACCAAGAAGGGCCTCCTTGAAGGTGGGAGGGAGAACACTTCAGAAATGGAAGGTGGCCAGTGAAGAGGGATGGAATCATGAGATACAAGTGTTGTATTTGAGAAATAGCAAGTATGCCAATATAGTTGGGTCACGGAAAAATAGAAATAGCTAGTATTTATATAATGCTTTAAGGCTTACAAAGCACTACACATATGTTATCTCATTTGAATACATGGAGGGGGAGTGCAGGATAGGAAAACTAGAAAGATAGGAAGAGACGAGGTTGAGAAGAGCTTTAATTACCAAACCTGGGGTTTTATGTGTGGTCCTGGAGGTAATAGGGAGCCAGTTAGAGTTTATTGAGCATTAGGGAATGACCTATATTTTAGGAAAATCACTTTGGCAGCTGAGAGAAAATAGATAAGAGCGGGAAAAGATGTGAGGCAAGGAGACCATCCAGAAGGCTATCGTAATAGTCAGGACATGAACTCATTGGGGGTAATGGCTGTGTGAAAGTTAGTGCTGGAGATCTAGAGAAAATCTGATTTTAGAAATTTCATTTATAAAGAGGTAGAGAATTTGGAGTTCAGACATTGAACCATGAAGGTGATTTAGTGATTGAACTGAGATCATTCAACCTAAAGAGAAAGTTGAGAGATGATTTAATAGCATTCTTCAAATAAAGTATATAAAACAGTTTATTACTTAGAGAATAATAACAAAATTTTTCTTTACAAAAATATTAAAAGGAAACGGGCATAAACTAGAATAGGGCAAATTTAAGGGTAAAGATTTGCTAATAGTGAAAGAAGTTAAGACCTAGAGTGAATTACAAAATATTTAATTACTCATCTCTAATTACTAATTGAAGTAAAATTTCTCTTAGGCCCCCTAGCTAATAAAAAATGACATTATTAAAAGTATAAAAATGTTGTTCACTGATATTTTGTACTTTGGAATTTTCAAAACCTTTATTCATTTGAGCCCCCACGTCAATCCAAATGAGTAGGTTATACAAGTATCAGTTATTATTAGTGTTATTGTGGTTGTCATTTGAGGAATTTGAGACTCCGGGAGGTCAAGTGGCTTGTCCACGATCACTTGATAAATGCCTACGGTAACATCTGCATCTGAATTGTCTTGATTCCAATGCTACCCTTCGATCTTGCCACACCATATGAGAAGAAAAATTTCAAGTTTCACTAAGGAAATTGACCCTTATTTGGAGGTAGGTGTCCTTCCTTTTCGTTTTTTACTTGTGACACTGACCTGATACAGCAAAATGGCATTTGATGCCAATATCTGATAATAGATACAAAGATTCCACATCATATACATTATTTCCTTAAAATATTTTTCTTCACTCGGCTCTTGTCAGTTCAAAATGTAGTCCAGTGTGTGGCAGACCATATATGATAAATCATGTATATATTTGGCAGTGTTGTAGGTTTCCTCAGTTTCATATGTGTTTCAAGAATTCTAATTGGAGTGTACTTGTCAGCTTTTTTTACTCTAAGGTTTTAGATATGGGAAGTATTTAGCTTGGATAGAGTAATGTTGGTCATCAGGCTGATTTGCAAGCATTAATTTTCAGACAAATGACTCGGTGAGCCATGACCCCATTTTTATAGAATTGGGAACCAAGATGGAATGTGAAATATACATTGACAAATGAGAGCTGTTAAAAGATAATGGTTTTACCTTAGGTTGTTTTTTCCTTTCTTGTCATAGACCACAGCAACTATACTTTCTTCATGTTAGAACATTAATACTTAGAACTTTAGTTTGGTTAAGTTGTGAACCTTGCTTATCTTTTTGGAAATGTGCAGCTCCTTTGACAATAAGTAGTAATATTCCTGTTGTGTTATAAGTTGGCATAAAAAATTTGATTGTTCAGAACTTAAGGAAAATCCTTCAGGTTGTTTAGGGGGCCTGACTTTCCTTTACTGCTACTTTAACAAAATTGGAGATGAGAAGGAAGGCCTACTTTCAAGGAGCTGTATTTGTTAGAGCTTTAGTAGAAGTCCTTCTCTTTTCCTGGCACCCAGATTATACCTTTCAGATAAGAGTAGTTTCCATTTTCTTTGAGCAGAAACTCTGAATTAGGACAGAATTCAGGCCACCCCATAAAAAAGTTTATTTAAAATAGAGCCTATCAATCTTATCTATTATTGCAAAATAAAATAACTAGCTTGTAACCATTAGTTACATTTATCTGTAAAATTGGTATCCTGTTTATTTGTTAGATTATTTTTATCTGCTAAATAGATTGAGATTTCTGTATAGATTTTTAGGTAGCTAACATACAATTTAAAAAAATTTTTAATTGATTATTATACAAGCATTAGCATGAGTTTTTAATACCTGGGGTAGTACCTTCCCTTAGGTGGTACTACTAAGTTTCCTCAACAGCAAGCAAATGTAATCCAGTAGCTATTTCAGTTGAAGTATTATCAATAATTTATTTAAAGGAGAATTTTTTTTATTGTTTCTATTTCCTCCTCTGATGTTATGATACATAGAAATTATGAAACTTCATCTCTGGACATAGACTTACTTACCTTATACGACCAAGATGAGAGAAGTTGCTTTTCTGCAAAACTAAATAGTTTCTACTTAATTGTCTGCTACAGAACAGCTGCTGATACCAGAAAAATGCCGTCTCATCATTGGGCCCGTTGTGTCCACAAGAAGCAGACAGAATGACTGTAGCTACCCTGTCTGCTTTGGCACTCTCCCTTTTTCTCTCTCTCTCTCTACGGTTTTCAGTGTGATGAAGAGCAGGAGAACAATATTCTGTAATTAAGGATTCCATTAAGTTGAAGAAAAGAGCAAATGGGGGATGTTTGTTCTCCGAGCTGAAAAAATTTGTCTGGGGTAGGGGGATATAGTGCTAGTGGTGTAGGGAGAGGTGGGTGGAGAGACGAAGTCAGGGCTGTTTGTTGAATATACTGTTAAGGACTGTTACCATCCTAATTAATCAAGTTAGAAATTACAGCTGTAGTCGGTTTCCCCCCAATTCTTGTTATCAATTTTCTTCTCTTTTGAGACAAAGCAAATATAAATTTTGTGTTCATTTGTCATTCGTTCTTTGACTTCAGCATCTCTGAAAATAACAATGTAGCACAAAAGACCAGTATTTACCTAGTTGTAATGTGGGTTGCCATGGTGTTTTGCAAATTATTGCAATTATGTTCACCATGCGAGTCGCCCTTGGTAACTGGCGAAAAAACTGATAATCCTGTTTTGAACAAAAGGTCAAATTGCTGAATAGAAAGTCTTGATTAACTAAAAGATGTACAAAGTGGAATTATTTCCTACCATTCAGAAATAGTTCTTGATCGGGTTTGGGGGAGGGGGTGAGTAAGTACATCTGATTACTGAAGTACAAAGCATTGAAAGGATGTTGTCTTGAGCCTTTCATGTAGTCTTAATGGTGGCTTTTTTGTCAAATTTACCCATTTGCGGCATTGAAAGAGGCAGCTGCATTTAAGCTGGAGAGATGGTGCTTTTTCAAGAGTTCAGTGCATGAAAAGTTCTCAGCAGTATCTGCAGTTTACTAGTAGCCCCTGGTCTATTAAAACTGATGTGCTGCATTTGAGCCCATTGCTCTCAGTACTTGTGAAACCCTCTGGCTGATGATCTAATAAAGTGCTCTTACTGGGCAATCTCTGATCAGCTACTTAAAAAGGAGGTCTGGGGTGGGGGGTGGGGAAGGTAAGCTAGGGAGAGAAGGGGGAGAAAAACCTCATATGCGATCAACTTGAGTGTAGGCAAGAAAGGAAACATGAGTGGCTAAACTGAAAGGATTTGTCACGTTATGATGATAATTTGTATCTAAGCAATTCATATTTCATTTTTTTTCTTGTTTTGGTGTCCGAAGATCACTCAGCATATGCAGTGACAGCACTAGCTGAGTGGGAAGCCTAATTTTGGGGAAATTTTATCAGATGCTAAGAATATTTTTTATTTTTCAGACCTTTTAGCATTAGTTTTATTTATTTAGGCATGTGGTATATGTAAATCATATGTTGGAAAAGATAGTTTTCTCCTAATCTTTCCACATTCTGGGTTGAGTGTCATCTCTATGAATGTTGGATTGGGAGAAGTGCAAGTGGTTGGATTTTTTTTTTAATGGCCACCTGAAAATCAATTCTCAAAACTTTTGAGAGCCTGTGTGAAAGTGGCATGAAAGCAAAGTAAACCTTAACAAGTTTGGGGATCTCCATTCTGCATCACCTAGCAACCCCATGGCTCAGCCAGTTCTCTTGTCTGCCTTCAGTCCTGTTTACAGACTATTCATCCTGCCCTTCGAAGCCATGAAAGATATTCAGTTTCATTAGTACCATTCTCAAGGAGAAAATAATTAAAGTTAAATTAACAAACATTGTTTGGTGATGGTCTGAACTCCAGTCTGGCTTTAAGGTGACCAAACTGTGAGCCAGTTTCTTAGGACTTTTCATTCTGCTGTTACTTGTTTTTGGGGCGAGGAAGCTGATATATGAAATGATACATCATGAATATCATTTGCACAAAAGTACAACTTTTAAATAGACTTTTAAAAAGTAAATGGAAAAGCAAAAACTTCTTCATGATAAAAGAATAGAAGTATTCTTTTGGGTGTATGGGTGTGGGTGTGTTTATGTTTCCCAAAGAGTATCCTAGTTAGTCCATGTTCATCTTGATGAGTAGAAAGAAAGCTCTTTAGTGGTTAGATGTATTGAAAGCTGTTTAGTCAGATTAACTCCTGAGGTTACTTGATCTATTTTGATGTTTTTTTTCAAGAAGTACTTGGAGAAGATAATAATGAAAATGTTTTTCTTATATTCTCACCTTTTAAAATATTAAATAAGTACTTTAGTGAAACATTCACTATCTTAATTCCATTTGATTCTTTTCCTCTTCTTTTCCATGTTGAAATAAATATGTGCCTTAGTTGACACATACATTTTTCACCATTCATGTTGAAAAATCGGACATTCATTCCTCTTGTTCTGTTGCATCCACAAGTCACATGAAGCTTCATACAAAAATATATCTTTTATGAAAGGATTTGTAATACAATAGAAATTAATGGGATGTGGAAGGAAAAATGCTTTCTGTTTCCCTTATAAAGTGGAGCCAGGGCGCCTATGAAATCTTGAATTCTTACTATTTGTATTTTGTTAGATCTCTAACATCCACAATACATGACTGGGCTGTATGAGCGCTTTGTGTTTTGTTGACAGTTGACAGACAAAGCAAAATTATTCCTGAAGCAAGGTACTGTGTACTTAGTTGTGACCTATTATAGCCTAAGAATGTAGCTTGCCTTTGAGTTGGATGAATAGGGAGACCATTTTATAGAATAGACTTGAATATACTATGAGAGGTTTTTAGCTGCCCCTACAGAAAGACATGTCCTCCATTGAACCCTCCCCCCAGCCCCCATGTAATTTTCCATATAAAGTCATTTTAAGTATATTTTCCGCAGTTGCTTGCATGGAGACAATTTTAACTGCTCTGGTATTGTCCTACAGTGGTAAAATAAAATTGCTGGTAATTGTTGGCTTTCTCTGCACATAGTACATGCAGCAGGCTAAGATGGTTTGTGTGTAGTTCTTTAATGTTCCTTAGGTTTATCTTCTGATGCTCAAACCCTGATTGAAAATTAAGATAACAAGGCTGGGGTATTGGTTTTGATGTGAGGCAAAGTAGAACATACTTGCTAATTTATTTTATAATGCACAATTGCTAAGGTTAGAATTTGTCCTCTTGTGGTGCTATTTATATGTGTTAAAATGAGGACCACTGTTTGCATCTAACCTATCATAAGGACTTGGGAGTGCTCCATTATCCTTTCAGCAGACTGATGGCAGAGCCTGATCTTTGCACAAATGAGAAGATCAATAAGTTTCAGATATCTTGTATGAAATTACATGCGACGGTATGTTTAAAGAGATGTCTTGCTTAAAAATCAATTTTAATAACATTTAAAACTCTCGCATTGACGTAGAAGATACTTTCCACTTCTCTGTTTCATTTGATAATTTTGTTAAAAGTATTTTTGTATTAACTTTGTCCCATAGTTAGTCTCCCATTTATTTATTTATTTTCTGTGCTCTGCTCTTTCATCTCCTGCATTGGCACCTCTGAAGCTTAATAATCACTCTTTGACATGCCAGCATGTTGCTGTGTAGAGGATTTAACTTTAAAAGCAAAATTATGTTCCTGTTAAAACTTCCCCTGGAGACCTTAGAAAATTTCTCCCCTAGTTTTGGGTGCAAATGTGGGTCAGAGAGCAATTTGTTTTTTGATATTTCTGGAAATCCCAAATCACAACATGTCACTCTCTAGCAGCAGCTGTGGGCCCATACTGTGCACAGTCTAGAGGAAGACCCATTTTATACTGGCGATAATGCTGCCTTAAGGAAATGTGTCTGTAGTATAAGGGAACCCCAGAATATTTATAAAGGTTACACTTAGATTAAAAGTGCCTAAAATGACTTTTCCTTTCCTCCTCATAGGGAATGGGATAAATATACAACATGAAACAGTGACAGTACCACTTCCCCAGAGTTGGCCATTTTATCTAATATTGTTGACATTTATAAGTGCTTACAGCACAGAAAAGTAAGGGTTCTCATAACTCACCCTACTCTTCCCTAAAGACCAGACAGCATTCACTACAAATCTCTGCATAATATATACATAACATATGTGTTTACATAAAGATATATATGTATTTTCTGTCTTATAGTCTGAAAACAAAAGAACCATCTCAATGAATGTGCTGCAAGTTTCTCCAAGTGTACTCTTAAATTTTGGATGTTGTGTTGTGGATAAGAGAAAGTTTATTAATGATTTTGTTTCATGAAGTATAATTAATATTCACAGAATTAACAAAACCGGTCCATTGTATGACCTCAAAACATGGCAGACCTCAGGCTTACAAAGAACTGAATTATATAGCTGCACCTATTCCAGGGAAATCAAAGATGAGTGAGTCTCTTGACCTTTTCGTAGTGTTGCCAACTGATATGTTTGATGTTCCACAGTTCCTCATGGCAAGGAATACTGTGTTATGAGCAAGCAGACCAACCTTTGAAAATTGTTTTCTGATCTGTACCTGAACAAGAATCTGCAAGTAGGCATCCATTCTTCTCACAAAGTCTCTAATGAGATGGAATGTACTGCTTTCTGAAGCAGCTGATTCCACTTTTGAATAGCTTGAACTTTGAGGAGGTTTTTCCTAACATCAGGACAAAATTCTTTTCTCTTTGACTTCTCATGTCTTCTAGTTTTACCTTCTGAAGTCAGTCAGGACAAGTTTAATCCTTTATCTACTTGATAACCCTTAAGATGCTAGAAGATAATCTTGGTGTTGCCTTATCGTTTCTTCTCTAGTCTAGACATCCCCAGCTTTTTTATACACTCTCCTTGTATGCCACGGTCTCAAGGCTCTTTACCAGTTGTTTATGGATCTTCTCCAGCTTATTGCTGCTCTTCCTAAAATGTAGCCTCCAATACTGAACATAGTACCTCAGATTTGGGTGTGATCATGACAGAATTGTGGAACTATCACTTCCTTGCTCTTGGACATTACATCTCTTACTAGGTTCCCCATGAAAGTCACACCATTAAAGGAAGAAAGGGCCTTTCATTGTTCCTTCCCTTTTCCTCCAGCGAGTGCTGAGAGTTACTCTCTCAGCAGAGAGGCAGCTTGTGGTCATGGGCAGAGAACTTGCCTCAAAGTCAGGAAGACCTGGGTTCAAGTCTTGCCTCTGACATATGCTGGATAGGTGATTCTAGGACACATTTAAACTTCCTTTGCTCTGGGCAACTCTCCAACATAAATCTGCCTTGGTAGAGGGAGTTTACACTCTATAAGCTTCCTATGCTAATGAAACCACAACTACAGACCATATTTTTATCTATAACTTTAAATTGTTCTCTTTATTTCACAGCATATCTAAGAACAGTTTTGACCAAATTAACATGCTTATTTCGTAACACATTCAGATAATACTTCATGGTTTACAAAATATATTATTCACAGGAGCCCAGAGAGGCAGGTAGTGTATTATTACTCTCATTTTAGAATAAGAAACCTGAGCTTCAGAGAGTTTAAGTGATTTTCCTTGGGTCATACAGCTAGTAAGAATCTAAACCAGAATTCTGCTTCTAGGTCTCTGTTGACTTATAATACTGATTATATGTTTAATTGAAATGAATAAATAATGATCATAATCTTTATAATCCAAATAATTATATTTCTCAATTTCTTGTTGGTGATGTTCTGTAATTCTGGGGACTTATTTGGTGCTCAACAAAAGTGAAGGATACCTATCATATGAAGACTAATCAAGTAACCAATATTAATTGTGTATGTACTATGCATAAAGTGGGTGGCAGAAAGTTACTGTTCTCTTAAAAGGATGATAATAATAAAAGGTGGTAAGTGCCAAATAAGTGGTTCAGTGAAACTTGTCTCCATGTGAGCAAGTGAAGAAAATATGTTTAAAATTACTTTACATGGAAACTTGCATTTTTTGCTGTCTGGAGGGAAGAGGAATTCATTGTACATTACTGTTAAAGAAGACTTTGGGGAATTGCAAAATGAACTGGGCCATTAATGATGCCAGGAATTCCAGGCAGGTTGCTGAAGTAGGCAAGGACACCAAATTAGAAATGCTTTAGTCATATTTGAAAATAGTGAGTAAACTAATCTAACTCCAACAGTAGCGGCTGGAGTAGTTAGAAAGTTATTTTGTTCAGGATTATAGAAGGTCTTGAATATATAATATTGAGGTTGAAAAAGGGCTATATCTGAACCACTGGAAATAAGAGAAATGCAAATTAAAATAACTCCTAGATTTCATCTCATAACCATTAGATTAACAAAGATGACAAAAGGTGAAAACAGTGTTGGAGGAGCTTTGAGAAGTCAGGCATGCTAATGTACTTTTGGTGGATCTGTGAATTAGTAAAACAAACTATTTGGAATCATACTAAAAAAGATCACTAAGTTGTACATACCCTGTGACCTAATAATATTGCTACTGGATGTATACTCCCAAGAAGGTCAAAGAAAGAGCAAAAATTCAACATATACAAAAGTATTCATAGCCACGCTTTTTGTAGTAGCAAAGAACTGGATGGAAAGTGGTACCTATCAACTGGTTGATTGAAAAACTGAGAAAATTGTGGTATGTGCATAAAATGGAATATTATTGTACTATAACAAATAATGAATGTGAAGATTTCAGAGAAACTCAGGAAGACTTATATGAATTGATGCAAAGCAAGTAGAATCAAGAAAACAATTTACATAATGACCTCAGTAATGTAAAAGAAAGCAGTATTGAAAAACTTAAGAGCTCTGACCAATAAGTGACCTCAGAAGACTTGCTCTTAACAGAAAAGTTGATGGACTGTAGGTAGGAAGTCAAACATTTTCAGAGGTAGTCAAATGATTTTTTTTTCTGAACTAAAAATGTTTATTTGTTACGAGGAAGCGTTATGAGAGTGACAGGAGTCTTTGGGAACGGACAGATTTTTTTTTTAAGCATCAGTAAAACATTTAAAGAAAAAAAGGTACCTTAGACTTATAACCAAGTGACTAAGGGTTCAGTTCCCAGTTCCAAATAATATATCTGCATGATCATGGGCAAGTCAAGTAACCTCTTTGATCAAACTAAAGAAGTAATAATTCTAATTGTACTGTTTTGCTCAGGGAGTTATTGTGAGGAAAGTTTGAATTGTAGACCTTAAAGTTCTGTATGAAAGTGAATTTTTGTTTAGTTGTTTTTTATCTGAGTCTCTATAACCCCAGTTAGGATTTTCTTGGTAGAGTTACTTGGAGTGAGTGATTTGCCATTTTCTTCTCCATCTCATTTTATAGATGATAAACTAAGGCAAAAGAATTAAATGGCTTGCCCAGGATCACACAGCTAATAAATGTCTGAGGCCAAAATTTGAACTCACAAAGTCAAGTCTTCTGGGCTTCAGTCCTGACACTCTATCCACTGCACCACGTAGCTGTAGGCAGTGAGAAAGAATTAAAAGTTTATGAATGTGTGGTGGTGTCATGATGAACTAGTATTCTGGGACCATTAATCTGGCAATTATGCTCAGGATGAATTGAAGACAGAACTCAAGTGAGGGAGAGCATTTAGAATGCTCTCAGAGTTACTGGGTTTTGTGGTAGTGGGAATGAAAAGAATATGGGGGCTTCATTGCCTGGTTAGAGATGATGTGAGAAAAAAACAATTTTTTTATGATTCAGAAGACTTTTTAAAAAGTATGAAATTGAGTTTTTTCTAGGTAAATATACTAGGAATTAAAGAACACTGAATTTGTCTTATTTTGGGTATCAGATCTATTCTTTCCTTGTAGTAATCCTTTTAACTTAATCACGTCTAGTTTGTACGTTTTGTACATAACACTTAGATCAGATAGTTTATTTAGGTCCTTAGATTGTCCCAGCATTGGCCTGTTGGTAAAAGGAAAATTTGCAATAAGGTTTCCTTAGGTCTGACACTAAAATCTTACTCTGATAGGTTCATCATTTTGTGGAGGTAAGCAGAATTCTTCAAATGTAAGTTTTGGCAGGTCCCATCATGCTGAAAAGGCTTTGAGTATGTGTATGGACCATATGTCTGTTTCTCTGTCTGTTGTATAAATAGTTATGTCTAAATTTTCAGGAATAGGTTAATGATACTTAAAACATATGTGAGTAAGATGATGTCTGCTGTCCATTAATAAAAAATAGAATGGGGGTTACGGATATCTAAAGGTCTACCACATACATTTTAGGCCTTCATTTTGTCCATAGCTGAAAAAAAACCTCAGTGATCTAAAGGCTCTATTGAACAGAAAGGATAGCACTTACTCTTAAGAAAATAATTGATTTTTTATACATTTGAAGCCATTAGAATCTTTGCAATGAGCTATTTTATTTTTTAGTTCTAAAAATGCTTAGATAAATTTGAGGCCTTCTTTCCTTAAAAAGGCAGGAAGTGGTACAGCGATACCTTTGAAATGAGAAGACTTCTCCAGGAATTCTGAATGGCTAGTCACATTTGATTTCTGAGCCTGGTTTTTTTTTCATCTGTGCAATGAAGGTGTAGCACTACAAGATGTGTGTGTCTTCCAGCTCTCATTCCAATTCTTGTCTAAGTAGTCAGACTGCCTAAGTTGGAAGAGCTTAATGACATTATCTGCATAACAGTAAGTTTTTTTGTCCACAACAGTTCTCAAAAAAGACTGAAAAACAAAGAAATAAAATCAAGAAAAAACCTATCAGTTTGTAGCCAGGTTGTGGGCTCCTTTGGTAAACCTTCCTGATAAAGGTGGTTGTAGAATTAAACTATTCTAGACATGAGAACATACACACAAATGCAATAAAGTATGTTTAAATTGAAGTAACTGAGAATGCCTCAACTTATAATTTGAAATTGACTCACCTTCCCCCCCCTTTTTTCTGTGACCACATGGAAGCCATTTCAATTGATTCACCAGAGAGTTATTTTTATCAGTCTGAACCAATCAGTATTTAGTAGCTTTCATACAATTATCTAATTATCTTAATGAATTTTTAATCAATCAATATTGAGACTAAAGCAGGAGGTGATATTAATTGAAGTTGTGTTAAATTGGAGACTTTTCATTTCTTTTTTTTTTAATTCTGTAAGGTGATTTGTGTGGTCTTGTGATTTGCCCCATTGTAGACTACTAAAATACTGAGCATGCTGGGTTACAGATATTGTCATGTGCTTTTTCTGCAGTAATGTCTTGGTTTGGTTTAGTTAATTGAGATCAGTCAAATAAGAGTTAACAGAAATATAGTTGATAAAATTGAATTTGAACAGCATATATTGAATTTGATTGAAATATATTCTCCTTTAGAAAAGTTTTATTTAAAGCAAATCAAAACCAGAAGCTTAATTATCAAAGCAAAACAAGAGACATAAAGAACTAAGGGCTTCTGATATATTTTTTTCAAATACAGTTTCCATTCACACATTTATCTGCATGTTTAATTTCCATGCATAATAGCCCTAGTTATTGTTGTAATTTGTAAAGAGAGATTAACAGATAGTAAGTACAAACAAACTCAAATAAATACTGAATAGAGAGGTGACAAAGAAGAAAAGACCTCTTTAATGTTAATTATCACTGAGAGGAAGTCTAGACAAATTACATTACCAGGACTCCAAATGAATTGAAGGGACATTTAGTCAGTAACTTTGTCAGGGGTAGAGCTAGATGTTTGCTTTTAATACTGGTGATACAACAAGTTAGCATCTCTCTGGTTGATAATTCCCTACCTGAATACTGAAGTTGTAATGCATTAAAAGAAATGTTCCAACAACTGACCATAAGTACAGCTTTTTAAAAAAAATAAATTTTGAAGTTGTTACCTTACGTATATATTAATAAATTATTGTTTTAAAGTTTGGTAATAGTTTTCAATCTGCTTACCTTTTTTTGGATTCATTTAGCACTAAGTGAAAAGAAAGTAGCTTACATTGGGTAGTCTGTCAATGAGAATGATGGCTTTGTTTAGTCCAGTAATAATATAACTCTTTACAAAATACCTGTGTATATTATCAGATTTACTCCTCAGAAATCATATAAAGTGTTCTCTTAAGATATGGAGGTGGCCTCGGTTTGTGATTTAATTAGCATAAGGCATTTCTCGTGTGGGAGCTCCCTGATTCTAGTATTATTGTCCTCATTATACAGGTGAGTCAGAAGTTGAGTGACTTGCCTTGTGTTCATCAGTTTTCTTTTTGTTATGCTAAGCTATTCTTGACCATACACTTAAAAGAGTATTCTTAACATGATGCCTCAGTAGATTTCAACAATAGGAGTAAAAATTCTAGAAGAATGGTGGAATAATGACATATGTTCACATTTATCATTTGATATTTTGTTTCTGTTCCACCATTTATTTAATTTTTTCCCTGAGTAACATTATGATGTCCATGGGAATGGGACATTGATAGTAGTGAATATGTACAGAAACTTTAGGAAAAAATTTGAGGCACTTTTTCTATCTGTGACCTATATTTAAAATATAGTGGTTAAAGCTGACTTTAAACCAAGAAAACAGAGTATTAGGGCTTAGATTAATTAGGTATTTATTCTACTCTGATGCTTCATTGTGGTACATGTTCTGGCTTTGGCAAGGCAGGAAAGGATTTCACTACTGTCTACTCTGTATCAGTTATCCAAGGGCCTACATAGCTAAGTTCAGAAGTATCTGTCACCAGATTGGTTCCATGGTGGTAGATTTTCAACATTAGTCAGTCAATAAGCATTTGTTACATGCTTGCTATTTGCTGGGCAATATGCTAAGAACTAGAGATCCAAAAAGAGACCTCGATCTCCGAATCTAATGAAATAGCACCTAGTTCAGTATACAGTGCATCACAGGCAGTTCATAATTACTTGTTGAATTGAACTGGGAGACACATTTTTTAGATGTAGAGAGGCTATAATCTGATCTGCATACATGATAGGAAGAACCCATAGTGATAAAATCATGGCTTCTCAAAATATGGAAGAGAATGCACATAAATGTACGTTTGGCTACAAGAATTACAATACCAGGGATTCTTTTTTCTCCTTGTTTGTAGTTTTATGATCTATTAGATAGTTCTTTGATAACTTTTTTTTAAAGATCCATTTAAGTTCCCCCCCAATTTGTTCTCCAACTTCTTAGGGCATGTTTAATCTTTTGCACAGCCTGACACTTGATTATGGACCATATTGTAAATTCTATACTTTTCCGGCACATCTGTAAGTCTTTCATCTTACCAAGTCTGTAATCTCCTCAAAGGCAGAGACTGTTCTCCCTTGTATCACTTACAGTGTTATAGAATCTAAGAGATGAAAGGGACCCCAAAGGCCTTCTATCTATTCCAGTTTAACCAACCTGTTCCTGCTCAAGCATCAGTCAGTGAAGAAGCATTTATTAACTGCCTGCCATATATATGCCAAGCGCTGTGCTGGCTGCCGGAATACAAAGAAAAAATAGAAAATAGCTCCTCCTTTGAGGACTTGCATTCTCTAAGGGGAAACACACCACAACACATTTGTTTAGGTATACATTTACGTAGATACAAAGTAAATCAGAGTGATTTGGGGAAAGCCACTTAGGGCTTGTGAGTATCTGGAAAGACCTTAAGGAGGAGACACTTTTGTTTTGTTTTGTTTTAACTTTTATTTATTTTAGTTTACATCATTCATTTCCACGAGATTTTGAGTTACAAATTTTTTCCCCATCTTACCCCTACCCACCACCCCAAAACAGCCATCCCATTGTATAACCCCTCCCCCAATCGATTCTCTCCTATGTC
>CM053582.1:215087917-215100753 GCA_028627135.1 Pseudochirops cupreus | reverse complement strand
TATGATTTCTTTTCCATGTTTACCTTCTCATGCTTCTTGTATCTGAGTGTCAAATTTTCTTTTCAGTTCTGGTTTTTTCAGCAAGACTGTTTGAAAGTTCTCCACCTCACTGAATGACCATATTTTCCCCTGGAACGCTATACTCAATTTTGCTGGGTAGGTGATTCTTGGTTTTAATCCTAGCTCCCTTGATCTCCAGAATATCATATTCCAGGCCCTTTGATCCCTCAATGTAGAAGCTGCCAGGTCCTGGGTTATCCTAATGGTGTTTCCACAGTATTCAAATTGCTTCCTCTTGGCAGCCTGTAATATTTTCTCCTTGATATGGGGACTCCGGAACCTGGCTATAACAACCCTAGGAGTTTCCTTTTGGGGATCTTTTTCAAGGGGTGATCGGTGAATTCTTTCAAGTTCTATTTTGCCCTCTGGTTCTAAAATATCCAAGCAATTTTCCTCTGACTCACATTCTTAAGAACGCTGCCTGGAACACTGACAGGCTAAGAAATTTGCCCAGTGTCACAACTCAGCACGTGTAAGAGGCCAGATTTGAACTAAGGTCCATCCCCCTGATTCTGAGGTCCCCTCTCAATGTTCTACACCACTCTGCCTTTCACTATGAATGTTCTATGTTCAAACACCTCTAATTTTTAGATTTATTTCCTCATGTTGAGTTGAAATTTGCCCTCATAATTTCTACCTACTGGTCCTAGCTTTGTCTTCTGTTGCTAAGCAATACAAGTCAAATTCCTCTTTCACATGACAACCCTTAAAGACAGCTATGGTTTCCAATGACTCTTCCACCCTCAAACCAAAACAAAAACAACCAAGGATATTCTGATCAGTATGATAGCTCAAAATCAGGATAATAGTAGAGTTACTTAAAGAATAGATAGGACTAAGGAAATTATTTCATTCTACTTTATTTTGATACAATATTGACTGACCTGGCTCCTTTCTGATAACATGGCATCCCTAGTCATCCTTCTTGGTATTGGTTGCACTTTCATTTTGTTACCTTATTCCTCTTCTGGTCACTGTGGGGAAGCTGGAATATCCCTTGCTCTCCACTGCTGCTTCCAGACTCTCCTCCTACTGCTATTACTCAGCGACCTCTCTTATTTCTGCAGTTCATTCAATTCAAATTTATCACCCTACTGGTTGGTAGCTGTTATCTACTGATTCCTCAGAACATTCTCCTTGCTTCCTATATGAGTTCAGAGCCTGGCTCACAGTCTTCTCTTTTACTCATTCTAGGGGATTTCAACAAACATGGTGATATCTCTTCAACCCCTTAATTTCCCAGTTCCTCAATCCACCCAAATTCCATGATGTAATACTCCACTGCACCTGAGAGAAACAAGGTATAGTAGTAGACAGCATCCTGGACTTGGAGTCAGGAAGATATGGGTTTGAATCCCCTCTCAGACACAAACTAGCTTGTGGTTCTGGAAAAGTGAAGTAGCTTCTTTGAGTCTTAGCTTCCTCAACCATAAAATGACAATGCTGGTCTCAGTGATCTCTAAGATTCCATTAAAATCTACATCTATGACCCTATGACATCAGCTATACATAAGAACGGCCACAGCCTTGATCTTGCATCAATAACAAATGGTCTTTCATGTTTAAGAATCTGGAATTTCTTCCATACGATCATAATCTTTTATCTTTCCATCTTTCCCATTGACTCTCTTCTCTAAAACTTACTCTTTATCCCCAGCATGACTTAAAATCCCTTCATTCCTTCTCTGATCACCCTTTCTAAAGGTGACTTCTTAGTGAACCAGATTAACTAAAATCTATTGCATATCCTTGAAATCCTGGTCCTATGACTGATCAAGACTTATTAAACCTCAACCCTGAATTACTCCTACCATCTGCTTAACAGACCTAGAGGAAATCGTAGAACTGCAGCTTTGGTCCACCAGTATGCTAACTAATCTCAACTGAACCACAACAGCAAGGAAATCCTACTATTCCTCCTTAATTAATTCTATATTTCCTTACCACAGTAGCTATTCCACATACAGTTACCCCTTCTACATCAAGGGAGTTAGGGATGTGGCACATCCACGATCTGGAAAATTCACATAAAATTTTTTGGTCCTTCCTTCAGTGCCAGAGAAGAAGTCTGAATTTTTTTTAATGGGGTGTTTACAGTACCTTACTGTAAAATTTGGGTTAAGTATTCGGTCATAGGCTCTGTGTCATTTGCTGGCCTTTGAGTTGTTGTGGCTTCTGCAGAACTCGCCCAAAATGACCATTTAATTTCTTATACTGACCCAAGGTATATCAAAACTGAGGACAGGGAAAGTTGTGATGTGGAAGGCATAACTGTACATTTTTTCTCTCAACCCCGCCATGCCACTCTGTCTCTATCTTCTTTCCTGAGGACTTTGCCTGATACTTCATCTCCCTCAAAAAAAAAATCTGATATTTCATGAAAGCCCCCTCTTCTCTCCTCTTCATCTCATATCCTTTCGATATGATACCCCACTATCTCCACAAAGCAGACTTTGTGCTTATGATGGTCAACTTCTTTAAGTATACTTATTCCCTTTCATTGATATACTCTAGCAAACTGCGCTCATTATCCCCATTCTCTCTCTAATCTGCAATCTCTCCCTACCTATAGGTTTGGTTTTTACCACCTATGAACATGCCTAAATCTCCCCCATCCTTCAAAAACCTTAACATGTCAACCTAACATGCTAGTTATAGTCCTACTTCTCTCTGCCCTTTCTCAGATAAACTCCTTGGAAACTACAACCATATGCCCAGCATCGTAACTATAATGCTATCCATAACCAGTACCTCCATTTCCTCTCCTCAGACCTTCTATAATCTGGCTTCTGACCTCAGTATTTTAGTGAAACTGCTCTCTTCAAAGTTGCTAATGACCTCTTAACTTTTATTAGATTAGATTAATATAGATAACTAAATTAATATAGATTATCAGAATCTTAGTACTAAAGGCTCTAAGCAGTTACCAAAGTAGATACATTATTTACTTTATTCTTATCTAGAATATGCTAGATTTGTTGACAGCATTCCACTTCTTTAGTGCTGTGTGGTTCCTTGGAAAAACCCTAATATTTGAGATGCTTCAGGGTGCATTGGCCCCAATGTATCCAATCATTAGCTATTTAAAATTTCAGTTATCAGGAATACCAGGGCAATCATTTTTAGGATGACTATGCTAGGATATGATATATCATATACTATGATATACTATGATACTATGATACTATGATAACACTATGATAATCATCCACATTCCTGTGGAGAGGAAGGTGTGTGTGTGCGCGCGCATGTGCATTTAAATATACATATTTGTTATAAAGTTTTTTTCCTTTTCATTTTACTAGGGGACAAAGTGTGGATAGTATTTGTTTACAAAGAAATTATTATTATCACTATTATTAACAACAGTAATAATAACTATAACTGGCACTTCTACAATGCCCACTATATACCTGGTACAGTAAGAGTTTTACAAACATAAACTCTTAACAACCTTACAAACATATTCTCTTAACAACCCCGAGATGTAGGTGCTATTATTACTCTCATTTTACATTTGAGGAAACTGTGGCAAACAGAGTCAAAAGAAGTCAAAAATGACTTGTCCAAGGTCACACAGTCAGTATCTGAGGTCAAATTTGACTCAGGTCTTCCTGAGCCTGGGCCCAGAACTCTATCCACCACACCACCTAACTGCAGTAGATAATAAATTCAACATGTAACTTTCTTTGCTGTTTGTTTCCTTCTAGTTGCTTCTGTGCACTTCCTTTTTAAGAGTTTCAATGACTCTCTTTTCTTTTTTTTCTTTCACAACACTATCATTAACTTTCTCTCTCCCAGATTGGGGAGCAAGGAAAGGAACCAACCTAGAGTTTTGTTTTTTCAACTACAAATCAAACCAAGAAAAAAAAAACCCTATTAACATTGGTCATGTTTAAAAATATCACATGCATTATTCACATTTGCTCCTAATAATGAGCCTGTGAAGTAGGTACTGCATGTATTGTATAAGCTGTGGGTTCTTCATCTACATTATCTATTTAAGCCCTACATGTCTTAAAAGGTCTTAGAAAGCTGGAACTGGAGTCATTTGGTTAGTTTTACACAGTGCTGTCTTCATTCAAGCTCTGTTTCCATGATTCATCACAGCACTGAGCTGACCAACAGGCTCTTGAAGATTAAGGCACTATATATAATAGTGCAAGTTCTTGCAAATCCTATCAACCAGAAATAAAAAAGGTTTGAGTAGGAAGTTTGGATGTTGTCTGAACATCATTTAGCTGAAGGTAGCTGAAGGTAAATGATCAGGAGCCAAAGGATGACCCATGAGGTCATTACTCTTGGGACAGTCAACTTTTGAAAGAGACACAGAACTGTTCTACTGCAAAAGCAGTAACCATTATCAATGGACTAACAAGCAGTTTGAATCAATGAAGCAGACTGTGTCTAACATACCTCTTCGGGCTGGCAGATACTGAATAGTAAACAATGTTGATGATGTTGAGTAGTGCTCAGAAAATGATGGCGGGGAATCTCCATTCTCCCTTTTCCAGGGTAATCATCTTTATAGAAATTGTAGACATTTTAGTGCATATCACTTTCATAGACATTTAATCAATACTCAGTACAGTGAAATGCTAGAAAAAAATGATTACTTTACGTCACTTGGTTAGAAATGGAAAGTCTTATAAGAAGTATTATTAACTAGGCTGGCATATTTTTGGGGGGTCCGAACTTACTACTTACTCCCAGTCGTCTTCTTGTGTACTTTTTGGTATATGGAATGTAAGTTAATGAGAGTAGATAGGTGAGAAGTAGCAGAAGAGAGGAAAATTAAGAAATGGTAAACAGCTGAAAGCCAGAAATTGACTAAGATCAGGCTGTACAATCAGGAATGAATATGCAGGAAAAAGGAAGACTACTTTCACTTGTCTATATTCATTCCTGAAGAAAAAAGCATTTTGTAAACTCTGAGGTTGGTTGGCCTCCTTCTTTAGCCAACTAATCTAATGAAACTACTGTCCTAGATCTGATCCTTGCTTGTATATACTGGTCACTCTACCAGCTATTTTGGAAATATGAAACAGTTACGGGCAAGAGAAGAACTCTATATAGAATGGATAGCATAAGCCTGGTAGACTAGACTTAATTTTTATTTTTTCAATTAAGCATTTTAAAAGTTAACAAGTCCTTCATTAACTTTCTCCCTGTACCCATTAAGGAAAAATAAAGCCCTCAATACACAGCTTAGTAGTCCAGCAAGACAAATTCTCTCATTAATCATTTCTGAAAATGTATTCAGTTTACCATTCTTTCACTGTATGTTTTACATCTTGATTCTTTTGGACTTGTGGCTTATCACTGTGTTAAGCAGAAGTCTAGTCTTCCAAAGCTATTTTTTCCCTATAAGGTTATCATTCTGTAAATTGTTTTCCTACTTCTGTTCAATTCATTCTGCAGCAATTCAGAAAAGTCTTTCTGGTTTTCTCAGACACTGACCATTTGATTATTTCTTTTTTTTCCCCATTGATTTGTTTATTTACTTTTAGTTTACAAGATTCAGTTCCACAATCCCTTGAGTTTCCAAATTTTTCTCCCCTCCCTCTCTCCCCCCCCCCATGGTGGCATGCAATCAGGTATAGGATCTGCAAATACTTTCACACTGGACATTAGTCTGGTTGTATAGAAGCATTTCATTATTTCTAATGGCACAACAGTATTTCCATCACATTCATGTATCACACTTTGTTTAACCATTCCTGAATAAGATAGTTCTTTAGTTTCTAATTTTCGAGTACCACTAAAAGAGGTGCGATATAAGCGGCTATGAAATAAATAATTTTGTACATACATAGAGGTCCTTCACCTCTTTCTTTGTTCTCTTTGGAATAAAAGCCTACACTAGGTCAAAAGGTATGGAAACTGATAACTTTCTAGGTATAGTTCAAAATTGTTTCTCTGAATGGACAAGCCCACAGCTCTACCAATAGTCTGTACTTGTTTCCTTTAGTTCCTTCCAACATTTGTCATTTTCCTCTTCTATCATCATGCCAGTCTGAGGTGGAACCTGAAGGCTGCTTTAATTTACATTTTTAAAAATTATTAGTGATTTAGAACATTTTTATATGATTGTCACTAGATTCCTTAGACAATTGCCTGTTCATATTCTTTGACTATTTATCTATTGGGGAATGGCTCTTGGGTAAATTAGACTTTCTAGAGGAAGTGTTTAGCAATATACATTATAATGTACCTTCCACATAAAGCACTTCTGGTTTTCCTATAACAAACTGCATGTGAAAAAAGTCTTAGGGGACTACAAGATCATGGTGATACTGTTATATTTTCTTCCAAATTATAATTGGTGCAAATTGTGATTGTGTAAGATGCTGTTCAGGAACAAAGTCAGTTCATGTGTAATGTCAAAACTTCAGTAAAAATTCCAATAAATATCATACCCACTGGACCCCTCCTTCTCCTCCAAAGTAGGAGCCTAATGTACATCCAGGTCTAATTGGCTAATTTCATGTTTAATTTCTTCCAATTTCCTAGAAGAGCGTATGATGTTGGCACTTCGAAAAGCAGAGCAAAGAAAAATGGTTGGTGCTCCCTGCCCTTTGTTTCTTTTAGAGGGCAGCGGAAATTACAGTATTAGACACTTGCTTGATCAGAAGCTCGATTTGCCTGCAAACACACATCTATTCATTCCTACCAAGTACTTATCTTTCTCAACGTACGAGGAAACTAATGCATTTTACAGAATAATTTAAAAATACACACATAATAACAACGCCACAACCACAACAGCAGCGAGCTAATGGAATCCTCCTAACGTGATACATACAACACCAGGAAAAATAGGTTTATGCCAACCTACCTTGGGCTAAAAGTAAGACAATGGTAATTTCCATTCAATCTTTTGACAAACTGATTAGACAATCACTTGTTTATCTCTTCTTCCTCTTTTGGAAAAACTACAGAAAGGGAAAATGTTTAGAAGGCTATTTTTAAAAGCTTCAAGGAAGGAAGCGCTAAACGTGGGACACAACTTTAACTGCTTATTTATCTCATATGGTACACAGTCCTACTTTGATACTGCTTTATAGCATGGAAGTGATTCTAGGTTCAAAAGAAACATCGATTAATGGGCCATCAAAGCAATTGGTCCTGCCAGGACCAGTTTAAGTTCTGAATAGTTCCATTTCAATTAGTACCACTGACCAACAACAATGATTTGTTGTTGTTCACAGTAACTCAGAAAATATCTACTAAGATATGTAAGACTTAGAATATGTAGGGTAGCGGGAGCTCCTGCACCAATAAAAGTCAAAGATCTTTTAGTAATGAACTGTGTAAAATGTGTTCCCATCTATTCCTTCTTCTAATAATAATTCTTTTTTTTTTTTTAAAGATGACCAGGCCCATTTCTAGTTTCCTTCTGCTTATTTCTGTATTAGTCCATTTTTTTAAGCCTACCTTTTCTCCATACTATGTCTTTGCTCATCAACCTGCTTCTATGAATAGATAAGCACTTTTCCAGTCATTTAGGCACTATTCTCCATTTTCTGAAGCTGAGAGCAGCACTAAGAACAGACTCCATTTTCAACATGGTTAGACTTCTGCAAAGTCTGAGAAAAGCTTCCAATTTCTGATGGAGGTTAATGACTGGATCCACCATGATAGGTTTTTGCACCCACTCCCTTCACCTGCCCCTAAGCAAAGTTTTGTTCCCTGCACTAATTTATTCAAATACTTGGGGTCATAGAAAACTTAAGGCATTTAGTTCTGTGAGCTAGAGAAAGGTTTTCAGAATTCTGTTGTGCTGCCTTGCTTAGAAAATTTAAGACATGATACAAAGTCCAAAGACTAACAAACAGATTTCTCTAAATGTGAATTATTAGTCTGGTGTTGTCTATACCTTATCGGTCTCTTGACACACTTTTTTGTTGCTTTGGACACGGTCAACACTCAGTAAAATACCTATTGTTGAACTCACTGAAAACAAACAAAAAAAGTTACTTCTCCATCATATGCCAAGAGAAGCTTTTGCTGTAGCTGTTCCCCAAATGTCAATGGCTACACAACACTGCTTCAAGTACTGCTTCGGCATTTCTTGTTTTTTTCCATATTCCTCATGGGGGACAGTCCCACCTGAAACCCTCACAGTGTATATATGCTTAAGCATACACAATGAACCACCATCACAGCGGCCATTTTGTTATTTGTTGGTTCTCCAGACAAGCAGCTAACCAAGATTTCTTTTTCTCTTCTTTCCTGACATTTCTCTTCTCATTAGTACCTCTACCAGAGGACAAGTACATGAAGCAAAGGCACTAAAACTTGAAATCAGTCAAAATCAAGCTGCTAACAACTTCAATGAAGGCTCACGAGAGATAGCATTTTTAGGAGTTCTACAAACACGTAGGGGTAAATTCTATGAACTACAAATGATTGAAAAGTAAACATAATACAGAAAGGTAAACATAATCATACATGAATTCTTTTGGATCAGGCTATCTCCTAACTCCCATAACCACAGATAACCACATATTAGCAATGTTTTTTTAAAAAATGATATTCAATTAAAAATAGTACAATATGGTTGTTATGTATTACTATCCCCACTTACTCATTACAGAAAAGATGACAGAGATTCGTTAACCAAATCACCCAAGCAAATGACTGGCAGAACAGGGAACAGGACCCAGATGCCTGACTCAGTTCTGCCCACTCAATAAAGAAATGAACAAGGAATTTTAATTTACCACTGGTTTAAGTAAGAGATGAATTTATTAAGCCTCAAATCAGATAATTAATTCCTCAAAATGGTGTTCATCCACAACCACAATCAAACTAAATAATGGAGAATAGAAAGGATGAGGGAAAAAATATAGTCTTACCAGGAATTTTTTTCTTCTTTTTCCAAAAATAGCACACCCAACCTGGCACTAGTGGGCAGGCCTTCAGCAGAGAACCTTTAGAGGGAACTGAAGCTTTCAATCATCCACAGGCCTGTAGGAGGTCCTGCCCACCAATGATTCCAAAGTAATCTACTTTGCCTTGCACAGACATGTTGTTTAACATCTGTGAATATAAAATAATCTTTTCCAGTCATTTTGAGCCAGATGCATAAAGGGAACTCGACTGAAACTAATTTGTATTTTCAATTATTACTAATTTTTTAAAAATTAAAATACATTGGGGGGAAGAGGGAAATTAAGTACCCTTAAATGAATAGGGTGAAGTCCAAAAGGATACAGAAGAATGGTTACTGTGTCATGAAAAAGATAAAAATCTTTAATATCCTCTATACCTGCCCAAGTAGAACCTACCTTGATGCTCTAGATTTGGAACTATAGTACCTGGATTAAAATCCTGACACACTTCCATGACTTGTGTAATTATAGATAAGTTATAATCTCTCTGGACCTTATGGTTTGAGATAGGGAGTCAGGAAAAGCTAGATTAGATTCTATCCTTACCTCTGACACAGACAGACTAGTGAGTTTTAGTGAGCCATTCAACTTCTCGAAGCTCTAGGCAATTCTCTATAGCTACAAACTACAAAGAAGGGTCGCACGATTCTGGGTAGAGGAAACTCCCTACATAAATGAAATCAGACAAGAGGGAGGAAAGCTTATAATTTGAGATGCTTTCCTCTTTAAATTTAAAGTGCCCGTTTCTAACTTTAAGTAATTTGTAAAAATGTAGGACAACACTCCAATTCCCCCATGCCACTGTATGAATTCCTTATTCTAATCACAAGAGGTCATGTTTTGTTTTTTTTTGTCTTCAACTTAATATAAAGCTACATGAAAGGAGGGGCAGTTTTCCTTTCATCTGTGTGTCCTCAGGATCTAGTCTAGTGACTAGAATATAGTAGGTGCTATAAATTACATATATATATGTCTATATATATATATAAATAAACACATTATCATATATACATAAACATTATTGTATCAGTTATATATAAACTACATGTAATGTTATTATATATAATACACATCACATAATTAATATATAATACATTATTATATAATACATAATAGTATATATAATATTATATATATAAAAAAGAAGTAGTTGTCTTAGACTAGATAACATTTTTCTTGAACTATATTCATGGGTATAAAGAAAGTATTGCGTGAGTTTGCGATAACTTACTTACTGCAATAGTCCTATCATCAGGCTGTGACTTTTAAGTTCCTTTGAAAGAAATCCCAAAAGTGACCACAAAGCTTAATTTTTTAAAACTCATATAGGGAGCTTTTTGTAAAAGAAGAAACTTAGTTTCCCAATTTCTCTTTCATTTTTGAAGGATTGTTACTATGATTAGTTATTTCTTCTTTTTACCTGAGCCTGGTAGTTATAGTGAATGTGATTTATCCATAGGAATCATTCTAGCAATTCCCATCCATCATGTACCAATAAAAATCAATCTTCTTTTCCTCCTTCACTTTTTATATTCAGAGACACCACAAAGATTGTGTACAAGATTTAGAACCCTCAATACCAACTGATTTTTAGACATTAACATTATTTAAAGCATGATGCCCATCAACAACACAAATTAAGATTATGCTAAACATAGTGTATGTGATGATGTAAAGAAGGTGGGGAATGGGTCTGCTTTAAGGAAGTAGTCAGCTGGTAAGTGAAGTCAGTATCTTAAGAGCGCTGGTAAAGGAAAATCATGAAGACAACGGCTGAGAGGCTTCCTCTCCCAGTCATGACTGCAGTCTTCTTATTGCCAGGAATGATCCATTATTGTGGGGGAGGGAGGTTGGGGGGAACCCAACAAATGAAAGTGGTTTATTTGATCATGGCTGATGACAGTGAATTTTCTGTGCTGTTGCTAGAGTAAATTTAATATTTTTTAAAAAATTAATAAATTTAATACAAATGCTAAATTATATGCTCCACTTAGGATATTTAACAAAACTTGTTCATTTATGGTTTTTAAGTCTGGGGGGGTCAAGACACTCATTTTTGGAAAAAGCTCATCAGGGTAGACTAAAGGTTTAAATACTAGAAGAAAATGCTCACAATTACATTAAGAATCCTTGAGTTCTCAACAAGAAGCACCTTTTTTTTTTTGTATTTTTAAAAAATATTTTTGGCATCCAGCTGACACTCAATAACTATTTTTTTCCTTGTTTTGTTGATTTATTTCTTTTCCAGGTTCAAATATAAAATCCTCTGCTTGGCATTCAAAGCCCTTCATAACTTGGTCCCAACCTACCTTTCCAATCTTCTTACACTTTAGTCAACCTCAGGTGATCCAGTGACATGGTCTACTTGATGTTCCTTGCAAAAAGCACTACATCTTCTGACTCCAGACATTTTTTTCTGGTTGCTCTCTATGCCTGGAATGCTTTCCCTTCTCCTGGCTCCCTTCAAATCCCAGTTTAAATCCCAACTTTGACAAGAAGCCTTTCTGGATCCCTCTTTGTCCTAGTGCCTTCCCTTGGTGGATTATCTCCAATTTATCTGTACTTATCTTGCTTGTACATACTTTTATCTCCTTTTAAGACAGTGAGCTCCTTGAAAGCAGAAACTATCTTTTGCCTTTTTTTAATATTCCTAGCACCTAGCAAAGTATGGGGCACACAGTAGGTAATTAACATACGCCTGCTGGCTCTACCAAAGTATCAATGCTTTGAACATGCGAATCCTGCCCTAACTTGCCTCCTCATTTCCTCAAATAATCTAAAGGAAAGATGATCAAGGGGACAAAGAAACAGAGGCTGTCTGGCCAGACTATGCCTTGCCATTAGCAAGATAACCAGAGTGGACAAGGCAGACAAACAAAACAAAAATTCACGGAAATAAATAATTTTCTTATCCCTTATTCCTTTTAAAACCAAGATTACCAGAAAAATTTTTCCTTTGGCAGATGATTGTAGGGAAGAAAATCTGACTCTGTTTTATGTTCACCATGGCCACCAAAGCAGGAGACAATAGCTAATTAAATCACAAACCTGTAAGTCAGGCAAATACAAATTTAACTTGGAAAAAAAATCTAATCCAATCCCGAAAAAGTACAGCTTCTTTCAGGAATATAAAAATAAAACTCGTTAAAAAAAATTTTTTTTAGAACCCTAGTTTTTCTGTTCTTCTCTCTACTCCAATACATCTTAAGAAATTTATTGCTTTGTTTCTGAAGCTATTGTTGAGGATATATTTTCATCTTCTGGTACTTTTGTTCCTGCTTTTAATTCATATTTTCCCTTTTTTATAGAGCTATTCTTTATTTTGCTTATTAAATTTGATGCTTTCGATGTTTTTTTATTCAGGATTTTTGGCAGTTTTGCAACATTTTTTGAAACGCCTTGTTATTTTTCAGGGGGGCAATGAGGAAGTTAAAAAAAAATCAACACCACCTCCAGATAGCACTACTACTAAACTTGTGTTGGAGAGAAGCAAGAAAGTCATCAAACTTCCACCATCAGAACTAGAAACCATTTTTAATGGAAGCAAAGAGCTCTAATGAGGTCATGCTGTCTTACGTGAACACCACCTCCTTTCCCCTTTCTTTTTAGCAACTGCATACAACTCAAGTTTCACCTTCTCCAAGAAGCCTTAATTGATGAATCTAGTTCTTATTGAGCTGTTTTCTTTTCAAGTTCCTTTTGTACTTATGATCTATATCATGCACATGATTAGAATTTTAAAATATACTATCTTGTATATTTTCTGGTCATGTCTTATCTAGTCAGTAAATCAGCCCCTCTAGTGAGTGTATATACTATACGCAGTGCTGTGGGTAAAAATACCATGTGCAAGAAGATATACATCTTACCAGTTAGTTG
>CM053582.1:215070417-215082917 GCA_028627135.1 Pseudochirops cupreus | reverse complement strand
ATGAAATCTTAGCATATCCAAAGTCACCCAAAACATCAAAGTTTCTATTTCAATACAGTAATCAACCAACAAATGTTTATTAAGCACCTGTTATGCATCGGGCACGATGTTAGATATACAAATACGAAGAATGAAATAAACCCCTACTCTAAAAAGCTTAAAGAGAGACAGAGATATAGCAGAATAAACATAAAGAGAATAAATACAAGGCATTTGGAGGGAGAGGACACTAGCCATTGGGAGAAATCAGAAAAAGCTTCATATAGGAGCTGGTGCTAGATTACATTTCATCTAAAAGGAAAAGAAAGATCCTTTGAGGAAGTAATGAAAAATATAATGCTTTACAAACAGTAAGCATTTAATAAAAGCTTGTTCTAGGCATGGGGGATGGTGAGTGCAAAGGCATGGAGATATAAGATGAAACGCTGTGTGTGACAAATGGAGAGAATGCCAATTTGGCTGGCTGTCAGAACATAGGATGGGGAGTCATTCTTTTAAATAAACCTACTTCTTTCTAGGTCTATTGCAGAAGGTTTCAGGTCTCTTGAAAAGTCCTAAGTAAAAAATTATCTTGAAAACATGACTTATTGTCTTAACTTTGCAAATAATCCTCTAAACTATTAACAGGCCGCCTCATCATCTTTAAAAAATATACTAAAATTTATATTGGTATGACCTAAATTTGAAAGGCTCAGCTTTTCTAGACCACTTCAGCTGATACTACCTCCCTAATTTATCTTTCAATAGTACCTGTTTATGTCACAGCTCCTGATATACACCTGACATTCAGTCATATATTGTCTTGGATTATTATTTCACAAGTGTATACCATGTCTCCCCAATGAGAAGAAAATTACAAAGATGACTATGCTTTTGTGTATTCCCAAAACTGGTGCACCATTAAGCACATAGTGGACACTCAAAAACTACTTGAATTGGACTCCTTCTGCTAACCAACCTTTTTCTATGATTCCTAGGCTAAAAAAAAAAATGAACAATGGCTTTCATTGTAGTGTAGAGAAAAGAGGATTTTGAGTCAGAGGGCCTGTGTCCAAGTCTACCACTTAATACCAACATCTAGGTCCCTTAACCTCTCTAGGTCTTGGTTTCCTCATCAATAAAATTAGTGTTTGACTAGATGATCTCCATGGTCCTTTATTGCTAAAAATCTATGATCATGTTCTAAATTCAGGAGTTCTAAAACCACCCACTACAAACTCAGCCTAATTTTTTTTCTTTTCTTTCCCAAGTTGCTTAAAATTATGTCAACATTAAAATTTAGACCTGATAAGGGCTTTAGACGGTCCAACATGCACCTTTTACAGATGAGAAGATAAGGGGTTACATACAGGCTAGGTGGAGGTCATTCAGGTATATTTAAAGAGAGGAGAAGCCAAAGTCTCCCGAACCCAGCCCAGCTCATTACATTAGACATACTACCTAAAATGGCACCTCACCTGTCCCATCCTAAAAGTTCCTAATTCTGGAATAATCATCAAGTTCTTTTCCTTCCTCAACTCTATATATCTCAGTACAACAATAATTCTAAATCCAACCAACAGCTTCTCCATAGGATTTTCTGGATCCTTTCCTAATTCTCCCAGTAACCAGAGCTTTGGTTGTTGAAGGCTTTAAAGACCTGACACAGATTATTACAACAGGCTCCTTTGTGTCTTTCTAATCTATTCTACAAAAAGTATAGTCATCTCCTTTTAATTGTTTAAGAAACATTTTGTCAACAACTCTAAAGTCTTAACAATTTTACAGGACCAATAGGGAATGCTAAAAGCCTGTCTTTTATCACAAACAACCAAGTTGAAAACAAATGTATATTTAGAACTGTGCAATGGGGTTGGGACCTTGTCTGGATTCTGAATTATGGAAACTATTTAACCTCAATAACCTCAATTTAGTGGTGGGAAAGTGGCAACAATGATCCAGAAAATACATGCAATTATTGCTGTACTGTTAAAGAACAAATTTCCTGAAGAGGGCAAGAAGGAATGGAATTGTTCCTGGTGGACATGATGGTTAAGGTCAATTTCATATCACCATTCTCCTCAACCCCTGTTATCAGTATTAAGGATTAACGGTCCGATTATTATCTCTTTAGGTTAACATCATATACAGTAAAGACTAGTAGTTTTGTGTTTAATGGAAATTTACAAAATTTCTTAATGACAGATACAGATCAAGAAGGTAGTTTTCATAATTTCTTGAAGGAAGAAATAACCTTTGAAAGAAAAACCTGTATCTTAAAAGAATAATTATCTCTACTTACTTCATTCCTTTTACTAAGAATTCTACAAGGGCTTCACTCCTCCTCCATTCCAAATTAAAACATCAGGGGCTTTAAGGTTCTCTCTCATTTAGTTCATATTATCTAACTTTTTCTTTCTTCTCCAACACTTTGGGACAACATATTTTTCCACAATCCATTTAGAGATGCATCATGTTCCATACCTAATTCATTCTATTATACTTCCATAACATTTCATATCCCTTGTTTGCATACCTATTACACTCTTTGCAATGATTTTTTTCCTCCAACAGAAGCATCTCAGACCAGAGCGATTTTTTCTTTTTGTTTTTAAATCCAAACTAATAGTTGGGTTTCTACTTTTGATTTTTTTTTCTGGAGGGGGGAAGGTAAGGCAGTTGGGGTTGAGTGACTTGCCCAAGGTCCTATGAATCTAATCACTATTCTCATCCACTCATTATTCTGTGATCTTTCTTTGTTGGGACTTGTGAAGAAAAAAGGGCAGCAAAATGTATTAACCTTCCTATAAATTTCACTGCCTAATTTTCATGAAGCCAGCTAGTTGGTTCCCATTTGGTCCACTTCTCATTTTAGGTCTTGAGTCTATATGTCAATAATTAATTGTATGGTTGCACCAACCAGTGAAGCTTTAACTTTTATTGAATTGAAAGGCATTATACTAAGAACACTTCACTAGTATTTCTTAATCAGTGCTGCATCATTCTTTGGATCTGTCAAGAACCTCTGGTTAGGGCCTTTGCACAAGGCCAGAAAATCATAATAAACTGATAAGTATTATACAAATAAATACCTGCAGATACATATTATGCAAAAAAACCCTCTTATATAATAAAAATGGATTTATTTTTTTAATGGCCATTTGGTAAACATGAGGAAAACAAAAACAGCCCAATCTTGAAAGTGACATTAAAAGGATAATTACAAAGTTTTAGAACTTGTGGTTTCTAAGAACAAGGACTAACATAACTATTGAGGAGTGACATACTCTTTAGTAAATCCCAAGAACACGGAAGTATCTCTTTCAGATGGAAATAATACTAACATTACAGAGACTTTTAAAATTTGAAACACTAAATTTAGAAATTTATTCAATCTGAAATTAAAGATGTAACCCTTAATGGCATTTTATACACAGTAAGAATAAGAAATTCTGTAATGGTTCACAGACAAAAGGATTAGCACATGAGTTATGGTGTGATTGTAGCTAATCACTACACTCTATAGCTAGAGTTTAGTAATCTTTCTGTACTCATCAATTAGAATATAAGCATAGTAAAACCCCAATGTGGTGGGAAGGAAGAGAATAATTATGGCAAAAAATAAATCATGCTCTTGGTAAAGAAGTAAATGGAAAAAATAAGGAGGGAGTGATGTGAATATGAACTGGCTCAATGACTAGACAAAAAAAAGCATTCACTGGCCAGGTTGGAAGGCTGACTTGATACTAGATGAGTGCTCTAAGATCTGTCCTTGGCTTTAAGCTATTCAATATTTTTACCAATGACAAATGAGGGGCTGCATATCAAATTTACAAATGACATAAAAGCTAGGAAAGAGATAATGTTGGGAGAGATAACTGGATCTAAGATGATACTGACAGTCTAAAGTGATAGATTAAACCCAATAGGAAGAAATTTAACAAAAATAACTGAAATTCTATTCTTTTTTTATATATTTTATTTATTTTAGTTTACATCATTCATTTCCATGAGATTTTGAGTTACAAATTTTCTCCCCATCTTTCCCCCACCCCCCCAAAAACAGCCATCCCCTTGTATAACCCCTCCCTCAATCTAATCCCTCCTGTGTCCTCCCCCATCACTCCTCTAACTTTCCAATAGGGCAGGATGGATCTCCCTTCCACAGTGCCTGTGTATCTTAAGTTCTGAAATTCTATTCTTAGATCCAAAAAAATAAACTGTCCTACATAAGACAAGGGTGGTGGCTAGTAGAGAAGGAGGTGAATCTAAGAAATGCTGTGGCAGGAGAATTAATGATAGCTGTTTTCAGGTATTCAAAGAGTTGTCATGAAGAAGAATGTTTAGTTTGATTCTGTTTGGCCTCAGGGGTCAGAACTAGAAACAATGGGTAGAAACTACAAAGGCAGATTTTGGAATGATATGATCAAAAATTTCTTAACAATTAGAGGTCCATAAAACAAAAACAACTATCTAATAATACTACAGAAGGTATTATGTTCAGGTATGGGTAACGAGACTGCCTCTAGTATTTTCCAGAGTGCTTTATAAACTCAGAAATTCTGTGGCTATTTCTGACAGGAAATACCTACTGCTGAATTATATTACGCACTATTCCTTTTATTTGAATCTATCATGGGTCAAAATCACAAACCTCACAATATAAGTGATAAAAACATTAAAACACCAAATGCAACAAGGTTCTTCTATACTATAAGCATGTGTTAGACCTGTTTCTAATATGACTGGTAGAAACCCTTTCATTTATCTACAAAGATAAATACATCTCAGTTAAATTTCTGAGGTTATTACATAGAACACATCAATCACCCAACAAACATTTATTAAATGTGGACCATGGACCAGGCACTGAGTGAGTCACAAATGAAAAAGTTGGGCATTTTTTTTACCAAGCTTTCCCCTTTCAAGGATTTTGCCAAAATGACTAACACCAAAGAGAAGGGGGACATCCCATGTGTTTCTAGGCCTTTCTGCAAACATGAAGTTGGTCCACTGGATACAGATATCTCACTGCATAAGAAGGTGATAACAGAGATATCAACGGGAGGTGTATGACAGTCATTACCGTAACCAGACCGGTAGAGTCTGCTGTTCTTCAACAAGCTAGGGGGACTGTTGTAAACAAAAGGTTTGGGGAAGATTCCAGCCAAGAATTAATATGCATATTGAACATACTAAAAACTCCAAGAGAAGAAGCAGCTTCTTAAAGTGTGTAAACAAAAATTATCAGGGAGAGGAAGACAGAGAAAAGCACGTGAGTTTCACCGATGCATCAAGCCTGCTCCACCCCGAGAAGCACCCTTTGTCAGATACAATGTCAAGGATCTTGAACCAAATCCCCTAGGATTTGGCATAAATATATGGCATAAATAACTGCAAAATAAATATTACCCCCCAAAAGTAATGCGGTCCTTGCTCTTGAGGAGGTTACATTCTACAAGCATTTGTCAAATGTTCACAGATAAGTAAACATACATGACTGGGAGAGAAACTAACGAACGACATTAGGAACAGCCTTTTTAAAGACGGGACTCGAGATGGAGGTGAAGACATGAAGATGAGGGTTTTGAGCATTTCTAGGCATGGAAGACAACCTGTACAAAAGTGTACTGGGAACAACAGCCAGCAGGCCAATTCAGATAGAGCACAGTGCGTGTTGGGGAGTAAAGTGTAATCAGCTGGAAAGTTAGGCTTCAGACTCTGAAGAGCTTTAAATTCCAAATAGGAGTTCACATGCTAAAGGTAATAATGGGAAGCCACCCTAAGCTTCTTGAGTGAAGCAGTGATATAATCAGACTTGTTACATTAGGAAAATCAGTTTGGCAGCTCTGTGACAGACAGATTGGGGAGAGCAGCATCTTCAGGTCAGGAGACCAATTAAGAAGGTACTGTAATAGCCCAGGCAAGAAGTGGTAAGGACTTTAATAAGAGTGGTTGTTCATTCACTGAAATTAGGGTACACATAATTCCAATATTATGTAACTGATCATGTAAATTGGCCAAAGTACTCTACTTCTACCCTATAAACCTTTATAGATTTTACTAAGGTCAATACAATAGGACAATGGAGAAACATAGGTCAGCATTTTGCCTGAGTTACTCTCTGATGTTAAATCTGAATATGCACAAACTTCAAGTATAGTATAGTTCAAGAACAGAAATATCTGTCCTATCAACCACATGAAGCTGAGGGTCCCACAAAATAATGGACGTAAAATCATTGTACGAATAAGGTGGGGTTTTTTTTGTTATATATTGTAACAATCAACCAACTGATCAATAAACATTTATTAAGCAATGACTATATGCTAAGCACAAACTTACTATTCTATTAAGTTTCTACACATTTCCATCACAAGAAGGAAATTTCTCTCTCTCTCTCTCTCTCACAAACACACATGCACACACACACACACACACACACACACACACACACACACACACACTCACAACCTTCCCCCCATCCAAATTTCTGTTATTCTTCAGAGTATTGGTTTAGGGAGACTCCACTTATTTCAACAATGCTGCTACTGCTCAAATTCAACCTTTGGAACTGCCCACATACATGTACAATTTTTTGATCTATAAGCAATCTGTCCTTTTTCCTGTGTTTATGGAACTAAAAGAGGCCACAGGGTCACTGAGTCCAATCACCTCATTTACCAGGTAAAGACAATAAGGCAGAGAGAAGTTACGAGCTTTGCCCGTGGTCACAGTTAGTGTCAGAGGTAGGGTTTGAATTTGGATGCTCCCGCCTCTAAGTTCAGCACATCTACTATATTAGCTGTCTCAGTATATGAATATTCCTTTTCACATTAGAAAAGCATAAGAATATAATAAATTAAATACAGGAATAAGAAATCAACTATTTAAACATCATGTTTGGATCCAGCTAGTTGGCACTGTGGATAGAACACTGGAACTGGAGACAACAAAGACCTCATTTCCAAGGCAACCTTAGACATTTTACTAGATGTGTGACCTTGGGCAAGTCACTAAACCTTTGTCTACCTCAGTTTCCTGAACTTCAAAAGGAGGACAGTAATAGCACCTACCTCACGAGAACGTTTTAAAGCACTAAGCACAGTAGCTAGCACACAGTAGGCACTTAATAAACAATTCTCCTTTCCTACCCCACTCCCATCATGTAAAAACAGATGTTAGAAGACTGGGTGTAGTACCTTGCCAGGTAGGGATATATCCCACTACTAAAGCAGAAAGTCCTTGGGGAAGTCTATACTATTCAATTCATGCCATTTTCTTTACTTATAATGCCCTTGTTGGCAAATTCATCTGTTAGAATCTCAACCATTTTCAAGGACCATCTCAAATGCCATTTGCTTTATGAAGCTTTGTATTATCCCAGATAACTATAACCTTTCCTTCCTGAGAACTTGCATCACATTTTGTTTGCACCTCTCTTTCAGACTTGTATGTAGCTTAAAGATAACAACTCCAGGATCCATGACCAGTGGGCACTTAAGTGTCTGCTTCTCTGCCATGACTGCAATAGCGTATCAACTCCCTGTTCTTCCCTGGCAAGGAGAGAGTTCTGTGGGGAAATAACAGGTCATGCTGAAATGTCTGTGGCACAAGGAAATGAACGTGTACCTGGGAAAGGGGGGATATGTTAAAGATTACTGCTACAAGTTCCACCCACCTCAAGGTTGTCATGAGGTAACGTGCCTTTGCCTATATGAGCTTTTTATTTTCCTACTTACATCACGAAGGTTTAAATCACAAGGTTAGCTGTCTTTTTAGTAAGAGGTACTCAAATTATTTATTTATATTTGAGAATTATGGATGAAAGCTCCACAGTATTATTTATTCTTAAGATATCTCCTCTCATACTTGCCACTGGACTGATGAATCATACACTTTACTGCTATAATTTCTGATGCAATTCCTGTGATCAGCCAACTCCTTGATACAAATTCAATTTGCTATATCATAGCTAGTAAATCATAAACTTATTCATCTGTCATAAAAAGATTTTTAGGTTAAAAAACGTTGCTGGGACTATACATCAGTTGTGGTATGAAGAACACCTATTTAATTGATCTGGCCCTTTTTAAGGAATTTCAATGAATTTTTAGCCACTTTGCCACCCTAAGAATAAAAGGCCAGTCTATGGGGAATTGAGTCAGAGGCTTTAACAGAATTTCCATCGTAATGTAGGACAAAGTGCTGCCTTCTTGAGATAGTATTACCAAGTGCTGCAATGAATGCAGTAGTGGAAGAGGCCAGTGTTTCATTTTAATTTAACCAAGAATTGTAAAGTTTGATAGGGAGATTGAGGCAAACAGAACTAATCACCCAAACTGGCAGAGGAGACACCATGTCCGTTACCACAATAAATGATTTGAAGTTGAAAATACTTTCTCCTATAAGCAGCTTTGGTTATGACTCTTGAAACATGGAGTTGATAAGGTATTTGATGGTTATCCCCCATGGACATAAGTAAAATTATGTCGAGATACCTAGACTAGAGCCAGCAAAAATCCTTCTGTCTGGCCCAAACGGAGAATATCACCGAAGGCCCTCATCCCACCTGATCACTTTGCAAGTAACACATGTTTTGTATATAGCTCTGGCTGTTCTAATTTAAAGACTTAGGTCATATGACTGAGTCACTTTGATTTGGAAAAGGGAGGGCCACCAAATATATAAGGAGCTATTAGACAGCAGCCATGAAGTTACTTTTATACTAGGAATTCTTCACAGGTCAATAGAGGTACTCTAGATTCCACCAGAGGTTTGGCTGGAGGGGGAAAGGGGAAGAAGGAGAAATCCTTGCTCAAGGGGAGGTAGAAAGATCTTCATTTTATGTTTCAGTTGTGGTGGCTAACCAGAAGAAGCAGTTTTGTGAACATGGATATTATGAGTTCTTGGAATTTAGTACTTAGATACTTACGGGTTAGCCTTCTCTGCTGGTTATTGTGTGTAGGGATAAATGGAAACCCCTTGAGTTGGCTGAACAATCTTGTATAGCTAATAACAGGTCTCAGATTGGAGTACTACTTTATACAACTTTACTTTATAATAATCCTGTGATGCTAGTGAAGAAAGTAGGTAACTCTGTCACTTAATAGTAGACTGACTATATCAATATAAAGTTATGTTAATTACTATAGCCAGTCCTAAACTGGTGGTAAACCAAACAGCCCAAGTTCTTGTTTGAGTGGCATAGGGTTACTGATTTCATCAGTGCCTTTCTTCTCGATTCCTATAGCTGAGACTAAGTCAGATGCAATTTGCTTTTATTGAGGAACTGAATTAAGGATATCTTCACTATTCTTCTACTGGGATACTTGAATTCTCCTTCATGTTGTCACAGTTTAACGGGTAGAGGTCTAAAAGAAACCTCACTTCCTAAGGACACTGATGTCCACCTATAACAAAAATAATGTTTACTGAGTTGGATGACCACTGCAACAGAAGCCCTAGATTGGATGGCAGCTCAAGTAACAGGCAATGGGTAGGGATCAAGCTTAAGAAAATTCAAGATCTAGCATGCTCAGTGAGATTCTGGGGGATATACTAGATAGGAAGAATGCAGCTTATTCCAAAATAAGCTGGAATAAGCTAATGATACTTGCAACAGCTCAGAGGCTTATCTGATTGATTCCTCAGGCTCTGGAGGACCCAGATTCCCCAAATGGGTATTTTATTGGGTTCCATTTATGGAGTCACTTCTTTCAAGTCTGCTTCTTTCAAGTGGAGTCTAAAGCAAGATACAGAGCCCTTGAAGACCTAAAGTGGGTTGTCAATTTTAGCTAGTCATTTTCAGTGGGTCCTTAGGATCCTGCATAGCCTAAGTCTTTAAAGGTCTCTGTCTTTGGCAAGCACCAAGAAGGGACCACATTATGCTTCTGGAGTCATAAGCTCCCCAAAATGGACAACTGCTATACCATTTTATGTTATAAACAGGCATTTATCTATTACTGGGCCCTAGATGCTACTGAACAAATATTGTCACAGCATTACCCTCCAGCAAGAGTTGCAGATCACAAATTTAGTGATGCAAGATGGTTCCTTTATCAAGATGGGCAGGGCACAGGATGTTTATATTCAAGTGTTAGAGCCATTCTTTAACAGGCTGTAATTTTGTTGGAGGCTCAGATCACCAGCTCCAGCCTGATACTCTACCTTCTCTAGTATAACCACATAACCACAGATGCTGACTATGAGGATTTTAGTTCTTGAGGAAAGCCATCTTTACTGGTTCACCAATGGCTCTGGACCACGGCAGGAATTAATTCAGTAGCAGGGGACATCCTGACTCATACGGAGAGAAGCCCATGTGGTAGGCCAAGCTTTGCATTGCATGCCTGGCATGTGAGAATGTTTCAAGGATGGGGCAGATAAGATTTTCACTTATTTTATTTAGCCCTGGGTGATGGACACAGGTCTAGCTGAGTGGCTTGTGTTCTAAATAGAACAAAACTGGACAATTAAATTTGGGGTCAAAACCAATGAATTTTACTCACTCCTCCAACCACATAGAGTTGTTTATAGGACATTTGGAGATATCATACTTTTTCTGCTGAAAGGAACAGCAGATAATGGGCAATGGAGCCATTCTCAATCTGGACAGAGTAGTTAAGAGGCACAGTGGACAGAGCACCAGACACTATATGACTGGGTCCATCATTTCATGCCCCTGGGTCTCCGTTTTCCCATATGTAAAATGAAGACTACACGTGATAGCTTCTAAAGTCCCTTCTCGCTCTACATTTATGATCCTTATGGAGATGTCACCACAAAACTCCAATCGACACATAGGAGAATTCAATGAATGTGTGTTCTGGATTTCAGTTCCTGTTTCAAATATTAACTAAAACCCACAATTTCCAACAAAATGGAGGTTACTTCTAGGTAAAGCTAAAGCTCTATTTTCTAAAATATTTCTACTCAGTATTAGACTATTACCACTGAATCAAAACTAAATTAATTTTCTTATTCTCACGGTTCAAGAAGACACATGGTTTGCATGATAATGATAATTCAATTCAACAAGTATTTATTCAATGCTTTAATAAGTGCCGGGCACTATACTAGGTGCTGAGAATACAAAGATCCTCAGTATCCTCAAAGAGCTTACATTGGGTTTTTTTTGGGAAACGAATATGCTACTTATGAAATGAAGGGCAGCCTATGCAATGACACAGTGGCAGGAGAAGGAACCTCATATACAAGGTAGAACAAGCAAGTCAGTTAGATTAGCAAGTCAATTGGGAGAGTGTAAAAGAAATTATGTGAAATAAGCTTGGAAAAGTAGGCTAAGGCTGGATTCTGAAGGACTTTAAAAACCAAACAGAAGTCTGGGGCAGCTACTAGAGTTTCTTGAGCAGGGGAATGACATAGTTATATGTCATTCTTAAGGAGTATCACTTTGGTAGCCTTGTGAAGCATGGATCAAAGAGAGGAAAAATCAGAGACAGAAAGATTAGGAAGCTACTTCAATAGCCTGGGTAAGAGCGTGGCAATGACTGATCTTGAGTAGTTGGCTGCATGAGGGGACAGAAATGTCAGCAACTCTAAGTGGTAAATGAAGCAATGACCTAGGTAAACACATACTCTTTCTCTACAATTCTTTGCTCTACAAGACAAGCTATTAAAGGACACATAACACTCTAGAGTTTTCAAAGTGTCTTACATAGTCATCTCACCTGATGCATAAAATCACATAGTCTACCTACATGCAGTCTGGTAATTTATAAACCTACCTCTCGTTTGAGGGTAGCTTTTGTGCATGTATGACAGAGAGGTCCACTGCGGGAGAACTGAAGGGGAAGTCGACGAGTTCTAGTCTGACATGTTGGCTCCTCACATATCAACCAACCCTGGAGAGAAAATGTAAAGATCTGTTTTAAGTACAAATTTCTATAATATTTATTATGATGATGCATCTTGCCAAACTTTCATAAGAAATTCGAAGTGGTCACCAAAAATATCATTAATTTTCACTAAAGAAGCATTTCAATTATTTATAGCCCTTTGGGCATAGTTCCAGATTGCTCTCCAGAATGGTTGTATCAATTCACAGCTCCACCAACAATGCATTAGTGTTCCACTTTTTACACATCCTCTCCAGCCATTTGTCATTTTCCTGTTTTGTCACCTTAGCCAATCTGACTGGTGACATGTGGTACCTTTCTCGAATCAATAGTGATTTAGAGCATTTTTTCATATGCTTATGGATATCTTTAATTTCTACCTCTGAAAATTGCCTGTTCATATCTTTTGCCCATTTATCAATTGGGGAATGACTTGTATTCTTATAGATTTTACTTAATGTCCTGTATATTTTAGAAATGAGGCTTTTATCAGAGACACTGGTTGTAAAAATTCTTTCCCAATTTCCCACTTCCCTCTTAATCTTGGTTACACTGGCTTTGTTTGTACAGAAACTTTTCAATTTAATGTAACCAAATAATTGCATACCCTTTGACCCAGTAATACCACTTCTGGGGTTGTATCCCAAAGAAATCATAGAA
>CM053582.1:215012569-215069917 GCA_028627135.1 Pseudochirops cupreus | reverse complement strand
TAATCAAAAGTTAAAAATATATGTGCATATATTATTATTATTATTATTATTATTATTATTATTATTATTAACTACATGCAACTGGGAATTAAGGTGTACAGGCACTGGGATAGGGAGATCCATCCTGCCCTACTGGAAAGTCAGAGGGGCGAGGGGAAGGACATAGGAGAGAGCAGATTGGGGGAGGGGTTATACAATGGGTTATACAATCAAATTAGTGCATTTGATTTATGGGTTTTTTTAAGGTTTTTGTTGTTTGTTTTTATTCACTGGTGGTTTTCACACAGAGGCTTTTTGGACATGTTGTAAGACATTCATGTTTGGATTAGATGTCCTCTGTGGGCAGGGGTCCCCACTAACCAGTGATTAAATATTAAGTGCCTACTATGTGCCAGGCACTGTGCTAATAAGTTTTAGGGCAGCGGTTCTCAACCTGTGGGTTATGTTCAGTTTGTGACAATGAAAATACATCCTGTGTGTCAGATATTTACATTACGATTCATAACAGTAGCAAAATTACAGTTATGAAGTATCGGTGAAAATAATTTTATGGTTGGGGGTCACCACAACATGAGGAATTATATTAAAGGGCCACGGCATTAGGAAGGTTGAGAACCACTGTTTTAGGGGGGGACAAAGAGAAGCTAAAACACTCCAGGAGTTTGCAGTCTGATGGGGATAGGGAGGGGATGACAGACAACTTTGTACCATCAAGTTATATGCAGGATAAATTGGAGATAATTAGCAGGGAAGATACTAACTTTAAGGGGATTAGGAAAGGCTTCTTGTAGAATGATTGAGTTTAGCTGGGAATCAGAAGAAGGTAGGAGGCAAAAATGAGGAAGGACAGTATAGCAGATTGAGGGTGGGGGTAGGGCCAGGCGAGGTGGGGCAGGCAGTTAATGGAAAATACATAAGAGTCAGAAGATCTTTTTTGAGGATCATCTGAGACCAGTGTCACTACATAGAGAGTATGTGGTTGTGGGAGGGTGAGATGTAGGAAGACTGGAAAGGTGAGAGAGGGACAAATTATGATGGGCTTTGAACACCAAATTAAGGGTTTCATATTTGATCCTGGAAGTATTAGGGAGTCACTGGAGATTATTGAGTTAGGAAGATCACTTTTCTAGCTGAGTGGAGAATGGTCTGGGATGGGGAGAAGCTTGAGGCAGGAAGACCAACCAGCCAGTTACTGCAGTAGCCCAGGCATAAGGTGATAGTGACCAATCCAACTGTCTGCAGCAAACCTTTCCCAACCTCTCTTAATTTTGGTACCTTCCCTCTTTTAATTATTTTCTATTTATTCTGAATATAGTTTGTTTGTACATGTTTGTTTTCTTGTTGTCTCCCCGGTTAGACTGTGAGCTCCTTGACAGCAAGGACTTATCTTTTGCCTCTTTGTGTGCACATGCACACGCGTGTGTGCCCACACACACACCATTTAGCACAGTGCCTAGCACATAGTATGTGATTAATAATTGGTTTTTGCCCAACTGACCAGAGTAATAGCAGTGTGAGAGGAGATAAGGGGGCATATACAAGAGATAATATGATAGTAAACTCTATAGGACTTGGCAGTAGATTGAATATTGGGGGAGGAGAGATCAATTGATCAGTCGCTGAATCAAAGGTGACACATAGGTTGCAAGTCCAGTAGTACCCTTGACAATAATAGGGAATTTAGGAAGAGAGAAGGATTTGGGGAGGATAAAGAGTTCCATTTTAGACATGATGAGTTTTACAGCACATTATTTAAGGTATGCACTAGGCAGTTGTTGATAAAAGATTAGAGGTCAGGAAAGAGGATAAATTTGGATCTATAGATTTGAGAATCAGCTGCATAGAGTGATAATGGAATCTGTAAGAGTCAATGAAGCCACTTAATGAAATAGTATAGAGAAGGGTTCTCAGGACCAAATCTTGGGGGTTCAGTCCAACCAATTGGCAAGTGTGATTGGAACAACCATCCAACACACGAGATTGAGAAGGAGCAATCTGAGAGAATGAAAAATTGGGATAGAGTAGTGTTATGGCAGCTCAGATAGAAGTGACTGATAGTGTCAGAGGCTGCAGAAAGGCCAAGAGTGGGGGTTTGCCATGAATTTTTTCAGTTAAGAGATCATTTGTAACATTGGAGAGAACAGTTTTAGTTGAATAATGAAGTCAGAATTCAGTGTAGAGAGGTAAAGAGAAAGTGAGAGGAAAGGAAGAAAGGGCATCAAGTGTAGGCAGCTTTCTCAGGGACTTCAGCCACAAAAGAGAGAGAGAGATTTGGGAAGCTAGATAGTAAGGATGGATGCATCAAGTAAGAGGTTTTTTGAGGAGGGGGAGAGATGGAAATGTTTGTAGTCAGTAGGTAATCAGCCAATAGACAGGGAGATTGAAGATAAATGCAGTAGTAGGAATGATGTGTACAGGGGGTTATCTGCTGGAGAAGATGAGAAGGAATGTGATCATTTGCGCATGTAGAAGGGTTTGATTTGGCAAGGAAAGGGGACACTTTCCCATGTGAATCAGGGGAGAAGGAAATATTGGAGGGAAAAAAGGAAAGTCAGTGAATGGCCTCAGTTTTTTCCCATGAAGTTTGAGCTAATGTTCTTACTCAAGGGAATAGAGGTGAAGAGGCAGTGGGAGTTTTAAGAAAGCATGAAAGGCTTTAGAGCAGCTGCCATGGAGATTGGGATAGTGAGTCAGTTAGAGGTGTAAAAGGATTGCCTTGCCACACAGTGAAGGCCTAGTCAAGATTACATGACATAAATTTGTAGTGACTCTGGTAAGCACGGTTTTCTCTTTTTTTCCTCCAGTCTTTTTCAGTCTCATGTGAGTAGCAGCAAATGGTGAGAAAAATCCAAGGCTGATCCTTGGCAGAGCAAAATCAGCAATGGGATAAGGGGGCAAGGAAAAGGAATGTGTAGGGTTGAACTGGTTTACCAGCAGGTCAAAATGAGGAAGGTCAGAGAATATAGCCAGTCCTTGTGTGATGACCTTGGGAATGAACTAAGGGGGTTGAGAGCTTGCAAGTCATGATGAGAATGAAGAATAGGGTCTGGGGTTGCAAGGCAGAGGGAAAGGTGGAATGACAGCAAACTGTGACTAGATAAGGGGATTTCATAGAGTTCATCTCATGAATATGAAAGTGGTGCATTTGTAGATGATGGCAGGGTCAAGGGAATGAACTTCTCCGTAGCTGAGGTGTGGTAAACAAGTAGGACATGAATAAGTTAAAGAACTGATGTTAGGGTGTTTGAGGGAGGGTACATATGTATGTTGAAGTCATTCCTTTTGGAAAGAACGGGCTGTGTGTCTTGGAGATCAGTAGACAATAGCTACTGGAATTTTTGCTCAGGAATAAATATGATCTGAGTGAGCATCAAAGGAGGAGAGATTACAGAGTTATGGTAGTAGAGGGTAAGCTTGGAAATGGCAGTAGGGAACCGAATCAGTGAGTCTTCTGATGATACAGTTTTGTAGTTCTCATTCTAACTCTGGAAGGACTTAACTTCTAGGCCTGAGATAGGTACTTACTAGCCTGGAGAATTCAGTTGACATTTATGAGCTTCATGTGTAGCCTTGACCTACCTCACTATATTGAAGGATTGGATAGGAGAATATATGTGAAAGTGCAAAAAACTGGAAATATATTTTTAGTAGCAGTGCATCAGTGATAAAAGTATCTCCTGACACATTTATATGTGCTTTGGCTTGATGGTAGTGGGTGGCAAAATCCACCAGATGTAGGCTAACTACCTTCTAGTGTAGGATATGAAATAGAGTATCACGTCATGGAACATTCCTGAGCAACCAGGGCAAATTTAGAGTAGAATGGTATAGTTTTCCACCATTAATGTTATTTCCAGTAGCTTTATCTATTTGTTTTCATAACTACTGATATCTCTCATCATAGACTCTTAGTGACAGGTTATTAAGATGTCCGAAAATAGACAAAGCTTTCTAAATGTCATCTTTTGCCTTTTCATTAAATGGGGGCAGGGGAGGGGAGGGGGAAGAGAACTATCCTCATTTCAACAAGATGGATATATTTGTGCATGCATGCCAAAGATGAGAGATTGGGATATCCCTTGCATATGAGTTAAGTGAAGGCTGGTTGCTGGTATTCTTCACTGGTATAATTGTGTAAATGTGATTATCAGTTCATATGCATCTAATGTGCAAAGTGCTATGGTAATAAGTACTGGGATAGTTTTAAATTTCTAGTGCTTCTCTTTATAAGAAAATAAAGGCAAATCTTTTATATCATTAATCCTTTGTCTTTTGCCTTTCTGATATAAAAAATATTAGGCAAGTGCTAATATAAGCAAAATAACTTTTTATACTTAATTTTGGTGTTAGGAAAATTTTGTTTTTAAATCTTTTTTTTACAAATGTGTTTAAGTAAAGAACTAAAGGAATTCTGTTCATGTTGTTGATAGATTCTTAAAAGCAAAGAGAGGCACCATTTCAGGTTTTGGGGGGGGAGAAGATAAAGACGGGCAAGAAATAGGATTGGAGGTAGGAAATTTGTAACATTAGAGAAACAGTAAATTGAAGAGACAGGCCTATTATAACAATCCTTAATTCTAGTGAGTCCTTTATGGGCAGCATTTAGATACTTAAACATCTGCAATATTGAGCTCAGCCCCCTATCCTAAGATGGAAATTGCCATGTGCAGAATGACTTGATAGAAAATGGTGCACATCCTATATAATCTTCTAACAGCAAAATGCGACCAGTGGCACTTCCCCGAAAAAAATAAATTACCCGAAATTTGCAGCACATTCATATTCAATTTCATCACAGCAGATGCTCATTAGTATGTTGTTATTAATTGGTATTCACTTTAGGTTTTGTTTAAAATGAAGATAATAATTAGGTTTTAATTACTGCATCATTGGGGGGGGGGGGGAGAAATGCCTCTCAAAACACTGAAATATTTCCTGATACTAACTCAACAACGTGTGCTACTAAGGACTTTGAAGATACATTTTCATGAAGGATGCAATTCTAGGACACGAAATTACTGTAGAGGTTTTTCCCCCCCTTTTAAAAACATGGTAACGGAGAACTTAACACTAAATTGTCTACTTGATGGACATACTGAATAAGATGATAATGTGTGCCACTATTCTTTTTAATCAAATTACCAAAAAGACTTCTTGGGAAAGTAACCCTTACAAGCGGCTGATTAATGAAGTGGTGCCACTGTTTTGTATTAGAACTAATTGAAGTAATCCAAATAAGTTATTTCGATAGCATATGGAAATAATTTCTTTTACAAAGAAGTACAGTGGCGTTGGCAAACTAGTATTTTTCCTCCCAGCATTCCTCCTCACCCCTCCCATTCTATGTTTGCTATGATGGGAGGGGTAGGGGGTTAGGGGAGATAAGTATGGGGAGATAGTGAGATTAAAAGAGATAGGAAAAGAATATTATATTAAATTAACAAAGGAAAGAAAGAAAAGTATGTATAGGATTGACTCAGAGTTGAGTAGATAGAATTAATAGCTGATATGTAGCGGAAATATTAAATTATTTAAACTACCTTCAGAATAGAAATAGTTCAAGATTATCTTATATAACTAATAATTATTATAATTATATAATTCTACACACACACACACACACACACACACACACACACACACACACACACACACACAGTTCCTGTGACTACTTTCAAGGAATTCCAAAAAATATTAGTAAAGAGATATCACAAAGCACTATGGAGTGTTCTAAAAGTCTTAGTGCAGTTTGTAGCTTTAAGAGCTTCAAACTGCACTAAGACTTTTAGGACATTGAATATAATGAGTAGTACCAGATAATATATGAGTCCATAAGTGGGAGAGATGCCTGTGTTTTTGTTTGTTTGTTTTGTTTTGGAGGGGGGGAGGGCAGGGCAATTGGAGTTAAGTGACTTGCCCAAGGTCACGTGGCTAGTAAGTGTTAAGTGTCTGAGGTTGGATTTGAACTCAGGTCCTCCTGACTCCAGGGCCAGTGCTCTCTTCACTGCACCACCTAGTTGCCCCATGCCTGTGAGTTTTATGGGTTTTCTAAACAATGTAGGAAAACATATGAGCCTTTAAAAATGAAGTATCTTGAATACAGGGAAGAGAGGGAGAAATAGTATGAAGGGCTTATAATGTGGGAACCGCATTAGGTTGTCAGAGAACAGTGACCAGTCTGCTTCCCTAAGGGAGATACAGATGGAAAGTAAAGCCAGATTTTGAAGATTGTTAATAGCCGAGCTAAGGAGTTTAGACTTTATTCTGGGGTGATATGGAGCCATTCGATTATTTCTTCATTTATGCCCATATTTCTTCGTGAATGTGAAGCATTCAACCCACTGAAATCCTGAATTACAAAGTTCTCGGCAAGTTAGTGTAGAAAGATGCACTTTTTACTGACGTTGAATTCATGAAAGGATTGTATTCCTCAGCTGTTAGGACCATCTCTTCATTCTTTCTGCTGATAATGGCTAAGCAGGATAAATCCAAATAATTGCCTTTGTGATTATAGTATATCTTTTCAGAACTTCTGTCTTTTTTTGCAACTTTAGTTTACATTTTACATTATGAGGAAGCAGCCCAGGCACTTAGACAAGTGTCAAAAAAGAAGGATAATTAGGAATTAAAAATTGACTGTGGGGGTGGCTGGGTGGCTCAGTGACCAGAGCACCGGCCCTGGAGTCAGGAGGACCTGAGTTCAAATCTGGCCTAAGATCCTTAATGCAAAAACTAGCCATGTGACCTTGGGCAAGTCACTTAACCCCAATTGCCCTGCCTTCCCCCCTCCAAAAAAATAAAAAGCAAAAAAAAGTGACTGCAGATTACCTACATTTGGGTATATATTTAATAATTTCATACGGTCAGAATTTTACAATAATAATAAAAGCTCCCATTATGATCTACAAAGCACTTTACATGCTTTAGTTTGGGGGTCAGGAACTGCAGCCTCAAGGCCACCTGTGAGCCCTCTACATCCTCAAGTTTGGTCCTTTGACTGAAATGCAAACTTCACAGAACAAATCCCCTTTATAATAATAAGTTATACATGATAAATAATATGTAATGCAATATATAACAGTAAGTTATAATAATAGAAGAGAATTTGTTCTATGAAGTTTGGGTTCAGTCAAAGGGCTAAACTTAGGGACCTGGAGGCCTATAGGTGGCCTCCAGTTTCTCTACCCCCACTTTAGTTTATGATTGGGACATCTTTGTCTAAGGAAGGTAGAAAAACTAATCGTGTACAGTTTTCTGCTGTCTAGATTCTCATTCCCTGAATTACTATCAAGATCATGCTTCTTTTCATACCTTCACCCAATGTCCCTGCCTAACCCCTTATTTCCTCTTTGTTATGTAAGAATGAAGGCGTTAAAGGGAAGCTGGTTACTTTTTCTTACAACGAAATTTTTTCAGGTAGTCATTTATGCAAAATATGAAAGATTTTGTGGTGTCATCTCAGTTCTCAAAAAAGATTAGATACAGAGAAAAGTGTCTATTATGAGTTTTGAAAGAGAGTCTCCCCTAGACCCAATCTATGTTACATCTAGCACTAGTTTACAAAATATAAAGGTAATACTTCATCAAAACTCCAAGAACAGTGACTGAGAAATTAACGAACATGGAAGTAGGGACTGTCTTTTATTCCATGAAAGAGTTGAACTGGAAGGGGTAATGAAGTTGCATTGTTTCTAAAGGAACTACTTATAGGAGGTTTAAAAGGTTTTTAAAAAAAATAATAGTAATATTAAAACATTTTGTTTTTTTTCCTTAAGTCCCAAATCTTAAAACTGAAAATTGTCTCCTCATACTTTTACTCCTGACCTTTTTGCCTCTGGTTATCCCCATGATGTTTATTACTTCTTTAATTTTATTTTTTGGGAGTTATTCTTATTCCTCTCTTAAAGCAGTGGATAACAATCTTGAATACAGACTATTCTCATACAATAGCTGTTACAGCTCAGCCTTGTCCTTACTAAATCACAATCAGTTACTTTGCTACATGGTGTTCAAGCTGTAAAGGAATACAGAAAGAAGTCTGGGCATCTCGGTGAATGTAATTTTAAAGGCAAGAGTAAGAAATCGAACATTTTAAACCAATAAGTGAAAGCTAGAGAGAGAGAGAGAGAGAGAGAGAGAGAGAGAAATGTTAAAATATCAGCTTATTTTCTTGAAGTATTTTCCATCCAATCTCGTGCAGTTAAAATGAGCATTTAAGTGGGGGAAAAAAACCTAGTTGAAGATCTCACAGAAAACTGGAGGATGTCAGGTTTTCTTGATTAGAAGAATTTATCATCAAAGCCAAAAGAGAAAAGATCATGAAGATCAAAAAAAGGGGGGGAAAGTCCTACAAGTGATCACAAATTAATGGAACAAAATCAAGAAAACAAAAGTAGTTGCCATTCTTGTAGTTCAATTCAATTTAAGCTACATTTTTCTCAGTTTCGTGTGTTCTTTAAACCCATTTAATTGTATTTGACATTGAAAATCTAATAAGGCCTTTTGTTTTCAACCAGTGTGCTAATTGCAAAATATGGCAGGAGGCAAAAGGGCAAGAGGTGTTGGTATATATTTTTTAAATATATAACTTCTTTTTTAAAATTACTTTTTTCTATTTTCCTTATCCATTTAGGCAGTGACTTTCAATTAGCCCGTCTACTAATATCAGGTCACTAAACTCCATAGCTGACGCTCTATTTCTTCATGTGGGTTGTCACTCGTTTGCTTCAGTTGGCTGGCAAAGGTGGTTGTATATCCATTACTAGCAACACAGCACTTTGCATTTCTGAATTGACAAGCAGCTATATTGACCCAGCGCTTATTATGGGTCAACAGCTGCGTTAACCAGCGGAAGGACTGAGGGGCAATTAAAATGAATTGGCAAAAATATATCTTCCTAATTTACTCCAATTTGTTATTTATGCTAACATTGTATGGCTTCTATGGTGACACTAAACAGAATGGACCCAATAATGGCAATTAACATAAAAATATAATGGCTAATCAAATTGACAGCAACTGTTTCTCATCATCTCGACACACAATACATTATCAAAACAAACTATTATGAAGGAGGTAATTTCAGTGTTCTATTCAACCTGCTGCATGTGTGCAGTCAGGGAGATGTGTACCAGCAATTACTGCTGAATCTAAAAAACTAAACAAATAACTTAATCGCTGTCGTCCTCCTTTTTTTTCCCCCAGGAAGCGGTAATCAGGATTTGCTAAAAATAACTGGTGTATAATAGTATAATGATGATGCATATCATAGAATAGCTACCAAGAAATAAAATGGGCTTCTAGGTGTCTCCTTTTTTTAAAAATAGGTTCAGGTAAAGAAAAAGAGCCCAGTGTTAGTAATATACATGAAAAGACAATAGCCTTAGCTGATGAATAGCTCTGTGTGGATTTTCTTTTCCAAGCTAATATTTATAGTATAGTTTGCCATGTCCAGAGAAGTTTAAAATCTTTTGTATTTAGTAACAAGTTTCACATCAGAGTGGGCAGGAAGGGAAACAGTATTATTAGAAAATAGATTTTTCTTGCCAGTTCAAATGGCTTATGTATTTCCATCATGTTGTCAGGCAGCAAGGGTCTTTGGGTCAAATCAATTTAAATTAAATCAGCAAGATTTTGTTAAGCAATTAATATGTTTACTATATGCCTGACATGTTGCTAAGCACTGGGTTTACAAAGAAAAGCAAAAGAGTTCCTACCTTCAAGGAACTTACATTCCATTGAGGATAGATTAACATTGTTGCTGTCCAGAGACCTTTTCTGTAGCTGTACAAGTTACAAGTAATTAAAGTTATAGTTTCCATCAGGTTCCTAGAAATATGTTACATGTAATATAAATAAATTGGCACCCACTGGTGCCTAATAGGGCAAAAAACATGGCCATATGACTTTGGAATTTATCAGGTTCTGTTTGTGGTAGAGCTTAGTGTGTTCTGTTATATTTAAAAGAAATAAAAGTATTAATCTTATAAATAACTTTTCTCACATGCTTAGGAACCACTGTGAGACCTTGGAGCTCAGTGCCCTCCATCATGAGATTTTTACTTCTACTAGCACTCAAAATGAATGAATGAATGAATAAATAAATAAATAAATGAGATATATTAGGATGTCTTATTTAAAGTAAAGTGCCTGCTAGTGTTTGAATCATAAAATGCTTCTCACTTATTATTTGAATTCAATATGCAGTGGGTGATTTTTCTTTATATACATGTGTAGATGCAAATCCCTAGAATTGTGTAATGGTAACCCCTAGAATTTCAGTGATTGATGAATGAATGAATGAATGAATCTCTCTAGTATCATCTTCTTTAATCTTTACTGAGTTAGATTTTCCCATAGTCATTAAACATGTACTGTAACTTTTTAAATAGAGAATAGATTAATTTGATCCTCGACTTGGTGGTTCACAATTCATGTGAAAAAAATGTGTACATTTATGATTGGTAAGAGTGGTAGGTAGGCTATTGCCTACATTTGTTCCATGGTCCTAAAAATTTCACCAATGAAGCAGTTCCCATGAAGAGAAACTCATGTTTTTGACATATTATGAAATTATACTAACAGTAGCACATGTTAAACAGTTTTTATAAATGGTTTAACTTCCTACTTGCATGGACTGGGCCCCTGTTAGAAAGCATGCCACTTTTCCCAATTAACAGTGCAAATTGTCAAGGGTGCATAGGAATTTGCAATTTGATAAAATCAGTTTTTTGACAGCAGGGGTAATCATTCTGCAGCTTCGCAAGTAGTAATCTGTGATCGAAGTGGCAGAATTTACTCTGAATTATGAAAGGTATGTATGTTGTATGAGGGTAGAAAACCATTAGTATGAATCCCCTCCCCCCCTTTTCTTATGAGGTTTAATATAGAAGTTGATATTAGGGAATATACCCTATTAGGCGTGATCTCTTTTTCCCCAAATAGTAGTATTCATTTATATTCTGTTCTATTGCAGTATTCCGACAAGACTCTGTTTACCCAGCTGTGCTTTTATCAGCACATGTTTGATGTGGACTATGCACTGGAGAAACTTATTAGTGATCATGAGAAAGGTACGTTGAAATACTGTAATTACCTTTGAGTTTAAAGTGGAAATTTGCATCATAAAAGCCAGACCTACTCTGTCACACTGTTCAAACCAGCATCACACTGCTGTCTCAGAAACAGCCAGTGAGGGCCTGTATGAACACAGGGATGCCCTGTGTGAGAAGGCGGCAGCATAGGAATCCCCATCTTTGGCCTCCACGGCATGTCTCCCATTGATTTCTATTGAAGCAGGACTTTGGGGGAGGAAAGCACAAAAAAGACTTTTAAAAATACTATGTTTTTAAAATGCTATTTTCTGTAATAAAATAAGCATAAGCTCCGTGCTCATTGGGCCTAAGAAAACCAGAAATTATCACAAAAGAATAGACATGGAGTGTGTCTATGCTGTTCACTAAAAGCTCGGGTTGATTTTGAAAGAGAGGGGTAGGTTGCAGTTTCAGCGTTCTGCAAGAATATATATGTACCATGTCCCAAATGATCAAAAAATTTTCTACAGTACACTGCAAAGGGCCTTACCTTGTGGAAGAATCACAAGCCCTATAGGATTTAATTAGGCTTTTAGAAAGCTTTGTTACATAACTTACAGTATTTAGAACTGTCATGATAAGTCTATGTTTTTTCTCCTACCTTAAAAATCACATTGACAGCTTTTCCATTGCCCATTTTTCTTATTAGTTACGTACAGTGTATTTATTTTTGTTTAACCCTGAATATCAATTCACTGTTTTGTTGCTTGCTGTTAGAGCCAGAGGAAGCTTCCTTTTCACACAAAAATCAAAGTACATATGGTCAGATTACATTTATAATGTTGCTGCACTTTTCATTATTCACGTTTTAATTTTTTTTAAAGAAATCTATTGAGAAAAAAAATTCTATTAAGGTATGAGACTTTAAACTTCTAGGAGGCAGGGACTATGTCTTTATAATTTTTGTAGTCTGCCAGGACCTAGGCTATATAGTAGTTGATTAAGAAAGAATGAATGTTTGCAGTTTTCAAAAGTACTGAGAGCTCTTTTTTGTTCTACTCACTTTTAATAAGTTAAACTTTGGCCAGTTTTATTTTTTCATCTATGGAGTGGATCAACAAACACTGTTGATTTGGCTGACTTGAATCCCTGGGTGTCAGGTGTATTATAGTGTTAGGACATGGATGTCATATTGAAACCTAAATGTAGGCGTTGTTAAATGTAATAAGTTGCATATGTTATAAACAAAGGTCTGATGCCCTTTTTTGGGGGGGGGTGGGGGGTGGGGGGGGTTTCAATGTGAGGCTGTCTTCTAGAGTGGAAAGAGTTCCTTATTTGCCCCTAGAGGTCTTGGTTGCAGATGTTCTTCCTGTAATGAAAAGGACATGTCTCCTAACCTCTCAAAGCCTCAGTATTCTTCTGTGTAAAAACGAGGGGATTTAGGCACAAGGAACTCTAAATTTGTAATCCTCTAGATAGTAGCAGACCATTTTCAAGACTTGATAAGGATGTATAAAATGCTTAGCCCTAGACCATTCTTGTTCACTCGAGGTTCTTTCATGTCAGTTCAAAAAGCCAGCCCAGAAACCTAACTCTTGGCACTGTAAGGAAAAAATACGAGTGAAGAAAATGAGAAGAAATTAATAAGGAAATAATGTTGACTCTTTCACCCAGTAGTTTCTTGCTGAATCAAACCTTCATTCGTTATTTATGTCTTTGGAAATTCAGACATCTTTGGATATCTTCACAAGATATATATATAATTTAATGATCTGTGATCTCACTGATACGGGTACTCACTCCTTGGTGTAGATCAGACCTATCCATACCTTCTGATCCTGTGTGATTCTTGTCCATGCTCTTCTGTACATCCTCCATAATTTCAACACATGAAATTCACATCAGAAAGGCAATGTCTTCTGTCCTTTTGTTGCTCAGTTATAGGGATTGTCCTCATTTAATAGTTTGTATCTGAATGAAAGATGCTGAGCATCATCCAAAACCAACTTGTAATTTAAGTCATCAGAAATATTTTGATAAGCTATTATTTGTTCTTTCTCCTCAGCCCCTCCAAAGGAAATTTCCTCCAAGATCATTTATAAGCAAAGAAATAATTATAAGTATAGAAAGATCAATAACATTGAATAAAACTGCCTCTATCTTTTAGGACACCAAGTAGTTATCTCTCCATTTCTGTTGTTGGCAACTTTATAGACTTAGTTCAGCCTATATGTGGAGAGCATTTTATATAACTTCCTTGTTTGTGAAATCAGAATATGTTAATGTTTTAGTTATGACCTTTTCTACCTTTTCCCTTATCACTGACTGGTTGATTCTTGGACAGCAAGAGTAAAATCCGTATCTGTTCTTTAACCTGAAATATCATCAATGATGCCTTTCCAAGGACTGGTGTGTTTGAAGAACAATGCTTCCTAAAATGAGAACCTTTTTGTTCAAAATATGTTTCATAGATCTCATCTATCTTAGTGATCCCAGTGTCTAATTATTATACAGTTCCTGGGAGACAACTGTTGCTATACTGAGATAGAAGACAGCATTTCTATATTAAGAATTGTTACTTATTAAGAAAAAAAAACTTATCCTTCAGGTGTTTGTATGAAGAATTATTTTTAAATTATTCCCACTTTATACAGCTCATATGAATAGGATAAAATTTTGTTTATTATTCATTCATTTCAGTTGTGTCCAACTCTTCATGACCTGATTTGGGATTTTCTTAGTAAAGATACTAGAGTGGTTTTCCATTTCCTTATCTAGCTAATTTTACAAATGAGGGAACTGAGGCAAAGAGGGTTAAGTGACTTGCTCAGGATCACATAGCTAGTAAGTATCTGAGGTCAAATTTGAACTCGGGAAGATGAATCTTTATGACTTCAGGTCTGACAGTCATCTATCCACTGTACCACCTAGCTGCCCTGTAATTTTGTAAGGAAGATTTATTATATGATAGTAAAAGCAGGATCAGTCATATCAACATGTGTTTATTGACCTCCTGGAATGCTTGCTAATTAAAGAACTGAACTTGAAGTCAGTAAGGCTTGCTTCTGACGTGTTACTGATCCTTTTACCTTGGGGAAGTCACTTAATTTCTTGGTGCCCCGGGCAACTCTCTTATACTGTAAATGTCATAATAGTTGCTGATTTGCATTGGCAGAGGGAATTTCTTCCCTGGGATCTCCTTGTACCAATAAAATCACAGAACCAGACTAAAAAAGATGATTTTAAAAAATCATCCTGAGTTAATTACATCCATAGGAACTTCAGAGAAAGTTAAAAGAAATTACTATAAAATAACAGAAAAATAAAGCATTATCCATGTATTTTGCATATATGATTGTCTTCAGAATTTAAAGCTGTCATTAATGTGAGACCTTTGCTGGTCTTCTGCTACCTCACTGTGGCATAAAGATGACTCTGGCTTTGCAAAGATTATCAGCAACCATTTAAGCTCTGGAAGATTGAGCCCTTGCCATGGACTATATATGTCTGTTGTCTAAGGGCCAGCTCAGTTAAACCCAAAGAGACAGCGCATCAGAAAGTTGGCCACCAGATGATGAATTTTCATTTGGCCTCAGCAAGTAAAGAAGACAGCACTGGAAGAGTTGAGATGTGGGTCAGTGTCTCCTAGCCCAGTAGTCACAGATTCTTCAAATGTTGAGATAATCTGCCATTACTTTTTTATATATTTTAGAGGGCAGTTGGGGTTAAGTGACTAGCCCAAGGTCGCACTGTCTGAAGCTGGATTTGAACTCAGGTCCTCCTGACTCCAGGGCCGGTGCTCTATTCACTGCGCCACCTATCCACCCCAAATAACCTGCCATTATTACACTGATTAGCTGTGTGACCCTGGAGAAGTCACTTGTTTGTTCCTCAGTTTTTTGATCTGCAAAATAAGGGTTCAAAATTAAGGACTTTATAGGTTTCCTTCCAGTCTAAGTCTATAATCCTATGATTTTCTGATATCTGTGTCCCTAAAGACTATTTGCTTTTCCAGTTATATTGCATTATGTTATTTGTTGTGTTGCCGTTGTTTTCAGAATCTGTCACTTCGTGCCCTTTCCCACATTTTTATCCTGGAGCTAACTCTGGTGGGAACTGCATAACTAGCAACTTAAAAATTGGCACTCATTTTTCCCTTGAACATATCTAAAAGACATGTAGGAAAAAAATAAAAATTATTAGGGCACATCATTCTGTCCTTGGATTATAAGGCTCTTATAATTTATGGGAAAGGAAATAGCCGTTTGGAAAGTCTCTCCATTTTCAAAAGAGATGGAAGTATCTCCATAGCATTTACTAAAGGACCCCCCCGTCTCTAACTGCTGTTTGCCAGTAAGCCTTTTTAATATATGTCATGTTGCTAATAAATATATCATTTATTACGTGTCTTGGCACATAGTAGAAATGGAAATGGATAACTGACCTAACAATGATTATTTTTTAAATGGTAATGTGTTGAGAGGACAACAAAGCTAATATACTTAACATAAGAAACGATATCAGATGTTCCCAACTCCTTCTCTTTATTTCTTGGAGTGAACTAGAAACAATTAGTATTAATTTTTTAATTGTCCAGATTGCTTTTTACATGTTGATCTTTTTTTGACTTTTTGTTGCTGAATTATCACCTGGTGGTAGTGTGTGAATTAGTCGACATTTTTGTTTTCATTCTGCTTTCCCTGCGTTCTACAAATGCTGTCATCATACAGATCTGGAGTCAGGAATCTTAACTCCTCTGCTTTCCCTCCTCATATCATGCAGTTTGTCAGAGCTTGTTTTCTTCCTATGCTCCTGAGAAAATTCTAAGAACACTGAGAGTGGTACTTAAGTGCTCTGTTCCTATCAAAAGAATTTCTCTTGTTCAGAAGTTTAGTATGCGCACAAAAGAGTACTATTCCATATTTGGTATGTTTATAAATTGTATTTCTACACCTAGTTTACCCTCACAGTGGGTAGATTTGAGGACATTGTTGTACCTTATTCCTCTTTCTATCTCCTTAAGTACCTAAGCTAGAGTAAGTCCTCAGTAAATATGGATAGAATGAATATAAACACTGAAAATTAATATTTGGAATCACTGCCTTAAAATCCTTTGCATATGTGAAGGAGTAACATGTCAAAGAGACATACCATTTTTTCTGAGTTGCTCCCCAGAACAGACCTAGGACTAGTGGATAAAAATGACAGGAAACTTACAAAATTACACAGGTTGCCCCCAACCTTAAATAAAATAACAAACCTCACTTGATCCTACCATTCCTTCAAACTTTTTCCCTCTGTGTATCCTCCTTTTCACAGAGAGACTCCTAGGAAAAGCTATTTACCCTCATTCCCTCTACTTCCTCTCCTCTGACTTCTCAGCCTTTTGAAATCTTGCTTCATATTTCATCACTCAACTGAAACTGCTCCCCAGAGTTCCTTTTGTTCTCTTAATTGTCATATCCAGTGACCTTTTTTATACACTTGTCTTTCTTTGATGTTCTGCAGCATTTGAGAGTGTTGACTGCTCACTCTTTTTGTATGTCTCTCTGCTAGGTTTTTATTACACTGCTTTATCTTGGTTCTTCCATCTGAACTTTCCTTCTGAATCTACTCCCTAGGTCATCTTCTGTATTACATTCCTTACTTTGAATATCTCCCAAGGGTGTAGGGTGTGTTCAGGGAAGAGTAGTACTTCTGGTTGCCAGCTGCCTAGCTCTTTTCAGGGCCACTTTACATGTTTGGTGTCTTCCTGATCCACATAACTCTTACCCATGGCTCCAAGACACTGTGGCATGTGCAGCTACCCCACCTGGCTAAACCAGGTTAAGGGTAACTGAAGGGTCTTAAACCCATCAGTGAATTAGGGAGGTGTCTACCCCAAGTATGTGAAGACTTTCCTTAGTGGAATAGATGAGTGAGAACAGTTTGTTCCAGTGGCCATGAAGGCAGCTGAAGCAGGCACTGTGGAGCACTTAGAGCTTGGTTAGACATCAAAGACACCAAGGTCATCCATTGCATCTCAAACCATTACTAGTCACCTTGATTCTGTCCTGCTGCTGGGCTGTGATTCCTCTGCAAGAGAGTAAGGCTGATGACTTTGTGCAACTCTGCCTCACTTAAATTCGATTTATACACAAGTCAAAAGATATTACCTATACCATTTTACATTTTTACCTATCTCAAAGTCCTGTGGCAACAAGCAAGTGATGAAACAATAGGTGAGGGTACACTGGGAGCTGTAGTCACAATCCTACACACAGGTGGCCCAGGTCATAGGATCATCTTCTCACTAAAAGCAGCAGTGGAATTTGGCAGTCCCCTGAGTGTCTGAACCTGCTGGTGGGAGGAAGGGGCTAGAAAAGGTGCCCAAAAAATTGTCAGCTTATCCAACTGTCGCCTGATTACCGTGGTAGCTGGGGATCCCACTATGAGGTCAAAACACAAAAAAATATACAAAAACTTCTGCAAAGATGACTCCACTCACCACTAGTGCATGGAATGTGCACATACTTACAAACAACACAAAATCTAGTAGATCTGAAAGATGAATAGCTCTTGTGAGAGAACTTGGCAGGTATCACATCCAAATAGCAGCCCTGATTGCAACAAGACTGGCAGAAGGCGGCCAGCTTACTGATGTCAGAGCTGGATACCTGTTTTTCTGGAGTGACTGCGGTGAAGGGGAGTGCTTGTGAAGCTGGTATGGGTTTTGCAATCAAAACTAATCTAATTTTGTATGCTTGTATGCCTACCAAAAGGAGCGAACCACAGGTTCAGGACAATGTGATTGCCACTTGCAGGAAAATACCATGCCATTATTAGTGCCTATGCTCTCACCATGGCAAACCCTTATGAGTGAAAGAAAAATTTTTAGAAGACCTGGAGACCTTTATCATCAGTGTGCCAAAAGAGGACAGGCTTATGGTGACTTTAATGCTAGAGTAGGCTCAGACTGCCAAACTGGGCAGTGAGTCCTAGGGAGGAATGAAGTTGGAAGCAGCAATAGCAGTGATCACTTACTACTGAAGACTTGTGCATCCCAGGACCTTCTTATCACTAACACTGTCTTCCATTTACTTAAACATAATAAAACTTCATGGACGTACCCTCGCGGCAAAAATGTTATTTAATAGACTGTGATTGTAAGGAGAAGAGACAGACAAGATGTCAGAGTAATGACATGGTACAGAGTGCTGCACTGATCATAGACTTATCTTCTCCAAACTAAATATTCACATTCAACAAAAGTGGTAGCCCCAAGACAAAATGACTACCAGAAGACTTAACATCAACAGATTAGAGAGCTTTTCTGAATGGGAACAGTTTTTTGCTAACTTGGAGGGACAGTTGAGCCAGTACATGCTTGGCAACAGTGGAACAGAAAAGGAGTGGGCAGCTTTCAGAGATTTGGTGTATAGCACTGCATTTACTCATCTGGGACAGAACAATTGCAAACATAAAGACTGGTTTGATGAAAATAATGGGAAAATTCAGGAGCTACTAAATGAAAAACAAGAACTCCACAGGGTTTACCAGCTGGATAGTTTGTCCTTCTCTAAGAAGGCAACACCTAATTCCATCAGAAGGAAAGTACAAGCAAAGCTTAGAGAGATGCAGGATTCTTTGCTGAGTAAGAAAGTAGATGAAATACAGTTCTGTGCGCATAGGATAGAAGGCTGTTTATGGGCCAAAAACATACAGTGCATCTCAACTACTCGGTGCTGCTGGAGCTGTGTTGAAGGACATGATCTTGGAGAGATGGGCTGAACAGTTCACTTCCATATTGTTTTCTAACAGATCATCATCAACCAATGCTGAAGCAACTGACCATTTGTCTCAGGTTGAAGTTAGTCCCTCTATAGACATTTCCAACTGAAGAAGAGGTTTTGAATGCCATTAGGCACCTCTCCTGTGGTAAAGCACCTGGTGCTGATTCTATTCCAGCTGAGATTTGTAGGAGGAAAGGGGGGCCCATTGCTCATACAAAAGCTGACAGAAATTTTCCAGGTTAAATGGCAAGAGGAGGTTATCCCCCAAGGAGTTCAAGGATGTCTCCATTGTCCATCTCTATAAAGGAAAATAGATTGTCCTGTGATAATCACCTGGGGGGGAGGGGGTTCTCTCTTAGTCGTTGCTGGCAAGATTCTTGCCAGAGTCCTCCTTAATAGGCTGATCCTTCACCTGGAAAATGGTCATCTGCCTGAGAGCCATTGTGGCTTCAGAAAGGGCTGAAGAATTATTGCTATGGTATTTGCTGCCCAGCAACGCCAAGAGCAGGACATATGTCTTTACATGAAGTTTGTAGATCTAACCAGGGCCTTTGATACTGTCAGTTGTGAAGGGTTATAGAAAATTATGTCAAAATTTGGTTACCTGGCGAAGTTCATCAGTATCGTTTCATGACAGCATGTTTTCCTGGCTTCTAGATAATGAACAATGCTGTCTCACTTTCCCAGTCACCAACAGAGTGAAACAAGGCTGTGTGCTTGCTCTCATGCTTTTTAACATGATTTCAGCCTTGTTGTCAAATGCCCTCAATGAAGGCAAACATGGCATCAAGGTCAGCTACTGCACTGATGGTAAATTCTTCAACTTGGGAAGGGTACAAGCCAAGACTAAAGTGGAAGAAGTATTGGGTGTTGTTGGTGCATGATTTTCTGTTTGCAGATGATTGTACACTCAATGTAGCCTCTGAAACAAAGATACAAGAAAGTATTGATTCTCTGCTGTTAATGCTAGTTTTGGCCTAACAGCACCAAAAAAACATCAGGCAGCACATACCATCCATCCATGGAACCATTGGTTATAGCACATGGAGAAGTTTTGAATACTGTGGATAAATTCACTTACCTTGGCAGGAATAATAATGAGGTTGACGTATACATTGCCAGAGCTAGCTCAGCATTTAGGAGGCTGTGAAAAAAATTGTGAGAGAGAAGAGGTATTAAACTGACTACCAGATTGAAGGTATACAGAGTCATTGTGCTGACCTCATTGTTGTATGCCTATGAAACCTGGACAGTATACTAGCACCGTACCAAGAAATGGAATCTCTTCCATTTGAATTGCTCAGAGAACATGACTCTGCCTAGCCACGTGGTTCAAATGCCAAATGTATGCTTGCCTAAAAAACTATTATGGATAATTCACACAGGGCAAGCACTTACATGGTGGTCAGAAAAGGCAATATAAGGACATGCTCAAGGTTTTTCTTAAGGACTTTGGAATTGATTTTGTGATTTGGGAGACACTGGCACAGGACTGCTAAGCATGGCTTGCCCACATCCGAGAAGGTGCTGTGCTCTTTGAGCAAAGCAGAATTGAAGTATTTTCGTTCTAAAGAAACAAGATGTGCAGATTTAGAGAATCTGCCCCAAATGTTCACATGAACTATTTATGCCTGACCTGTGGTAGAATATTCTGAGCTCGTGTTGGTCTGATCAGTCACAGTTGGACATTCTGTAACTGGACTCTACCATGTCATTGTGGTCCCCTTTGAGAACAAAGGACAACAACCATAGTATTTTCTATATAATTTCCTTTACTCTGAGCATCTCAGCAACATTTTCTTAACAAAGGTTCTGTTAATTGGTTGTTGTTTTAGTTTTAGTTTGAAACATGGCAACTTGTATTGAAAAAACTCATTTTAAATTCTTTGAAAGAGATTTATTTTTTAAAAGGCAAAAAGTGCCTCTCATCAGAGTTTTTTGTATATGCTTTCAAACATGAAGGTTTGTAGGCCATTAGTCCCTAACGTGAATTAACCCCATTTGGTATTTTGTCGTTCCTTTAAAATGATAAAGGACCGTTATCCACTTTGGTGAATGTTTACTGTATATTCACAGTAACTACATAACATTTTTAAATCTTATTTCTGTGGGACTCTGGCATTATTATTGTAACTGCTCCAGAAAGTACAATGCATAGTATTATTACTACACATACAACATAATGGATCCAAAGGAGGCTTTAGAGGAATATAGTAGCTATATATGAAGCAAAATCCATTTATAGGTTGGCAGCAGGTAATGGTTCCATTTGACTTTTCCTAATCCTATGGTGCCTTGGTCTGAATAGGGATAAGTGAACAGTTTTGGGGTAAGGAGAGAATCAGCCCAGATCTTTGCCCAATCATCCGGGCTAAGTCTGTTTAAACGTGAAAAGGGGAGGAAAAGGCTTCTACTTTTTTCACCTAAAATCTTTCCTTCTTGATGATTTCTCTTTCCTTATTTCTTGTAATACTTAGTCCTGCTTTTTCTTTCCCTCCTGTTACTCTGCCTAATCATTTTCACATTATGCAAAAATTCTGTAATTCTTTTGTCTTGGGTATCAGCCGTCAGTGTCTTGTACACACTAGATGCCTAATAAATGTATAACTTAATTTCAGACAATTCAATTGTATTGAGATGTCTAATAGGTGAAGTAAACCTTTGGAACATTTTAGTGTAGAAGACATCTATCAGTTAGTTACTACAGATCATCATATCTAGTAAGTAAGTGCCTTTTGCCAAAGAGGAAATGTGGAGGAAGAGATGATGGGAATTGAATAGATTTAGGAACTGGGGATTAAAGGAGTTTGAGGGATCATCAGTATGGGTGTTGAAATCCCCTAATATGTAGACAGGAAATATAGACTGTTAACCAGGAAAGAAAGAGAATGTCAGGAGGCTAGGAAGAGGAAGTAGGGAGAAGAATGGAGTGTGGTCAATAAATAGCAACCGCCAGTATCTGAATTTTGTGATAAATCTGAATAGTGTGAACCTCAACAGAGGAGAGATTGCTTAGTGAAAATAGTACATGAAGAGTCTGAAAGTGGCAGTGGGTAACAAGGAGTATTCCTACTCCTATCACCATCACCAATGAGTTAAAGGACCTGAGAGAAAGTCTTACTAGTACTGGAAAGGGTGGCATGGGAGGTAATAATATCATGGAGTCAGGAAGATGGAAGGAATGAGAAAAGGTCTAAGAAAAATGAAATTTATTCATAATGGTTGGTACAGGCATCCTAGAGTATACAGTTGAAGGTTTGGGCAGATTGGAGGTAGACTATGTGGTCAAGTAGTCAGTCGGAAATAGGGTTAAGGTGGGTAGGATTAAGAGATTTGCGGATAAGGAATTGAATTTATACCTGGCAGCAGATGCTTCAGAGTCACTGGAGTGGGGCAAATATAAAAGAGCGGTAAACATAGAAGAATGGGATCAGACACACTTAATCAGTGATGGGAGATAAGAGCCATTGGGGGAGGCACGTGGTTAGACTGTTTGTGGTATTCCTTGATGTTCATCCTTGTGGCAAGTGGGCATGGTCAGCTATGGCAGGAGGAGGCATAGGAGTGCCCTGCTTGGAGAAGGCCTTGGCAGGCAGAACAGTGCAGAGGTCTTTGTCCTCGCAGCCAGCCTGGCACTGGAGATGACCAGGAGTCTGTTTCTGGTGTGCAGCCCAGCATGAGAGAACAGAGAGTGATATCCACAGGAACATGAATTTTAAATAGGGAGGGACCTTAGAAGTCATCTCCTTCAGCATTCCTCGTTGTACACTTGAGGAAGTTAGGCTCAGAGACATTCAGTGACTGGCTCAAAGTCACTTAAGTGTCTCATAGTAGATCCTTTATGTAAGCATAGCAGTGGTTCTCCACCTTCCTAATGCCGCCACCCTTTAATATAGTTCTTCATGTTGTGGTGACCCCCAACCATAAAATTATTTTCATTGCTACTTCATAACTGTAATTTTGCTACTGTTATGAATCATAATGTAAATATCTGATATGCAGGATGTATTTTCATTGTTACAAATTGAACATAACCACAGGTTGAGAACCATTGGCATAGAACTTCTGAGGCCAGATCAAATTTTTCTGTCCACTGCCAGACTGTGCAAGTCAAAGGAGGTATTGTTTTTGCTCTACTCATCATTGGTGAAACCATATCTAGAGGAAATAGCCAAGATGTTGAGGCAACTAGGAGAATTGAAGGAACTGACAGAATTTAGCGGGTTTAATGGTATTGCTACACAGAAAAAAACTTTGATTCTTTCTTGATTCTATGTTATTCCCCTCAATAGCTGTTCCAAATCTCCACTCCCTTCACTCTCAGGAGATGTCTTTGCCTCTTACTTTACTGAGAACATCATATCCATATATCACAATCCTCCTAATCTCTTTTCTTTATCTCAGAGTTTCTTTCTATCTTGACCCATTCTGTCTTCTTCCTTTCTCTGAGAAAGAATTAGTCTTCTTCCTTACCAAGACGATTCCTTCTACTTAGGCATTCCTTCTCATTACCTCCCATGTCTAGGATCTTATGTTGTTGATATTTCTCCTGCCTTCCTCATGGTCAAGCTATCCCAGTCTTCTGACCCAAACCTCCCCATCATTAAAAGCCTTCACTACATCCTGCCACATGCACTAGTTCCCATCTCATATCTCTTTTACTACCGAACTTCTAGAATTACTATCATCTAGAGTTCTTTCCTCCATTTTCTTACCGCATACTCATTTCCCACCCTACTTTTTATCTAGCTTCTTTCACCTACTACCCAACTGGAAATTTTTTCTACAAAATTACCAGCAATCTCTTCACTGCTAAATTGGACAACCCTTTTTTTTTTCAGTCCTTATGCTCCTTTGGTCTCTGTAGCTTTTAGTACTTTTGACTATGCAGCTTATCCTATCCCTTCTCCCAATTTTCCTCTTTCTTTTAAGGACACCTCCATCTTCCCAACCACTAGGTTTATAACCTTGGAGTGATTTTTTAATCTTTCTCATTCTCACCCCTCCATATCCATTCATTTATCAAATCTTGTTAGTTATACCTCCACTACGTTTCTCTCATACATTCCTTTCTTTTTGCTTATTTTTTGATCACCCTGGCTCAGATCTTGCTAACTTTCTCACCTCTTCTACTATAGTAGCCTCTTAATTAGGCACCATGCTTTAGGTCTGTCCTCCAGCTAATCATTTCTGCACATCTGTCCAAAAAAATCTTGCTAAGGGAAGGCCAGACAAGCCAGATCTCTCTGAAAACTCTTTAAGTTGATCTTAATATATATGTTAAAAGAAAAGCAAGTTGTACAAAATGCAGACGTACAGTTTCATTTTCAATTCTGCTTTGTATGTGTAAATGTTCTCTACTTGGTGTTTCTTAAGTTCAGAATAAAAATATTTTCTTTTTTAAAAAAAGTCTTCCTCTGGTATGTGACCATGTTACTTCCCTGTTACATAACCTTCATAACTGAAGTAACCTTCAGTAGCTCTCTAGTTCCTCTAGAACAAAATAAAAACTCCTTAGCCTTGACTCTTAATCACCTCCATGGGATGGCTCCTACCTGTCTTTCCAGATCAATCACCTTTTTTTGATTCTCAAATTCTATTGCAACCATGATACAGTGATTGGAACACTGGATTTGGAATCAGAACGACCTAGACTCAGCTTCTACTCTTAGCATATTTCTAGCCCGGTGACCATGCACAAATTACTTTTAAATAGTTATAACTGACATTTATTTAACATTTGTAAAGTACTTTACATATATTATCTCATTTCATCCTTACAACAGCTCTGTGAAGTATGCACTGTTACTATCTATCTCCATTTTACGGATGAGTTAACTGAGACTGAAAGAAGACAAGAGACTTGCCCAAAGTCACACAGCTAGTTTAATGTCTGAGGCAGGATTTGATTATCCTCTCAGCCTCAGTTTCCTCATCTCTAAATTGAGGTTAATAGCACCTATGTCGATGACTTAACAAAGTTATTAAGCTCAAGTGAGCTAATTAAGTATATTGCAAACCTTAAAGTGGGGTGTGGGTGTGTGTGCATGTGTGCATGCATTGTCGATATATAATTTCTCATTTCTGATTCACATAAATGTTACACTCCATGCCTGGAATGCATTCCTTGTTCACCTCTAACTCTTAAAATCCTTCAAGCCTGGACTCAGGTGCTCCCTCCTCCAAGAAGTTTTTCTGATTCCTCCAGTCATTATTACTTTCTCCCTCCTCGACTTTCTGTGTATTACACTTATTTATGCAGTCATTATGTCTCCCTACTGTATTATAAATTCCTTTAGGGCTTCGTCTGTTTTGTTTTTCTCTCTATGCCTCCATCACTTAGTATACTGCCTTGCAGCAGAGTAGGTGTTTAATAAATGTTTGTTAAATAGAATTAATTATGATATGCCTGTTCTGTACAGATCAAAGTGCTAGATGCTAAATTACATTCATAATTTAGAGGACAGTTTCTTCCCTCAACAGACTTAAAGTCTAGTTATCTGTTGTTAGCAGTTAAAATAATTTCAATACTAGTCACCATGAAGGCTTTTAGTTGCCTTTTTGATGTGGAAAGAAAGAAAGATAATATATCTTTTTTATTATAAAAGTTTTTGTAAATAAGAGGGTGATTTCTCTAAGCTAGATAATCTTTTCTATTTCACATCATTTACTTTTCATGGAAAACTTAATCTGACATCTTTTAGAAAACATGTTTTTTGATAACAAAAATCAACTTTGAAAGAATTTTTCACATAATTCACTATTCCAATGGAAGGGAAAAGCCATGTAGCTTTATGATGATTTAATTCTAGAAAAGAGCATAGTAAATATATGAATATTGCCATTGGCCTTTCTCTGACTTTTTTAGCACTCCAGGGTCCAAGCCTTGAAGTGTCATAGTTTTCTTCCTATACAGAATACATGAAACATCACTTAACTTATGCATATTAATAACAAATTAAAGTCAGTCATTTTAGGCCTGTTGTATGGCCTAAACAGTGATGTAGCCAAAACTAAAGGGATCTTCAATTCCATTTAATTCATCTAATATTTAAGTGCTTGCTAAGCGCCAGGCACTGGGCTAAGTGCGGAGAATATAAATAAGAAAGAGAAAGACAATCCCTACCCTCAAGGAGTTTACAGTCTAATGGGAGAAGACTACATACTGAGTTGGAAGAGGAGGGAGGGAAGGATCTTGGCTTGTTCCTTGAAGTTTTCGCTAAGCAGAGCTACAGATGGAAAGTGGAGTGAGCTTCCAAGTCGAGGTTCTGCCTTCTGTAAAGGAAAGCTTTGCCCTTCTACCCAAAGGAGGGGGAGCCTGAGGGAGGTGGGAAAGTGTTGACTATTTGAGGTTTGGTGATCAGCTCATCCTGGGAGGCGCAGGTTGTTGGGCCAAGTTGAAACCTAGGAAACCCAACAGAAGGAATTCCAAAATGGTTTTCATTCTTGTGAGAGCAGAGTATAGTGGAAAGAACATTTGAATTGGTGTCATATGAGTGGATTTGAATACTGCCTTTGCTATTTATTACATGTACAGTTATCAGTCAAGTTACTTTCCTCTTTGAACCTTGTCTTTGAAATGAAAAAGTTGGACAGGATCTTGTCTGAGGTTCCTTGCAGCTCTAAATCTCCTATCCTGTGATCATATTAGTGACTTACACCCAGTCAGCACAATTTTTAGATTTCAACATGTTGGCAGTTACTATAAAGATGCCAAGAAATTGGACTGGAGTCTTTTTTGAATGGAAAATTGATTCTGTTTCCTATGTTTTGTCAGTATAAAAAATTAATCTACTTTGAAATGTTATTCAACTCCTATTATTATTAAAACTAACTTTTCCTGTGCTATTTTTATGCACATCATGAGAATGGCATTATTTATCTCTTTCCACAGCAGCAGAGAACCCCTTGTCACACGGTTTTGTTTTTTTCTCTGATGCTGCCAATTTTTTTAGAATTTTCTTTTCCTAAAGAGAAGTTTAAAGTATAGCAGAAGAAATTGTGCAAAAACAATTGTAATTGTATGAGAAATTTTTAGGACAGTTATCTTTCTGTTTCCTTTGCCCTTCAAAAGTGAGGTTCCACTTTGTCTCTGTACCTTTTCCGGGAACCTGTGCGGGTGAGGTAATTTTTAGATAGTAGTGCTGAAAAGTTTCTGATTCTAGTAATGTACATTTTCCTTAAGCCAGTTTTCTAGATAAATACACCTCATAAATACAGTCAGAAGTCCTCTCAACTTTTTCAGGTTGGTATAAACAGTCATTTGTTCTCTGGTCGCATATGATGCCTAATTACTTTCCTATTGTTTCTATATGATAAGTAGTTTCTTTTTTTTTATACGGAAGGAATCTGCAGTACTGACTAAAGGTGCTATTATAGTAACATCGAGCAGTAATTCTGTAGAGGAGGTGAAGATCTTCATTTGCAAAACATATTGTCATTTTTTGAGTAGTGAGAATAGGGGAAAATCTGATGGGATTTTTTGATTCCTCTTTTTATGCTTTTATAACTGATGAGGAGGAAAAACTTAAACAAAAATCTCCCAGCACTTAGACTATAATGTGAGCTAATCACTTCGATATTTTGAAGAAAGGTATTTTTAAACAGTTGAGCTGGTGAATTTACTTTAAAAATGTATTGTGCTTACATAGTGCATGGTTTTATTTCCATGATGTTTTTTACTACATAATTATACATCCTAATTACGTAATTACTATCATAATTATTATGTAATTGCATGTACTTCCACTAATTACGAAATCAGGAAGTATAATTATCTAGTAAAAACTTTATGAAATTTTATTTCATACACTAAAAATTACTTAAAAGGCTATTACTATGGCCTGGTGGTAGTCATCTGTGATTTAGTAGTTAACATGGATCTATTCCTTATCTCAGTACCCAGTGGCCTTATTAAGAGAGTAGGGAGGTATACCAGTGGCACCTTTGTCCAATGGAGAGAAATGAATGAAAAGACTGGCAGTGATCATAGACAAAGAAAGACTTTTAAAAAAATGTACTTAGCCCCGCTAGTACAAATTGCTGATATGGGCCTTGGCATACTTAGAATTAATTAAATAATAATTTATCTGTGATTGTTTAGTTGTGCTGTGAACATGATATTGCAGGGGAACAGAATAAAGAATGATAAATGTTTCTTCTCAATCTTCCACATAAAAGTGAAACTTTTAAAATAAGCAGTTGAAATGACAGCTAAGACATTTTTGGTTTGAGGCAAAGAGACCACTTTTAACTTTCTAATAACTACCCACCTCATGGTGTGGTATAGACATCTTACATTTGACAGAAGCATTCTTTGTTATGTACCTAAACCATCTAAAGGAAAACAGAAGTATTTTAAAATTTATAACTCTTAGGTTTGGAATTGTTTGTTTCATATTCACTAAATGTGAGAAAAGGGCATATTTCTTTTCTTTCACTTTGAAGATGTTGGGTAGAAGCTGTCTTTGATTTTTTTTTTAAAGTAACATCAGACCCTAAATACAGTAAATTCAAAATGACATTCAAATTGCATAGTGAAACAATAGTCATGACAACAAATTAGGTATGACATCTAAATTATGCTATAAAGAGAAATCCTAGAACCGTTTTTGTCTATAATATTTTGTTTTGGCCATGGACTAAATCCCATTTCAGAGAATCTCCTTCCTTGTCTAAGTAGGGTTATGTTGTAGAAGACTAATTGGAGGTTGGTTGAATTAATTGCACATTAATTAGAAAGAAAGGGTTTATATAATACTCGTGACAAAGTAGATCATTTAAGTGTCGTGATGAAATATGTACTATAAGTTTCAGAAATATTAAATTACTGTTATTTGGGTGGGAGAGAACTTTACCTAGTGTTCATAGGAGTATATATTATTTCTCTCTCAAGTTTCTTTTAGTCTCAACACTTCTTTTGTCAAGGATAACATGTCTCAGAGACCATTTAGAACATCAAAATAACTTTACAAATAAATAATTAACCTGCATCAAAAGACTAATGTTGATCCATTCACATTTTTTAAAAATTATTTATTTATTTGGGGCATTCTTTTCTTCTGAGTTTTAAGTTTCGTATTCTCTCTTACCCAGTGAGAAAGTGAACAATATGATGTCAATTATACATGTGAAATCATGCAAAACATATCTCCATATTAGCCATATTGCAATAAATAAATAAATTAAGCAAGAAAATTACTTCAGTTTGTACTCAGAGTTCATCAGTTCTCTCTGTGGAAGTAGATAGCATTTTTTTCATCATGAGTCGTTAGGAATTGTCTTGGATCACTGTACTGGTCAGAGTAGCCAAGTCTTTCACAGTTGATCATCATCACAACATTGCTGTTACTATACAAAATGATCTCCTGGTTCTTCTCACTTCACTTTGCATCAGTTCATATAGGTCTTACTATGTGTTGGTATTTTTTTTCCTGAAACCTCCCCCTTCAGCATTTCTTATAGCACAGTAGTACTCCATCACAGTCATATGCTACAGATTGTTCAACCATTCCCCAGTTGATGAGCCTATCAATTTCCAGTTCTTTGCCACCACAAAAAGAACTGCTATAAATTTTTTGTATATCCTGGTACTTTTCCTTTTCTTTGATCTTTTTGGGCTCCAATCCTAGCTGTGATATTGCTGGATCAAATGGCATACACAGTTTTATAGCCCTTTGGGCATAGTTCCTACTCTCCAGAATGGTTGGAACAGTTCAGAATTTCTACCATCAGTTCATTAATGGACATATTTTCCCTCATCCCTTCTAGCATTTGTCATTTCTTATAGGTGTGAGGTGGTCTCTCAGAGTTCTTTTAATTTTCTTAATTTTCTTTTCTCTAATCATACTGATTTAGAGCATTTTTTCATAAGACTATAGATAGCTTGGAGCAGATAGGTAGCTCAGTGCATAGAGTTGCAGGGCCTGGGGTCAGGAAGACCAAGTTCAGATCCAGCCTCAGACATTTACTGGCTGTGTAACCCTGGACAAGTCACTTAACCCTGTTTGCCTCAGTTTCCTCATTTGTAAAATGAGCTAGTGAAGGAAATGGCAAATCTCTCCTGTATCTTTGCCTTAGAAACCCCAAATGGGGTCATGAAGAGTCAGACATGACTGAACAACAATGTAGATATCCTTGGTTTGTTCTTCTGAATCAATTGGAGAATGATCCTTATTCTTATTTTTATAAATTTGACTCAGTTCCTTGCATATTTGAGAAATGAAGCTTGTATCAGATAAATTTGCTGTAAGATTTTTTAATATTACTTCATTATCTATGGCACTTATAGCAAAATATAGTTTCCTTGATTATCACTTTCAGTTAGATCTGATTTTGCTTTTGCTTTGTCTGAGATCATGGTTGCCACTTCACCCTCTTCATTTTGGCTAAAGCATAATAGTCTCTGCTCCAGCCTTTCATTTTTTTATTTTACCCTCTTGATCTAAGATATCAGGGCAGTTTTCCTTTATGATTTCTTGAAGTATGATGTGTAGGCTCTTTTTTTTTATTATGATTTTCAGGTAGTCCAGTAATTCTTAAATTATCTCTCTTTAATCCGTTTCCTGTTTTTCCAGTGAGTATTTCACATTTTCTTCTATTTCTTAAAATTCTTTTTGCTTTATTGTTTCTTAAAATCTCATGGAGTTATTCACTTCTACTTTCCCAATTCTAATTTTTAAGGAATTATTTTCTCTAGTGTGCTTTTTTTTGTACCTCATTTTCCATTTGACCTATTCCGCTTTTGAAGGAATTTTTTCTTCAGTGAATTCTTGTGCCTCTTTTACCAAGTTGTTAATTCTCTTCATAATTTTTCATAATCAACCTTTTGTTGGTTCTACCAATCCAAAATTTCGTTTGAGGTGTTATTTTAAAGTCGTTTAGAGGAAAATGTTGGGAGAATATGCGTAGGTCCTGGCCTGTACTTCACTGTCTTCGCTCCACACCTTCCCTCTCTACTCCCTGCTATTTAATTTTTAAGCAGGTAGTGACATTTCGTTGCAGAATGTGTACATAGGGGAACTTCCTTTTATGACCAATGTATCATTAATGGCATGCAACTGCACTTATGGAACCTTACAGGTAATAAATATCAATCTGAAAGTTTTAAGCACCATGAAATCACCAAAATGTCTAAGAATTTATCCTAGGACCACATGAAGGAATTTTGCATTAATGTCTCCCATTTAAAAATTTAAGGACAAAAGATAGCTCTGTCTTTCTGTTTCCTGTAGTGCTATACACTGGCTGAGCTGTCAGCATGCATCAGCCTGGCCATCAGCATATAGGGATCAGTTATAGAGATCCCTTGTACCCACTCTCTTTTATCCTGGCTGAGGTAAGCCTAGCAGCAGCTAGTTTTACCAATACAGGAAAATACTTGCACCGACCCAGTGTGAGTGTGGCTCTGCTTTGTCAGACCTCAGATATTTCTAGAGTTAACCTTCTAGCCTGAAAATTGTCAGAAAATAATTATCCCTGAACTTTTTGCAGCTTTTGATAGAGTTGACCATGCCTGTATAATTTCTTCCTTGGTTTCCTTGACCCTGATTTCTCCTAGTTCTCCTTAGAATTATTTGACAATTCTTCCTCTACTGTATCATCCTCCTCTTCTCCCCATAACATGTGTTCTTCTCAAGATTTTGACCCAGATGCTTTTCTCTCATTGTATGCACATGCTCTGTGATGCAACAGAGAGAATGCTGAATTTGAAGACAGAATTTTATTTCAAAACCCAACTGCCACTTAAACAAGTCACTTAACCTCCCTGAGACTCAGTTGCCTCATGGGACAGTTGGACAAGATGGCCTCTAAGGGATATCCCACCTCAGAAATTGAAATCCCTTGAATTCATCATCTCTTATGATTTCAAGTATCATCTCACACAGATAATTACCAGATCACTCAGCTCTTATCTCCTCCATATACCTAACATTAGCAGTTCATACTCACTATGTCAAAACTAGAAGACTTTATCCTCTTCCCTAAAACTCCTCCAAATGTCTCTCTTTCTGTTGGGGAATCATCACCTGGTCTAACAACCTCACAGTCACCCTTGACTCTTATGTCCCTCATTCCTCATATCTAATTGGTTGCTGTACCATGTTGATTCTCCCTTCATGGCATTTCATTAACCACTACCCTAGTGCGGATCCTTTCATCATTTACATTATTCTAATAACCCCTATGCTTTTATTCTCTCCCTTTTCTCATTCTTCCTGCATACAGCTGCCAAAATAATCTTCCTAAAGCATAAATCTGATCATGCCACTCCCCTATTTGAAACCCTTCAGTGGCTCCCTGTTGCATTAAAGATCTTCCATAATCCTGCTTCCATCTTCCTCACCAGCCTTATTTCATATTTCTTCCTTTAACGTTCTACTTGCCAGCCTAACTAGATTACTAGCTAGTCCCTGAACTTGGTCCCATTACCTCCCCAGCCTCCCACCCACTCCCAAAACTATCTCCATTTTATCTGTAAATGTCTTGTTTGTACTTAGTCGTTTTCACATTTCTGCCTGATTGAACTGAGGTTTTGAAGAGCAGGGACGGTTTTTGTCTGTCTTTGTATCCCCAGCAATTAGCAGAGTGCTCAGCTTATAGTTGGCACCAAATGTGCTTGTTGACTTGACTGTGCTCGGCTGCCTTATCTCTCTCCAAGACTCATCTCAGTTAACACCTCCAAAAAGCTCCCCTATTCCCCCCCCCAGTTATTGATGCTCTCTCCCTTCATTTTTATCCATATTATGTTTATTTGTTTACATGTTGTGTTCCCACAGTAGAATATAATCTCCTTGAAGGCTGTTTAGTCTTTGGCTTGGTGTCTTCAGGTCTTGGGAGATGCTGTGCATATAGAGGGTGTTTTAAAATATGTATTGAGTTTAATCAAATTGTGTGACATTTAGTCTTATAACATTTACCTTCCAAGGATGTTAGCTCTGTAATGTTGGATTCTCAACGGCTACATCAGCAGAATATAAATTTTGGCAGGTTTCTTATCATGCTAGAAAGCTTCTAATATCACTAGTAGATTGGCCACTTGGTGATAAATTTTTTGGCCATGGCACGAACCCTCAAACAAAAAAGGTCCTCGGTCCCTTTTACTTCTACATTGACTGTTGCAGATTGATAGAAAAGGTAACAGAATATGCTAAGGGATTCTTGTCCAATGCACTTGTCATATTTAAGCAGTCATGAATAGACTTCTGTCTGAATCTGCATTGTTAAAAGACACATCCAAATCAATGAGATCATAGAACTATCTATTACAATTTGTCAAAAAGGATTTATTAAGGCTCTGTTAGATATCATATACTTAATAAATGCATGTTGATTGATATTTCCTTTAAAATATTTAGCAAGGGGTTACTCAGCCTAGTATCCTTGAACTTGTTTTAAAAATATTTTAAACTGTATTTCAGTATAATTCTTTTCCTTTTCATTTTTTATGTTTTTTATTATATATTATATATAATATATAATTTGTGTTATATATTACATATATAATATATATTATATATCTTTTAATTTTATGTTTATTTAAAAATCACTGTTCTGAGCAGGGGGTCTGTAGGTTCACAAGACTGAGAGTTACATGACCCAAAGAAAAGTTCAAGAATTTCTGGTTTAGGGGCAGCTAGGTGGTGCAGTGAATAGAGCACTGGCCCTGGAGTCAGGAGGATCTGGGTTCAGATTTGGCCTCACACACTTGACACACTTACTAGCTATGTGACCTTAGACAAGTTGGTTGGCCCCAGTTTCCTTGCCTTCTCCCCTCCAAAAAAAAAAAAAGAAAGCAAAGAAGAATTTCTGTTTTAACAATACTATTATAGCAGCTTTCAAAGACTAAGTATATATACATATAAAAGTCTCTATGGCAATCGTATATTTGTTTTGCTTGACTATGCTTACTTGTTAAAAGAATGATGTTTTTCTTCTGTCTGGGATATGGTACTTGATGGTAGAGAGGAGAGCTAAGAATAGTGGGGGGGGGGGGAAGGCTCATTGAAACATTTCTTTTAAATGCACAGAAGAGAATTGAAGGAAGCACATAAGGAAATACAGATAAATACAACAGCTTTAAAAGTAACATTTTGTATTCTATGCTTTTTAAAAAAGTGAATTGTAGATAATAGATTCATATTTTCCTATATAATCCTCTTTTTCTATTGTAGTTGGTATATGGAAATGTTCTTTTTTTGGTGTTCCTTAAATTTCTTTTAAAAACTAATTAAATGTAACTAACTAATGAGCAGGTTTAATTTTTTTTGGAGTAGGTTTAGTTAGTTGAGTTGATGTTTCAGTATTAAGTTTTTAGTAGAGCATTTATTTATTTGTTGATTTTTAAAGAAGAAAGTACTAAAGCTGGGATCAGGAGACTAGGCGAGTTATTAGTAGGAAAATACTTTCCTAATGTTAAAACTCTCCCCATAGATATGTGTGAATTATTTCCTGATCTTTCTACGAAGTTCTTACTTTTTTTTTTTAGAAAGAAATGTCATTCATTACAGTTTTGTTACCCCCTTGCATAATTCCTATCAGATGAGGAAAAGGGTACCATGAAGCCAAACTATGCAATAAGAGGAGTGATGTGCTTGTGGTCTTAGGGGCCAGCACCTGTCAACTAATGCAGAGGGCCCATTTTTCCCTCCATCAGTAAATAGGAAAGGAAAAGTTTCTGTTCTCTTGTGGTTAGAATCTGGTCTAATGTCAAAGGATAGAAAGGTAGCTTTTGTTTTTTATCTTACTCATCTGCAGTTAAGTAGAAACTGAGAGGAAGGATTCAGTTCCTGTTGGAGGAATCAACCAGAAGATAGATATAATAAAGAGTTTGAATTAGGAGAACTTGCAAAAGGATTGGAGACTGAAGGAAGGAATAAGGAGAACATTCACCATGTGTGTAAGAATAAAAGAGTATAAATAGAACAGAATAAGTTAAATCAATCACTAATGTTGTTAAGCTTCACAGGATATGCTGCTATAAAAGATATCATCCTTCATTTTCAAAGATAATGCAGAATCACTGTAATGTACCAGAAGTATATACCAAAGTACATATTTTGAGTTATTAGTCCAACATTAGTGACTGATTTAATTTATTCTGTTCTATTCATACTCATGCTGAGGGTTAATAATTGAATCAAAGGTGTGTAATTTATTTTCCCTAATGGTCCTGTAGGAGCTTACAGACCTTGTTCTCCTGAGCACTGTCTTTAACATGTTGGATACCTTTTGATAGTGATGATTTTTGTGGTTTCTTTCAGCTCTAAGTCTCTAATGTTGTGAAAATGTTTATAGGATGTTGGATTTGAACTGGACAGTAACAATTGGGTAAGATATTGAAGGACAGAGAGAGGGGTTTGGACAGCATCAGTAGTGGTTGGGGATTAAGACATAGTTTTTCCATTATCTAGAATTTGCCTTCAAACTGCACTGTATCTTCTTGACTTCTACTCTTCAGCTTTGTAAAACCAAGAATCACATTTGACATATGCATGGAGTGTTTTTACATTGGAGGCTGTTTGAAAATATTATACGTTGAACTATGCAGGTGTTTTAACTTCAGTCAAGTAAGCTAGAAACTTTTTTAGTGGCCCTCTGTTCCAGCTGTTCCTTTCTACCCTCATTGCATTGCTTTGTAACCAGTGGTAGAACTCTGAAAGATTTGTCTTGCTAGGATACAGCTATCAAATGTATAAAAAATGTTTTCCTATCTTAAATAATTTAACTTTAGATGTAGTAATGTAATTATTTTGACAGAGAAATGTTACATATTGCAATATTTCTACATATCTTAATGCAGACATTTTCACTTTGCAAGAGATACATATAGTAAGAGTGATTAAAAAAAAACCCACAAAAGAAAGGCTTAAATCAAATGAATGACAGACTCAAATACTTTTATTTAGAAAATAAGAATAAATAACGTCCTATTAGTGTCAAATATTATGAACTTAGAATGTGAGATTTTTAGTTATTTATACACATTTTTCTATAATACCACAGGTGAAAGCTTAAACATTTGTAAGACATGAAACCAGTTGCTGCTTACTTGCTAAGTGATTGTTGAGTGCTTTATACAATTCCTTTGTCTCACAGTACTTACTAAAACACAAAAACTTCTCTGCATTCCCCCCACACATGCAAATTTATTTGTGAAACCAAAAAAAAAATGCAGGCTAAAGATATAAAGAATGCAGAAAAAAATGTGAAATGGTTCAAAATCTCTAGGAAATTATTCAGTAGAATGTGCTTGATGGTCTCTTTTACTAAAGACTTTATCACATTTGTAAAACATGCCATAGTAAATTTATTAGTATGCTATAAAGAAATTTTCTAAATAATTAAGACTAAACCACACTTGTCAAAATAAATGAATGAAATACACTTTTGAATCATGTTTCTTCACTTATTGCTCGTTTGCATAATTCAGTAACCTACACAGGGTCTCTCAGCCTTTGGTGTGAATTAGCAAGGTTCTCCTATTCCTTGTCATACTGCAGGAATTTATATTACTATATAATTAATTATTCCAGTTGTAGATTAACAAGGGAGCAACCAAGGGCACAGCAGAGCCTATTGACACAAGGCAGGGAATTTAAAGACAAGAGACAATCAGAGACACCCAACAAACTCAAGCTCATAGACTACAGGGATTTTTGAATGAAGACACTTAATTTATTTCAAGAATAAGAAATCAGGAGTATGAGAGCAATCTCAACAAGATTAGCTGACGAAGCCTTCTTACAAAGATATCTGAATAGTGCATGGTGTGCCAGGTTAACCACTCCACAAGCAGCTCAACAGATAGCTGGCCAAGCTTTTCATGGACACAGCAGATTTCCAGTTAAGTTTTCAGTGTTTCAAGGAGGTTTTTATACCAGTGAAGTGTATGTAGATGCAAAGTGCTTTCCCTAGAAATTGTTCCTTTCAGCTGCAGCATTGCTCGTCTCTCTTATAGGGTATTTATTATCTGTTTGTTTTCTTTTTTCTGTTACCCTCAAATGAATCACAGAAATCAGACCAGAAAGGAAGTATAACTCATCATCTAGCTTCCCTTCCTTAACATTATGGAATTATTCCTTATGAATAGAACTGGGTCCTGCTCATTTTATTAATAATGGGATTTTCTGTCAGTCCTGAATCAGGAACCTTTACTACAGATTAGATTAAAGCTTCAGTTTCTTGGTTCTGCCTGATTTCTTCCCTATTTCCATACTTACTTCCAGGCTAAATAACCTAGTCTATATTAGGAAAACCTCACTTTTCTCTATCATGCTTAAAATATATTGTCTCTCTTGGAGACAATATGCTATAAAAATCATTTTCAGCTTAGGCCCATCCCAGTGCCAAGGAAATATCTTGATGTAAGTGATAATAACAGTGACATAGATGAGCAGAGAAGGAAGGGGTTGATTTACAGTGTATTGCTCATGATAGGTACTTAATAGTTGTTGAATTGGATTAGATTTGGAGTCAGAATTAAATAATACTGAATTCTGATCTTTTTTATTGAGGTTGGTGAGGTAGCTAACATAGTTTTCTGAATATTCTTCAGGGTCATAAAGAATCTCAGATAATCCAAGGATCAATGTCCCTATTTTTCTCTAAACTTAAGCAAAAATAATCTCGTACCTTCTTGATGTTCTGTACAATGTACTTGAGCCATTCATTTATACACTACTTCATTCAGCAAATATTGATCAAGTTCCAACTGTAGGCTAGGCATCTCAGGAAACACAAAAATTAACAGCATCCTCTGTCCTTTTTCTCAAAAGATTTTCACAGTCATTCAAGAAGTATTTATTTTGACTACATCCAAAAATGAATCACTTATTCTGCATATTTATTCCATTGCTTCTCTCTAGGAGGTAGTGAGTACTCAGTCAGTAAACATTTGGTAAGTGCCAGGCATGGTTCTAAAAAAGAGGCAAAAGACAGTCTGTGCTTTCAAGGAGCTCACCATCTAATGGGGAAGAGAACATACAAACAAATACATGCAGATAAGCTTTGTACAGAATAAAGAGAAAATATTTAGAGGGAAGGCACTTAGAATTAAGAGGGGTTGAGAAAAGCTTCCTGTAGAAGATGGGATTTTAGTTGGGACTTCAAGGAAGTCAGTAGGTGGATGTGAGGAGGAAGAACATTCCAGGTATGGGGGACAACCAGAGAAAATGCCCAAAGCTGAGAGATGAGTGTCTTATTCACAAGGAGACCAATGTCATTGGATTGAAGAATACATCATAGATAGTGAGGTGTAAGAAAGCTGGAACAGAAGGGCTTTGAACATCAAACAGGAGGTTCTGTATTTGATTCTCAAAGTGATAGGGAGCCACTGGAGTTAATTGAGGCATGGTGACATGATTGGACTTATGCTTCACTTTGGTGATTGATTGGAGGGTGAACTAGAGCAAGAAGAGACTTTGAGTTAGGCAAACTAACCCAAGCAAACTATTGCAGTGCTCCAGGAATGAGGACATAGGGCCTGAATCAGAGTGGTAGTGATGTTAGAGGAGAGAAAGGGATTCAAGAGATGTTGCAATGGTGAAATCTGTAGGGGGGTAAGAGATAGTAAGGAGTCGAGGGTGGCACCTAGGTTGTGAGCCTGTGTATTGTTAATGATACTTGCAGCTGCTGTGGGGGTGTAAGACCAGTAACACCAGCACATAGGAGGGCTGCTAGCGCAGGTTCTTTAATCTGCTTTTAAAGACAGCTTCAAAGGGGTTAACAATCTTAACTTTAATTAAAAGTGCAGAAAGATCAGAAAGATAATTCAGATTCAAGAAAGATCTAGTAGACAGGGCTCCAACTCTCTTAACAGAGTAATAGAACTATTTATACATATACATCACCAGACCAGGAAGCACCGACATGTAGGTTCACAAAGCTCATGAGTAAGCCCCAATGCAATATCTCACCTCAGAATATATATGCATTTTCAACTAACAGGCTCAGAGCCAGAAGGCACCAAAGCCTAATGTGACTCAGTACAGCTGTGAATGACCAGGGTTCAAAGGAGATTGATCCTTTAAATGTTTACAATTCAGCATGGGCCTGGGAAACTGAACTCCAATAGCAAGAAGAAAAACAACAAAAAACAACAAAAATCCCACTTTGCTTACACTCACAGCTTGAAAGAATGGTGTTGCCCTTTACAGCAATAGAAAGAGTTTTGGGGGAAAGATAATGAGTTCAGTATTAGACAGACATCCATTTGGAAGGTAGTTGAAGATGCAAGAGTAGAGGTCAGCCAGAGGTTAGAGCAGGATAGGTAGGTTTGAGAATCATCAGCTTAAAGATGGTAATGCGCTCTGTGGAAGCTGATTAATTCACTAAATGAAGAAGTCTAGAGGGAGAAGAGAAAAGGACCCAGGACAAAAGCCTGTGACAGAGGTCATGATCTGGATGAAGAGCCAGCAAAGTAGACTGAGTCAAAGTCAGATAGGTAAGAAAACCATGAGAGAGCACAGTCCTAAAAAACCTAGGGAGAAAAGAGGAGGATCAATAGTGTTGTTTTTTTTAAAGGCTACCCAGAAGTCCAGGAGAATGAGGATTAAGGAAATGCCAGTGAATTTGCCTCTGTGAGATCATTAGTAGCTTTGGAGAGAGCAGTTCTATTGGAAAGATGAGGTCAGAAGCTGAGTGAAAGTAGAGGCATCTGTTCTGGAGGGGCTTTTCAGGGAGTTTTGCTCCTAATGATAGATGATATGTAGGATGATAGCAGGATCAAGTAAAGATTTGTAAAGATGGAGGAAACATGTATGTTTGTAGGCAATAAAGGATGAATCAGCAGTCAGCAAGAGATGGAAAAGAAGTAAAAGAGTAAAGAAGAGATGGGATAGAATAGGATCACTTGTGCAGGTAGTGCGCTTACTCTTTGTCAGGAGTAAGGCCGCCTGTATTTCACATGAGACAGGTTTGAGGAGGAGAAAGTGGCAGAATCCATTTGATATCAGATGGAAAAGAGGGGAGCAAGTGGAGTTCATGGGTACAGCCTCAGTTTTTTCTGTAAAGTAGGAGGCAAGTTTCTCAGCTAAGAAGGCAGGATGCTGGCAATATTTTGGTCCTGTGGAGTCATGAGTAATTATTATGTTTATCTGAGTTCTTAAGTCTTTCAAAGTTGTTTTTTCTTTCACATTGTTATTATTGTGTAAATTGTTCTCCTGGTTCTCCTTACTTCAGTCTTCATCAGTTCATATGAGTCTTCTTAAGTTTTGTCATTTTTTTAGAGCACACTAATACTCCAGTTTATTTATAGACTATAAGTTATTTGGCCATCCCTCAATTGATGGACTCTCCCTGTTAGCCTCTCTTTGTTCCTATAAAAAAGAGCTGCTATAAATGTTTTTGTACAAATGGGTCTTTTTTTCCTCTCTATTTGTTATCTTTGAGATTTAGACCTAGTGGTGATAGCCCTCTGTCAGAATGTATGTACATTTTATTGACTTTTTTTGTCATAGTTCCAAATTGCTTTCCAGAATGATCAAAAAGTACACTAGGGTGGCTGTTTTCCATAAGCCCTCCAACATTTGTTATTATATTTTTTTAGTCATCTTTGCCAGTCTGATAGATGTGAGGTGGAACTTCAGTTGCTTTTATTTTCACTTCTCTAATTATTAGTGATTTAGAGCTTATATTTTTTTTTATCTGACTAGTGATAGCTTAGATTTCTTGCAGTGAAAACTGCCTGTTCATATTCTCAGACTGTTCATCATTTGGGGAATGACTCTTCTTCCTATATATCTTAGAAATAAGTTTATTGGAAGAAAAAATGTTTTTTCCTGGTTAACCATTTTTCTTCTCATTTCAAATGTGTTGGTTTTCTTTGTGTAAAAATTTTAATTTCAGGTAGTCAAAACTGGACATTTATCTTCTGTAATCCTTTCTATTCCTTTTGATCATTATCTCTTCTCTCCACATATCCGAAAGCTTAATTTCTTCCCTTGTACTCTGATTTGCCCTCTTATATTTGTCGTGTATCCATTTCACGCTCATCTTTGTACATCACAGGAGGTATTGGTTTAAATCCGTTTTCTGCCAGACTGATTTCCTCTTTCCAAACAATTCTCATAAAATACTGAACCCTTACCCAGGTAACGAGGGTCTTTGAGCTCGTTAAATGCTGGACTGCTGGGGTGCTGGCTTGTCTCTGTCGCGTGCCCGGTCTCAGCCAGCAGCCACCATGTGCGCGATCGGAGCTTTGCCATTAACTTGAGATCTGATTCTGCTCTCCCTCCTTCCCACTTTTTGCTATTACTTCCCTTAGTATTCTTGACATATTTTTCTCTCGTATTAATTTTGTTATTTTTGCTAGCTTTTTAAAATAATCCCTTAGCAGTTTGATTGGTATGGCACTAAATAAGTAAATTAATTTAGGTAGTATTTTTAAAAATATTTTTTCAGCCTTCCCTTGAGTAATTAATACTTCTCCATTTATTTAGATCTGTATTTCTGTGAAGAGTGTTTTATGGTTGTATTTAGTGATTTTGAGTGGAATTTCTATTTCTTTCTCATCCTGCTGAGTTTTTTTTTCTGGCAATATTCAGATTGATGATTTATGCACATTTATTTTGTATCCTGCAATTTGCTGAAGTTATTGTTTAATTTAATTTTTATTTTACTTTCTAGGCTTCTTTAAGTAAACCATGCCATCTGCAAAAAGCAGTAATTTTATTTTCTCTTTGCCTATGCTTATTCCCTTGATTCCTTTTTTCTTGTCATTGCTATAGCTAGTGTTTCTAATATGTATTAAGCACCTACTATGTTCCAGTGGTAGGGAACCTGTGGCCTTGAGGCCACATATGGCCCTCTAGGTCCTCAAGTGCAGCCCTTTGAATCCAAATTTTACAAAACAAATTCCCTTAATAAAAGGATTTGTTATGTAAAATTTGGATTCAGTCAAATGTTGGCACCCAAGGACCTTGAGGCCACAGGTTCCCCTGTAATCTCGTTACTGTGTTAGGCATCAGAAATAAGAAGACAAAAAAAAAAAGAAATAGTCCTATCCTTTACAGAGCTTGCATTTTATCTAGGGAACAACCTGTACACATTTAAATATATACAAAATAAATACATGGTGATTTGTGGAGGGAGTTGCTAGCAACTGAGAAAATCAGGAAAGACCTTCTAGAGTAGGTGGCGTTTGACCTGAACTCTGAAAGAAATGAAGAGTTTTCAGAGATGGAGGCAAGGGGGGAATCCATTGCAGGCAACAGGGGACAATCTGAGCAAAGAAAGAGGGAATGCCATCTTTGAGGAACAAGAAGGCCATTTTGGCTGGGTCATGGGGTGTGTCATGGAGAATAATGTAGATCTAGATCACTAGGTTGGAGCCAGGTTGTGAAGGACTTTGTCAGAGGAGCATGTGTTGATTTCAGAGTTGTAGAGAAGCATTGGAGTTTATTGATCAGGGTAGTGACATGGTCAGAACTTTGCTTTAGGATTGTTACTTTGGTAGCTCTCTAAAGGATATATCAGAGAAGGGAAAGAAGACAAGGGGACCAATTAGGAAGTTACTGAAATTGTCCAGGCAAGAGATATTGATGGCCTAAATCGGAGGGGTGGTTGTGTGAATAGAGAGGAGGACACAAATATTGAAGATGTTGTAGAAGTAGAAATGGCAACCAGTGGAACAGAGGGGGTTTTATGAAAAGTCAGGGATAACCCCAGAGTTGTCACCATGGGTTATTGGAAGAATGGTGATTCCCTCAGCAGAAACAGGGGAGTTGGGAAAAAGGATATATTTTGGGAAAAGATAAATTCTGTTTTGGACATGTTGGGTTCTAGATGCCTATTGCTTGCCTTCTCAATGGACGGAGGAGGAACTGGAGAAAGGGAGAGAATTTGGAACTCAAAATTTTTTCTTAAAAATAGCATTAAAAATTATTTTAGTTTAATTGAAAAAACAGTCCATTTAAAGTGTCTAGTGGGCAGCTAGTAGTAAACTAGTAGTAGGACCTAACGCTCAGCAGAAAGAGCTCAGTAAATGTTGGGTTCATTAATCAGGAATCATCTGCATTTGGATAATAATGGAACCCGTGAAAGTGGTGAGACCTTCAAGAGAGATAATATAGAGAGAGCATGCTGTTAAATTAACTATTTTAATTGTTACCATTAAGTTTTGTTTTTAATTGAATTGTGCTCTCTCAGAGGTGAGTTAAATAGAAAAGTGTCAAGTTAGTTCCTATTGGTCCAGCTAACAGAATGTGAAAAGTTTGATCCAAAATTACTTCTTTAGAGGATTTAGAATTCACATGGCACTTGTCACTAATTACGTTTCACTTCAATAAATGTGAAAGTTAGTTTGTGGTCCCTGAGCCCCCACCAGTTAAGATAGAGAAAGCTACTTGAGAAGCAGGTTGAGCGAAAGTGGCAGGCCAAGTGAGAATGAAACTTCTCTGTATATAATTTACAGATTAGAAGTAACATTTTGCTTTGACCATTTGCCATCTATCTGTTGTGTCATGATTCTTGGTTCTTATGTACTTGTAATAATTTTTTATGTAGTTTAGAAATCAAGTCTTTATTAGAGGAATTTGCTGCAAAGATTTCCCCCCATTTAACTATTTGCCTTCTAATTCAAACTGCATTGATTTTGCTTGTGCAAAAGCTTGTAATCAAGTATCCAGTTTATCTTTTATGCTCATCTAGCCTTTATTTAGTCAAGAATTCCATACACACACACACCCCATGCATAGTGGTGAGAAGTGTCTTTTCTGCTCCTCTAATTTTTTCACGATGTGACATAATTTACTGATACCATATGGTTAGCCATTAGAGAGCATGTTGTAGCATATGGTGTGAAGCAATGGTCTAAACCTGATTTTGAGACACTGCTTTCCAATTTTCCCAGCAGTTTTTGTTCAGTAGTGAACTCTTACTTCAACAAGTTGATATGTTTGGGTTTATCAGTATTCAATTGCTTTTGGGTCTCATGTACCCAGTCTGTTAAATTGATCAACTTCTTTAACCAGCACCAAATGGTTTTGATGATTATGACTTTGTAGGAGGTTGAATTATGATACTGCTAGTTTCTCTTCAGTTCTGTTGTTTTACATTATGAAAATTTGATCTTTTAAAAAAATGACTTAGATCCTAACATAAAATTTCATTCTAAAAGGGAAGCAAAGGCTGAGTCTCCCAAGTAACCCATTACTTAATCAATTTTCAAATTGTTCTGCAGGATAAAAACAACTTAATTGATTTTATTTTAGAAACTCAGAATACACTAGCTAGTCTGTTAAATTAGAATTCTCTTGAGCCTTTTAAATCTCTCTTCATCAAATATTCATTAAGCTTTTAATGTTAAGGGATAAAATTTTAAAAGATTGCAAAAAGGGGAGAGTAAACTAGGGTATACTTACAACTTTTAGATGAAATTATTCCTTTTGATGACTCAATGCTTACTTGATTTACAGAGTTGTGGAAAGTAACCCTTGCACTTGGTGAACTTTAAAGCACGCTGTAATTGTGATTTGTTAATATTATCTTAAACTCAACAGTCATTATTATTCACCTACTATCTTTAAAGTATAATGGTGTAGTGGAGGCAAGAATGTCCTCAGAGTCAGAATTATGTAAGGTCAGGTCCAACTTTTAATTCATACTAACTTTCTAAAGCATAACTCTGTCCATGACACTCCTCCACCCTCACCCCCATTCAGTAAACCCTGTTGGCTCCCTATCATGTACAGGATCAAATTTTAAATCTTCTGTTTGGCTTTCAAAGCCCTTTATAACTTAGTCACCTCCTGCATATCCGATCTTCTTACACTTTACTTCCTGCCACATATTCTTCAATCCAGTGTATTTAGCCTCATGGTTGTTACATTTCCCAATTCTGTCCCACATGCCTCAGAGGCTGACCCTATCCATCTCTCTATCTGAGAGGCAAAGGACTCAGTTCTTTTTTTGGACATAGCCAATTCAAAAATTTATTTTGCTTGACAGTTATATGCTTATAACAGGAGTTTTACTTTTCTTTCATCTCTTGGGTGGGGGGAAACAAAGAAAGATGAAAGATTCTTGCCAGTTGAACACACACACACACACACACACACACACACACACACACACACACACACATATATGTATATGTTCAATTGGCAAGAATCTTTCATCTATATTATTTGTAAATTATATTTATTATTTTATAAATAAATAATTGCATAAATTTTATATAAATTATTATTTACTATATACATATATATTTTAAAACAGGTAAAATTATTTGCGGTTGGCAGAGCTGTGAAGTGCTAGAGTCATTCTGTAAAGCAATTTGGAATCATGACCCCCCAAAATGAACTGTGTGTACCCTGTAACCTACCAGTTCTAGGATTTGTATCCCAAAGAGATCAAAGAAAGAGAAAAAAAGTCCTATATGTACAAAAATATTTAAAGCAGCTTTTTTTTTTGTAATGATGAAAAATGGGAGACTGTGGGAGTTCCCATTACCTGGAAAATGGCTAACAAAGTATATTAATGTAATGGTATACTATTGTGCTATAAGAAATGAAGAAAGAGATAGTTTCAGAGAAACCCAAGATGATTTATATGAACTGATCTAGAGTGTAGTGATCAGAACCAGGAGGACAGGATGCAATCACACACACACACACACACACACACACACACACACACACACACACACATCCTATATTATTTGATCATTCTATTGATCAAAATATATTATTGTCATCGTACATACAATTGATAACATTATTTCAAAAACTAACAATTTTGAAAAGACTTGAATTCTGATTGACATATTGAGCAAACCATGACTCCAGAGGACTCATGATGAATAAACGGTTCTACCCATCTTCTCACAGAGAGGTGATGGAATAATGTGCGGAATAATAATATTTTGGGACATGGCCATTGTGAGAATTTGTTTTTCTTGACTGTGCTTATTTGTTGTAAAAGTAAGTCAAATGCTAGATTTGGAGTCAGGAAAAGCTAGGTTCACATCCAAACCGGGTAGATAGTAGCTTTGTGACCCTGGTATCATTTAACCTCTTTGCTTCAGCCAATTCTTTAAAACTTGAACTCCTTTAAACACTTGCTATGTGGCAAACACTGGAGATACAAACACAAAAAGAACAGTCCTTGCATTCAAGGAGTTTATATTCAAATAAGAAGACACACAACATATGGGGAAGTGGTCAGCAGGGAATTTTGGTTTGGAAAGTTACAAGGAATGCATGGAGCCACAGGGGCGTAGATTGACATACTCTTTCCCTAAACAGTGGGATTTGACTACAGCTGGAAGGGGGAGGTAAGAGGGGATGCAGCAGCAAGAAAGTGCTTGGGAAATAAAGTGAAGTACAACTGGAGCAAGTAGCCTGATATATAGGGCCATATCAGTATTTTGGGACCCCCAAGGTCCCAAAGCTGAGTTAAGTTCTCAGGTCATGATCTAAGAAGCATGATTTGGAGAATGATATGATCTGGGTTATTAGAGGACATTCCTACACTGGAATTCCCACTCTGGAGGAAATCACAAATCCTTTAAAGCTATTTGTCTTAGTTCCCCTATTAGATTATATATCCCTAGAGGATAGAATTTAGTCTTATAAACTTAACACACACAATGCTTTAAGCTTAGTAGGTAATCAGTAAATATTTTTTATGTCATTATACCTGTTATTCTTTCTGGGAGGATTTTACAGCACTTTTCCAATTCCAGAGTTTTCCTAAGCCACAGCCCAGCTGTACTATAGAATTGTTAGGACTTACAAAGCTGAATTTCTATATTCATTCATTTAACAATTTTTTAAACATGTTAGAGTTGTTTCACTATACCAGACAATGAAGGGGAAAATACAAAATTTACATAAGGTAAGTTCCCTAAATTCATTTATCGTAGTCTGTTAGCTCCAACACTAACAAAAATAAGTACAGTGTACAAAATAACATGGTATGGTGCATCAAAAAGGTTCAGTGTAAGTTCTGAGGAAGAAAATTAGCAACGGAGGAAGTCATGGAAAGCTTTATGGAGGACCTCCCATTTGGGTTGAGTTTTAAAGGATAAATGTAGAAACTGAGTTTAGAGTGGCAGTTGGATTGGGTGGGTGGGTGGGTGGAGTGCAAAATAAGATTGAACTCTCCTCCTTCCCCACCTCCATCTGGGGAACAGAGAAAGGAGGGAGAGCTAAATGCTTTGTAATCTCTGAATTTCCTTCAACCTCCCTGCACTGCCCCCCAACATTTCATCCGAATGACGTCTAAAGTGTTTGAGAGGCTCCTTACTGGTCACACTGCTTATACAGTCATTTTCCAGGTATTCTCAAGTCTAAATCTGTAACATCTCTTATATCTCTTCTCTTATGTCCATTCACACAACTCCGTGCTTTATAAGGCCCTCGTCCCCACCTGTCACAACAGCTTCATAACTGGATTCCCAATTTCCAGTCTCCTCTCCCCTAACAGTCCTTCTTACAGCAGCTAAAATAGCCTTCCTCATGCCCAAGTCTCTTCTCACTTTACTGCTCAAAAAACTTCATGTTCTGTCTCCTTTCTCTGTGAATTCACACAAGTTCCCCTGCTCTGCTTAAAATGCTAAATATCTTCTCACCTCCATCCCTTAATACCTGTATTTTCTATCAAGGCTGAACTTTGTGTTATGTTCTACCAGAAGAGCAGCCTTACCCAGTTTGTTACTTCCTAATAACCACATCTTCCTTTTGAAAGTATCTGTTTAAGTCTCTGTAGGCTATAAAGGTGATTATTAAAGATGTATCAATAGGATAAGTCCATGAGGCCAGGAAGTCTTTCATTTTGTCTTTATATCCCTGTTGCCTTCCAGGAGGGGGGGGAAAGGAGGGAGAGGGAGGGAGGGAGGGAGTAATAAGTAGTATCTAGGTGGTGCAGTACAGGTAGATAGAGTGCTGGACGCAGGGTCAGGAAGACCTGACTTCAGATCCTCCCTGAGATACTCAGTAGCTGTGTGACTTTTAAGTAAGTCGCTTAACCTCTGCCTCAGTTTCTTCAGTTGTAAAATGAGATGATAATAATACCTTACCTCCTGGGGTTGTCGTGAAGATAAAATGAGAAAATATTTGCAAAGCACTCTGCAAACCCTATAAAAAAATGCGAGCTAGTATTATGATTTAGGTGCTAAATTTAATGCCTGTTTTTAGAGTGGAGTAGAAGAGAACAATAAAGGGCAGCTCACAGAAAAGATTCTCACAGTTCCCCATGTTCCTTTCAGCAAATGTACCTCTGGTGGGCAAGTGTTCATTTTGTGAATGAGACCAATCTGTGATCTGGGGAAAAAGAGAGCACACAAAAAAGTTGTGGAGCAGGGTGTGTGGGTGTGTGTGTGGGTGTGTGTATCCGGTTCTGTGTCTGAGACTATGCTTGTGTGAGCCCCACGGATGCATGCTTTAAATGTAGCATGAAACATTCTGCTGAAATAATTGTTCCACATTATTAGAGCAAGAGGCTTGAGAAGTTAGGAATTCTATTCCTGGTTTGCCTCCGACTCGTTTTGTGACATTGAGCAAACCATCATCCCTTATTAATTTAGTTGTCATGTGTTCAGTAAAGGGTAATGCTGTGTGTTTGTAAAGCATTCTGAAATTCTTTGGTGAAAAGAGCTGTATGAGTACAAAATACTGTTGTTGTTTTATCATCATCATCATCATCATTATTATTAATGTTATTTGGCTTTATTCTTTGGGAGTCACAGATATTGAAAATCTTCTCAAATGTGACTCTTGAATATTTCCATCTCAAGACATTGATATACTTCAGAGCATCTTTGTTTTAACACCAAAATAAAATGACCAAAATAAATCTCATTAATAAAATACAATTACCAAATTAAATATATCCATAGTACTTTCTATTGTTTTTTTTTCCCTTAAAAATATGGTTCCCAACAACTACTAAATAAGACCTTTAATTACTGCCAATCTTTTCTTGAAAGTAACAGTGCTTATCTGGAGTAGCTTGAACTGCAAGTGGTATTCACTACACAGTGGGGTTGTAATGTGATTATGAAGTGTACAAGTCAATGATAAATAAGCTTGATAAACCATATATTTGTATTAGAAATAATATTTGAATTATCAGCTGAATAAAAAGGCAGCAACTACTGGTTTCATGGGGAGGGCTCATGGAAAAAATAAAATGCACTAAGTAGATTTGTATGTGCCTCTATATGCAGCACAGGAACACTTTGAACTTAGACATGTTTTGAATATATGTAAATTGCTGGAAGAATTTTTTAAATCTGTGATGCTTGAATTAAGACTCCCAAATTTGGACTTTTTTCTTAATATCTCAATTCAGATATTTCTTAAAGGCTTTTATGATTTCCAGTATTTATAATCAATCCAAAATGGGATAGACATGACTCAATTATTTCCTTTTGTTCCATTAGGAGAGAGTAAAATAAATTTTTCTTCTCCCTTTTCTGGATATTTTCATAAGTCAAATGTGATTAAAAATCTCACTTCCAAGATTTGAGTCATTTAAAATCATACAGCAAAGTATTCAAAGCATTTTTTAAAAATAAAATAAAGTGTAATTCTGACCATGTCACCCCCTCCTCACCCATCTATTCAGTAAACTCCAGTGCATCCCTATTTATTGCCTCCAGTGTCAAAGCCTGACTTCTTCCTACCTCTCTGGTCTTCTTATACCTCACTCCCCTCATGTATTCTGCAATCCAGTGACACGGGCCTTCTGACTGTTCCTCACACACAACATTCCCATCTTGGATTCCCCATGTCTGACTCAGAATGTTTTCTGTGACTGTCCCCCATGGCTGGAACACTCTCCTTCCTCACGTCTGTGTCAAAGCTCCTAAAGCATGACTCTTGACCTGCCATATAATAATAATTCATGTAATACTTTAAGGTTTGAGGAGTCCTGAGAGGTAGGTAGTATAAATATTAATTTCTAGAAGAGAAAACTGAGGGTCAGAGTGCTCAAGTAATAGGACTGTAGAATTTAGAGCTTGAAAGAATCTCAGAAAAATATCTAGCCCAGCCTCCTCAGATGAAGAAAGTGAGGGTGAAAAAATGACTAACCCAATGACACACAGTGTTAGAACTGATTTTCAAGCCTGTGCTGTTTCCAGTTCCCACTCTTCTTTCTCTGTTCCATCCTTGCCCTTTCGAGGAAGTCAGATATCTCCTGCTGGTCCCTGACTCCTTGAGAAAGGGACATTGGGGTAGGAAATATGCCCTTGCTTCCTTCTCCAGGGACACTAAAGCTAGCCCTTTCCTTCTGGTCACAGGGTAGTCAAAAATCAGGCAAATGATCATGAGGGAGACAAGATTGGGGGGTGGGAGTGGGGCATTGCTTCAGGTGGAATTGACCTGTCCTGACCAGGTAACCCTGGACCAGGTACTCAAAGGGATAGTAAAATCAAGTCAACAAACATTGTTGTACAAGGCACATTAGGTGGCCCCAGTGACCTAACCTGGAACTAGGAAGAGCTGAATTAAATCTAATTTCAGACACTAATAACTGTGGGACCCTAGGCAAGTCTCTTAATCTCTGTCTGTCTGTAATGTTAATAGAGTAGGAAGATTTTCCCTGCCCATTAATAGGCCTGTGGGACCTGCTTTGAGCTTTGGCCCAACTCACAGCTGTGATACAGCATGAGTCATATGAAGCCTGAGTCACGTGGAGCCCAGTGTGGGAGAAGAGGAGAGTGAGACTGAAAGAGAGCAGGAAAGACAGAGCAGAGAGTGGAGGGAGGAACTTGTTTGTGGGGAAGCCTGACAGAGAGGATGCTTGAGATGTCCGCACTCCCTGGATTGGTGATGAGTACCTTGCTAAGTCTTACTTTCTGGTATCCTAATAGTGATGTTCCAAATAAATATTTGGGTTTTGCCTTTGGGGAAGAGAGTTTGTTAAATTTTATGAGTCTACCCTAGAAATCCTATATATATTCATAGCAGCTGCTATGGGTGTCGCATTGGCGTTGCCCTGCCTCACTTTGATCAGTGGTGATATGGGGATGATGATGAGAGTAATAACACATGCCTCCCAGGCCTGTTGTGAGAATCCATTGAGATAATATTTCTTAAGAAAGAGCTTAGCACAGTGCTTGGTACATAATAAGTGAATGATAAATACTCGTTTTCTCCCTCCCACTTTGTTCAGTAATGGTCCGTTTTTGCCTAATTACCCAACTTAAGTTCGCAGTTTAAAGGCCATTTTCAGCTTCTCCTTTGTCCATTCACCAGCTGCCACTATTTCCCTATTGCCAGTGGAGCTGCTCAGCCTTTCTTTTTGTCTATGAGATATAGTTCACTCTCATTCCTGCTCAACCCCATGAGAACCTCTGACTTTCTGGAGAACTGCTTCATTTCAACAGCCATCAACTTCTTGTACAGTTCCTACAGTGCCAGGTATACCACCACAGCAGCAGTGTATTCACCAGGCTCTTGTAGTCTTGTCACACTTTATTAAACATCACTTGGACTGGGTGTAGTAGGAACGCAGCTAACTATACCTTCTTCAAGGAGCTCAGCATTCAGAGAGGACAAGCACCTCTGGGGTGAGGGCTGCTCATCCACCTTTGGTGTTCCCTTCACCAAGCTCTCACCTGTGTCTCCAAGAAGCTATGGCACAGGGAGTGGCCTCACCCCAGTAAATCATCTTAGAAGGCAGACTAAATTAGAATGAGAGTAACCTACAGGCCTCAAACCTGGTGGTGAGTTAGGAGGATGTCTACCTGATGGGCCAGTGAGAACAGTTTGTTCCAACAGCCATGAAGACAGCTGAAGGAGGCACTGTGTGGAGCACTTAGAGCTTAGTGAAACATTGAAGATGCCAAGGTCATCCACTGCATCTCAGGCCTGACCTTTTGTCTTGCCACTGAATTTCATTGACTCTGGAAGAGAGAGTAAGGCTGATGACTTTGTGTAACTCTTCCTCACTTAAGTCCAATTCACACACACACACACACACACACACACACACACACACACACACACACGCGCGCGCGCGCGCGCACACACACGTCAGAGTCACGATTCACAAAGCATCACTCTGTGTCGTCATTGGTCCTCTGCAGAAACAAAGAACAAACAGTAAAGTCCTACCTTCTGTAAGAAGTCTTCTCAGTGCTTGGCATATAGTGCTAGACACATAGCAGGCGCTTAATAGCACTAAGGAAGAAATTCCACAATATAAGATACCCATCTATTCCTGGGTCTGTCTGTCTTTTAATTTTTATTTAATTAATTTATTTTTAGTTTTCAACATTCATTTTATTCCTGGTTGTTTCAAGGTGGCTTTTGGAAAGGTGATTGTTAATCTGCTTATGAATTGAGCCCTATAGAAGCAATTTGCATATATTCACCAGGTCTGTAGGAACTCCAACCCCAGTGAAGTTTAGCTAAGTCTTCAGTCTTGATGGCTAAAGCTCTTCTCTCTTACCTTTGTGTCTTTATTACCACACATCCTCTTCCCCCCCCCCACCCCACGCACCCTTTGTGATTATAATTAAGGAACAAAAGAAATTGTCAGTTGATTTATGATTGGGGAGGCTTTGAGGGGTGAGGATTCACTTTCTATTTTGTAAAATTCTTGAGCAGCCTTCCCTCTAATTAAATAAGGTAAGAATATTTTTAATCATAATAGTAATGAACAAACTTAACCAATCACTTTTGAGTACATCAGCACCTCTGCAGCACTCTTTTTAGAATACCACATGCTGTAATGCAAATTATCACATTAGCTATCTAAACGCACCATTTGTTTTTAAATATTGGAGTGTTTACATGAATTTTCCCCCTTAACTTCCTTCCCCACTTCACTATTTTGTTGTCACTGCAATGACAGGTTTATTTCAGTGCTATTTAATATTTTTACTTCTATTATTTTTATGTATTCCTACATCTCTATAATGTGACTTTTCAAAGTATTCAAATGTTACTATGTTCTATAGCTCATTCCAGTTGCTTTCAATTTTTATTAATAATCCTTTCGATCTCACCCATATTGTGTATTTGAGAAGTAAAAATGATTTTGACCTCACTGCCTAACGACATTATAGATAGTTACCAATCCTTTCCTCAAGGCTAAAAGCTGCTGTTTAAAAGCTTCAGACTCTAAGGGAATAGTTTAGATTTTGCCTCTGACAAAGTAAAAAAACCAAATTTCCTATATTCTATCCAGAAAAAGGCCTGTCTCTTCCCTAGTTTCTCCCCATATTTCTAGACACAGCTTGGGCCTCAGAATATCCACTTAGTCTGGAGTCTACCATTAGAGTCTTAGAAACGTAATAAGCTCATGGACTTTAATGTTCCTCTAAATCCACACAAATACTTACAGACAAGTGGACACCCACAGAGGAATTCCATTTTCCTAGGGACAAGGTAGATGAGATGAATTATATTTGAATTATATTTCCCTGTCAATCAGATTTTTTTTAAGTTTTATTTTCTCTCTCCCTCCCTCATTACCCCCAATAGAAAAAAATGAAAGAAGGGGAAGAAATAAAAGATGAAAGAAAGAGGAAGGGATGGGAATGTGGGGAGTATTCATCTTCAGGCCTCTGGAATTGGAGGCTGCTTTTGCATTTGTCAGAGCTTTTAAGGCTTTGTCTAAATTTTTTTTTGTCATTACACTTCACCCTGCATCAGTTCATACAGATCTTCCCAAGTTCCTCTGAAACTGCTCTTTTGTAATTTCCTGTAGCATAGTATTCCATTCCATTCATAAACCATAATTTATTCAGCCATTCTCCTATTGAGTACCCACTTAGTTTCTAGTTCTTTAACACTACAAATAGAAATAGAATAAATATTTTTGTGCATGTTATTTACCTCTTTCTGTAATCTCTTTGGGGTAGAGCCCTAGTAGTAATATTGCTTGACAAAGGATATGAACAGTTTGGTAACTTTTTTAGTCATAATTCCAAATGCTTTGCAAAATTAGTTATGCCAGTTCACTATTACAACAGTGTCTCAATTGTACCTGTTTTCGTGCAGCCTTTCCAGCATTTATATTACATTTTTTTTGTCAACTTTTCAAATTTGATGGATGTAAGGTAGAACACCAAAGTCACTTTAATTTTTATTCCTCTAATGATTAGTGATTTGGAACATTTTCTCATATAAGAAAAGTAAGTTCATAGCTTAGTCTTCTTCCTTTGAAAACTATAACAGCCAATGAGTTGAACTTATTATAGAGAAGTCGGTCAAGGACATTTATTAAGCATCCACAATGTGTCTCAGTGATTGCTGCAGGTCTCAGAATCTTAAAAGCATTAACTTACAAGTTCATTATAGATTAAAGTTAGTCCACCAAAATATGCCATTCCTTTTTTTTTAATACAATTAACTACTTTGAATCCAATAGCTAAATATGGACAAGTTTCCTTTGACTTTTAATTCACTCTGTATTTAGTAGTCTGAACCCACCCTTCCTTACATTACCAGACATTTTCTGACTTCTAATTTGTTTACCTGTTTTAAAATTTTTCATGGCCTAAAAGGTTCACGATCACTCACTGAATTTCATTCCCCTTTATATATTAGTTGTTTTCTTTTAAAAAAAATATAAATTTATACATAGACATACTCAACACACACACACATACACATACATACACGCACACAGAGTAAGAGAGGTTGTCATGTCCTCACTTTAAAATCCTTGAAAAGCTACGTTATATAAACATAATCTGTGAAAGTATTAAAATTGTATGCTGGGTTAACAGATTATGACAGAATTGGAAGGTATCTCAGAGACCATCCCTACCTATATAAGAATCTTTTCTAAAAAGGACTTTCACTGATGGCAGAATATAGTGAGACCATTGGTTCCTGTTTTATCTTGGGCAATATAGTTTTCTAATTGCAGCCTAAGATTATATTAGGTTTTTTTTGGATGCCATATCATACTGTTAACTCAGTGAATTCCTTCTATCCCACATTTCTTTCCCAGACAATCAGCCCTTTCCTGACTGTACTCTTTTTTTTCTTCCTTATCTTGACCCCTTGGTGAACCAATTCAACTCTGTACTATGTACCTTTGATTTCTCCTTTTTGTCCTATCCCTGATCACACTTTGTCAAACTCCAGCTTTGGATTCTTCTCATCACCCACCCACTCCTATTCATTTGCTGCTGATTGGAGCTAGTGGAAATCATGGAACCATTCAGGCTGGGCACACTACAAGTTTACGTGATCTAATTTCACTTGGACCTTCACTGCACCAAGGCAAACATTGTTACTTCTTAATTGGTTGTCCTACTTTCTGCAGCATCGTTCAAAAGCCTCTAATCTCTTCTCCAGCCTCTTATGGTACCCCTTCTCCCTACTTACTCTGCAGAGGACTTTGCCTCAAATAATCTGAATTGTGTTGGTGATGACATCACCAACATAATTGAGACTTTTTACTAGAACTCCCTTCTCCCCTCCTTCTTAAAAACATCATTCAGATTTTTTTCTCCATTATCACCTCCATTCCAGAAGTCCTCATTGCCAAAGTAAACATGTGCCTCTGGTCCTAGCCCCCCATCTCCCCACCTTCTCCAGCAAATTATCTCTCCTTTCATCCCCACTTTCTTATCTTCAGTCTTTCCCTACTTCTTTCTCTCCTGCCTACCAAAATTAGCATAACTTCGTCATTTTATCCTACTACCTTCCTTGCTCGCTTGTGTCTTTTATCACTCCCCTACCTCAGGAAACCATCTATATTAAGTTTCACACAATTCCTGAAATGATCTGGCCTTTCTACTCCATTTCCTTAAAGGCTCAGCTCAAATCCCACCTTCTTCAGGAGCCTTTTCCCATTTCCCCCACCCCAAAGCTGCTAATTTTTAGTCAGGAAACATTTATCCAGTTCCTGCACAAGTCAGGACATTACCCATGATGTCACTGGTTCTGTATGAAAACAAAGGACCAACTACAGTTAATGCACTGCCCTGAATTGTACTAAGTGTAGAAAATACAAACACAAACAAAGAGAAAGTTAGTCCCTGCCCTTAAGGAGCTTCTATGTTAATGGGGGAAGGTCTCACATAAAAAGACCCTGGGGAGAATGAAAGAACCAAGCCGGCAAGCGTGGTAGAGAAAGGCAACAGTACAACCTGGAGCGGAAAGAAGACACGATTACACTGGACATTTTCCTTAACTGCAGGTTCTGGGAAGAGCCATCTAGTCAGGGGGACAGCTGCGCGTGCTGAAGATGCTTCTTCCCGTGTGCAGATTCCAAGGCTGGAGTGAGTTTTCCAGGTCGAAGAGGTTTCGGGGGCATGGTAAAGAAAGAAAAAATACAGAGTACAGCCTAGAGAGGACAAAAGAGTTTCTCTGTCTCTCTCTCTCTTTCATCGGTCTTGTTGTTACTTAGTTTTTTACATGTTTTCTTCTCTCCCTTCCTGCCGTACCCACACCCCATCAAGAAAGTCATCTCCTTGAAGGTACTATGGTTTTTGCCTTTCTTTTTATCCCCAGAACTTAGCGTGGTGTCTCACATATAATAAGTGCTTAATAAATGCTTACTGACTAATTAAACTTGCAATCTGCCAGAAACCTCAGATCTTTTAGGCCTTGCCTTGTCTTGTACCTATGAAGTAGATTTATTTTTTCAACTCAAATGTAGGACTTTACATTGTATCATTATTGAATATCACGAAATTAGATCTTAGGATCATAAACAGAATTTGAAGGGACCTTATATGCATTTTATGGATGAGGATAAAATTTTAAGTCCTTCCTAGGGTTCAGTTTCTTTGTAAAATGAGACTGGACTAGATGACCTCTAAGGTAAAGGTCCTTCCAGCTCCAGAAGATTCTGCCTGTCATTCTGTGGTGCATAGAACTTTTAGGATCTTGATTCTATTTGATTTTTAATTCTTCCACTTTGTACATCATTACATTGTGAGTATTGTGGCTTCTTTGGATTTTTAAATATTTTTGTGATATAATTATCTGATTTTTTCAAGAGGTTTGTGCATCCTTCAGCCTAGAATGTATAATAGCTTATTTTCCTTTAAGACTTGCATTTTGAATATCATTCAGATGTGCATATTTCTACCCAAATGCTCTCTGGAATGCTTCTTTTCTTTTTTATTATTATTATTATTATTAATTTATTTATTTTCTTGTTTACATCATTCATTTCCACGAGATTTTGAGTTACAAATTTTCTCCCCATCTTTCCCCTACCCAATACCTCAAAACAGCCATTCCACTGTATAACCCTTCCCCCAATCTGCTCTCTCCTATGTCCTCCCCCTTGCCCCTCTCACTTTCCAATAGGTCAGGATGGATCTCCCTGCCACAGTGCCTGTGTATCTTAATTCCCAGTTGAATGTAGTTAATAATTATTATTTTATATATATATATATATATATATTTTTTTTTTTTTAACATTTGAGTATAGAACTTTAAATTCTAGATTCTTTCCTTTCCTCCATCGTCACCCACCCCCACTGGAAGGACAAGCAATTAAATACAGGCTGTACGTGTGTAATTACACAGAACCTCTCCACAGTGGGCATATTGTGAGAGACTGATTGTATATCCCTCCTTCCTATCCCGCCCCCCCTTGTTCTATTCTCTACCCTG
>CM053582.1:214979548-215012069 GCA_028627135.1 Pseudochirops cupreus | reverse complement strand
TTGCATCATTCTTATTTCTCTTCCCAATTTTTCTTCCACTTCTCTTATTTGGTTTTCAAAATCCTTCTTAAGCTGATCTGTGGCTTTTAGGCAAGCTTCATGTTTCTTGGAAGCTTTTGGTGCAGGAGTTCTGACTGTGTTGTCTTCCTCCCGTTCCATGCTTTGATCCTTCTTGTCCCCAAAGAAGGAATCTGGAGTTTGGTTGCTGTTCTTACTTTGCTTCCTTTGCCTGCTCATGTTAGCCAGACAATGGTTTTTTTTAGCTCTGTGGAACTCTGCTTCCAGAGGGGAAAGCTCTGTCCCAAATCGCTGGATTTTTCCCAGCTGCCTGAGGCATTAGGGGGCTGTCGTTTTTTTGCAGCCCCCACCAGCTTTGGCTTACTGAAAACGCACCCCAGGACTGCCACCCAAGACCACGATCCGGATCTAGGCCGCTCAACACAAGAGCATTTGGCCTCTGAACAATTGCTTGGCCTCCCTGCAGTCTGCAGTCTGGGGACTCTGAAGCAACCACATGGAGGCGGCTGCAGGGCCTCTGCTTCTGCTGCTTCCCTGCCTTGGAGGCAGTCTGGTGGGACTGCTTTTCTTCCCCAATTTTGGCTAAGTTCCACTGACCTTTCACTTAGTCCTTGTTTCTTATGTCTTGATAATTCTGGAAACTGCCACAGCTGCCACTGATCCACTCTCCTGAAGGCTCCAGCTGGGGCTCCTCCTCCCTCCCCCAGGGCCACACTGCAGTTTCAGGCTGGGCTGGTTTCGGCTCCCAGAGCTGTGATGATCCCTTCCTGCTGAGCTGCCTTCAGCAGGAGATGTGTTTTGTGAGTTTTGGAGCCCTAACGTTTGTTTAGAATCATATTTTATGGGTATTTGAGGTGGCTATGTGAGAACTGTGGTACCTTGCTGCTCCTATGCCGCCATCTTGGCTCCACCCCCTGGAACTCTTCTAATGCCTGAACTCCTAGGGGAAACTCATTTTTGTTTAAACCAGTGATAGTGACACTTAAGGTTGATAGTTGATGATCCCCCTGGCCAAAAACCATATCAGCAAGGTTCAAGATTTTTTTTTCCACCTTTTTGGTGTCTTTCCTTCAGATACTTTGCAATATCAGTTAGATAGTGCTCACATTAATATTTCATTTAGCATGAAGCACCTCTTAGTTCAGTCCAGCTTCTTTCTCTATGTCTCCCCATCAGTGAATTGGGCCTGGAGTTCAACAAGAGAACGGACTGGATTCCCTTAGGGAATTTGCAAAGTTCTTTTAGTGATGCTATTTTAATGTTCCCAAACTTCTCTTGGAAACAAAGGCCTATCCTTTTAGTGTCCACATTTAGCTAATATTTTTGTATGAAAATAAGATAATAAGTGCAACACTCTCCAAAGAATTAAAAGAATGTCACAGAAGTAAGTTAAAGAGATGCCATGCTAGATGTGAGCAAGCTGGAACATATAACTAATGAGGCACTACAAAGAAGAACAGAAATAGATAATATAAGAAAATATGTTGGGAAGAGAAAATTAAGTCAGAAAATGGCAAGTGGACAGGAGGAATGGAATGCTCCACTGCTACTCTGACAATGTCTCCAGGAAAGCCAGGAGGGCTCCCAGCACATTAGGTAAAACTTTTGGAGGACATGGACAAGAATCACACATGATGGGCAGTTTGGGGTAGGTTGTATTATTAGAAGGATTTCCTAAATCTGTAAGATCACAGATTTGACATCTGCAGACCTATTCATGACACTGATTCAGAGCTTCTAAGTTTTATAATCCTAAATAATAAATCCTTTGTTAGCTGTTTTTAAAACTATTAGAACTTAGCAAAGAATAGTCATAGTGTTGGAATACTTAGTTCTCCATGACTTAGTAGGTTATTATTTTCATTAGTTTATTCTAGACCACATAGACTTATGAGACTAGATGATGAGGTCCAGAGCCTCCAGGGGTGGGGAATCTGCGGCCTCAAGGCCACATGTGGTCTTCTAGGTTCTTGGGTGCTGCCTTTGGACTGAGTCCAAGTTTTCCAGAACAAATCCTTTTATTGAGGGGATTTCTATGAAGTTTGAATTCAGTCAAAGGACCACACTTGAGGACCTAGGGGGACACATGTGACACATATGTGACCTCAAGGCCATAGGTTCTCTAGTCCTGGGCCTAGACATAGAAAACTGCCTTTCATTTCAAGTCATAGCTCTGTACTTCCAGAAGCAATAACAATAGAGAATTTTTTTCAGCACAGAAAATGAATATTAGTAGACACTAATACCCAGTCTGAAGCCAGTTACTCATGGTTCACAGTGAATTGTCACCCTTTAGCACCTACTATTTCTAAATAGCCAAAATTTGACCTTTTGGTTTTCTTTGATTTGATGTATTTAAGTAGGAACCTGTTGCCTTTTTTATTATTATTTAAATGTACATTTTGTTTGGCAAAATATATACCTGGATTGTACCTTTGTAATGTTATGGGTTTGGGAGTTGGTGATGGGGTTTATTTGGTTTTTATTTTGTTTTATAACTGCTATTATTTTTTAATATTTTGAGGGCTGCTAGTGGTGTTAGGATCCATTAACTACTTTTGAAATCTGGCCATGTTATAGCTATTGGTCAGCCTGCCTTACTTCTCCTTCCTCTGTTTTTGTGAACAACTGATCAAATTAGATTCGTCGCTCGTGGCTTGTGGTGATTTGAAATTGAAATGGAATATATTAAGCCAGCCAACCACACTGATTACATTGCAAGCCTCATTTAATTTCATACATTCACACATTACAGTGAAAAGCAGCTTTTTTAATGCATGATTGTGACTGTACCTTGAACAACTCCAAAGGTCATCTGTAATCGGCGCATAATTTGTTAGTGTTAGATATCTGATTTATGAAAGTAAGTTCTGCAGCTTGTGTTCTCATAAATCTGGTGAGCATCAAAAGTCAGGTCTGTAAGAACTTTAGCTTGGCATGTTTTGTGATATTGTCTTATCCTTCATTGGTCAGTAGACCACAATAAACCATTGAACAGTTGTCATTCTTAAATAGAGAAAGTACCAGTGTTGAGACATTGTAACATGGGACTATTAAATGAGCTATTCTTCTCAAGAGGGCAGTCCATCCTGAGTGAGTTTATAAGAGCATCACAGCCGCTTGAATCCAAACTCAAAGAAGAATGAAGTGAATTTTTTTCATTTCATTGATAATAGTAAAAACATTTGTGAGTTTCCTCTGATTAAAAAAAAATCAGTATTTCTATAAAAGGCAGAATATTTTAGAAGCTGAATTAAAAGCTAAAGAGAAGAAAAATTTTAAAACTAGATTTAACTAACCCCACAAGTTTTGAATATTCCCAATACAAATCACTGGCAGACATTGCCATGATGACTTTGGAATCAATAGGTCAAAAAATACATAATGAGTACCTGATATATGCTGGGGGTAGTACAGGAAATAGATGAGTTAGAAATGATACTAGCTCTCAAGAGCTTAAAATTTAGTTGGGGAGATAAGACCAACACACATAGAAAAATAGAATAGCTCTGAACCTGGTGGGGAAAATTAGGACAGTGGCAGGTCTGGGAGAGGGGAAGAAGGAACTTTTAAACAGTGACAGAACCACAAAGAGCTGAAGACCCAAAGATAATGTACTGTGATTGGTCAGTTAAACACCTAGAAGAAAAAGAAAAGCAGAGTGATTGGCTAGTGGTATCTTCAGAAAGCCAGCCTTTTTGCAGAGATGCTACAGTCTTCAGTGGATAGCGCGCTGGGCCAAAAGTCAGGATAGTGGAATTCAGATTTGGCCTTGGATATTTGTTAGCTGTATTACTTTGAGCAACACACTTAATTTCTGTCTGTCTAATAGCACCTACCTCCCAGGCTTATATTGAGGTTCAAGCAAGATAATATTTGTAAAGTGTACATAGTAGGTACTTAATAAATGATTTCTTGTCTTCCCTCCTGCCTTTCTGTCCTTCCTTTCTTCCTTCTTTCTATAAAGACTAGAAAGAAAGTTAGGAATAAAAAGAGAGAAGAAAAGAGCTAGACATCAGAACCAACAGTGACCCCGTCTGATGGAAAGTGTATTCAGTGACAGAATTAATGAACAGAGGACACTTTCATATTCTGTCAAATTAGCAATACTGTAAGCCTCTTCTGATGATTTACACTGAGGTTGATGATAATCCAGGATTCTGAAAGGCTGTGTGAGGTGAAGCACAAGCTCAAGCGCAGTTTTTGTCATGCTGGAAAGCCTGTAAGTATGGGCCTAGTGACAGATTTTATTTTCTTTCCAAGAAACTACCTAGTTAATTATGGAGAGGCTCCAATATATTGGTCACTTGGTGACAAATTATTTGACCATGACCACTCATGAAACAATGAAAAATATAAAACAGTCTTCAGTATTATATAACCCACCCGCCCCTCCCTCCCATCCTAGTTAATAGTGTTTTTTTAAAGCATAAATTATTAAGAATCACATGATTTAGCCTATATTTAAACATTAACTTCTCTATTAGTACTCCATATTTGAGGCGCTTGTCCAGTGCCTGAGCAGGCATTCTACTAGAGAAACTAAATCGTATCAATATTAACATAACTTGTTATAAATGAAACCAGGAAATAAAGGAAGTTGCATCTAAATAGAAGATGTCTCCCAGAGCAATCCACCAATCAGTCAGTATGTATCAAATACCCACGGTGTACTAGGTACTGGAGTGAGGAGGGATTTGTGGCAGGAGGAACCAACAGCAGTCTATTGAAACCATCCAGGGGTGAAGCACTGAGGAGCTGCACCAGGATGGTAGCAGTGTCAGAGTGCAGAAGGGTGGCATATACTTAGAGATGTGGCAACTGTAGAATCATCAGGCCTTGGCAACAGATTGGATTGGGGCAGGGGGCAATGAGGGATTGAGGATGATACTAGGTTGTGAGCCTAGTGACGGGGTGGATGTTGGTACCCTTGATGGTAATAGGAAATATAAGAAGGGAAAGTATGTGTAGAAAGCTAATTAGGTTTAGACATGTTGAGTTTAAGATATCTTAGAAGACCTCTAGTTAGACATGTCCAAAAGGCAATTAGAGATAAGAAACTAGAACTCAGCAGAGAGGTTAGGACTGAGTTAAATAGATCTGTGAGTCATTTGCAAAGAGATAATTGATTCCTTGGGAACTGATGACATCACCAAATGAAATGGTATAGATGGAAAAGAGAAGAAGGTCATGAACCTTAGTTAAGCCATAGGTAGTGGGCCCAATCTAGGTGAGAATCCAGCAAAAGATATGGAAAGAGCTGTCAGATGAATAGGAGGAGAACCAGGAGAAGAGAGTGTCATGAAAATTGGGGGAAGGGGGAGATATAGCAAGTAGAAGAGGATGTCATTAGTGTCAGAGTTTTCAGAGAGGTCAGGATTACTGAGGATTGAGAAAAGGCCATTCAATTTGGCAATTAAAAAGGTCATTAGTACCTTTGAAGAAAGTAGTTTTAGTTGAATGGTGAAATTGGATGCCAGACTGCAAAGAACTAGGAAGAGAGTGAGAGGAAAGGAAAAAAGGCACCAATTAGTAGATGACCTTCTCAAGGATTTAGTCACAAACGTGAGGAGGGAACCAGACAGTAAGTAACAGAGATGGAAGGATCGAGTGAAGGGTTTTTGACACTGATGGAAAATATGGAAGTGTTTATAGATAGTGAGGAAGCAACCAGTTGACAGGGAGAGACTGAATTAGCGAGAAAATGAGGATGATGAAGGGGGCAATCTGCCAGAGAAGATGAGCTGGAATGTGATTGCTTGAACAGGCAGAGGAATTTGCTTTGTCAAGGAGAAGGGCCACCTTCCCATGTGAAATGGTGGCAGAAAACATCTGAGTGATGTGAGAGGACAGAGGAGGGAGCTCTCATTGAATGGCCTGCCTGAGACAGGTCTGCAACCCTAAAATTGATAGTCTTACAGAGTTGCCTAGAAAATTGAGAGTTTAAGTGACCTCCCTAGTCATGCATCCAGTGTGTCTGAGACAAGACCTTAACCCAGGTCTTACTAACTTCAAGACTGTTTTCTGTCTACTACACTATACTTGCATGTGCAGGATTGATCACAAATGAGGAATAAAACAAATATTCATCTAAGAAATGACCAAAAATTGTCATGGAAAATGTATTCTGCACTTATTTCAGAGGAAATATTCTATATCTATGACAAAGTTTTCCAAATGTTCCTGTTTGCAGATGATATTGTATTAATTGCATGCAGGCTTAGAACATTGCAAAACCTTCACAGTGAAATACATACTTATTCAGTAGAGATTGACATAGCGATCCACCCTAAAAAAAAAATCCCAAGATTGATTAAAACTGCGCATTGTAGTTATGTCATCCAGTTGACCATATTGTCCACTCTCTTTGACAGTATCTACATCTTAGGTACTGCAGGTGGATAGTGCACTGGACCTAGAATTGAATTGAGGGAGAGCAGACTGAATTACAAATAGGAAATTACACAGTACTTTCAATAATTATAAACTACGCACTGATGCAGAAGCCTATATAGTTAACACTAGTATTCTGGTGATACTGTATGTCTGTCAAGTGGATCATGGGACATGGTAGTCTCAAAAGCATTCCACTGTAGGTGGCCCAAAAGGCAATAGAAAGATAAATGGTAGGTATAAATTGCCTGTAGCATTCCCTCAATAATGACTTATTGTGAGAAGTGATGAAAAACACATAATCTGGAACATGTGTCATCAGAAAAAGAAATGAACCAGCCATGTAGAAAGAGCCAGGCGCTAGTTGGATAGTCCAAGTGTTACACTGATATCTTCTAGGTATTTAAAGAATCCAAGTTAGGTTTCCATTTAATTAGTTGATCTTCTGGAAAATTTACCAAACAAAATGGCAGAGAATGAACCAGATGGGAAAGTTGTAGAAAAGAGTGAATACTCAGATGAGATTATTTGTGTTCTAAGTATTCTGACATTAACTAAAGATGTTGAAATAATGTGTCTACTTAAAGATTTATGCGGGATGTGGAAATTAGAAAGCAGCCTGTAATGACCCTTTACTGATTGGTCAGCTGCCTGTGAACTCATGAAAATCAAGAGTGGGTAGATTCTTAAAGTTAATGGAAGTTTGTTATTGTATTTTCTCTCTTGGAATGTGGCCATTCTCTTTGAGAAACTGTACAACTCTCTTTACAGCTATCTACATAGTCCTTTAAGTGACCTTTTTTATACCATAAAGCTTTCTAAAACAGGAATAAATATTTTTAACATTTCAGGAGCACTACAAATTCGTTTTACAGTCATCTACCTATCCACATTTATATCAAAACTGGGCTAAAATGTGATATTGTATATGATTGTTTCAACCCCAGAATGTTAGGTGGTGATTTTTTTTTTCAGTCTTAGCAACTCATAAAAAGTTGGATATGGATTCTACTCATTAGTGAAGGGAGTCTATATACCAGTGAAATCATGGATCCTTGAAATATTCCATTAAGTCCAGAATTGGTAAAGGTGTTACTTAAAGGGACATAGAATATTCACAGACTGTATGAGACTATAGGTTGTAAGTCTTCCATTTTAGAACATTTAGTGCGATATTTTCCTTTTAGCACTGACAGCTATAATAGAGGCTAAAAATCTAGCATCTTTTTAAATCTGGCTTTTTTGTATACATTAATTGGCTGATTCCTATTACTGAGATATTGGGAGGAATAATTAATTAACCAAAAGAGAGCCATTCATTTCATACTCATCTAGAGTAAAGCAAATTTTTACGTGGCTGCATATCTCCCCTTCAAGTATCAATCACTTTCCTCAAACCAAGAAAGGCCATTTAGTGTGTTGCTTGTTCCATGGCATAAAGAGAGTCATTCTGCCTCCCAAAGAACCAACTTATTATCCGAGAGTCATTAGGTCTAGACATAATAATTCAGAATCTTCTCTTTTTCCTTTTTTGCCCAGTTTTGTTGTTATTCTATGCAGACCCATTTTAAAAAGACATTTCTATACAAACAAGAAACTCCATTATATTGTGAGATTTACTAGGGTCATCCTCATTGGTGATAGTTACAAGATATTTTACATTCATTACCTCACATGGAGCTCACAACAGCCCTGTGAGCTGGGTTATAGTGGTAGTATGCCTGTTTGAGAGATAAAGAAACTAAGGCTTAGAGAATTAAGTGATACAAAATAACACAGCTGGTTGAAATTCAAGACTGGGGTCTTCTAAATGGAAGTCCTATGATCCTTGCCTGTTTCCACTAAAAGAGGCAGCATGCTTTAATGCAGACTAACAGACTTCTAGTTATAAGACCAATGTGAATCCCAACTCTGCTGCTCCGTGAATACTTTCTAACAAGTCATTTCTTCATCTGAAAAGCAATCATAAGGTATCTAGGACAGGTTGCCCTTGTGTCATTTTGGAGAGGAAGGAACAAACAATTTATTCTTATAATCAAATACCAGTTAGGTCAGCTAGGTGGCACAGTAGATAAGGTGCCAGACCTAGAATCAGGAAGACTCATCTTTCTGAGTTCAGACCTAGCCTCAGACACTTAGCAGCTGTGTGACCCTGGCAAAGTCACTTAACCCTGTTTGCCTCAATCAGTTGGAAACAGAAATGGCAAACCACTCCACTATCTTTGCCAAGAAAATTTCAAATGGAGTCACAAAGAGTCAGACACAACTGCACAATAACAAGGTGGCATTGGAGCTGAGCTTTTAAGGAAACTTAAGGCCCCAAGAGAAAGGTGAGGAGGAACGATACAAGACTGCATAAGTTTTCCTAGGATGAGACTTGTTTCTCCTACAGTGTGTATGGCTAAGAGAAGCTGTACACAAAGATATCTTTAACCTTTTTTCTATTTAGCAAGAATATTGCTCACAAAACTATTGTAAAGATAACTGTCAGGTATATAAAGACTTTCAGGTCTAAAGAAAAAACAAAATGTTCATAGAAAATTCCAGAAATATCAAGACACTAACTGTGAGATAACTTCAGTTGTGCTTTGACTCATGACCATAATTACATTATATACACGAGATAATATGGCATTAAGATACAACCCAGCATGTTTTAATGTCCATTGATAAACAACTCAGTACCTTCATCTCAGTGCCTTCAAACATCCAAGGCACATATTAATAGTGAATTTGTCAAAACACTATTATGATGTGACTCGCTGGTTTTTTAATTGAATTTTTAGTGATTTCCCCCAAAAATGTACTATCTTTTTAATTCCCTTTAAAAAAAAAACACCCCACCTCATATGCACCTTCCTTTCTTGTATTGATTCATCTCTAAGTACTTTTACTCTAATCTTCCTAACATTTTTGATACTCTGGGGGACCTTTTAAGACCTTCACCTCTGCCCCCCCCCCCATTTCTTGAATGTCAGCAGCTAAAACTACCCTGTTGAAAATGTGATGGTAGGTTCACAAAGCCACTTAGCCTTCACAGAGTGCCCACTGAGACACCTGGCTCATTATTGTAAGGTGGGTAGCCAAGCAGCTTTCAAATCTTAATTTCAGTTTTAAGCAGTAGCATTGAAAACTAATGTGTTTTCAGTGAGGCTATTGACATAGGAAGGTGATTTGCCTACCAGAGTCCATGACTGTGCTAGGTAATTTAACCGGTAAAGTAAAACCTGTAGTAAGATTAATACGTAGTAAAAATAGTCAGCCTTTCTTAACACTTTCTTAACACTTTAACCCAACTTTGAACCCTATTTGCCATTCTTGATTGGTGAGTAGGTCATATTTTGGCATCACTTTCATAAAAAATAAAATATTGAAGATGGGGCCTCCTTTGGGTAAAAGGAAAACCCAGAAGGCAGCATAAGCATACTCTTGGGAAGTTCATTTTACACTTTTCACAGCTTCTCTTTTAACTTTAAAAAGTTGAGTCAATAATATCCTATAATTTGGAGAATGTTTCCTTTCTCTTTTTCTTTTACAGTTTTCTCCTCCAGGTGACAGGCATTTCAAATAAGGATGCTTTTGGGAGTGGTTAAGGTCATAATATGCAAACATCCCAATATTTATAACTACTAAATCAGAATTTCTGCTAGAAGTTCTCAGAAGGATTTAGAAAATATTTTAGTACCTAAATTTCTAATTTCTAATTTCTCTCTTGAAGTATCTGCAGGTTCTCCTCACACCACTTGTCCTCACTTTTCTTCAATTTAGCCTAAGGTCTATAAAAGCATCGTACTTTACATACTGAGCAGTATACATTAGGGAATGTCACTATAGTATCCAAAAGAATGGATTTCAAAAACATTTTACAATTTTTTATCCTCTCATGCCAGTTAGTGCTCTCTTGACAAGTTTCTTTGAGTATCTCTGCAAAATACTTCACTAAATGTGCCTAAGGTCTATCTCCATTTTCTTAGGAAGAAACTGAGAATTGAAAGGAACTCACAGTCATTTTAAAATAAGTCTAGATCTGTCTTCTTTCACAACATGATTAATATGGTAATATGTCTTGCATGATTGAACATGTATAAACCTATATCAAATTGCTTACTGTCTCAGGGAGGGGGGGAGGGAGGGAGAGAAAAAATTTGGAACTAAGTCGTTTTTTTTTTTAATGAATGTTTAAAATGTCTTTAAATGTAACTGGGGAAAAAATAAAATGTTATTTAAAAGGAAAAAAAAAATAAGACCAGAGATCCCAAATCTCTTCCCCGTTCATTGTGACATTTCCTTGCCCTTTGACTTTGTTGAGTAATTTTTAAGTTTTGGGTAAAGAATACTCATTGTGTGTGGGTGTGTGTATACACCCCCCACCCCTACATATATATACACACATACATGTGTGTATACATTCATACATGCATATATCACATTTTAGAACCTCAATTTTCCATATTAGTGGAATGTCACCAGCATCCAGAGTAAATGTTTGTGAGATAAGAGAGATAACATGAGAAAGTGAAAAGGTAATCGTTTGTTCTTTCCTTCCTCATTTTTCCTAAGCAAATACTCTTAGAATGCTCTTCAGTGGTAGTGTATATAAAGGATATCCTCCAAAAAGAGATTGGCAGCTTTAATTTGTTTGATATGTGCAATCATAGTCCATGTTAAATGTAAAATGCTTGTCCAATCAAGGATTCAATGTAGAAAAGAGGCAGTAACAAGCATGCTGCACACTGTAATAAAGAAATCTGTTGATTGAAAACAGTTTGTATATTTTGGAAATGATAGGGAATGTAATTGGTAAGAAAGAAAAGGATAGGGCTTCATAAATAACGGGAAATATTTTTTCCACTGATAATGCTAACTTAATTTAATAACATTTTTATGTTGAATTTTTACATACAGTAGACTGGCAAAGGTAGCTCCCTTACTATCACTCTGAATTGTATGATTAATGAAATGACCCCTTTTTTTTTAAATGTTGAGGAATTTGAATGGAGTGAATTTCAGTCTGGTATCATGGATGGGTTTTTCCTCCCAGATATTGAAGGATTGTTGATGGAAGACAGCTATCTTCCATATCTTTTCAGACAACTCTACTGGTTTGGGGGGGGGGGGTGTGTGTGGGTGTTTTAATGTTTGGCAGAAACTTGAGGGCTGTTTTGTGAAATATGAAGCCAAAACAAACCTTGTTAGAATGCTGTCAAAATGGCCATGTTTTTGTCGATTACTCTCTAGCCTAGTCAAGTTCCCCAGAATCTAAGCAGAGCAAGAACAGATTGACTCTTTTTGCTTAAGCTAATCCTGCAGTCATAAAATACAACATTTGATAATTGGAAAATATTATTTCAAGAAGCCATATATTCCCTATTGCTTCTAGAGCTAAAGCTAATGGATAAAGAAAAGTTACTAAATTGCTTATGCCCTTTGACCTAGAGATTCCACTACTGATATTATATCCGAGGAAGTTATTGATAGCAAGAAAAGACTCATTTGTACAAATATATTCACAGCAAAATTATTTGTGATTTTTTTTAAAAAGGAAACAAAACATAGGCCTAACAACTAGTGAATGGCTAAAGAAATCATGGTATATGAATGTTAAAGAGCATTCTTGGAATAACAGGAATACTTGCATAGTGTTATACTTGTGTGAAATGAAGAAAGCAAAGTCTAAAGAATATGCAAAATGAGGACAGTGATGTAAATTGAGTCAGCCAAACTGCAAATAGGCCAGTGTGTTGGTACTTTACAATCAGAATTAAAGGACATATTCCCTCCTTTATGTTAACTATCACTCCACTTACCCTTTGACTAGGTCTGTACCCCAGGGAGATCAAAGAAAAAGGAAAAGGGCCCATAGTATAAAAAACAGAGCAGCAATTTTGTGGTGGCAAAGAATTGGAAATAGAGGGAATGCCCGTCAGTTAGGGAATGACTAAACAAGTTATGGTATATGATTGGCATGGAATACTATTGTGCTGTAAGAAATGACGGAGAAGGTTTCAGAGAAACCTAGGGATAATTTATCAGCAGTTCTCAACCTGTGGGTTATGTTCAATTTGTAACAATGAAAATACATCCTGCATATCAGATATTTACATTACGATTCATAACAGTAGCAAAATTACAGTTATGAAGTAGCAACGAAAATAATTTTATGTTTGGGGGTCACCTCAACATGAGGAACTGTATTAGAGGGTCATGGCATTAGGAAGGTTGAGAACCACTGCTTTAGATGAACTGATGCAAACTGCAGTGAGCAATAACAGGAGTTTATATTGTAATAGCCATATTATAATGATAATTGACTGTAAAAGATTTAGTATTTCTGATCAACACAGTGAACTATCACAATTACAAAGGACTCATGATGAAATATGCTATACACCTCCACGTAGAAAACTGATGGACTCCAAAGGTAGACATGAAGCATGGTTCTTCCTCTTTTTTTGTCTTTTTAAAAAAAAAGGACATGCAGAAATTTGTTTCACATGACTGTACATATTTGTAATGGGTTTTGTTTTGGAAGGAGGGAGATGGAGAGAATTTGAAACCAAAAAAAATCTGTTTAAAAAAAAATATTAACTTAATCAGAAAGTAAAAGTCATAAAAGGATGATTTGGTCATTTAGAATTGTCTGTTTTGTAGAAACAAAATGTCCCTTTTAAAAATTTTGAAAATGAAAGTAGAGAAGGGAAATAAGCATTTATATAGTGCCTACTCTGTGCTTAGACTGTGCTAAGCATTTTTACAAATATTATCTCATTTGATCCTCACAACAACACTACAAGGTAAGAACTCTTATTATCCCCATTTTTTTCAATTGATGAAATTTGGGACATAAGTTAAGTGACTTACCCAGAGTTGCACAACTAGTAAGTATCTATGATTACATTCAAATTCAGGTCTTCCTGACTCTAGGCTTTAATGCTCTATCCACTGTTCCATAAGCTGCACTGAGTGTGGGTCCTGGTATCACTCTCTAAGGTCTCTTCCAACTCTGTGAACTCTAAAAAGAAGAAAAAGAAAAATATTTTGTAATTCTGTGGTAACAATATTGATATTAAATTAACTAGCAAATTTTTTTTTGCTTTTGTCCAAAAATGTCCCAGTTGGCTCATAGTTTTAAAAAGGTGGTAAGCGTTAAGTAGAGGGAACCTCTGAATTGTATGTTCAATAGCTTTGTGAAAAGTGTTGAGCTCTATAGTGTTTCTTTCCTCACGTGATCCAAACAAGGAAATCTAGAAACTAGGTACAGGATAAAAGTTGTCTCTAGCAAAAGCTTACATTGCTAAATGAAATCTTTTTTGAAAATCAATTAATATTTGAAAATGTAATTCTTCAATTTACGGACCTTTGTTGTACATCTTATCCAATGAAGACGTGAAGGCAGTAAACTAAACAGTATTAATAACATTTTAAAATCTGTCTGAAACACTTGGAGTCTCTTGCTTCCTAACCATTATCTGTTATCATATTCCTGTCCTTTCCCCCTCTCGCCTCATTCCCTCCCCTCAACCCTGCTGCTACACCAAAGAAGTCATTGGTGCAGTCTGTGAACCATAGTGTTATAAGGAATTCTGTGTTATTCAGTTAGTTTAGAACAGGTAATTTTTCAGAATATTGTGTTACTCATAGTTAAGGTTAGAACGTAAGAAGTTATGGCTAAAGATTCCATGAGAAAATTGGCTCATAATTTTGGCATATTGTAGAACTTAGAATTTCAATAGCACAATCAAAGTGTAGTTTTTAATGTTGTAAGTACTCAGAATTCCATTTATCGTTAAACATTAAGAAGAGGTTTAGGAAAATTAAGGACACTATTTTGTTACATTACTGTTATCATATACATTTTTCTACATCTGCTAACTTCACTCTGCATCAATGCATATAAGTCTTCCCAGATTTTCTCCTAAATCTTCCTTTTTATTATTTCACGTGGCTCGATAATATCCCATTGCATTCATAGGCCATAATTTATCTATCCATCCCCGGTTGATAGTCACTTTGCCTCTAGCTCTTTGCCACTAGAAAAAGAGCTGTTACAAATAATTTTTGTACCTATTGATTCTTTTCCTCTTTCTTTAGTCTGTGGGTATGTGTGTGTGTGTGTGTGTGTGTGTGTGCGTTTATATATACATATATATATATATATATATATATATATACACGCACACACACACACACAGTCCTAATAGTGATATTGCTGGGTCAATGGGCATATGTGCGCAGTTTAGTTGCTTTTGGAGCACAGCTCCAGATTGCTTTCCAGAATGGCTGTGCCAGTTCACAGCTCAGCCAGCTGTGCGTTAGTGTACCAATCTTCCCAGATTCCCTAACTATTTTCATTTTTCTTTTTTGTCACTTTTACCAATCTTAAGGGAATGGAGTGAAAACTCAGGGTCATTTGAGTTTGTATTTCTCTGTTTTTCGTGTTTTTGAGCATTTTTTTTCCATATGGGTTTTGATAGCTTGACTTTCTTCCTTTGAGAAGTATTTATTTATATCTTTAAATCATATCTCTGTTGGGAAATGTTTTATTTGAATCAGTTTCTTATATGTCTCAGATAACAGGCTCTTGTCAGAGAAACTTGCTGCAAAGATCCTCCCTCCCCACCACAATTAGCTCTGTTCCTTCTCATCTTAGTTCCTGTCATTTTGTTTGTACAAAAATTTTTAATTTGTTATTAAAATTGTCTGTTTTATCTTTTATGATCCACTCTATCCTTTGGTCACGAACTCTTCCCTTACCTATAAACTGTAGGCATTTCCTTCCTTTCTTACTCCTCTAATCTGTTTATTATTTAACTTTATAACCTCCTATATCTAAGTCATGTTTTTTTTTTTTTTGGAGCTTATCTTAGTATATGATGCCAGGCTTGCTTTCTGGTTTCTGAACAGTTTTTGTCAAATTGTGAGTCCTTACCTCAATAATTTTTGCTATATTGTATACCTAAGCTGTCATATTTTAACCAGCACCAAGTCTTTTTGATGATTATTGAATTTTTATATAGTTTGAAATCTGAAACCACTAGTCTACCCAGACCTGCACTTTTGAAAGGGCATTTCATCAGTTGGATAAAGAATGGATTTTAGAGTAGGGAGAGAATTTTGGTAGGAAGATCAGTAAGGGGACAGTAGTCCAGCAAGAAGTTTTAAGGTCTCAAAATAGGACTGTAGCTTTATGAATAGAATAGCTGGCATTTATATAGCGCTTTAAAGCTACAAAGTACTGTACATATATTATGTTATTTGATCCTCGCAAGAGAGCTTAAGTGACTTGCTCAGGTCACAGTAAATATTTGAGGCAGAATTCAAACTCAAGTCTTCTTGACTCTAAGTCCAGTTATGCAGGTAGAATTGTCAGAATGTGGCACCTGACTAGAATGAGGAGTTGAGTATGATGGCCAAGTTGTAAGACTGAGAAACTGAATGACTAATGATGCCTGACAGAAATAGGAAAGTTTGGACGAAGGATGGGTTAGGGTAGAAAAATAGTGGGCCCAGTGTATTAGTTATTCCTCCCAGCCTTGTCATTTGCAAATTTGATCAGTCATTGATAAATATTTTGAATAGTGGAAGACCAAGCATGCATCCTTGGAACACTGCACTGGAGAGCTGCCAAGTTGACATCAAACCATTAAGAATTACACTTTGAGTCCAGCTGTTGAAATAGTTCTGAATCCATTTAATTTCATCTAGTCCATATCTCTCTCTATGTTCTCTGTAATGGTTTGATGTCAGCTTGGCAGCTCTCCAGTGCAGTGTTCCAAGGATATATATCCGTCCCTTGATCTACTACAGTTTGATAATCTCGTCTAAAAGTAAGTGGGGGTCGGAATAAGGTTAGTCTGATATGGTCTGTTCCTTTTCCTTTGAAAATTAAATGTTGTTTTCTTGCCAATGAAAATCCACCTTTTCTCCATCACACCTCTTCTCCTCCCCATCACCCATTGAGAAAGAAAAACAGAATCCCTGTTTTAAAGATTTATAGTCAAACAAAACAAATTTCCACATTCAGCATGCCTTCCCCCATAAATAAATAAATGGATGAATGGATAGATTAGATAGATAGATAAAAATCACCAAAGTCCCATTCCAATCTACAGCGAGTCCATCTCGTACCTCTTTGTCAGTAAATGTATAACATGTTTTATCATGAGTCCTCTGGCATCAGATCAGAGTTTCCTAAGTCTTTCTTTGCCTTTACATTATTGTTGTTATTGAGTAAATCATCCCCCTGGTTCCACTCACTTCACTCTGCATTGATTCACAGAAGTCTTCCCAGGACTCCTTCATTATTTCTTATAGCACAGTAGTATTCATCACATTCATAAACTAGAATGGGTTCAGCCATTTCCTAATTGTCAGGCACTCTTTCCATTTTTTTTTTGCCACCCCAAAAAGATTTTGTATAAATACTTTTGTGCATCTTTATTTAAATGTTGTTTTGCTTAGGATTAATCTCTCCCTTAGATTTAGCTTCTTTTTTATCCCCCCTCCCTTGCCTTTCCTATTGAGTGAATGTATTTCAGTACCCAAGTGAATGTATCTTCCTTCCTTTGACCAGTTTAGATGAGAGTGAGGTTCTGGTGTCATCGCTTCCTCCTTGTTTGTATAACTGTCAACTTCTACACTCAAATTGTATGAGATAATTTTCCCCATCCTTCTCTCTTTTTTTCTGCCTCCCCCCTCCCCCAATATAGTCTCCACCTTATCCCTCTGTGTTCTTCTTCTAATACTGAGACATGCCAAAACTACTCCCGCACCCTCTGTCTAATCAGATTCCCTCTAACTCAGTGGTGATAAAGATCGGAGGAGAAGCACATGTCATCTCCCTGAATTTGAATCTAATCAAGTTTATCTTTGTTTAGTCACTTATAATTGTTCGCTTATGTTTATCTTTTCATTTCTCTTGGTTCCAGTATTTGCATTTTATAGTTTCTATACGATTCTAGCCTTTTCACCAGGAATGCTTGGAAGTCCTCTATTTTGTTTAAGGTCTATTTTCCCTACTATGGGATTATACTCATTTTTGCTGGATAAGTTATTCTTGGTTGAAAGCCTATATATATAATACATATGTGTGAAAGGATATATACACACATATACACACATATGTGAGCATGTGTGTATATACACACACGTGTATGTGTATATATCCTTTGCCTTCTGGAATGTTGCTGCTAAATCATATGTGATCTTGCCTTTAACTCTGCATTACTTGAATTCCTCCTCTATTACTTACAGTATTTTTAGTTTGTTCTAGAAGCTCTGGATTTGGGCTGTAATGTTTCTGGGAGTTGTCATTTTGGTGGAGTGTCTTTCAGGAAATAACTAGTAGATTCTTTCAGTTTGTACTTTGCCCTCTGGTTCTAAGGATATCTGGGTATATTTCTTTTATTATTGAGTGAAATATATCTAAACTTTTTTTTGTTTAGTCACAGCATTCAGGTATCCTATGATTTTTAAATTTCCTCTCCTCAAACTTTTCCAGGTCAACTTTGTTATGTGAGACTTTATATTTCCTTTTATTTTTGAAAGCTGTTTTAGCTTCTTTAAAAAAAAAATTTCTTCTTGCTTGCAGTCATTGTCTTCTGTTTGGTTCATTTAGAAAGTTAGTTGATGAGTAAGGTTTTGTACCTTTTGTGCTGTTGTTAATTTCCCATTCCAGTCCTTTCTTCCTTCACTTTCATTTCTTTTCTGATTCTTTCCTTTAGTGCTCTAATTTCATTTATAAATTTAAAAAAATTTAAAACTCCTTTAAAAACAAGGAAACCTTGCTTGATCTCTTCCAGGAATTCTAGTGAGCATTTTGCCCAAGTTGTGTTTTCCTTTGAGTCTTTTCTTATAGATATTTTGGCATCATTCACATCTGGATTTCTGTTTTGAGCAATCTGTCGCCATGATGGCTTTTTTTGATGAAGTTCTTTTTTGTTTGTTTGTTTGCTTATTCCTACTTCCCAATTTCAGACTTTCATGTTAGAGCTCGCTTTTGCTCACTACTGGAAGGATTGTCTGTCCTGGTCTTGCTTCTGTTTTCTTGAGGATATTGAGTACTGTTTTGTTCCAGGATCTCAAGGACAGCTCAGGCTGCGGACCAGTAAGTTTTAAGTGCTCCCAAAGTTGTCTGATTCAAGGTGAAATATGATCACTGAGCTCTGTAAATTCTTGACCTGGGTTTGAGTCTAAGCAGCACATCTGTGGGCTTGCCCCGCTTGACGTTTCAGCATGCTTTTAGCAGGCTTGGACATTATCAGCCACTTAGGAAGCTCTGCTGATCTAGAGTGATAGAACTGCATGCTTTGGATCGGGCTGGGCACTGTAACTGAGACCCAGTTTTACTTTTGGGGTCTGAGCCACACAGCTACTTGCTTCTGAACTTGCTACTTTTTCATACTGTGTACTGAGTAAGGCTGTGTACTATATACTGGGTAGCCAATGACAGCTGACAGTTTGCACATCTTCCTTCATCATGTACAAGGTCGAGTCCCCTACATTAAATAGATATTACTGACCTTAGGGGTGGTATACTATCTAGTATAGTGCAGGTCTTCTTATCCTGGTACACAGCTTATCTCTCTACTAGAATGTTCCTTGTGGCATGTTCTTAGCCATATCCCAATTCCAGTGTCCACAGACTCTCCATCTATGAAGACTTAAGCTAGAAAATGTTGGTGGGGGGTGGGGGGGAAGTTTGGGGTTTTTTAAATTTCATTTTTCAATCAGGACTCAATCTGGTTCATTTTCTAGATGTGCATGGAGAAGTTATGGGATGTAGTTTGGCTCTTCCTGCTACCAGCATGACCTACTCTTGATAAAGGCATGCTAATTCTCAGGAATCACTGTTTCCTTTTCTAAATATTTATTAACTGTCTCTTTAATTTTCCATTCTAAAAATCTCTCTCATCCCCCCTTTCCCCCCCTCTTTTTTCCTCCCCTTCTCTTCCCCCGCCCATCTCAAGCCTATGATTCCTCTATTTTTCCACAATTTTTCAAATATCACTGACAGTAACAATCACATCTACCAGTTCTTTCATTTTCCAAAGTTGATATATCTGGGCCAGGTAACTTGAATTCATAAAAGGCAACTAGGTGTTGGTCTCAAACTTATTTTGGTTATCAATTCCCTGGTAGCCAGTGTGGTTCTGTTATTATCAGAGCAAAGGTAATTCTCCTTTACAAAGAAAAGAAAAGAAAAGCAGAATTAAAATTGAAAGCCTCTTTCCTCCCTATTGTCAGTGATCATCATCTTAGTGATATATGAGATAGAGCACTGGTCCTAGAGTTAGGAAGACCTGAAATCAAATCCAGCCTCAGACACTTAATTACTGTATGACCCTGGGAAGTCACCTAACTTCTGTTTGTCCTAGTTTCCTCAACTGTAAAATGAGGATAATAATAGCATGTACTCCAGCATTGTTGTGGGGCATCAAATGAAATGTGTGTAAAGTGCTTAGCATAGTTCCTGTCATATTGTAGGTGCTATGTGAACACTAGCTACCATTGTTACCAATCTCAAATAGTTCCTATTTCTTTGACCTTCCAGAATGGTTATTGAGTGTGTGTGTGTGTGTGTGTGTGTGTGTGTGTGTGTGTGTGTGTGTCCCCTTAGCATTCCTTCCCAGCTTCTCTTCATTCTCAGCTTTATTAGTTCTTTGGTGAAGCTTGGCTTCACCTATTTTTCAGAGAAGGTATCTTAACTAAACCTCCCTGTTGGTTATCTTTTCAATTTTTTCTTTGCATCCTTAGTACCTAGCCTGGTCCTTTGTTCTTTGGGGACTGAGGGGTTGATGGGGTCCAGATTTTGTGCTTTCACTCTTGTGGGGAGCTCTGTCTGTAAGGAGATTCCCTCGACAAATGCAGATTAGCAGTGTGTTACTTCATAATGTTAGTGACTGAAGGGCACTGAGAGTTAAGAGTCTCGACAGAGATCACAAAACTAGTACATATCAGTGACAGAACTTGACCCTATCTCTGAGGCCAGTTTTCTATCCCATATGCATTACTGCTTGTTCACCTTGCTCATAATAAGCTTGATAAATGCTCGTTGAATTGAGTTGAGCGTATACTCAGTAGCAGATGCCTTTTTCCTTAAGGCTTTTCTTCTAGAGTTTCAAAACCCAAATGACTAGCTCTTCCTACTTCCCAAAGTTCTTTTTGGTAACTACTTGCTAAGCCTCTCACTTGCCCTTCTAGTCCCTTCCAGCCCCACAGCAAAATTTTTTCACCCTGTTTTCCAGTTTCATGAAATCAAAAATTTGCCAGGAATAAGGACTTAATAGTACCCAAAAGAATTGTATACAATTAACAGCCACATGTTTGTTCCAAATAACTAATAAGTAGAAATGCAAATCAAAACATTTTTATGATTTCATCTCACATCCAGCAAATTGGCAGAGATGACAAGAGATAGAAATGCTCAGTATTAAAGGAGCTGCAGAGATAGACACACGTTTATACTTTTGGTGGATCTATGAATTGCTTAAACCATTTTGGTAAATAATTTGAAATTCTGATTTTTTAAAAAGTGACTAAAATGCTGTTTGACCTGTAGATCCCACTAGTGATTATCTTAAAGAAGTCAAAGGCTAAATGAAAAATTCCGTACACAACAAAAATATTCATAACATCCCTTTTGTAGTAGCAAAAAATTGAAAATAAAGCCAGTGCTCCTTGGGAGCACCTACCCATTTATTTAGAACTGGGAACAGACTTTAGAGTTTATTGAGTCCAGCCTCCTTATTTATAGATGAGGAGAGTGAAGCACCGTTTTAGGTTGTCTAAAAACAGAACTTATCTATCATATTATCAACTTTGTCTGACTCAGGATTTCAACCCAAGTCCTACCTCCAATTATAGTGCTTTATCCCTTAAGCCGTGCTGCTTCTTATTGCACAGATATACTAATACTTACTGTTCTGAAGAATATGAAGAATTCAGGGAAGCATTGGGAAATTTATATCAACTGATACAAAGTAAGTAGGAACAGAAAAATAATGGGCATGATGGTTACAGTGTAAGCAGAACCTTCCCTCCCCCCCACCCCCCGCCCCCCAGCCAAAACAGACAAAATACCTAAGCATTGTATGTATGGTAATAACCAAGCTTGATCTGGAAAAGAACTGCATCCTTCTTTAAGAGGTGGGTGGGCTGTGCTGTATTTATAGAGCATTACATGTACTGTCCAAGATGGTTGTGTTGTTGGATGGTTTTGCTGAACTATTTTTTTCTTTTTTAATCTTTGTTGCAAAAGTTAACTTATAAGGAAGAACGGAAAATGGATATTTGAAAAAAAAATAAGAAAAGAAACATACACATACAGTTCATTTTTATAAAGATTTCCACACCTCTGTATCTACCCCTCCCCCAAAAAAAACAACATCAACCCTACGTAAGAGCATACCTGCCCAGACACTCCTAAACAGAATTCCTGGCCATCTTTGAGCTTCCATGCTCCTCTCCCACAGACTCCCTCTCTGACTCAGGCCCTCTCACTGGAATCCTAGGCTTCTGACTTAGTGAATGTTCACCTTATGTTGCCTAGACCTAGGCCCACCTACTAAATCCTAGCCATCATCATATCTGCAACAGTGGCATCCTGGCTTCCCCTTAATTTCACTCCATCCAGTGCCAGATCTGGAAACAGTAATCAGATCAATACCACCATTTTGGAAAAGTATTTGTCACTGTTACCTCCATGATTCCCATCACCATCCCTCTGACTTTCCTGTCCCTGCTCTGTGGCATGGCATAGACACTCTTGTGTGTGATCTTTCCCTTTTGAATGTAAGCTTCCTAAAGACAGAGGCAACTTGTTTGCTTGTATTTGTAACCCCAGTGGTGCCTGACATTAATAAATGCTGTTTTATTGTTTCCAAAATTTTTGCACTTATAAAGTTTAACCCAAAATTATAAAACTTGGCTGTCTAGAGCAATACATTTCCTTAGTTCTAGAAAGCTAAGATTTTGCTGTGGTTTATAGCATATAAATTTAAAAAATCATTTTATTAGTAAATACCTATTAAATCTTGAATTGCAGAGCCCCATAGCATTTGTTTAAGAAGTTAAAGGGAAGGGGGCACTAAGGAGATTTGATCCTACAGATTAATATAATGATGGTTTGAATTTCCATCTGTAGTACAATGGGAAATGTTTCTTTTTTTAATTTGTCTTTTGTTTTATACTTATGTCTGTAATAAGCTTTCTCCAAGCATTAAATTTAAGCACACAAAAATTGGGAACATAATCCCAAGTTTTTAAAAATATGGCAGTAACCAAGCAAAGAAACTTTTAATATAACACACTAAGGGTCTCCAGTTTCTCAGTGACTTAATTTCCACCAACCGTTTATTTTCCTGATAATGAGTTAAGGGGGAAAGCTCCTCCCTAGGGCAGGTTGACACTCTTTTAACCAGTTACAGTAAATAAAATTCCACTTTCAAAAATAAGTTGAATCAAGAAACTGTTTTACAAAATAATTTTCCTGGGAGGAGGAGGGGCTGATAATCATGAATTACATTGGAATTTAGTATCTTTTTAAAATAAGGGTCAGCAATAGAATGTCTCTTCTTTTACTAATCATAATGCACAAAAATTTAATAAAGGATTACAGATCTATAAGCTTAATTTAGCTCTAGTCAGTCTTTTTCATCTTACAAGAGAGATTTCTGTTAAATATTTGATATATTAAAAAAAATAAACATTTTGCTCTACTAGTTTAACATTGATGGAGGCAGGACAGTAGAGAGATACTTGAAACCTAAATTGATAGTGTCCTGTCCATTGGATAAATCTGCAACAGCAAAGTTTGGAGCACTCTCCTATGATTTACACACATGCATTGTGGGGAGAAAGATCCCATTTACTTGGGTTATTTTAAGCAGGATTTATTAGTCCAATGTCAGCTTTTTCTCTATATGTAAATATGCCTTGGGGATATGATTTGATGTGTATTATAATCTGGATACATATAATTATGTAACTAATTACAAAGCGTTCTATAGTCCAAACAGTTTTATCCTTTCCTGGGGATCATACCAGGAGAATGCACTGAGTCAAAAGGAAAATGAAAAATAAAAAAAGGCAAATACCTGAACACTTTCACCTACATTAATCAAGGGATGACTGCTGCTGTTTGCTGAGAGAGCTTTGTAGTTGGTTGAGGCAGAGTCACATGCAACCATGAGCTAGAATTAAGAATCAGAGTCAGAGTAAATGGTGCTACTTAAAGTCTGAAGTTAAATTACAAAGAAAATTTTGTCCTTGAGTTGGTGGTAGGGGCGTAGGAGGTAGAAATGGAGGGATGACCTTCTGCAAATCAATAAAATTTGTAGACTAGGGAAGAAATGTCAGCCTTCTCTATATCATATTTCTATCCCATAGAGCAGAATAATTTTCCACTAGAGACTTGGATTTCTGTGTATTTGTTAGCATGGGGGTGAGGGAGGAGTCAAGAATTAAAAAGCATTTATTGGTCTTTTTAGCTGCATTCTTCTCTCTATAACTCTCCAAGTCTGTAAAATCATTCCATTGAAGGCTATGCATTTTGGTGTTAACACATTCCACTTTTACATGATGGACAACCAGTTAACTTCATAAAATGAGGTGGCAGTGGCTTTTGAAAATGAAATAATGTTGGATGTAACCTCCAGTTTCTCTCTGAACTTTGCCCAGACTATAGAATACCTTAACAGGGGGGTGGGAGGGAGGAGAGAAGTTCTGTCAAGCACAGAATTACACAGGGAAAAAAAATTAATCTAAATACTGAGAAGCCTCTGTTCTCTTGCATGATATTTAGCAGCAAGAGTAAGGAGAGGGATGTTTCTTTCTTTGTGTAATGTGCAGTAGTTACAATAAACACAAGATTTCCAAATCTCAGAGGACTCTCCTGACAGTTGCTTGATAACAGCTTTTTTCATTCCGTAGTTTTGACAGTTTGTGTGTGTTGCCATATCTAGTGTAAACTAAAACATCACTGTCATTCTGTTTTTCTTTTGTGTGTGCCTTCCTTTCTTTATTTTTTTTTTCATCTTTAGGATAATGAAAAAGATGGGCTTTTCACTTGTAGACTAGAGGAAGGCAAGTTTGTGGGGAGATTAGCATGTGTTTATAAGTTTTGAAAGATTCAAGTTGACAGCAGAAAATGGCTTTAAATAATTTTTCTCCATATTTGCTTCAATAAAAGTATAAGTGGGTATTGTAAGTTTTCTCTTAACCTTTTCATGTGTAGTATCTATATTCATGTGCACTTGAATCAATATGCATTAATATGAAGAAAATAAATATCTCATAGTCTTAACAGGTTGTATATATGTTTCTTGTTTGTGTTTCCTTTATTTTGATTAGTGCAGATTCTTAACTCAAGCCTTCCCCCATGTTTCTTTCACCGTTCTCCTCCCATCTTACTGTCTCCCACCTAATGATGTGAGGTTCTGTCTCTGTCTCTTACACACACACACACACACACACACACACACACACACACACACACACACACACACACAAACACAATACTGCCTGCCAGATTGTTTTAATGGGTTTTCTAGGAACCATAATGGGCAGGGTAGGAGTGGGGGTGGGGGGGTGATTTTTTTTGCCCAGGTATAACTCCAGCAAAATAAAAGTAGTCTACACAGAACAAGTTGTTGCTGGTCAGGTGAAGAGACATAATCTGAAGTCACAATTAGATCATTGAACCACCATATTTCTTGTAACCTGCTTGGTTTGGTTTTGGTTTGGTTTTCCCAAATTTGGAAAAATGCCTTGATACCTAGAAGGACTTATGTTTTTCCCAACCTTTGCTTCTTGAAGAAATCTCTTTAAGGTTATTTTGCCATCAAACCAAATTTGCTTTAGCGCAGCAAAGCACCCAATGCCATCATCTGGCATGTTACAGACAAATTCCAATTACTTTTCTACTTCAAGCTATTGTTAAACACTACAAGCTAGCTGACAGTAAAATTATAAATACAGGTGTTGTCACACTACACTATAATCAGAATTTTAATTTGAATTTTCATTTGTAAAGCCTTTTTTTTACATGAAAATGGGAATAGAATTAGTTTTATTGACAGTAAAAAGACATTTTGAAAGCTTCCTAAATCATTACCTGTATTTAGTAGAGAAAAAATTGTATATGTCCATGTTAAAAGAAGAGTTTTATTATCACATATTTACTCATTATATTTTGTGGTAAATAAATGGGTAAGATGTTTTTGACATATGATTGACAGAACTCACTGGGTTTTTGCTTCATCAGAACAATAGACAGACAAATATATATTTTGCTTTTGTTTTGTTCTGCTATTACTAATGTAGGCCCTTAGACAAAATCTTCTTCAGGCAAATTAAGTAGAGCCTGTTGGGAGTCTGCATGCAGTGCTAAACTTTTTATTTGGCAATTTTCTCTTCTTACACAGATTCATCATCATTGAGGTTTTTTTTTTCTCCTTTTCTCCTTTGCTCGGTAGTTGGAGTGGTTCCCCCTTCTCAAGTCCCTCTTTTTTTTCCCTCAAGGCATTTAGTGTCGTGTCTGCCAGATTTCAGTGATGAGCAGCGAATTGCTTTTAAAGTGGGCATTATGCCAGTTCAGCAGCACAATGGAAAACCAATCTTCCACCATTCTACTTTTGATGCTGTTATTGTAGCATTTTAGATAACTGCTGCCACAAAAAAAAAAGAAGAAAAAAAAAGATGTGCTCAATTGCTACCAGTTAGTCAAGTTAAATCCAGAGTAGCATTAAAATTACTCTGAAAACTGTTTGTCAGAGGTCATGTGCCGTCTGTGGCTACGGCACATAGGATAGATGTTCTGTTCTGTGTTTTTTCCCCTTTATTATTACTGTGACTGACCAGCTCTCTAAATAGCCCTTCACTGCCTGTTTACTTATTGTCTTCACCTCACTGTTGAAAAAATGTGTCAAGCAGAAATGTTGAAAAGTTTCTTTAAAGTGGTGAAAATAGCAGGAGAGTGAGTTGTTCAGGGTGCTAGAGTTTGTACAGTGTGAAAGCAAAAAAAAATAACTTGGGAGAGAGCAAGAACATAATTCTGTGGTTTCTATAGCAAGATTACTGTTTTCTTCTTTTTATCTTCACTTTTCAACCACTGGTTTCACTGTTCTACTTTTTTTTTAATAGCACAAATGGAATTTATCCTCTTTCCATCTCCCTCTCCTTCTCCCTCCTCCCTCCTGCCTTCCTTCCACTGCTTGCTTGTGAATGAAAGGGGCTCTTCACTACTGCTGTAGGACAGTTGGCAGCTGTATATGTTGTATTCGGTGCATTTTTGAGTCAGCCATTTTTAAAGTACAATGCCAACAGAAAGGCTGTTTTGTGGGTAATGAAGATAACTGTACTCTAGGCCTTCTTAACTTCAGCAGGGCTTATTTAGACATGAAAAATTATATAAATAAGATATATTTGCTGTTTGAGAACATTCTAATTGTGATAGATTGGCATGCTAATCACATTTTGAATTTATAGGACACTTTTCTTTAAGAGTTCAAGAGTTTTCAAATTTATTCCCGTAACTTCACCATCACAGAGTTAAAGATAAGGGTTTTCTAAATATAATTATGTCCATATCACCGGTGAAAGAATTAAAACACAAGATTAGGTCATTTAGCCAAGGGGAGGCAGCCAATCATTAGCTAAGCTAAGGCCAAAATCCAGGAGCAGTAGTTTCCAGTATAGGCAGTTACCCAGCAAGTCTACCCAGCAAACAGCACTCTGTTTGCCTAGAGTTCGTTTTCTTGATGTCTTTGGTTCTCTAAACTTGCCTAACGGGTTAAATACAACTAATATCTACATTTACTGAACTGTGAGCAGGTGCTAGCCTTAAGCTTTTGAGAATATATTTTAGTACCATACTGTGTCCAGCACAGTTGTATGGCCTCACAACCAGCTGAATAAAAAGAGAGACAGACCGGGATGTATTTGATAGTCTGTTTATTACAGAACCATTTCATACCAGCCCAAAGATACAAGAAAATCATAAGGCTTATATTCCCTATAGCAGAAATTCTTACATAGTCAGAATGCAAGGACCCTCCTTTGGAATCGACCACTCCCTACCCCAGCCCAAGGCTAATTATTCATTAAGACCATGTCCAGAGGCACAAACAAACAGGGAGTCACAAACAAGACTTGCTAATTAACTACCCTGAATTTTCTTTAGTTATTCATAGGACCAATAAAAGCAGTCATCCAACAAGATTATACTCCTGCGTATCTGCCTAGTGACCTCATAGAAGAATGGAGCATTTCCTTAATGGGGACCCCTGAAAGTCTAGTCTACTACAGTACCAAATATAAATGATGTCATGTGCTTCTGGAATTCTCTCCCCGCCCCCCCCCAAGATCTTTGGATTATTGCTTTAACAGAATTCATTACATTGTTGTTAAAATTTTACTTGTAATAACAGCCATGTCCTCTAGATTCCCTTTAGCACCTTTCAGATCCATATTCTTTCTTATTTTCTGATTTTTTTTTAAATGTCATTTTCCCCAAAGACATACCAGTTTAGCTTCAGTGGTTACGTGATGTTCTTTTAGAGTGGAACTGATAAGCAGAGCTTCATCAATCTTCTCTTTTTCTGCAGGAAGATTGTTTTAAATTTTTGAATTTTTCTCCTTAGCAAAGAACCATGCTAAAACGTTGGAGTCACAAACAGGTATAAAAAGGTTTTGTAAATAAGCAAGAAATATAGATATAGAAACAGTGTAAGAAGTATATTCTCTTCCCTCCTCCAATGACAATTTATTTAATATTTCAATCCTAGACCTCTGGAGAGACAAAAATATGTAAATCATTGAGATTGATTTTTCAGTTCTCTTTGGATGACAATTAAAATAATAAAGATACATAGTAATGGGGAGAGACATCTTGGCATTTAAAATGTGTCTCTGAAACATGGAACAAAAAATAAAATGTCATTTCTCTAGCCATTCACAAGATCACCTCAAAGGGGAAAGTATAATATTAACCTAGAAATTAAAAGACATTTTCAAACTGGAGTGTGCCCAGAGGAAGAACACAGTGTCTCAAGATGATGAAAAAGTTCTTAATTGTGTCTTATGAGGAACAGTTGTAGGAACTGGAGATATTTAAGGAGAGAAAAACTTGACTGGAGCATGGGAGATGGGAACTAGAGATAATAGTCTAGAGTCATTTAAAGGAATATCATGTGGAAGATGAAATAAACCTGTTCCGCAACACGATCTAAGTAATGCGTGATCCTCATGTCAAGGAATGGAACCTATTTGTGATATGAATCACATTTTCTTGAGAATTTTCTGGTTGGATTCGTTGATTGACTTGAATAGAATCTCTGGTGTGTTTTAGAGCAAAGGTGTTAAACTGCATGAGAGGCCCCCAGCGCTCCAGATGTGGCCTGAATCATATTAAAATGTAATTGGGAAATGTTTAACAAAGTGAATAAAATTCAATAAAATATAGATGATGTTAATTTGTGGCGATCCTAGTCACTTTGTGGCCCAAAGGGATCTGTTTCTATTAAAGTTCAACACCACTATTTTAGAGCATGCCCTAGTGATTTCAGTGTGCCCTTTCTTCCTAATCATAGTTTTGATCTGTAAGACCCAGCACCCAACTAAAGCAATGGATAAGAAAGGATTTGTGCATTTTAAACCAGAAGATTTTAAACATGCAGTTTCAGGCCTATGCCTCATTGGCCTGAACAAACTTTGACATTTCAAAGTGAAAATTAATATAGTTTTGATGTTAGAATCCTTATGTCTATAATGTTGTTTATTGACTAAACCAGAAATTTCCAGTTTTACAAAGGTTTTTGAGAACATCTGTGTGCTTTTGCATCTATCTACATGCTAGAGAATGAGAATAGTAGCTTCTCTTTCTTTGTCTCCTTTCAGCCCCTTGAGTAACATGGGAAAAGGTACTTAGAAGTCAGCAGGCCAGCATCACTAGCCAGTTAAGTATTCGTTTACTCATAAATTAGTGATAATGCTTGTTCTAGTGGAATTATTATAAACATGTTAGTGTTCCAAAGCTGCCTCCCGCTCCAGTCCTATTAGACGTGGGGTCTGGAGGCCCAAGTTTTAGACCCCACCTCAGACATTCACTAATTGATATGGCTATTGATAAGTCTCTTCTTGGGGGCGGCTTAGGGGCACAGTGAATAGAGCACTGGCCCTGGAGTCAGGAGGACCTGAGTTCAAATCCAGCCTCAGACACTTACAGAAAAACTGGCTGTGTGACCTTGGACAAATCGCTAAACCCCAGTTGCCCTACCTTCCCCCCTCCAAAAAAAAAAAAAAAAAAGATAGGTCTCTTCTTTCATGTGCCTCACGTATAAGATGGAGATGATTACATACATATATTATGAACCTTAAAATGCATTATAAATAAGTTACTGTTAATACGTCATGCTTTGGTGAAAGAAGACCACAATTCATCCACATCTTTTCATTTTTATATCCTCCATAAATTCTCCACTAGAGGTGATCTACCCAACATGCCAAGACTCTTCCTCTAGATCTCTTGATGTTGTTTGGGTACTGGTGCAGCACATAGACTGTATGTTATTATTCCTCTATCTTTCCACATGACCAACCCATTTCCTTTTCCAGTCATATATTTCTTTGATATGTAGCCCATGTTCCTTTTTGTTCACAGTTCATTGTTAGTCATCTGCTATAGGTTGTTTCTACCATTAAGTGACCAGCAGTTTTAACTCCTGAGAGATTGTGGTATTCCATAATCTGCAGGCATATAACATTCCTGAAGAAATAGTGACATCTAAAAGATTGTGAGAAGTTTAGAATCATTGAAAGTGCTGCACTATTTCCTAAATAAAATCCAGCCTGCTGTCTTACTGGGCCAAGTTTATTATCCATCCACAGAGTCTGTCCAGTGTGTGGGACCACCTCTGTGGGCTATATAACTGAATATCATACTCTACACCACAAGAATTCTTCACTTTGGTTTTTCTTATGTGATTAGTTATAAGAAATTCTTTAAAGTGATTATGGGTCTTATTTAGGAGGCTCCGCAGTGTTTCAGGGTTGATGTATTCAGCATCACACGATCCATTAAAAGGAAGCACAATATGGAGGACCCCATTCATAGACAATTCTTCCATTTGATATCTCTGATAGAAATCTTCTGTGATAGTAGCAAACAACTTTAGCAAATATTATCTCTATATTTGCTGCCTTTCTCAATGTTAATAATCAGAGGGTCACTGAAAAAAATTCTTCGTGTTGGATATTTCAGGAAATTTTTTATGTTTTTAACAAATGCTTAGGAGACACTTTGTTAGAAGAGAGACTTTAGGTTTTGCTCTACTGAATCAAATGCTTTTTTATAGTCAGCAAACAGTAAGCACAATGGGCTCCTGTACTTTCTATAAAACCTTTCAGTCTAATTGTGTGACTATAAAGATGTGGTCTGATTTGAAATATCACTTGTACCTTTTCCCATCTCATTGTTTTCATCAAGTGTGCCCTTGAAATATGTGAAAACTATTCTTTTTTTTTCTTTTTGCAGGGGAGAGGGTAGGGCAATTGGGGTTAAGTGACTTGCCCAAGGTCACATGGCTAGTGTGTCAAGTGTCTGAGGCTGGATTTGAACTTAGGTCCTCCTGACTCTAGGACCAGTGCACTATTCACTGCGCCACCTAGCCACCTCTGAAAACTATTCTTATAAATATTTTATAAGGATGAAAAAGTATATTTATGGGTCAATAATTTTTGAGACCTTCCTCTGTGGTACTTTCCAGTTGTTTTAAGCATCTTCCCTTTCAGAAATTGTGAAAATCCATCTCCCACTGCTCTCAGATTGAGTCTGGTCCAGCTACTTTCCCACCTTAGTCTTCTCTTTTGCTCTTTTGTCTTCCTTACGGTACTGGAAAATGAGAACAGATGTGAGAGTTAGTGTAGCAGTAGCATCAAACCCCTGTGATGTTAGTGTCCTAATGTGGCATCTCCATTATCTTTGCAGAAAAAAATAGAAATTGTTGTAGAAATTATAAAATCTTGACAGAATTTTTCCCACTTTTAATTTGTTGTCTTTTATCCTTAAATATTCTTTCAGTTAATTGAGTCACATGAAAAACTTTATTGTTACTATTGAGCAAAAAAAAAAAAAAATTCCAATAACCTTACAGGTGAGCATTTAATAGTCATCCATGCATTTGATGGTATAACATTTATCTCCAATTATTCCTTACCCTTTCCACACGAGCAGCCCACATCCTTTATTGGCTGCCATTCATTTCTTCAGTAATATATTTTCCACCATATTTTGCCTATAATTCATCATTGATATGTTGCAGCCTATTTAGACCAAGCAGCCCTCTTTAAATGGCCAAAAACAACAACAAAACCCTATGGTGATCTTACTTTTCAATAAAATCTCCTGGTTCCTCTTTTCCTTAAGAAGCAAAAGTTTTGTTGTTGGTATGGTGTTTTGGGTTTTTTTTTTTTTTGAGGGGATTGGAGGGTGGGGAGGGAACCAAAATCCCAGGAAGGTTTCTAAAAATGGTGTGAGTATACTGTAATAATAACATTGAGAGCTCACACTTAGCATTGCACTTGTAAATTCTGCCAAGTGTTTTCCCCACAACTTCTAGTGAGGTATGTAATGAAGGTGTGGTTAATCCTTATTTTATAAATTAGGAAACCAGTTCTTCCATTTGAGTTTCCACAATAGCAATCATTTACAAATTCAACCAATATTTATTAATGGCGTTCAATACACTATTCTAGATATTGAATAATACAAAGATAAAACTACATATATCTTTTGCTCTCAGAGTTTATAATCTGGTAAGGGAGGAGCAGAGTATTGCAAGAAATTTGAAGGAAGAACAGATCGTTTCAAGTTAGGGATAGTTTGGAGTGGCTTATAAAATAAGATCTTTGAATCAGAACCATAAGGGCCAGAGGCCATCTGGTCCAACTCCTTCATTTTACAGATAAGGAAACAGACCCAGAAAAGTTACCCAGGCTGTTGTTGCATTTGTCCTTCGTTTTTGGAGAGGACCGCAGCGTCAGGGAGATGATGATGTGACTTGCAGTTGACTTTGATTTGAGGGAAGAAGGGCTGTGCAAGGTCACCAACCTC
>CM053582.1:214969548-214974548 GCA_028627135.1 Pseudochirops cupreus | reverse complement strand
ATGGATTAGAAAAGGTGGGAGCCATACAATTTGAGGAAAAAAATAGGTCTGCTTAAATTATTACCTGATTTCATAATTGACAGAATATTTAATTCAGATATAGTAAATTGACACACCTCTACACAGAGACAGTTATGACTGACTGTATAACACCTGACAGAATCAATTATGACTGACTGTTGTTTCATACCTTTGCACAGAAATAAATGAAACAGACATTTAGAACAGAGACTGCTGCTGCCTGTGTGCCTAAGCTTGCCTTAATTAAAATAAAATAACCAGTGGGTGATAAGATTTCATTGCCCTTGTGATTTCTGATTCATTGCATTGTCTTATAAGTCCAATAAATGTTTTATAAAAAAGTAAAGCAAGCTGATGAAAAGAGGTTTCTGGTCCACTGGCTTTGAAAGGTAAAAATATGATATATGAGATAGCAAGTGGTTTTGTTAGATGAAAGTGCGTTCGTTTGTTCAGAACCGTTCTAAAACTTGATGTGTTAAACCTAACTTGTACACATATTCTTATGCAAACCCATGAGAAGCTTTCTCTTACCAGTAGCACCAGATTATAGGATAAGGCCTTCCTGGGCTTAGGTGTCTTGTCTCCAAAAATATTCTTCAACAATAAAAAGTATGATGGTTTGTGAAGAAACCGTGTAGTGGTACATAGGGATAATGCTTTAGTCTTCAAGAATAGTGAACTTCGTTGATGATTACATTCCTGCACATATGTTGTATATGTGTATATATAAAAACATTTCATACTTTGTGTTTATGAGAATTTTTAACAGTTTGACATTAGTAAGGGATTATTTATTAATACTTTTACTCCTCGTTAGGTTTTGATTATGGCAACTAGAGGAGGTTTCTCTGACCCTTGTCCATCCATTATCAGTGTGTTGGGATCTTGTTCCTTTGAGGCCTGATAGAGTCCTGGTTATAAGTTACTATCTGTTGACTGATTCCCCAAAAGGAAAATGTGTAAAATCAGGTTTCAGTCATTTGTATTCTACACTTGGGTTTTAAGTACTGGAGGTAGTGTTGAAGGGGAAAAGTGACAGTTGATATTGAACTTAACCTGTGTTGCTAGACTATTGAAAATTTACACAACTGAAAAACAAAAGCCATGAGATTTGAATCTCTTCTTCCAGCCCTGTTCTCTGAAGGCTCTGCTCTGTGTTATTGATGAAATTCTCATTTAGAAAGAGAGCTTTTTATTTGCATCTCTTACTTGTATGACATGGTACTTTAGAGGTATTGACTAACTGTGTGATATATGATGGTCACAGTTGTCTGCTGCTAAGAAGAGCACAGAGTGATGCTGGTTGTCATTCTGTCTCTGCTGTGTGGCAGTGTAAATCGTCCCCTTTCTAACCAACCTGGTGGGAAAAGTCAATATCCCATCAGCAAAGGAGGTAAACACATCAGGAGCTGTATCCTCTCTCATCTTCCCCTGCTCTGTATTACTGCAGTTCTTTAAATCTGGTCTTCCCAGTTATCAGATGTGTTTGTGTCATTCAAAGGTACTACATTATGGTCCTGAAACTACAACTTGCAGTCTGGCTTTGGCACTAGCCATGTATTGTATTCTCAAGCTCTGATAATTAGAATTTCCAGATTATCTTCCTATAGTTAATTAATGGTATCCCTTTTCTTATTTCCCCCCAGTTCCCAATCCCCTTTCTACTCTTCCCCAGCTCATCACCTTTTAAACATTTATATCATAAAAGAACCCCCCCCTCACGTGAAAGACAATGCTATTTATAAAAGGCTATTGTCAACAATGCTTTGAAACTGGTTTTGAGTTATCTTGGCATACTCTTTCATTTAAGTTTTACTTTTCCATGTATCTCTCCTCAGCTCTTTCTGTCATCTGCTTCCATTCCCTTGGCCTCTCCCATCCATGAGCAGCCTTCCTCTCCAGGGGCTGCTCAGTCCGTGCAGAGCTGTGGCCCATGCTGGGCTTGGTGAACCAGCCCAGGAGGCCAAAGCTCTCTCCAATCCTTGCCCTTCCATTTTCAGTAACTTTCCTGAGCCTTATTTTACTCTTCTGTTGAAAGAAGGAGATGGGCCAAATGCCTCTTAAAGTCCATCCCAAATCTAAATCCAGTGCACTGGATTGGGGGAAGGAGAGATGTGTTTTCCACTGTGTGCAGCAGTGCAGAAATGGCCCTGTGAAGATTTTACTGCTTCTGGGGCTAATAAAATGGGTCTCTGCAGCTGAGAGTTAAAGGGTTTCCTTTCTGCTAAATCTTTCCTGCTCCTAAGAAAAGCAGGAAAAACCATATCCTCAGTATGGTAGGTACATTAGTTGGGAATGCTAGGTTTGGATTTAGAGGACTTGACGTTGAATTCCAGCTCTACTGATCTGACCTTGTACAAGTTACTTGGAAGTTGGACCAAATGACTGCCAATAGCCCTTTTAGCTCTCAGTTTGTGATTTTTTTGAACCTGAGAGGCTTTGAGCAGTGACAGTGGTTGCCTCTCAAATAAGTTGGAGTGGAAACAGTGCTTAAGTAAAGCAATCTTCTTGTTTCAAATTTAGATATCCCCAGTTGTATCTCTTCCTCCTACCTTTAAATAAAAGAAAATATTAGGAACAGCAGACATAGAAGTATATGAGGAATTTTTATTTTTGGCCAGGGCAGGACAACAGGTCCCACGTATTGGGGGATAGAGATAAGTTGGAAGATCAGCCTTTGGGCTGGGAATGGGGGAGTTGGCAGTGACTACAATCCTGAAGTATTTGGGCACCAGACTGGGAAGGGGGAAGGGACGGTGGGGAGAGAAGTTGAAGTGAACTCTCTTAAGTGTCCTGACCCAGAAAACAGAGTTGGAGAGAAGGAAAACAGAAGGGAAATCCCCAAGGAGTTGCCAAGGCCTCTGCTTAAACTTGGCAAAAGGAAGTACAAGAGCCTCTGAATACCAGAACCTTCCAGGGTAGGAAAATGTTTGTCTGCCTCATCCCAATTACGTCTGAAATGATGCGTATTTTTGAATGCCCCGGATTCTGCGTCCGCACAGATAGGGAGAACTGCACATTGAATATCTATACATAGTTTGCCTGGATGGCCATCCTTTCCAGGATGTACTGTGTCAGCTACAGTGAATGATGGACACTGGAGAGGGTGTCGAGGGGGTGGGGGAGGGGGGAGGGTGTTTGGGGGAGGGGCTGTGTGTGTTTAATTCAGAATATTGGGTTTTCTTGCCAACCTCTGTCTCTTGGTCTTTTAATCCTTTTTTTATTTATTTCATGTTTTTGTAGACATATTGAAGAAGAAAGAATTCCTCTCCAAAAAAGACCTTGAGGCATACAGAAAACTGAAGAGTACCGCAGAGCAGTTCTTGTCCTGGAGTGGCTATTCAGAAGTGTGCCTCAGCAAACTCTTCTCCGACTGCACCATGAAGCCCTTTAGGGAATCCCTGAACTGACGGAGGGAGTGAGGAGTTTACAAAATACGTCGTGTCTTCCTCTCCACACGTTCACTCCACCCCTGGGGTAGCCCAAAGTGCCTCTTTTGCATCTGTTCTTCCTCTAGGCTTTCCCATTTTGGAGAGAATGTTCATAAGGCTGGGGGGAGAGGGGAGAATCCTTTTAACTTCCTTTGGGTTTAAAAAATAAAAAGACTAAAACCAACCTTGGCTTTCAAAAAAATGACACTTTAAAATACCAGGGGACTTTCCTAGAACACCTGAAGGGTGGGTTTCCCCCATAAGTATATGTACTGGGAGGGGGGGAGGGGGGCTAAGAAGGGGATTGCTCCTTTAATTGAATAATTCCCAGTGAGAGTTACGGGAATGTAAGTGATCCTAGACTTTGCTCCAGGGTATTTAGTAGGGTTGCTCTGCGAAGAGAGGTTAGTAGAGCTCTCTCTGGGAGCAGTCATGCTTTGCCTTTTCACGGTTTATCAACTTGCCCACCGGAAACATACCAAGTAAAAAGAACACTAACCCTGAATGCTTCCCAATGTTCCGTCACCTTTTGGATCGGTCTCCTTTTGTGTTTAGCTCAGGGGAGATTTACAGGTTTTCCGGTAGATATTTTGGGCGGGGGGCTGCCTGCCCTGCCCTTCCGTTTGCACCCAGGTTTCATGGTTAATGGGATCACACGTAATTTTTTTTAACCTAGAAAGTTAAGGGTAAATCTTGGATGATGAGAACAGAGATCACAGACAAACCCGTAGCCGACACACACTTCTAGAAGTTTTGAGGGCTTAGGAATAGAAATTGAGAATCTCTGGGTTGGCCGCCTTTGAGTATTTGATAAAAAATAAACAAACACGTATTGGCTTTGGGGCGTTTTTCGCGCTGCCTTTTTCGAGCGGTTCTTTTCCCAGGAAAGGTTTGTCATTTCTGTTCTCCTTCCTTTTCTTACTTTACAGTAAGTTTCCAAACTGGAGACTGTTTTCCTCCATGTAAAACTGTAAAGTTTTAAATATATAAAACTGTATGTGTTTATTAAAAATGAAAGATTATCTTCTTGAAGAAGGAAATAAAGTTTTCTAGGGAAACCAGTTTTGCTAATTCCTCACCAGTGACAAAAAGGGAGGGGGAAGGTAGTATCAGTGTCATGGGTTTAAAAAGTGGAAACTATGCCACTATCTTACAGAAAAATGAGGTTGATGTGTGTGTATGTATGTGTGTGTTTTAATACTCTGAATGTAGTGAGAGAATCTGGGCATTAAGTGCTTTTGTAGCAGATGAAACATAGTATTTGGGATGCTTTCATATACAGGTTCCTGTTCTTAAAAGGTCCAGCCTTATAATACCATCATCTGGTATGGCTATAACTTGGTATTCCAAGGCAAAGTTCATTCTCTAGGAAGGCTTACAGAAGTATTGAAGAGAAAAGAGTCTCTATTTTGCACTCTGAGATCCTGTTATTTCAGGTGTTTTGATCCAGTTGCCCCATGGTTGTAGGACAGCCTGAGTTAGGAAAGCTCGAGTATTAAGGGTTTTTTTACTATAATATTGCTATTCAGACCAGAAAAGAAAGCCAAA
>CM053582.1:214937048-214964548 GCA_028627135.1 Pseudochirops cupreus | reverse complement strand
GCTAATTACTGCAAATTGAAACTAATTAAGCTCTTCTTCCCTTTCCCATCGCCCTCTAATCATTAAAGAGGTGCACCACGCTGTCAGAGGGGCTGCCATAGATTGGTAACCAATAGTAAATCAAACACGTTTCTACACACACACATACCATTGCTGTCTTAGAAGTGCATCTCGGGATTGTGGATTGCAAATTGATTAGTATCTACTGTTCTTATAATACTTTGGTTGCGCTCCCTCCCAAACACTCTCTCTCTCTCTCTCTCTCTCTCTCTCTCTCTCTCTCTCTCTCTCTCTCACACACACACACACACACACACACACACACACACACACACACACACACTTTACTTGGATCATTGTTTCCCAGATAGCATCGCAATTATGCCATTAGAAAGTTGACACGTTCATACATCTTTTCCCTCTCTACCTCTCTCCTGTTTGCCCTTCTTCCCTCCCTCTTTTTCTAGAGGCATCCACACTCGCTAGCGCGCACGTGCTCCCCAGCTCCTGACTCTGCCATTTTACCTGTCATCTCTTAGATATACATTTCCAAGCACAGCCTTGAGAGAGCAAGTGGTACCTTCAATAAGACAACTTCCCTCTGTTTCAAGTGAAAAGCCTCCGTTTTCTTTAAAATGTTTAAAGAATACCAACACATGAGCCCAACCACTGCCATGAGGAAAAATTACATATTAATTCTAGGGCACATCCCAAGTGATTAAAAATTCTGTTAAAAGAAGATACCATTCTAGTACCATGACTTGAGTGACTCTTCGGTTGCCCTCTACAATACGGTGATTCACCTAGTGCTGTTTTCCTGAATGCATTTTTCACACTCTCTTTTGTTAAACATATATATATATATTTTATTTTCTGAGTGTGGCACTTCTCCACTGGATAGCAAGGAAAAGTGAGAACAAGAACAACATTACACAAAAGTACTGTACCATTACCTTTTTTTTTTTAAGGTTTCAGGAACCTCTACAGTTAATAAGTTAAATAAAGGGTCTGTGTACATAAATATTTATCTAAGAACCCTATCATATCTACAACACAGTAAGAATCTACAGAAGGACAAACTTTTACAACACTACACTGAGTGCAATTGTTTTATAACATTTCAAATATACAAAGCTCTGTTCTTTTTTTTATAACAATGGTATGTACAGAATCAATAATCACAGTTTAGTGACTTAAACAGTCCATATTCTAGCAGTGTATTTCCCTTTGGTTTGATATAAAAACCTTGGTTGGTGTAGTGATAAAGAATAGAACAAGAAAAAGATACCCCTTCCCTTTAAGTGCACTGGTTATCATACAGCATCAAACTAACTCTCTTTCTGCCCTGGAAGCATCCTTGGTTGAGAAAACTCAGTAGGTCAAGGTGTGATTTTTAAAAGATGGGGACGGAAGAAGAGGAAGGGGAAGAATCCAACCTTTAAAAAGCACACACATTAAATATTATACGTTGAATCCAGAGAGAAAAAAAATAAAACATAGTAAGAAGGCGACTCAAAATATATTTTACATTATGACGTCATTTAAAAGAGAGATGAAAGAACAAATCAGCAGTTTGGACATTTAAGGGGAGAAAACAAGGTACCAGCCAAGGAATTTGCTATTCAGGAGCTGTTAGTGTTGGTTTACTCAGGAGAGCACTGTAGCAAAGGATGCTTTCTTTCTCCAAGTTCCTAACTCGAGAACCTCTCCAATGTCTCAGTTTGCTGGTCCTCTTTTTTTCCATTTGGTCTTGATTGGTGCTATTTGAGGTGACCTTTTATTTGATTATCGGTGGTGGTGCTGAGTCGGGTTTTAACACACCTCTTTCCCTGTGCTGTTCCCAGGGAGGATATTGAGCTGTGTCAGCTGAGCGGCGTGTTCTTTTGCTTTCAGCCTCAGAGCTGCTATGCTTGAAGCCCGTCTGTCTGCGGCAGCTGTGGCGGGGTCTGAGAGCGCACTTGACTGCACCCCGCTATCCACCGCGGGAGTGGGCTGTCTCAGTAGGGCTGCAGCGGTGGAAGCACTAGTCAGAGGAGCCATCGTGGAAAAGAGCCTGCGAGGAGAGTAAATACTGGGGTCAACGACCGAGGCAGTTTAGGTATTGCCACATCCATCCATCCTTTTTTTCCTCTTTTTAATTTTTTTCTTTTCTTAATGAACTCCCTTTAACACGTGTTCAATGCATTCAGAGATTGAGATGTGAACAATGTGACTTTTTTTTTTTATTGTGGGAGAATCCGGTCGGGTGCTGAGTGGGCAGAAGACCTGTTGCAAAACCTCCACGTTGGCATTCAGAAGATTTTGTTAAAGTCTAATTTTATCAAAGTTGTTAGTGACAGGCTTATTCAGGAAAGTACCCTGTCAAAGTAGAGCTGATACTATGATTTATGTTGAATAGAGGTATAGATTCCAAAGCCAAATACTTTCTCATGATGATCCAGCATTTAGGAGAAGGATGAGAGCAGGGGAGAAAAGGAAAGAGAAAGGGAAGTGGGGGGGGAGAAAGGGAGCAAGGAAAGTCGGAAGAAAGGAAATGATGGGAAGAGAAGATGAAGAAAAGAGAAGATGGGAGGGAGAAGAAAAGAGGGGAAAGGAAAAGAGGAGAGAGGGAGAGAGAGGGAGAGAGGGAGAGAGAGAAAGATGCATACGTGCAGTGGTAAGGGTTAACTCTCGCCTTTGGGTTTGGGGTTATGTTCTGCTTCGCTTTGTTTTTGTTTTTCTTTTTTCCTCCATCCCACCAATGACTGTCTATGTTGTCTTTCTCCTGGGAAAGGCTTCGAAGTCCCTGGTGCCCGGTGTGTCTATCGGCTCCTTAGCCCTGATGCCCATTCCCTGCAGGAGGTGGTATGCCTGTTGATTTCCTCACAGTGGAATGCCAATTACTAGCCAGCAACCTAGCATCCTCGCTCAATGACACAATCTTTTAAATGCCTTCCCTCTAGTTTGCCTGACTTCTCTCCCCAGAGCAGTGGCGCTGAAGAGAGGGAGTGACCCCCTTGACTGGCACATGAAGATGTACAGACTCTCCATTAACCAAGGAGGTGATTATTGACATCATCACTGCTAGGAACTGAACTATGGTCCTTCTAAAGGCAATGGGGCCTTACAGCTAAGCCTCAGCTTGCTAAGCCTGGGCATTGGCCACCACTGAGCAGTCACCGCCTGCTTTTCCTTTGCCTTGGCATGGAAAGTGGAAGCCAGGGTTGGTAGCTGAGAGGAACCAAAGCCAGAGCTGGCCTCTCTCCCCAACCCCCCAAAGGAGGCTTGGTTCTTGGGCTGACCTTTCTCCTGAATGATGCCCTGGGTTTGTTCCATGCTCTGTTGGCACCTTGCTTTGAGTTTTCCAGCCTTAAATCATCGCCCTTAGGAAGGAATCAGAAAATACTGCTTTGTACGAGGAAATCCAGTGTTCCTCCTCCTTCCTTTCCAACCTACCCTCCTTACCTTTTTCTCTGCCCCCCTCCCATCCCCACTCCCACCCCCCCACCTATTTTAATCTTAACAGCCCATTATTCAGGCTGTTGTTAGTAAGCTTTTACAATTCACTTTTCAATTTGTTGTCAGGGGGAAAATAGTAGAAGCACTGCATTAATGCTGCAGGAGAGCTGATAAAGTGTGAAATCATGCCACCATGCAGGGGGCGTGACAGAACCGTAACATCACTTGTTCCATTAGGTAAATTGAGTCACTGACTGCAATTTGATGCACAATCTGTTTAATTTCATTGGTTTGTATGAAGAAACTAATTTTACTTGGAATTTGGTTTTTCTCCTCCATGAGATGATTTTTTTTCTTTTTTGGTTAAGTGGCTGCTCAGCTGGATGAATCTATTATTTCTTTGTTCTCTTAAAGAGAGATCATTGCAGCTACATTCAGTTTTATTTTCACTGCACTTTCCAACTTAATACATCCTTCCTTTGTTTCTTTGTCTGTGTGATTAACTACAGACTTTTATTTCATCATTTGATGTTCATTTAAAGAAAGGGAGCTATAATGTAAGATGAATTATTTCTTTTATTTCCTTGTCTTGTACCACTGTTTGATTCAGGTGTAACATACAGGGATGTAGTTTTAACAGCCGGTCACTTGAGTGACAAGATGCATTCAGTTTTAGGACACTGAGAATGTCTGACCTCAGTGGTAGCCACACAAAGCCTCAGATCAGCTTCTCTTGAACCTAAATCCTTGTTCCTCTCTTGGTCTGCCACGCTGATGAACTAGATGAACTCCCATCTAGAGGAGGAATCACCAGCAAGGATTTTGCTCTTCCATCACTCCATCACCCAATACTGGCACTATTATATATATACTTTAGTTTTATTATATGAGAATACAATTATTATCCATAAAACATAAAGCCATTTTTAATCACCCTCGGCAAGACTCTTTTCCTGATAAGGAACAGAAAATCTCTTCTTATATCAGGCTTTACTTATTTTGGTAAAGGACTAATAATTTAAGTAATTTTCCCATTCTTTCCCCTTTCTCTTTCACCATTCTATTCCCCTTACCTCTTAAACCTCCTGACTATCAGTACCGTGGGTGCTGGAGGTTTTTTTTTTTCCTTCTTCCTGTATGTTTTAAATGTATGTGTTTAAAAGCATAAGCTGAATAACATTACCTTCCAAATGCAGGGCTGATGAAAGCTGGATGCCGAAATACTGCTGCACCCAGGAAAGTGCTGAGGCCTAGTGGAGTCCCACTTGGTGGCAAAGTTGCAGAGCCAGGTGGAGGAGGTAGACTGGGAAAGGCAGCAGCAGCTGCAGCTGCAGCAGCAGTCCAGGCTGAGTCCAGAGCTGGGTGATGAGGAGGGAAAGGGCTGGCATCCAGGTATGGACTGAGGGGGTGGGTTGCTGAGAGAGGTCCAGGAAAAGGCAAACCTGGAGGATGAGTCTGAGCTCCAGCTTTCTCCCTTTTTCGCCACTTGGCCCGTCGGTTCTGGAACCAGACCTACAACCCCAAAATAAACCTCTGTTGAATGACTCTTTTGTCTGTCTACTTGGAAGAGTGTTTTAAGCCAGATATATGTTCTTCTCTGCTTCAGATTCTTTTTTGGGACTGGGCACTATCCCTTTCTTCCTCCCATCTCATTTCTACCTCTAGTCTAGATTCCATAATCATACTGTTGCTTTGACTTAAAAATTTAAGATTGTTATGTGCCGTATCTGGAGAGAGAGAGAAAAAGAAAGCATGGGAAATGGATCTCAACTATGAAATCAGAAAAGCAGGGACAGCACAGTAAACAAACACTATTCTACCATGCTGATTTTTTTTCCTGAACATATTACTTCATTCTCCAGTTTAAGAAGAAAAGAAATTTGCAGTTTTAGGAATGTCCACAATGGACAGAAACAATCATACTCCATACCAGTTGCTACTTTCAACTATTTCAGGTTTATATGGCACTAAGATTCTCAACTCCATCTTCATTAGTTAAAAAGGGGACATTCAGCAATTCGTATGCTGGGTGTGGAGAAGAGTCCGTGTAATGAAAGCAAGCTAACCAACTTGTCTATAGCATATGAAATGAACTGCTCCATAAAGCAAACTATGATTGTAATTCCCATGTATGTGTTAGGTATACAAACACATTCAGTTCACTACGCACTGGGCATATAGATACCTACAGTATATTTACTATACCTTACCTATAATAAATAGATATGCAAAATATAACAGTATGCACTTTTTCCAAATCTTTAGAGAATTCATATTTCCTAGTTTCCTTTAAGATATAGATTAAACATATTTTATTCAAGTAAGATGGTATGATTTTGTGATGTTCTCAACGTAAAATATCTTTCTATTTAGTAATAGAAAGCAGCCTAATTAGAGATCTTTACCTGAAATACTTGCTGCAGCTATCAAGGTTCTAAAAATAATTCCCGACAGCATCAAATGACTTTTTGTGTAATCTATTCAGTACACCCACATTCCCAAGATCTGCTGGGGCTCCTGAAAGCTTTAAGAGTTAAATCATAGAACAACATCATTGGTGGGTTGTGTGTCCCCACAAATGTCTAAAAACTTAAGGAATTCCAAATCCAGGCTATGTATATACAAAATTGCATGAAGAAATAATATCAAATACTAAAAAAGAGTTATATTTCTCCCCTCCCCCCCCAAAATAGTCAGGGTTGTCAAATACAGGTTGAGAACTTAAGTTGTAGATACCCTGGATTCTAAGCTTGGTTTGACTTTTAAACAGTTGTTATAATTAATCAGTAAGAAAAATCAGCAATCAAAACGATCTTTTCAAAGGGTATTGTGGAGAAAGATCTGAAAAATAAATCTTAAAAGCTTGAGGAAACAGATAAAATAATGCAGCCTAATCTGCGAATGGGGGGAGGATAACTTTTATGCAGGATATTTTCTGTTTTGAATGTGATTTCTATTTGAAAGAAAATAGCAGCAATATCTTTGTTGCAATCAAAGGAATAAAGGAAGCAAAGTTGTACAGAAGATACAAAATGTCCTTAAAGGAAGTGAAAATCTTTCCCAACCTGATTTTATCACCTAGCTCAACCTCAATTATCAAGATGTCCCTACTGCAATTCCCCATTATTGAATTAATACCTCTGAGTACACCCAGAGGTAAACTAAGGGACTCTAATAATTCATATTCACTTAATTACATCTCCTCCAGTGAATAGGGGGAAAGAAGAAAAGGGGGGGGGGGACTCTTTCTTTCTTTTTAAAAGTTATTTAACTTTCCCACGACTTGTTCCCCTGAGCTGAAAATACTGATTTGCTGTCACATCTCTGTTTGACAATGGAGAAATGTGTCAACAGAAAGGAGGGGACAGATCTCATCATTAACTCCTCTAATGCAAGAAGCTGTTGTGTATTAAATGAGCCATATGGAATTTATTATGCTTTATCAGCGCTTGATTTTAACTGTAAAGTGATTTGCTCAGCTTCAGACCCAGAGACATCTGTTTTCTGTTGGCAATCAGGGCATCCCAATGTTTATCGTCTCTTTGGTTATGAGGCTTAGGTTAGGAAATGCACTCTGGTATGGGGCTGCAAACACCTTTAATAGCATTGCACTCACTCACTATTAGATCAATGCGGGCTTATTGCTATAAAAAATGGGAAATCAAATAGCATTAGCCAGCTCCTTGTGCAAGCGAAGGGGAAATCAAACAGCATTTTGCCTTCAAATGGCCCTGTTTGTTCTAGCACTAAGTGGGCTTTTATGAAGCCCGATTGGAGACTTAATCGCAGCCAAATACCTGCTTGGAGCTGAGCGGATTCGTCTAACAACCAAATCCGCGTTCTGCCCGATTATTTTCAATCAGAGTAAGTTTGCACCAGCGGATTGTTAGATATCGGGGTTAAAGCTAGCCTCCCGAAGTGCCAAGCAGCCTGGGGTGTTTGAAACCCCTTCTCGGTCCCTTGGGTTTCCTCCATCTCTCTCTCTTTCTCTCTCTCTCTCTCTCTCTCTCTCTCTCTCTCTCTCTCTCTCACTCTCTCTCTCTCTCATTTGTTCCGTTAGGGTGATTTGACTTTCACTTTTATATAGAAATTGTGTTTATATATGTATACATATACATACACACATATACATATATGTAGTGGATAGATGTATATATTTGAAGTCGACACCTGATTTCAGTGCAACCTTTAGAGACCAAGTTTTGTTGCCCTTGAAAGGGCCCACAAAATTTTGTCTTAATCTTTGTGGCTAGACCTTCAGATGATGTTGGAGGAGAAAAGTGCAACTCTAGACAACAATCCTCTCTTCTCTTTCCCCTCTTTCCCTACCCGATGTCTTCTCTCTCTCTCTCTCTCTCTCTCTCTCTCTCTCTCTCTCTCTCTCTCTCTCTCTCTCTCTCTCTCTCTCTCTCCTCTTTGCTGTCCTTTAATACCTCATCCTCACCACAAATACAGTTTTATCCCATTCCTGGAGGATGGACCCTAGGGAACTCACCTGTACTCGAGCTTCTGTCAGATCAAGTCTCATGGCCAACTCTTCCCTGAGAAGGAAACAACACACAAACACAGAGATCAATGTAATGAGAAGAAATCACCCATAGACCTTGGACCCACTGTACCACTAAACTAGAGTCTTTCACTGATCCCTACCTGGGGATTAGTTAGCAAACACACCTTGGTTTACTTGCAAAAACCTTAAGATTGAAAACAGGAGCTCATATTCACCCTCTTTTCTTGCTAAAACTAGTCTTTAGAATAGATGATAAGGTTTGCACCATCATAACCACACATTGCTGGGTGTAGGATTTTTTTTAAAGAGATGAGTCCAGGTATGATCATTAATGCACTTTCTAAGTTTATAAAAGGCAAAGCACCCAAAGCTTTCCCCTCATACAAGTATTCTTTACTTTGTCAGTCAGACATATGATCATGTAAAATTCTTAGCCTATGTTCCTTCTTAATGTTTTGTTAGTAGAGAGCACAACACTTGTAAAAAAAAATAAAGTCAATTTCATACTTGAGTGACTGAATCAGTGAGAAAAATGCAGCTGAGCATTTAAAGCTTTTTTTCCCTGTTGTCTGTGTCTCTGTCACACTCTCTTCCTATCTCTACTCCATCTTTCCTCTCTTGTTTCCTGGATTTTATACCCTCACTATCTCCCTCTCTCTCTTCCTCTCTTTTCCGTTAGATCACAATCCCCATTACCTTCTAGAATTATGTTAAGCTTATTAAAGGATCAGTGGGAGCAATTTTTCGATTAAAAAATACTCTCTACCTCCTGTTTCAAATGCCCACTATAAACTCTGCACATCACAGAGAAAGTCAATTTAGCTGAAACTGTACCCCATCGATGCAGTTATTACAGCAACAATTAAGACAAATAGGAAACCATTAAGATGTTGTAAAACTGCTCACAATCTGTTTGTGAAAATATGAGCTCAGAATATAATTGGATCTCCCTTTGATAATATGAAAGAGTTGGGTAGCTGAGTATTGGGACCCAGGACTGAGGAAAGCTGCTCTTTGCTAGTCACTAGGCCTCACCTGAAAGTTTCTTTCAAAGCCTTCAGCAGAAGGGAAGCTAAATCTGTTCCGAGCTTCCCTTTCCCTCCACCCAGCTGTCTAAACCAAGTCTTTCACAGCTAGATCAAAGGAATCTCTTTAATAGAGAAGGGTGGGGTAGGAGTAAGTATGGGGGGGTGAAGGGATGGCAATGTTCCCTTCAATCCGAAGGGAAGTAAAAGGAAGTAAAAACAAAATAGGTGGACACTAACTCAAACTCATTCGGCCTCATTTCCCTTTTTTATTCTTAATTTGTATTCATTTGTAATATATGAGATAGTCACATAGTGAGCTAATGAGTATGGGATTTTGAACATCTATTTTAAAGTTTCTTTCACTTAAAAAAACCTAAAGGAGGGGGATGGGTGGAGTATCGGGAAGGCCAAGTTAAGCCATTCTCCCACTAAGAAATCCACCATTTTCTGCATCCTGTTGGGAGAGAATTTTAGAATGCAAGATCAATTATAATTTAAAGTCCAAGCTAGACGCCAAAGTATTCACAGTATGTTCTCTGCTTTAAAAGACTAGTCATTTTTCCCTTTTTAAAATTCAAATTAAAAAGCTTAAGTCATCTGTGAAGTAGCTGGTTTAAGCTTGTCAAGTAGTTCTCTAAATATGTTTGCACTCCTCTGACATCCTTGGGTATATTTCTGTCTCCAACTGGGTAATATTTCCTCCTGATCCTGGCTTTCCCTCAGTAAAAGCAGGCTATAAACCAACTGAGTTTTGTACTGGGATAAAGAAGTATACTACCTCCCAAATCGGGGATCAATTTTTCCAGATTAGTTGAATTAACACTGGGCACACTTTCTCTCCCTGCCTCTTGAATACACATTAAAAAAAAAGTGTAAGTCTGATATAGAATGTAACAACATATTCCCACCCACAAATCCTCAACACACGACTGGATACATTTTGCTACCATTTAAAATTCTGTATCAACTTTATATGTGGAAAGCAATGCTCATGATTTGTCATGCATTTATAGCCAAACATTTTTGTTAAGCACATTAATTAAACACAGATTCAGACTGTAGGCAGGCATACATATATAAAACCTTGAATGGCTCCAGGTTTTTACTCAGATATATATTTTGGGAGTCCTCAAATCAGAATACTTTGATCTTTTTAAAGGACTTTCCTGTAGTGGTAGGGCTCTAAAGTCCACTAGGAATACTGTAACTGATATCCTGCAGGCTCGTCTGTGAATGTGAAGGAGGTTCAGGGAGGCAGACGAAAATAGATCAAGATTTGTTGTAGACCTCACCAGAGCCAGCGCTACCTGGTCTAGGCCAAAGAAGTATGCAGCAAATATAGCTTGAGTCTAGAACGGGAAAATTCGACCAGTTGTTTGGGTATGTGCTCGCTTGTGAATCTATTTGTCTGCAAGTCTGTTAGACAGAGGAGCGCTTTTTGGTCTGGGTAGGCAAGCTGGTTTTCCAAAATAATTTAGAAAAGAAAAAGAAATTGGGCTTGGTGATGGGAGGGCAGGAATCGTCCCACCAAACTTTAATCCCTTTGAGATAATAGTGGGACTGAAGGGAGGGGGGGTAGTAGAAATCTATAGAGCGGGAACTGGGGCGTGTGGTGGTGGAGGAGGACTGGAGAAGGGGTTGGAGTTTGGGGAAGTTCAGAGACAATAAATAGGTCCTGGAGCTAAGGCCGGGAGACACCCGCAGATAGTGCGTGGGCCCTGTCCCTAGCTCTCCCTTTTAAGCCTAGTCTTCTTCCCGGGAGGACCATTACTGTAAATATTGCGGAGAATGTACCTATTCCTGCCTACCTGCTTGTCTATCTGTACGTCTGTCTCTACTTCCCAGGCATCTCCTTGTCCGCGGCCGTCTAAGACCGACTGTTGATGTCGATGTATGTCTCTGGTGTGGGGTGTGTGTGTGTGTGTGTGTGTGTGTGTGTGTGTGTGTGTAGGGCCAGGGAAGTTCTGGGAGAGATGGCAGTACCTGGTGAAAACGTCGGGGTAATGGGTTTTTTGGAAAGCCCGCTCCAGTTCCTCCAGCTGATAACTGGTGAAGGTAGTTCGGTAACGCCGCTGCTTCCTCTTGAGCAGGCCCTCCTCGGAGTCACTGCCCGCCGACAGGCACACACTGTCCTCGCCGTCCTTGCCCTCGCCGTCCTCGCCAGGGTGCAGCAGCAGCTCCTCTTTGGGGGACAGCTCCCCGCCCTCCACTGCGGCGGCGGCAGCGGCGGCGGCTGCAGCTGCAGCAGCAGTGGCGGCGGTGCAGCGCCTGGGCTCCTTCAGGAGGCCCCTGCCGTCGTCCTCCAGGAGCTCCTCCTCGTCGTCCTCCAGCAGTTCTTCTTCTTCGTCCTCCTCCTCCTCGTCCTCCAGCAGCTCTTCCTCGTCGTCCTCTGGGCCTGGGGGACCCGAGGAGGCGGCAGCGGCCGAAGCTACCTGGCCCAGCCGGTCGTCGGGGTGCGCGGCGCCTCCTTTGCTCCCCAGCTCGTCTAGGGCGGGCGGCGGAGGCACGAAGGGGGCCCCGTTCTCCCTGTACGACTTGCTGCGGCTGATGCTGACCTGTGGCGCTTGGCTGATTTTGAGCGTGTCCCAGGCGGAGGTGGCCCCAACCCCGGCGCCGGCTCCGGCCCCGTCGGGCCTATCTCCAGACCTCTGCTGTAGGGGCTCCCCGCGCGGGCCGGCCGCTGCTGCCGCAGCAGCTGCTGCTGCCGCTGCCGCCGCTGCCGCCGCCGCTGCTCCCTGCAGAAGGCGGCCCCCTCCCGGACCGTAGAGGCGCCTCAGCTTGGGGGGTAGGTGAAGTTCCGCTTCGAACTGGGGGCTACTGCCCTTCGGGGAACCTGCTGAGGAAGGAGGGAGGAAGGGGTAGAGAAAAAAAGTGCGGACAAGGAGGAAGGAGAAGGGAGAGAGACCGACAAACGGCCGACATCCCAACAGCCGGGACACATAAGAGGGAGAAAAGAAGATTGGGTAGGGAGAGAAAGAGAAGTACACAGTGGGTCAATGTCAGTGGCCCAGGCACAGCTAACAGCTGTCACCCAAAGGCAAGTTAGGAACCCGTCTGTCCCATTTCCCCTCTGTCTCTATCCTCAGATCTCCCATCGCTCGAATACTCCGTTCCACTAAGTCCTTTCCCTAGAGGAAACAGACGAGAAGCCCTGGCATCAGCGGGGCCAGAGAAGGAATCGTGTTTGAGGTTCTGTCAGCCTGCTAAGTGCAATTCTTAACTACAGTCTCCTGTTTTTCCCCCCTCCTCCAGTAGGTTGGTAGGGGATCGAAACAAGAGGGCCGAGGGAGCTGGCAGACCCTACTCATCCAGTTGCACTAGAAAACATATCACGGGACAGTTGGCACGGTGCCCATAGCTTTAGACTCTCAGTTTCACTCTTTCCTCTCTCTCTTTCTCTCTCTCTCTTTCTCTCTCTCACCCACTTTATTAAAGAACGTTGTACATTCATTCTTTTTCTGAGCCCCTCAACATTTTTGGGAAAGAGAAAACATTCTAGCACCGAAACAACTTAAAAGAAAAAAAAAACCAACCTTAAAACTTTGCTAATTACATCGCGCCCGGCTTTTCTACACCTAGGCGAAGCGGCCCTGGGGCACTGCAACTAATCTTTGGCTGGCACTGAAATGGGGAGAGGGGAACTGCCCCAGCTGAAGGCCGCTGGAGGAGCAGACAGGCTCTGGAGGTTCTGGGAGCCATGATCTGTCCCCAGTCAACCTGGCGGGGGGATGGCCCGCGAAATTCTTTCGATTGCAACAAGAAAAATTCCCCAAGAGCAAATACGTCTTTAAAAAGAAGTGGGGAAGAATGGGGTGTGTGTGGAGGGGAGAGTGTTATAGGGAATGCTTTTGCCAAATATTCTGCTTAGGGCTCTTTCCCTTCGAGGAAGCGCCTGACACAGGTGCTGCCACGAGCTAAAAAAAGAAAGGGAGAAAGTCAGTTTTATTTTAAATAAAGGACTCTTTCTCTTCTCGCCCCCATCCCCGCCCCAGCCAGTCTCCTTTTCCCGAAAGGAAGCGCACGGGCACTGGCTTGACCATCAACTTAAAGATGTCAAACGCGAGTCTGAGGGGATTTTGTTCCTACCCTCTAGAGAGATTCACTTCACTTCCAAACTTGAGTAGAGCGGGTTTGAGGATATGCTGCAAAATGTTGTTCTGCATTTTAAATCACTGTTTGAATGAAAATCGCAGAACGAGAGAGGGAGGGAGAGAGAGAGAGAGAGAGAGAGAGAGAGAGAGAGAGAGAGAGAGAGAGAGAGAGAACCCCTCGAAAAGCTGCATTTTTCGTGTGGTTCAAATACCATAAGAAGAAATTTCGGACATCCCAGTTAGACATTTTCTGAAATGCTTCAGTTAAAAGGTCCCTAAGAAATATGTAAGGAAAAAAAAATGGATCGTGAGGAAAGGAAGCTTCGGTTGTTGGAGGAATGACATCTCCCCGCCCCGGTTTGCTTTTCTTCAGATACTCCCAGATTTCGGCCGCTTTGAGGTTCCCCAAGTGGTTGCTCTAAATCATTTAGAGCATTTAGAGTCTAAAGGATTTGATCCCGGGCAGCATCTGCCATTTCTGACTTCTCTCCAGCACATCAACACCAGTCTCCAACACTACCGATATAATAGTTTGATAAGGCAGCTATATTCAACTAACAACCAGAAATGCTCTGTGCTCTGGAAAGACAGAGAAATCTCCTGTCAGAGGCTTTTTAAAAAATATATAGGTCCCTGGAAGGGTGGGTGCAGGCAGCAAAGTTTACAGGCCTTATAAATCTATCTTCCTCTTCTTCCTCAGTCCCTCTCCCTCTGCTCCCAACCCTTCCTCCTTCCCCCAAACAAAATAAAAATCTACAACAATTGCACTTCGGGAGTGGTTTTTTGGCTGTCGCGATTTGCAGTCCGAAGGATTGAAAGATTTGTTTCTTACCTTGCGCGACCTTATCCTGATCTGTCCGGTTAGACAGAGAAGGCAGGCTCTGAGCAGCTCCTAGCAATCTCATTTTACAGGGACTCCGCCTGCCCAGGATGCTGTCTATGCAGTAGGAGGAGAGCAAAGTTGGAGATTTACTTTTGCATTCAGGCCTCTCAGAGCAGCTCTCCTCTTGGTACTGATTGCTCATGGTTTTTGGCTTTTCCCCTTTTCGTAACGAGCTGGGAGGTTGCTGCCTCTCTCGGAAGGCTGGCTGGCTGGATATGTGTGTGTGTGGGAAATGGCTGGCTTTTTTTTTTTTGGTTTTGGGGTTTGGGTTTTTTTTTTTCTTGTTGCTTTCCCCGCCCCACCCCCTAAGCTGCTTGTTTTAATCCCCCCTCCGGCGGCTCCCACACTCGCCCCTCTTCGTGCTCAGGACACCAGTAACAAGTGTAGTGAGCAGCAATTGCTTTGCTCGGGAGTCCCTCTCCTCCACGTGCTGGGAGTCATCCTCTGATTGGTTCTCGCCAGAGGCTGGGCAGCTTCAGGCTGCGCGAGAGAAGGAAAACCCGACATGGATTTCCTAGGAACAGCCCTCAACCACCATCACCAAACAAGAAAGTTCATTTCCCTATCCTTTAGAAGAACTTTTTTTTCTTTCTTTTCTTCTCTCTTCTTAAAAACAAAACAAAACTCTCGAAGGTCTTATCTGAAGCTCTGATTATTCCCACACCAAACCCATCCACTCTAGGCTACTTCTAAGGCTCTAATACGCCTTATCTGGGAAAGCCATTTCTGACGCTAGGATCTCTCTGGGGATTCGTGAGGCTAGTGATAGAGAACGTGGGAAGAAGGCCAAGAGACGGGAATGACACATCAAAGCTGAACTCGTTAACAAACATCATGCATCTTAAAGCCGCCAAAGTATCTGCATACAGCATTTTGTACAGTGTCGGACACTCAGTGGGGTGCACAATTAAAAAAAAAAGTTTGTTTCTGTTAATGCTAGTGACAATGGCCAGCCGAGGAGCTAAGGCGTGGGCAGGGGCTGAAATCTGTAGTCGGTCTCAACATACATACAATCCACACAACGTGAACTCCAGGTTTCAGTGGTAATACCCTTCACCCCCGAGACGAAACACACGTTGCTTACGGATTTTTGTTGTTGTTTTTCCTAATCTGTTTGGAGTCTGGAGAGGGAAAATTGTTAAAACTAAGTTTCGCAGCTAATAAAAATGCAGGTTCAAAACCAGAAGGAAGAAGAAAAGGCCAAACATTAGGTCTGTAGGATTTCCTTCAGATCTCTATAGATTTCCCTCCTTTTATCCTTCCCTCTCGACTTCACAAGTCCTGTTCCCCACCTCGAATCAAAGTTACATTGGTGTAGGGACTTGAGACCACACTGAGCAGAGATCTCATGGAAGGTTAGTTTGGGACACGGAGGGTGGCAGAGAAATAGACTCATTAAGCTCTGAACAATACGGGACTATGTTCCAGTCTCGTCGTTATCGCCTAAAACAGAAGACCCATAGTTTTCCCTACTATGTCTCTTCTGACTACGAGTTGATGGCACAGATGAGGGTCCCAGGCAAGGAAAAAAGGTAAGCCCCAAGGGCTGGGGGATATTTCTCCGAAAACATCTTTGACAGCATCACACACACACACACACACACACACACACACACACACACACACACACATACACACAAAGCCGAGGAGTCCGACACCCACAATATCAAGATCTGAACCAAGATTTAAATTTGTAAAGTCTAGATAACGAAACCCTAGTATTTATTCTGCCTCTGCCAGGCTTCCACAGACTTTCCAGCAGCTGCGGCATAGTTTAGGGCCCAGAGGAAAGAAAAAAGGAAACACTAAGCGGGAGAGAGGGGGGAGATTGAGTGTTGGGATGGGAAGTGTTTTAGGAGGGGTTGGGGGAAGGTTAATCCATGTCGGGTTTTCCTCTTTTTCATCTTTTCCCCATTCAATGTGTCAAAGAAGAAGCATTTTTACAAAGGGTTATACTCGAAATGCATACAGCCAGTATTTAAAAATACAAGGATTCATAATTGGAATTTTCATTGTAATAAACGTCTGGATAACTCTTATAGATGCTAATGGGTGATAGACATTCTGCTGGTTTGGCAGAAGAGTTTAATATATAACTTGAGAGGGATGAAATGATGATAACTGCAACACCAACCCCGGGGGGATGTTGCAAGGCACTCTCCCTCTCACACTGAAGATTTTTAGTTTTCTTCTCTTTTAGCCGTTTCTGCTGGATGGGGAAGGGGGAGGAGGACTGAGGAGGGGCTTGGTGAGGGGTGACGATGAAGTCGAGATCTCAGACTCTGGGTTTTATGAAGTATTTCTGGGACTGAGAGACACCTGGTGAAGCCTCTCCCCACTCCTCATTTGCGCTTTAAACCACCCTCCCCCCAGTTTATTTCCCTTTTTTATAAGGGATCAATGGTGCTGTTATTAGTACCATCTTAAATTTAGTACGTTATATTGTACTTTCTCAACTTGAATGATTTTCTTCCTTTTCAACTTAAATGGGTTTGTTTTATTATATGGTAAACAGTCATCACCACTCACAAAATGCACTATTGACTTTCTCTTGTCTCGAAAGTAGATAACTCTAAAGACGTCTATGTCTCTCTCTTTTGAACAAGGGACTCACTTGAGAACCCGCATAAGATTTCTTCCAAGCTTCTTCCTGGAAGAGTTAGTTACTTTTCATTTTCTAGCCAAAACTACGCCTCGGAAATCCATGAAACCCGGCTTATTTCTCTTCTTAACTTTGTGTTTCTGTAAAGTGTATGCAAGAAAAGGACAGAAACAGACAATAGGAATAATGTAAAAATAAATAACACAGGTCTTTTGTTTTACTTTGTTTTGGGGGACTCCAATGAGTGCTACGACCGAAAGAGAAGACCTTTAAATACCTGCTATTTTACCAACGTGTGTGTGTGTGTGTGTGTGTGTGTGTGTGTGTGAGAGAGAGAGAGAGAGAGAGAGAGAGAGAGAGAGAGAGAGAGAGAGAGAGAGAGAGGGAGGGAGAAAGAGAGAGAGAAAGAGAGAAGAAAGAAGTTCTGGCATTCTATTAAATATAGTTACCTATTTTAATCAACCATTATTAAGAGAGTAAGTTAAAATATAATCATCTGATTTCTAATTATTGACCACTGTAAACAAATCTTAGCCAGATTTTAGAAAATCAGTGATAGAACCCCAAGTCTTTCTTTTCAGAGTGTATTAAAAGATCCTATCCATTTGTTTTTCCTACTTTTCCCCCCTCCAGTTTTCTGATCAAGTTTCCGAAGTGCTTTTCTGGAGTGAGAATGCATTTCTGGAGGAAAGTCCATTTAACTAAGGGAGAATGGCCTGACCTCAGTCACAGTTTACAACCAGCAGCCCTGAAATGATCATTGGTACAATTCAATTACCAACTTCAACAAGCTACAATTTACTCTTTTTCTATTTATCCCTCTTCAGTTACTGCCATTCTTTAGAGTCATAGCAATTAAAACACACACACACACACACACACACACACACACACACACACACACACACACGCAGAAGCAAAGTTTGCTGACATTATTTAGTAGAGAAATAACCTGTACTCATTGAATCAGTGTCTCACTGGAATTTATGACTGAGGTTTTTAAGTGTGTTATCCTTTGTGTTATTTTTAAAAACACTAATATAAAGTAAGAAATAATTAATAATTTGAGCAAACAGTATAAAAATCTAGGTTTCTTACTAGAAGAAAGGAGTAAGATAACTTTTTTAGTTTGATGAATTTTGATATTTGCTGAATTTAAAAGGGAAACACTTTGTTCTTCTTTGCCTTTTAATCACTTATCAAATTCATAGCATTTAAATGTGAATGTTATACATGATTAAACATTGTTATTCATGATCTGTAGAACATGAAATCTTTCAGATGTGTAATTATTGATTTTTTTTTTCCAGTGCTGCCCCTTTCTTTGAGAACATGACTTCTGGGTTTCCCCCTCTATTTCTCCAATCAATAATCAAAGTAAAACTGGCAATCTTAGCTGGAAAGGGGTATTGTGGGAGTAGAAATCTGTGGTTTATTGTGCAAATTGAGGTTTTTCACCAGAACTGGAAATAATAATAACCTAGAAGAGGCGAATGTAAAAAAAAAACACCACACCTTCCTTTATATGACGATAGCTAATTTTATATTGTATTTTCAAAATTATATTGGTAAGAAATGAAGAATAAGGTGGTGGCAGTTAGGTGCCATTATACTGGGAAAAAATGTGTTTGGGAGAGAGTTAACCTTGAACACTTTCATTTGAGATGTTTTAATATATTGTTCAATATACACAGATAAATAAAGCTGAAATGGGCTTCAAGCAGCACCGTTCTGCTAGGGTCCCCTTAAATTAAGCTCAACCTCTTCAAAACATATATTTAAACAATTGAAATAAACTTCATTGGAGTCTGACGACCAATTTTGGAACCATTGGAAGGGAAGACAATGAGTCCTGATTACATGCGAGGATTCTCTGTGATGTGATATCGCCTTTGCCAAGTCATTTTGTTGTTTTATTTATTTATTTTTTTAAAACAAACTTTCATTCATTTATGGTCTTCTGCAACCTGCTAATTTAACACTGGAGCGCGTTATTGCAGTGTTAGGAGGAGAGAAAGAGGGAGAGAAAACAACAATACTGCAATGATCCAAATGATACAGTAGAATTATAGCAATTATAGTTCTACTTGTAGAAGAAAACCTTGCTGAGATCAGCCAAACAAACTGATGCCTTGTAAGGATAACGAGCTTGTGGATTGACAGCCAACGCTGAGAAAGGCAGGAGGGCACAAACGGAAATATTTGCCTTTTTTTTAACTCCAACCAGCCAAGATTAACCTCCTCAAATGTTGCTTTCATAACAATATCCACTTCAGCTCGATGAATCCAGAACATGGTATATATTTTATTCACAACTACAGGTTTATCCGCCTAAAAGTGTGATAACAGGACGTGTAATATCACTCTCTTGCTTAGCATTCACTTTCACCCTCCTTCTTTTCCTCCCCCACTCCTCCTTCCACACAAGGAAGCTTTCGACAATTTATTTATTTGTTTATATAAAAAGAAACGATTATGGAGATGTCCAAAGGGACTGATAATTGGATTTCCAGCACAGTCTCTTCATCCTGCTCTCGGATTCTCGAGTGCTGTAGGATCTGTTAAACTGGCGTTCAATTCTTTGGCTAGGAGTGAGTTGTTAGAAAACAACTCTCAGAAGTGTAATCTCAACCGCAGCAAAGTCCCCCAAGGTAATAGACCTGGCATGTCTCATTAATGTGGTGCAAATAAAGTAACTTTTTCTTTGCAAACTCCGGCACTTTCGGGAGAGATTGGTGGAGGCACTGAAGAAGAGAAAAGGAGAGAGACAGAGACAGAGAGAGAAGAGAGGAGAGAGGAGAGAGAGAGAGAGAGGGAGAGAGAGAGAGACAAAGAGAGACAGAGAGACAGAGAGAGAGAGAGAGATTCCTCTCTCTCCCCCATTACCCCATTTGCAATCACCGTATAACATTTTCAAGCCAAGATTCACACTGTAGGGAAATATGGCAACAGTTCTGTCCCTTCCGCTTGGGACTCAAGCCGGCACTTACGAAGAAGGTGTGTACATACACAAATGTATGATTCATGTAAATGGTTCCTAAACCTCTTCACAGACCAGCACGGGCTTCTCTCCAACTCTCCCTAGCTTTCTACAAAGCGCCAAGCGGTCCAAATTCAGATCGGAAAACTTCTTATCGGGTTGGTGGCTGGCTATTCCTATGGATGCAGGAGCTGAGCAGAGAGACGGAACGTCTACCACACAGCTCCTGCGTTCTGCAGCCTGACATGCAGGGGGCGGCGGGGGTGGGGGGGTGGTCTCAGCTTTCCTCGCCACCTTGGACTGTAGAAACCAGAGCCCAGAGCCTGTTGAGCACGGTAGAGGATGATGGTGCAAAGATGAAGGGGTTGTGTATCTCTTGTGTAGTGTGGGGGGGGGAGGGGAGACAGAGGGGGAGAAAGATGGAAAGGAGGGAGAGAGGAAGGGAGAGGGAGGGAGGCAGGGAGAGAGAGAGAGAGAGACAGAGAGAGACAGAGAGAGAAAGAGAGAGAGACAGAGAGACAGACAGAGAGACAGAGAGACAGAGACAGAGAGACAGAGAGAGACAGAGACAGAGAGAGAGAGAGAGAATTTGTGGGGGAGATAGTTGAAGTTATTCTGATGCGTTTGTCGCGTCAACAAGACATGAGTTATGCACATGTGCCACCCACCTCGTGCCCAGATGACTTGGGCACCACTTTCACTTCCCCTGGACCCCTCTCGGAGCTGCAACAAGAGCTCTCCCTCTAGTGGGTATTCGGAGGTTGGGCTCGTGCCCTGCTCCTAGCTCCAGCCTTGTAAGAGAGGGACCGAAGTTGGCAGATTGAAGTGTTCATGAGGAATGAATGGGGGAAGAAAACAAAAGCTCTGGAAACATTTCCAAGTGTTCAATAAAAGACCCATCTGTACCTTTCTTTTCCATAGTATTCGCAATTAATATCTACCCCATGCAGATTATAGGGAGATAATTACTATATGGAATTCTTGTTCTAACAATTCAGGAACTCTAGGCTCCGCTTAGGAGATAATTGGGGGAGGGGGAGTGGAAGGACAAACACACAGAGGGTACAAGAGAGGTCAGATTAGGTGCACAAGTATAATGAACCATAACTACCAGTGATCACCTCAAAGGGCCTTCTCCCATATATTCCTTAGTTTCCCCTAGTAGATTTAGAGCTGGAAAGCACCTTTGAGGCCACCTAGTTCAGTTCCTTAGTTGAATAGATCAAAATACCTAGACTGAGAGAGGTTGACTTGGATGACCAGGGTCATATAGGTAGGAAACAGCAGAGACAGGATTTGAACCTAAGTCCTCTGATTAGAAATCCAACAGGACTAGTCCAACAATCGTTGAATCAAGGTCTGGAAGGAAACTTGGAAATCATCTAGTTGGAATACATCATATACGTATAGAAAGCAAAAGTGACTTACTCGAGGTTACATAGGCAATAAGTAGAAAATTTGGGATTTTGAACCCAAGATCTCCTCTTTAGATTTAGTGTACTTTCTTAATCTTCAAATGGCTATTCAGTTATATGAAGTGTTTCTCAAACCACTATCCATGAATAGATATATCATATATCCATTAGCATATAATACATATCCTATAACAATATAGCCTTTATACAGTGCTTTAAAGCTTGCAGAGTATTCTATTTTATCTCATCTGAAATTTTACAATCCCTAACCTGTGAAGTAAGTGTTATTGTTATCCCCACTTACAGATGAGGAGACTGAGGCCTAGAGAAGTGAATTTATTTGCCCAGGGTCACAGAGCTAATTAAGTGTCTGAGAAAGAATTCAGACTTAGATCTCCAATTCTGTGCTCTTATTCTTATCAGTTCTTGCCATAAGAAATACCCCAAAAGTGGTCACATTTACCTCAGATACCAGTAGGTGAAAATGTGAGAGACCAGCAAAGTCTGTAATTTTTTTTTTCCCAAATAAGGGGTTATTTCTAGCCTCCAATATATCTTCATTTGTATGTGTCTTTCCCTAGAGAAATGTCCTCACTAAAGGTGCTCTCTTCTAGCTCGCATTTCAAGTTGCCACAAGGACAATCTACATAGATCTCAATCTTTCTGGTGGCAATATTCACAATGGGAAGCCCGGGGCCTCAGTTTCAGAAGCTTGACTTGGGTTTTTAAGAACAAAGTAAACTCTTTTTTTGGTCCCTTTGACCCTGGAGTATGTGTGGAGGAGGACCAGCTGGGATCTTTTCCGGTACACATGTTTGGTATATTCCTCTCCTATCTAGGAAATGATGAATTTTCTTGAAGCTTCACCTTAGTACTTGGAAGAGGTAAAAAATTTGGTGAAGTTTAAATAAAGAAAAATTTCACCTTCACTCATGCATACCAAATGGTGGAAGGAATGTTATTTGATATGCTCTGCATGTGTGTTAATCCTAACTCATTAATCAGGAAATTTTTTTTTTATCCCACTTCTTAAGGCAATGGTATATAGCACCCCAAACTCCTCTGGTTAGACCTGTCGGATCTGATTTTTTTTTTCAAAGTTACTCTAAGGCCATTGGGGTATTTGTTAGGTAAGAGGCAGGAATTAAGAGGAATTCTTGAGGTCTGGTTCAGTGGCCTACTTTGTATATTGTTTTCCTAATTGGTTACTTGAGCACCAGGACTTTTCCTCTTCAGAACGAAAGTGTTCCAATGGGCTGAGGATGGGGGTGGGGGAGCAGATGAAAGGGGTCATGTGGGATAAGGGAGTTAAGTCTCCTACGTGTTTAATTAAGAGTTCCATTGTGTTGCAGTGAGAAAGGAAGATGCAGCAAGTTAATGCAGCAAGTTAAGGAAGCATTCTGCTTCCTTTATCACAAAATAACCTGCAAGAAAGAAAGCTTGCAACTAAAACAGAGTCAGCTATATAATAGATACCATTAAAACTGTAGCTGTTCTGGAATAAAGATATCTAATTTCCTGTTGCAAGCCACTTACTCTATCAGAAAATACAAATAGCTGAGCAGAAAGAGGAGGAGGAGGAGGAAGAAAAAAGGAAGGAGCCCTAAATAAAAATAAGTAAAAAGTGGCTGGTTCAGACCAATCGGTTGACGTCTGTTTCTTTCAGATCTCTTCAAACACCAAAACAAAGCACCCTCTCCCCTTCCCCCCAGACTCTTCCATCCCACCTCAGTTCCACAGTCCACACCTTTCCTCCCCCAGGAAATGATAGACTGTCTTCTACCATTGCTTTAGTGAAAGCTGGTGGAGAACATCCTGGCACTCAACTCTAACTAGGTGCTGGGGTCAAGGCCACTCAAGGAGTGGTCAAGTTAGTGTGACCTAGAGACAGGGGTTGATGATTCTTTGATCTCTTCACAAGGAAGAAAATTTGGGTTTGCTTCTCCCTGCCAAATACAGAATATTTCTCCTAATAAATCCCTTAGTTGAATAGATCAGAATACCTAGACTGGGAGAGGTTGACTGGATGGCCAAGGTCATATAGGAAATAAATAGCAGAGATGAGATTTGAATCTAAGTCCTCATTCTTCTAACCTGTACCCTTCAGTGTGATAGAAAAAGCACTGAGTTTAATGAGAAGATTGGGCCTTGGGTAAGTCCCAATATTCCTGAGACTTAATTTCTGCTATTATAGTGAGAAGGTTGGACCAAATAATCCCTAAAGATACTTCGAACTCTAGATTCCATGATTGTCCCTCCTCTTTGAAAAGCTGGATGGTTTGCACAGAGGGAGTTGAGACATCCACTCTTCTACTATCTCCTGTAATTGATATTCTTGTTTCCAGTTGAAAGGAAGCTCAGGACTAGGTGGGCATAAGGATTTTAGCTGCATAGGTCTTTGGTGATCATCTAGTTCATTTTCCTTAGAGTGTCTGCTTTGTCCTTGGCTCCCAATGCAGACATCACTGCCAGTCACTACTGTTCTTGGAATGTCCCATATCCTCTGCTCCTCTAAAGGTCACAATGTCACCCTCTGGTCAAAAGGGAGGAGTGAAGACAGATGACAGATGCTCTCCTCTTCTCCCCCCCCCCCCCTTCCCACCCCAACAGCAGTTCTCTCTCAGGGGCTTGCTCTCTCATGTGAGCTGCAAGACATTCATTGCCAGATTTGAGACATCAAAGGAGAAACTACAATGAGTTATCTTCCCAGACCAAGATAAAAACATTGAACTATGGGCAAGTGACCAAGGCAGAAACTGTGCTGCAAGGATAGGCAAGCAACAAGGACTAAGTTCTCAGAGTTCCAGACCAGGCAACAGTGAGGGACACTCAGAACTAGTCACTGACTGACCCCCTAGCCCCAGCCAACAGTGAGGGATCTTTCAGGAGTATAAACTTGGATTAGTTATCTAGAGCAGGCCACAGGCTCAATCTCCTACTTAGGAAACCAGTACAAGGGGGTCTTCCAGAGGAGTAGGGATCATAGACTTAGGCCCTAGCTAGGTCAACTTGCCGAGAGCAAACCATTGGAAAAATGACCAAACACAAAGAGGATTTATTGTGAGGCCTCCAGAATAGGAGAATAACTCTATAATACCTATGAGCAAAGCTTCAACACAGCTTGCCCACAAGATCAATTAGAATTCCTAGAAGAAATGATGTAAGAGTTTAAAAACAGTATTTTCAATGAAATGAGAGTGATAGAGGAAGGAATTGGAAAAGAAATAAGACTGTGCAGAAGAAACTTGAAAAAAGAATTAACAGCTTGGTGCAAAAGCTACAAAACCTTAGCCAAGTAACAAACTTCCTCAGTATTAGAATGGACAAAACAGAAGTTCATGATGCCATGAAGAAAAAAGAAATATTAAAATAAAGTGGAGAGATTGAAAAGATAGAAAGTATAAGGTATCTTATATCAAAATCAACTCACCTGGAAAATAGATCAAGAAGAGATCATCTAAAAATCACTGAACTCCTTGAAAGCCATGACAAAAAAAAAAACCCAACTTAGATATCATATTTAAAGAAATCATAAAATAAAATTGCCCAGATCTCTTAGGACCAGTGGACAAAGTGATAGAAAGGATCCACCAGTCACTTCCTGACAGAAATCCAAAAACAAAAACTCCCAGGAACATCATAACAAAAATCCAGAGCTTCCAGGTCAAATAAAAAATACTACAAGCAATCAGAAATAGAGTTCAAGTACCATAGTCAGGACTGCATAAGATTTAGCAACTATCACAGTAAAGTAGCAGAAAACATGGAATATGACATTCCAAGAAACAAAGGCTTATATCCAAAAATAACCTATATAGCAAAACTAATTATATAACTGCATAATTAGTCACAGAATGGATTAGGGAAATGGATCTTTAGTGAAATAGAGGACTTCCAAACATATCTGATGAAAAGACTGGAATTGAATAGACTCTTTGAACTATACACTTGGGAATAGAGAGGAATGTAAAAAAAAAGGTAACTATAAGTAATCAGAAAGACATTATAAAGATTTTTTGTATTCTAAAGAAAAGGAAGGAGGGAATTATATAAGCAGCTTAACTCCACTACCTTGTTACTACGGGTTTGGTGTTGGGACTGAAATGAAGCTCTTGTAAGTTATACAATAGTTTACAAAAGCTTTACTTAGCTTTAACATAGCAAAGATATGCAACAAGGATACCTTAAAATTTAGCTTCTATATATGTAGCCCTATCAGGTTACCATAAGAAAATACATGGGCCAAGATGGCAGAGTAGAAGCACAAACTTGGCATGAGCTCCAATCACTTCTAATACATGTTAAAAAAAATGACTCTAAATAAAATTCAAAGCTACAGAACCCACAAGGTGTCAGAGAGAAACAAATCTCCCACTGAAGACAGCCTGGCAGGCTGAAAGGAAAGGTCTATCAACCAGAGCTGGGAGCTGAGCACAGTCCCATATGAGCCACAGTTCTGGCCCCAAGGCAGCCCCAACCAGCAGCGGCCAGAGCAGATTTCAGGACAGTGAATATCCAGCAGCTGTGGCAGTTTGTCCCCAGACTTCTCAACCCATAAATGCCAAAGACAAAGTAAAAGGTCAGTGTGGAACTCTGTTGAAACAGAGGTGGACAGAAGAGCATGGTCTGGCCCCTACCCCCAGAGCAAGAAGCAGCAGAGCTGTGGTGCCTGCATGGCATGGCTGCCTCAGGAACTCCTGGCCTGCAGATCATAGGGGAACCAAGTGACCATTCAGAGGGTAAGTGCTCTTCCTTTAACCTGCTTGGATCTGGATTGCAGTCTTGGGTGGTGGTCCTGGGGTGTGTGGTCAGTGAGTCAGAGTTTGTGTGGGCTGGAGAGAGGGTGTCCAACTAATAGCTCCAGCAGCTGTGAAAACCACAGTGATTTGGGACAAAGCTCTCTCCATTCTGGAAGCAGAGTTCTACCATGGCAAAGAGGTCAAAAGTCAAGTAATTTGGTGGCAATATGAGCAAGCAGAGGAAGCACAAACAGCCATACAACCTCTTTTGGGGACAAAAAGGATCAAGGCATGGAGTGGGAGGAAGACAGCAAAGTCAAAACTCCTGCATCAAAAGCCTCCAAGAAAAATATGAATTGGTTACAGGCCATGGAGGAGCTCAAGAAGGAGTTGGAAAATCAAGTAAGAAAAGTGGAGGAAAAATTAGGAAGAGAAATGAGAATGATGCAAGAAAATCATGAAAAGCAAGTTAACAGCCTGCTAAAGGAGACCCAAAAATACACCTTAAAAAATAGACTAACTCAAATGATAAAAGAAGTCCAAAAAGCGAGTGAGGAGAAGAATGCCTTAAAAAACCAAATTTGCCAGATGGAAAAGAAATTTCAAAAACTCACTGAAGAGAATAACTCCTTCAAAATTAGACTGGAGCAACTGGAAGCTAACGACTTTATGAGAAATCAAGATACTATAAAACAGATCCAAACAAATGAAAAAATAAAAGGCAATGTAAAATATCTCATTGGAAAAACTACTGACCTGGAAAATAGATCCAGGAGAAATAACTTAAAAATTATTGGACCACCTGAAAGCCATGATCAAAAATTGCCCTGATATTCTAGAACCAGAGGGTGAAATAGAAATGGAAAGAATTCACCGATCACCTCTTGAAAAAGATCCCAAAAAAGAAAACTCCCTGGAATATTATAGTCAAATTCCAGAGTTCCCAGGTCAAGGAGAAAATACTGCAAGCAGTCATGAAGAAACAATTTGAGTATTATGGAAACACAATCAGGAAAACAGAAGACCTAGCAGCTTCTACATTAAGAGATTGAAGGGCTTGGAATATGATATTCCAGAGGTCAAAGGAGCTAGGACTAAAACCAAGAATCACCTACCTAGCAAAACTGAGTATAATGCTTCAGGTGAAAACATGGTTATTCAGTGAAATAGAGGATTTTCAAGAATTCTTGATGAAAAAACCAGAGCTGAACAGAAAATTTGACTTTCAAATGCAAGAAGCTAGAGAAGCATGAGAAGATAAACAGGAGAAAGAAATCATAAGGAACTTATTAAAGTTGAACTATTTATATTCCTGCATGGAAAAATGATAATTGTGACTCATGAGACTTTTCTCAGTATGAAGATAGTTGAAGGGAATATATATGTATACATACATATATATATATGTATGTATAAGAGGGTATATGTGTATATAAATATATATGTGAGTGTGGACATATGTATGTTCATGTGCACATAGACAGAGGGCACAGGATGAGTTGAATATGAAGGGATGATATCTAAAAAATAAAATTAAGAGGTGGGAGAGGTCCCCAGACCAAGGAGAAGGTATTGCAAACTTCCAGGAAGAAACAATTTGAATATTGTGGAAACACAATTAGGATAACCCAGGATCTAGCAGCTTCTACATTAAGGGATTGAAGGGTCTGGAATACGATATTCCAGAGATCAAGGGAGCTAGGATTAAAACCAATAATCACCTACCCAGCAAAATTGAGTATAGTGTTCCAGGGGAAATATGGTCATTCAGTGAGGTGGAGGACTTTCAAACATTCTTGCTGAAAAAACCAGAA
>CM053582.1:214903262-214936548 GCA_028627135.1 Pseudochirops cupreus | reverse complement strand
TGTGCGTTTTGGAATTCTAGAATTTGTTTAGAGTCATATTTTATGGGTATTTTGGGGTGGCTATGTGAGAGCTGTGATATGTTGCTGCTCTTACACAGCCATCTTGGCTCCGCCCCCCCGAGTTTTTTCTTCAATTGCATAGTACCATTTATAATTTTTATTTGCGTTGTGATCAGTAAAATGTTTTTAATATTTCTCTTATTTTCTGCATTTATCAGATTTTTATGCCCTAGCACATGGCCAATTTATTATTTTTTATTTTAAATAATTTTTTTTCCAATTGTATGTGAAAAGCAATTTTAAGCAATTATTAAAAAAAAACACCAAGTTCCAAATTCTCTCTCCCTCTCTCCCCTCTCCCCTGCCTGATACAGGGAACAATCTGGTATTAGTAAAGTTGTGACATGGTCAATTCATTTCAAGATTTCATTTATACCACATGTATACACACACACACACACACACACACACACACACACACACACTCACACACATTTTTTCCTTTTTCCTTTTCCCATTCAGGAGTTAGCAGAAAGCTATCATATATTATTTTTTGTAAAATTTTATTCAGATCCTTAACTTTCTTTTTGTTTAACTTTTTATTGGTTTTGTCTAGATCTGAGACGGAACAATTGAGGTCCTGAACTATTATAGTTTTATTATCTATTTTTTCTTATAATTTTATTTCTTCCCTTAAATACCTATATGATATGCAATTCGGTAATATAGATTAAATACTGATATTACTTCATTGTCTCTGGTATCTTTTAGTATAATGTAGTTTTTAAAATCTCTTTTAACTAGATCTATTTTTTGCTGAGACCACAACTGCTACCCCCCACTCTCGCGTGTTTTCATGAATCATAATAAATTCTGTTCCAGATCCTCATTTTTTGTTGTGTGACTTTATGTTTCAAATTTGTTTCTTGTAAGCAGTATACTGTTGGATTGTGTTTTCTAATCCATTCTTTTATCTTCTTTTATATTATAGATAAGTTTATCTAATATTCATGATTGTTAATTGTGTATTTCTCTTCATTATAACTGCTTCTACCTTTTCCTCTCTTTGTTCCTGAAACTCCTCTCTACAAAAAAGAAGGTGGTGAAAGGAGAAGAATGTGAGCAACAATGAGTAATCCACACTTAAAGAAATCTGCTTCCAATATACTTCTTTTCTTGTTTACAATCCCAGGTTCTTAAAATTTTTGATATGTTTTTGTTATTCTAAAATTGACATATAGCTACAAGCATAAGCATTTTCATATGTAAAGAACAGAGAGGTTTACATATGCAATCATGAATGTTATTACTTACGTCTTTTCAATTCCAGCCTAGGTGAGTTAGGGATGTTCAGTCTCAGAACAAGCAGAAGTATCTACTCAGTTCAGTATAGTCCAACTCTGCCTCATTGCCTTTTTGAATTTTCATTTGGTCTCTTCTGTGAATTTTATTTAGATGCTTCACTGATGCTCTTTTCTTTCTTTTTTTTTTTTGGTTGCAGTCTTAGTAGCCCCCTTCTATACCCCAATTATCTGTCTGCTTTGAATTGAATTAACATGTATCACAGTGACCATGTCTGAAAATGTATTTCTCATTCTTTATCCCTAGTCCATTATCCTTCTGCCAATTGGTTGGGAACATACTTTGTCACTGGATCTCTACAGTATGTTTGATGATTGCGTTGATCAGAATTCTTAAGACTTTTAAGATATTTTTTCTTTAAAAAGTTATAGTCACTGTATAAGTTGTTCTCCTGGGTCTGCCCATTTCACTCTGCATCAGCTCTTACAAGTCTATAGATTTCTCAGAATCTGCCCTTTCATAATTTCTTACAGGACAAAAATAATCCATTTTATTCATATAACATAATTTGTTCAACCATTGCCTAACGGATAGTCTCCTCCTTTGTTTCTAGTTGTTTGCTAAAACAAAAAGAGTGCTTTTGTGAATATTTTTGTACATGTGGGTCCTTTCTCTCTTTCTTTGATCTCTTTGGGTTAAATGTCTAGTAGAGGTCCCACTGGGTCCATGGACATGCACATTTGAATAACTTTTGGGGTTTAGTTCCAAATTACTTTCCAGAATGGTCAATTTCACAGCAAGATCAACAATGCATAAGTATGCCTTTTTCTTTAGCTCCTCCAACAATTGTCATTTTCCATTTTTTGCTATCTCTGCAAATCACATGAGTGTTTGGTAGAACTTAATTGGTTAAATTTACTCTTTCTGGGGTGGTTATGTGGTGCAGTGAATAGAGCACCGGTCCTGGAATCAGGAGGACCTGAGTTCAAATCCAGCCTCAGACACTTAACATGTACTAGCTGTGTGACCTTGGGCGAGTCACTTAGCCCCAATTGCCCTGCCTTCCCCCACCATAAAAAGCAAAAAAAAAATTATGTTCCCCTTCTTAGTGATTTAGAACTTTTTAATTCTTAGGTGATTTTTTCTTTGTTATTCTGAGCTTGATATGCATCGATAACTGAGTTTTTCACATACAAAGAAGATATAAGGAAGATTTTACATGAAACTAAGAATCTCTATCACATATAACTTATTTTTTTAAAAAAGTAATATATCCATAATGTTAGGTACAAAGCTGTTCTACTTGTCTGCTTCCCTCTGAATCTCCTTTTGTTTTGCTCGGTGCACTTTTAAAAATACTTAAGTGATGTGCTTATACATTTTTCTACCTCAGTATCATTACCTTATGACAAAAATAATAATAAAAGCCCAACTATTGCAGTAAAAAAACATATTCAAGTAAATCAAATCTATACATTGGTCCTGCTTGAATATATACATCTCAAACTTTATATTTAGTTCATTATCTCTGTGTGAAGAGGTGAGGAAATATGTTTCATCTTTGGTCCTGTAGAACTATGGTTCATTAAGGCCTTGAACAGAATTCAGTCAGAGTTGTTTTTCAATGTTGTAGTCACTATATAAGTTATTTTTCTAGTTCTGTTACTTTCACTCTGCATCATTTCATAAAAATCTTCTAAGATTTTTCTGAATCTATTTTGTCATTTCTTTTGGCACAAAGATAGTCCATTACATTCACATACTATAGTTTGTTCAGTCATCCCCCATGCAATTGAGAGGGACTCTCTTTATTTCTAGTTCTTTGCTGTAACAAAAAGGGTAGCTACAAATGTTTTTGTACATATGGGTCTTTTTGTTCTATCTTTCATTTCTTTGGGCATAAATGTCTAGTTGTGGTATTTCTTGGGATGCATAGGTTAGTTACTTTTTGTGTATAGTATAAACTACTTTCCAAAATTGCCAGACCTATTCACAGCTTCCTCAGCCTCACAATACACCTATTTTCTTCAACATTTGTAATTTTCCTCATTTGTCATATTTACCAATCTGATGGGTAGGAAGTGGAAATGAAGAATAACTTTGTCAACATTTCATTCGTTACTGGTGATTTAGTGTGTTTAAAAAAATACCATCAAAGATAACTTTCACTTTTAACCTGTCTTCATATTGTGTGATCATTTATGTATTGAGGAATAATGCTTGTTCATATATATGCACATACATTATATTTAAATCATTTTTCTCCATGTTTTGAATATTTGACATTAACAGTGAAACTTGAGGCAAAGATTTTTTCCCCCAGTTAACTTTTTCCTTACTTATTTTAACTGCATTGTTTTGTGTGTGTGTGTGTGTGTGTGTGTGTGTGTGTGTGTGTGTGTGTGCAGAAACTTTTGTTTTATATAATTAATATTGTCTATTTTATCTTCAATAGTCCTCTTACTTCCTTGTTTGTTCAGGAAAACTCTTATCCATAGCTTTGAAAAATATTTCCTTCTTCTCAGCTAGGTGGATAGAATGCTAGATCTGGAGTCAGGAAGGCATGATTTCAAATCCAACTTCATACACTATATGACCCTGGGTAAGTCACTTAACTGCTATGTGCCTCAGTTTCCTCATTTGTAAAATGGGATAATACTAAGCATCTACTTCCCAGGGTTTTTGTGAGGATAGTAAAGTGAGATAATTTTCAAAAGTGCTTTGCAAATCTTAAAGCGCTATACAAGTGCCAGTTATTATATAAATGCTAGCTATTTTAAATTTATTATATGACTCTTTATCTAGACTACATGTCAATTTAGAGTTTGTATATTGTGTGAGATGTTGGTCCATAGCTAATTTCTGTCAGACTCCTTTCCAAGTTTCCCAGCAATTTTTTTTGGGGGGGGAAATAGTGAGTTCTAATTATAATAGTTATGGTCTTTGGGTTTTATTCTGCATTATGTCACTATGTTTGTTGGTTTTTGGATCTTGCGTTCCTAAGCTGTCTCACTGATTATTTCTTCTGTTTTTGAACTAGTACAAAATAGTTTTGTACTGCTGTGTGTGTGTGTGTGTGTGAGTGTATGTGTGTGTGTGTGTGTGTGTGTGTTTGCTGCATGCCTACACCACCTACAATGGAGGCACACATGTGGGGGCTGTCAGATAGGACTTATGGTACATGCATGACCATTCTCCATTGGTCTACCGTGTGGACAGAAACAGACTCTTTCCATTGGCTACATAGCCAATACTGTGTGCGTCTTTAAATTTACTCAAAGGACAGAGTTCCTTTTGGGTGCAAGGTTGCAGGATACCATGCAGTAAAGGGGAAGGACTTGAGGGCCACCTTCCTTTTGGATCAGGATAGGTAACCCTGAGCAATGGGCTTGGATTTTTGGTCTTGTTTTATACATCCTTTTCTGTTCTATGTGCAGTGTGGAATCCTAAACCTTGAAGCTCCAGCCATGGCGATCTTGGAGCCTAGGATTCCAGCTAGATGTTGTAACCATTCTAGTAGGGAAGCCCTGGGCAACCAGGGTCACAGAATGTAATCTAGAGGAAGCGATGGTTGTACTTGGAACTTGGTGGTATTAATACTAGGTAGGAAGTAACTGTGACCGCTAATCCTCCTCCCTCCTTAGAGACAAGGTGGTGGAGGGAAGATTTGCTCTGAGGTGTTGGGTGGAAATGTTTCTATGTTTGCTCTGGTTATATCTTTGAAGTAAATATTGCTCCCTAAAAGCTGATCTGACGGTTAAATATTTCAATGGAACTGGGGTTCTTGACATCTGATATCGGGGATAACACAGTTATTGGGAGCTTGAGTCAATGGCAGAGATGAGACTCCCCTTACCGAGCAAATCCTTCAGAATGCTGGAGAAGGGAGGGAAGAGCTAGAAATGCAACACATTTAGTCTTTAGGTAGTGGGGGCCAAAGAATGACGTACATGGATTATTACCACTTTGCATCATATTTTGAGATCTGGTTCTGTGAGCCTACTTATCTTCCAGGTTTTTTTTTCCCCATTATTTACCTTGAGATTCTGAGTCTTTTGCTTCTCCTGATGAATTTTGTTATTTTTTCGAACTCTATAAAGTAATTTTTTGTTAACTTGATTTTTGTGACCCTGTACAAGCAAACGGATTTAGGTAATGTCATTTTTATTATGTTAATGTTGCTTAACCATCATCAATTACACTTTGTAATTATTTGTCTTTATTTATTCTTATATCTTTAAAATATTTTTAAAATTCTGAACTTACACATCAAAGAAGAGTATTTCCATATATACATCAGCACACAAAAAAGAGACTGCATAAAAAATTGTCTCCATTTCTTAGGGTTTATATTAAAAAAGTATATAATATATTCTACATGTTACTTTCAAAACTCTATTGTTTGTGCTAACTTATTAACTTCCTTCTATTCTCTTCTGTGCATTTAAAAAAGCTTCAAAGGTTTATTTATTTATTTTTGGCATTACTGTTGTTAACCAGAAATGTGGTGGTAAATGTTTAACAACAAGCTCTTTGGAAAGAAAAATGTAAGGAGCCTTTTGCCATACTACAGAGACACAAGAGAGAAATACCAGACCTGCTTTGGAATGTGAAAGTCAGAATCCATGGACATAGGCACTTCATACATAGGACATTACTTTGTATGTGGGACATTAAGTGTCATTCAGTGGGATTATCCTGTTTTTGAGATCTTTACTCCACGTCCAGAACATGGTTTACTCCTTTCTTCACTCTCATATTTCTCTGTCACCTTACTTTCTACAAAGATCAACCAGTTGGGTTATGTCAGCTGCTAACAATTAGCAGGAGGATGGACATGAAAGACTTTTTGCTAGTTTGTTTCCAAGAGTGAGTGGTAGGTAGTGAATGGGCTCCTTTTGTTTACAAAGATGGGTTGTAACCACTTCCGCTCATGTTTCGGTTAGTCTTGGTGACAAAGGGGACACTATAATACATAGTGTCACTTCTTATGTTGAGGTTTGTGAGGTTAATTTGAATTATTTCTTGATGATGTTGGTGTTCTCTCTACTGCTAGGCATGAGAGAGCAGGAATATAACACTTAATCCAATCACTTAACCTTTTTAAAACAAAATTTAGCTATTTAAAAAAAAAGTAAATGTAATGAACTAATTTATAATGATTAAAATGGAATAATGAAAAATTTTGGGTAAGTTTTAAAGAAATACAGATACTTAGGTATAATGTAATACCATTCTCATGCCACATATTGTTTTAATAATCACTGCTTAATTAAAACTTATTTTTCATTTTTCTTTGCAGCTCTCATGAATGGGCAACCTGGGTCCCTAACTGGACTAGCCAATCAGAAAGTACTTCTCTGGTAGAAAGAGCTGCAGAAAGATGTTCACAAAGTGTGTGATAAAAAGTTGCATAACTACACCTAGAATATACTTAACTCTAGTCCCTCTTGCCTCTTGCCTGGACTAGTGAAATATCCTCCCCTTTGATCTTGTTGCCTCATTTCTCTCCACTTTAATCCATCCCTGACATGATGAAATACTTTTCCTTAGACGTCAATTTGGCCATTTGGCCCTTCTGTCCATTTCCAGCCATGAAAAATGCCAAAGGCTCCTTATTGACTCGAGGTTCAAATATAAAGTCTCCTTTGCTTTTCAAATCCTTCACAACCAGGAACCCATGTATTTTTCCAGTTTCATTCTGCATTACTTTCTAAATGCCCTCTATCCAAACTGACAGTGTCTCTTCCTCACACAGAGCACTCCACCCTCTGTCTCTCTGCTGGTTCTCTCACTGTTTAACCAAGCTTAGAATGTGTTTCCTTTGCCTCTGCCTCAAAGGATTGTTCACTCCCTTCAAGATGTAGCTTAACTACCACCTTCCTCTCGAAACCTTTATTCCCCCCCTCACTGCCCTACTAGTGCCTTCTTTTCCTAACAATCTTGAATTAACCTTCCTCTTCCTGTCCTCAACTCATGCTTAATCTTCTATCTCGAGTCAAGTTTATTTCCCATTTGTTTGCTTTTTAAAATTATTTCCCCCCCTTCAGTCAATGAAAATTCACCTCCTTTCCCTCCTCCCCCAATTAAAAAGAAAGAAAAATAAATCACATATGTTACAATCATGTATAGTTAAGTGAAAACAAAATTGTCACATTAGTACAAAGACTTCTGGAAGTGTCAGGAAGCAGGTAGTGTATCTCATCACAAGTGCTTGGGAATTAAGGTTGGTCATTGAATCTATCAGAATTCTTAAGTCTTTAAAGTTATTTGTGTTTATAATATTGTTACTGTAGAAATTTTTCTCCTTGTTCAAGCTTACTTCACCTGATTAGTATCAATTTACATTAACAAGTCTTTCCAGGTTTCTCTGAAACCACCCACTTAATTATTTCTTACAGCACAATAGTAACTCCATCACACTTGTATGTCAATTGTTCCCTAGTCCCCAAGTGATGAACACTTCCTTAGTTTTCAAACTTTTGCTACTGCAAAAAGAGCTATCGTATTTTTTCGTACATATGAGTTATTTTCTTCTTTCTTTGATTTCTTTTGGGTATAGCCAGTGTTATCTCTGGGTCAAAGGGAACTCATAGTTCAATAATTTTGGGAGCTTAGTTCCAAATTTATTTCCAGAATGTCTGGACCAGTTCACAGTTCTACCAGCAGGACATTAATTAATTTTCTTGATTTTTTAGTAGGCTTTGACCTGCCAGAGACCTTCACATAAAAGCCCGTGACTTTTCTCCCTCTGAATATTGTGAAGTGTGTTTGAAGAAATTTTAACTAGCTGTGTAGTATTTTCCTCAAAGTCACATTCTACTCTCTCTGTTCCCAAGAGAGCTTGAAGGTCTGCTAGGTTGAGGTGGATAAGCACGAAGGGGCTTGATGGGGGAATTCTCTGACTTTGATTTCATGTAGTCCTTACTTGGGACTTTGATTTCACTTCTTTTCAAAGGATATTGACATCTCATTTGACCCGTTTATGACTCAGTTTGTAACAGTTGGGGATGAATTGATTCATTCAGTCTATTGGATTGGAGCCTCACAATTTGTGCAGGTGCCTAAAAAAGGGAGTTGACATACCAGCTGTGCCTTTTTTACCTTCTAATTTTTGGAAGACAGACCAACGTCAAGCAGAGCTAAGAGTGAACTTTGGCCCTGGGAAGTTTCCTCCCTATTACTGGAGCCAATAAACAGTTGCCTCGGGAAAGGAGCACATTAGTGTGTCTCACTTAATTGTCCTGTTTGGAGAGTTCCTGGACCTGAAATTCAGTGAGCCAAGCTTCCAGACAGAGAAGGGGAATTCCTGGGCACTGGTGGCCTTGGGCTTGCTTCTCTTGCAACCCTAAGATCAAGAGTTCTGGTATCTAGAAAGGGAAAAGGAAATCATGTACAGTGCTAGCCTCTTATGGAGAAGAGGATATAGCTTCTGGAGCTGGAGGAATAACATGGTACTAAAGTCACAAAACTGAGAAACAGATTTTGGAAAATGGATTTTGAACTCTATTATTACTGTGGGTTTGGGCAACTACATGGTGCAGTGGATAGAGTTCTGGGCCTAGAGTCAGGAAGACTCATCTTCCTGAGTTCAAATCTGACCTCAGGCACATACTAGTTGTGTGACCCTTTCTTCATCTGTAAAATGAGGTGGAAAAAGAAATGACAAACCACTCCAGTATTTTTGCCAACGAAACTCTAAATAGGGTCATGAAGTGTTGGAAATGACTGAAAAATGACCCAACAACAACAAAAATTACTATGAGCTATATGGACAGTCCAGGGACTGTGGGAAGTGGGTTACTTTTTGAGCAATCCCAGGTGTTCTCTTGCGAGAAAGACCAAGCCCTTAGGGTACCAAAAGCCTGGTGGACTATATAGGTTCCTAGGGTGATGAAGGGTTCATTAGAATGTGAGGAGTACTGTCTTCCTAGAAACTCTAAGTTTGTTTCTCTTCCAGGGGAGTCTAAGCCCTTAGAGTAGTACTATAAGTAGCTAGATAGTACTGTAGGGCTGGATGTATGAACCAGCCTCTGCGGTGAAATGGGACTCATCAGAATAATGGAGTGATGGCTCCCTAGCAAGTCCTTGTTTGTTTCCCTCTGGAAGGGAGTCCAAGTCATAGGGAGATGTTACAAGTCTGGAGGATTATATAGGTCTTAGAGGGAAGATGGGATTCACTGGACAGTGAAAGGGAATCCTTTCAACTGTTTATGGGCTATTATGAGCTAATGATGTTTTTGCATTTTCTATGTAATGGACTAAAGACTGTTTGAATCTGATATGCATGCTTACCCTGAGTACCTCTGTGGGAACTATAGACACTTTTTAGCAACAGCTGTGGATATCCATACAAGAACAACACACTGATATTTTTTCAGAGAGAATCCTGGGTGAAGCAATATGAGCCCTGGCTCTTGTAAGCCTGGAACACGGAAGACTGCACCATGGGTTACAATGGAGTTTGTAACATTGATGATTTTGTAATTTTATTTATTCATTTAATAATTTGCTATTTTATTAGGTTGGAAAGTCCCTTTCCTCTTTCTCAGAAGCAAAGTACTAAATAAGGTGCACGCTCTCTCTCTCGCTCTCTCATTTTTATTTCAATTAAGAAACCCTTAATTTACCAGCCTCTTTTTCCTCCCCTCCTATTGGAAGGAAAGGTAAACCAAACTCTTGTAAAAATATGCTTAGTAAAGCAAAAAAAAAAATATAATGCCTTCATTGAATATGTCCAAAAATACGTATGTCTTATTCTGCATATTGAGTCTAATACCTCTCTTTTTCAGAAGAGGGTAGCATGCTTCCTCATCAGTTCTCTGGGTCTGTGGTTGATTATTGCATTGGGCAGTGGTTCTCAACCTTCCTAATGCCATGACCCTTTAATACAGTTCCTCATGTTGTGGTGACCCCCCAAGCATAAAATTATTTTCGTTGCTACTTCATAACTGTAATTTTGCTACTGTTATGAATCTATCTGATATGCAGAATGTATTTTCATTGTTACAAACTGAATATAACCCACAGATTGAGAACTGCTGGATCAGAATTTTAAGCCTCTTAACGTTGTTTTTCCTCACAATATCATTGGTATAATATAAACTGTTCCCCTGGTTCTGCTCATGTCATTCTGCATCAGTTCCTACAAGCTGGTCATTGCTGTGGTCAAGTTAAGCCATCAGTTGCTGGTTGACTTTCTGCTCGTGAGCCTAAGATATATTTATCCTGGGCTCTACATTAGCCTGTCACAAGGCCTATCCTCAAAGCCTTCCCAGTCTGGCAGGACCTACCAGAGCTTTGCTCTTGTTGTTAAGTTGTGTCTTATTTTTCAATTGTGTCTGACTTTTTGTGACCCCACTTGGGGTCCTCTTGGTGGAGATACTAAAATGGTTTGACATTACTTTATCCAGTTTATTTTATGGATGAGGAACTGAGGCAAACAGGGTTAGATGACTTGCCCAGGATCATACAACTAGTAAGTGCCTGAGGCCAAATTTGAGCTCAGGAACATGAGTCTTCCTGATTACAAGCCCAGTGCTCTATCCACTGTGTCACTTAGCTGCCCTGAACTTTGCTTTATTGGCCTTCAAATAAATTTGATAAAAGGAAAAAAACCCAAACAAACCCAGCAGACTGGATGACATCTAAATGGATGCATTTTTCAAGCAAATCTCATAATTAAAAAAATAATTTTAAATAGAAATTCATGGAAGGTATTGACAACAGTCCAGTCTGCAAGTATGTTGCCATGGCATAGAAATACCCTTTTTATGGCCATTATTATCAAGAGAGGTTTGAAACAGAGAGATATCTGCTCCTCAGAAGTATTTGCTACTGCCATTGAGGATGTCATAGTACAGACTCCCAACTGAAGAGAGATTCCTTGTAGATAGTAAAGTCCTCCAGAGGGTCCTATTAGTGGATATCATTATGTTGATTACAAGTTTAAAACTTTATGGAGCCTTTTAAATAAGACAATCACTCGAAAGAATTCTGTTTAACTCTACACAGAGAAAAGTCAAGTGGGTGATGTATGCCAGTTATGGTATAGCATTGGGTGGACAGTATGTGGAATCCATCATTATGTATATGTTGGACAAACACTGAATGGACTATGAATTGGGCCCAGATTTAAACTGGAAGAGGAGAGCAGGCTAGATTGGTTTGGAGAAATTATACAACATTTTTTAATGGCCTTGAAAAAAAGGCCCATTTTTTCAAACATTGTTATTCCTTGGGTTATGCTACTTGGATGTGAGTCATGGAACAGAGCAGTCTCTGAAAAATTAAAAAGTTTTGGGCCAACCAAAAAGCAATGAAGAGGTGCATTATGGGCAATAGCATGCTGAAACATATGACCAGTGAAAAATTGCTGAAGGGAAGTAGTGTAAAAGATATCTTTAGAGAGATGTATGATTCAAAAAGGAGGTGGGTCAATCACACAGGAAGATTTGGGGATAACTAATGTACAGCCCATGTGCTCCAATGGAATACATGAAAACTTTCATGAGAGATTATGAAGAAGGCTCCCAGAATGCTGGGTGGGCCCTCTGCAAAGGAATTATGGGAGGATATGAACAAGAGGTTTAGAAAATATGAATAAGAGCTTATGCAAGGCCCAGAGATAAGAGACAGAGTGTCTTGGAGCAGCTAGGTAGGTCATTTTGACTTGTAGAGTCTACAAAGGTGTATAATATATAATAATAGGGTCCAGATTGTGAAGGACACAACATAGGTTGTTCAATGAGTGCATTGTGCTGCACATAAATGGCAGGCTTTTCAGAAATTATTGTTAATAATAATTTCAGCTACCACAGCCTCCAGTAACAAGCCTATATGACTCAATGTGGGATACAGTCAGAAGCAGAATAGAATATTATAGGCTTAGGCAGTCGATGAATAGAGAGGTTGAATATTTTCACAGACTCCATACCTAAATATTTTATTGACAGTACTATTCTACTTTGTGTGCCCCTCAAAATAAAATTGACATTACAGACACTCTGCCATGTTAATCTGTTCGGATTTACAGGCTGGCAGCTAATTGCCAGGGCTCTTTGTAATTCAGTCATTGTCGCACAGGTGAAGGCTACCCTATTGACCACTAAAATTCAGTGCAATTCAATCATTGTTACCTGAGGTGAAAGTTAATTCCATTTGCCACTTGTTCTGGTTTTTTTCCCCCTGCACTTTATTGGCTCCTGGTAAACAGCACTTGTGCAATTATCTGTGATCATCTAAAATTCTTAACTGCAGTGTATTCGTTAATTTAAAAAAGGTGATAGCTTTAAAAAAAATAGCTGCTAATGGTGTTGAGGAAACTGTAAAAACAGGAGCTTGGGAGAGATCTGTAGTTTTCCAGGAGGAAAATTCTTCATAAGTAATTGATATTTCCTATGGCCCCTGTCCTTACTTGGTCCCTTTACAATATCTAGTTACCAACAGCATAAAAATGATGGGAGGAAAGTTCAGAAAGGAATGCAAAGATGGTTAAAATGTTTTCAAATACAGCAGAACCTATTGGGAAAAATTAAATTAATTGGGATTATTTAGTCCAGAAAGATATGACTGAGGGGGAGGCAATAAGGATCTTTTAAGTAGTGACCAGTTGTTCTCCATCTCAGCTAAGAATTAAGAACATGAGGGCGTGGGCTTAAATTGAAGCCTGAGGGATTTACATGAGATATACTGAATAATTTCCTGCCCACAAGAATGACTTGCTGAAAGATGCTGTGGAATCTCCTCTTGAGGTCTTTAAAATGAAAATTTTTATCAGTGTGGGATGGTTTCAATGTGGTTCAGTTATAGACAAGGGGATAGATTAGATTTCTTCTTCCTTGCTTTTCCCTAAGATTTTAAAGTGTCTTTAGACATTGTCTAGATCAGGGGTGGAGAACCTGCACCATCAAGGCCACATGTGGCCCTCCAGATCCTCAAGTTTGGATTCAGTCAAAGGACCACACCTGAGGACCTGGAGGGCCACATGTGGTCTCAAGGCTGCAGGTTCCCCACACCTGATCTAGTTTCAATCCCTTTATTTATAGATGAAGAAACTGAGATGCAGAAAGATCAGATGACTATTAAGTGTCAGGGCAGAATTTGCATCTATGTCCTCCCATGCAAAACCAGTATTAGTTTCATGATAATGTACTTGCCTCTCTTGGAAATATCTACATTTTCAGTTGTGGCACAAATGGATGTGAGTGGGACAGAATCACTGGGAAAAATATAACTGACAAAGAGGAAGAACATAGAGAAGACTGGACCTTTATGTATAGGAACCAGCAAAGGTAGTGGTTCCATTCCTGTGACGGGGCTGAGAGTAGGACCTATCAATTGTTTATGTAGTGAGATGTCTGGGAACCAAGTTGCAGTCATGAAAGCAGGACAGGAATAAATCAAAGTGGAGAAGACCTTCCTTTGAGTCCTGCCTACAAGGGCAGGAATAGTCTTGGAACCAACCTCAGTTTTGTACCCCCAATGCCTAGCACAAAACATCGCATCATTGAACAGAAGAGAGAGTGCTGGACTGGAAACTAAGAAGATCTGAGTTTGAGTCCTGCCTCTGACATTTACTAGCTGTGTGGCCTTAGGCAAATCCCTTTACCTCTCTTGACCTCAATTTTCTCTTGTATAAACATAAGAATTATAGTATCCGCATTACTTAATTCACAGGATTGTGAAGTGAGACTCAGATGAAATAATTTTGTAAAGTGCTTTGAAAATTTTAAAGTACTGTGTAAATATTAGTTATTATTATAAATGTCAGTTAATCTGTAAAGGTTCCTGTGCTAGAAGGAAAGCCTGTTTATCATGATGAACCAGTTTTACCTTTAAATCTATTCAATAATTTTTTTGGGGGGGGGTGTTGTACTGTGTATAAAGTATTATGCTGGGTCCTGTGGGCATTATCTTATCTCTAAGTTGCAGACCCAGCCCTCAAAGAGGTTACAATCTAGTTTGTGCGTATATGTTTATCTATCTATATATAAAAGAAAGTATAAAAATGCAGGAGGAATAGAGGAGAAACTACTTCTGGATGAAGGAGTGTGGAAAAGCTTCATGGAAGAGGTAGAATTGATTTGGAAATGCTGGCAAGATGACCTGGAGAGGTCCCTTGCAGTCCTGTGATTCTGAAATTATTTAAATAAGCAGGCAGATAGGTGTTGTGATAGATAGAGCACTGTGTCTGAAGTCAGGAAGCCCTGCGTTCAAATCCAGCCTCAAACACTTACCAGCTGTGTAACTCACTTAACCTCTGTTTGCTTGAATTTCCTTAATTGTAAAATGGGGATAAAAATTGCACTTACTTCCCAGGGTGTTGTGAGCATTAAATGAGATAATATTTGTAAAACACTTAGCAGAGTGTCTGGCACATAGGCACTAAAGAATTGCTATTAATAATGACAATAATATTAATAAACATTAGTAGATCCAGAGGCAGTCAGAGGCTACTTATGCTAGGAAACTTATATGATTTTACCTTTTTCTTGGACTGAATTTCTAGGCTAGGCCTTCTCCTTTACCTTCTTTTTCTCTCTCTCTTTTGTATATTTATCCAATATAGTATCAAGGGCATTTTCTTCTATTCTTTCCAGAAAAAAGGAATGGGAGGAGAGGAAATTTTTCCTGAATTTTATTGCTTCAACTTGCTACCACGTCTGACTTTTGTTTTCATCTTAATATATCTACATGACAGGTGAAGTAAATAGGTGCCAGGCTGTTTAGGAGCTCACACACAAGTCTTATAAAAAAGAGAACAAAAATAAAGCCTAACACCTGTCACCTCGGGCTATGTAGACACACACAACTGGTCCAACTCTTTTGACAAGGTTAAGCAATTAGTAGTAATTGATCAGTTCATCAAAACATTCAAACTGGTTATGTTTGTAGACAGAGTTACAACATTCCAACTATATGTCTTTACAACTGTTATCACCATATCAAACGTCTGGTGTGTCCCAATGTTTATTTTATGTTTAGGAAAACTAAGATATTTTGAGAAGCTCCAAGGTTGTAGAATCTGTGGCATGAAGAGCAAACCCAGCACAAATCTCATGACGTCATTTGCTCTTCCCTGAGTCTTGCTGCATAATTAGGTATTAGATGTATTTTTATTATAGTGAAGGATTAATCTGTGGACAAGTAGCATATCCTTTGAGGAACATCAGAAGGTCAGGGGCTCATGGTCTTTCATGGTGGCCTTGGGGGAGTGGAGGAAGGACAGGAAGGATCAGTAGGGGGCATGATGGGAGATATGGTGGAGAGGAATCTGGGTAACAGTAAAACAGCAGGAGGAAAAAGGCAGAAATGGAAACTAGAGCATGGGAAAAATTGAAATGAGATGGAAATTAACTGAATAGCCCAAATGCAGATGGGACATATGCAATAGAGGATCTAGGAGGGAAGTGAGGAACCAGGAAACAGACAGCTAGGAATGAACAAAACTTGGGCAGATAAGAGAAGAAGACAGGCATCATTGTAAAGGAGATATCCATTGCAAGCTGGGATTGGGGGTGGGCAGGGTAGAATACAGAGATTGGGAAAAAAAAAGCATGTGTAGTTAATTATTTAAAAAAAAAGATTTGCAAAGCATTATTACTGTAGGCAATCAGCTGGGACATGGGAAATAACTTTTGTTACAGTTAACTTTTTGTTATAATACTAATCATTGTAAAGGCAGTGTGGTTTAGTGGGTATTTTTCTGGGCTTAGAATTGGGAAGACCCAAGGTCAAATATGACTCAGATAACTTGCTAGGTTTGTGTCCTGAGTAACTTACTTTAACTCTTCAAAGAGAAAAAAAAATAAGCTTCAGTCCATCAGTTCTCTTTCTGGAGGTAATTAGCATTTTCCTTCACGAGTCAAAATTTATAAATTTGAAAGTGCATGTTTTTACCTCCAGAGAGCCCTGTTGCTAAACATTCACCAGCCCTCCAAGTATTGCTTTATAAACACTGCCTGAGCTCAGCACGAGTGCAGCAAAAGGCTTAGGGAGTAGAGTTGTCATCAGACCCAAGGCCTGGTGACTGTAGGCTGCTAATAACTGACATTTATACAATGCTTTAAGGTTTGCAAGGTGTTTTGCAATCATTATCTCATTTAAACCTCATAACACTCCAGGTTTAAATTCTGCCTCCAATACTTAGCTGTGTGATCCTGAGCAAGTTACTTAACTTTTCAGCCTCAGTTTCCTTATCTGTAAAATGGATATGATCATAATAGTACCTACCTCATAGGGTTGTCATGAGTATCAGCTGAGATAACATATGGAGTGCTCTGTAAACCTTAGAGCTTTCTAAAAAGATGAGTTGTTATTGCTGTAATGGTCACATGAGACAATGCTATTTAAATGTCCCCAGTTGTTGTTATCTAGCTCTTGGAGCATTGAAGTAGAATTTTATAATTAAGAAATCTATTTTTCCTTTCTCAATACTTAATAACAACAATAGCATTTCTATATCACTTTAAAGTTTTCAAAGCACTTTGTGAATGTTATCTAATTTTGTCCTCATGACAACCCTGGGAGGTAGGTGCTATTATTATCATCCCTATTTTACAGGAAACTGAGGCAGACATCAAATCTTCAAAGTATGTGAAGGTGAGAGGCAGAAGACTAAAACGCATTTTTTTTTTGTTTGGGGGGGAGATATTTTCTGTGGCGAAAAATATCTGAAAATGTTGATGCATTTATTAAAATAGATGCTGACATTCTTATAGATGCCAACTTTTTGCCAAATCTAGTTACCTAGGATCATTAGGTCTGGAGCTGGAAAGGACCTCAAAGGCTATCTAGTCCAACTCTTCCCATTTTATGGATGATGAAAATGTAACTCAGAGAGGAGCAGGACTTCCTCAGTATCACAAGGGTAAAACACCAAAGTGGGGACTCGAACTCAGGTCCTCTGACTTCAGTGTCTGTGCTCTTCCTACTATGAATTGTAGTGTCTTTTTGCTCTAAAACAAGGAAGAGGAGAGATGAAAATCCTACCATTAAAAATGGAAAAACTTAAGTAAAACGATAGAGATTTAAAAGTACAATCATCAATGTAAGCCTTCTGAAAGTAAACTTTTGAATTTGTCAATTTATCTACATAGGCATAATACATATTCTCTCTCTCTCTCTCTCTCTCTCTCTCTCTCTCTCTCTCTCTCTCTCTCTCTGTCTCTCTGTCTCTCTCTGTCTCTGTCTCTCTCTCTCTGTCTCTATCTGTCTCTCTGTCTCTGTCTCTGTCTCTCTCTCTCTCTCTGCCTCTCTATCTCACACACACACAGTTTTCTTTCAGCCTCTTCTTTCTGTCAGGAAATTTCAGGATTTGGGGACAGCTGGCAACCTTTGCTGAGGCCCTCCAACCCTTTTTCCTGATTCACAAAGAAAACTTGGTGTGCCACAGCTGGAATTTGCAGTAACAGGTGGAAGGTGCAGAGGTCACTCATCACTCAGGTTCCCACCAAGAAAGTACACACTCTACTTTTGTTATGTTAACCCTTTGATTGCCCTGGGATAGGCTTAGCTTCAACTGGCTGCAAGAGGAAATTAGTTAGACTTACCCAGAAAAGCTCCTTCTTAATCAGTTTCAGACCCACCGAGGGGCTTTAGGGTCCCTGAGTGGGTCTGTGCACAGACCTGAGATAGACTTTAGAGGATTCCAATAATTCCCAGCCAACCCAGATCTTTGGGGACCAGCTCTGGGAGCACAGCTGCAGCCAACCTTCACATTACACAGGCTGGCTTTTGTTTTTGTGGATATTGTTTGTAATCGAACAAAAGATCACATTTGGATATTCCTGTGGCCCTGTCTCATGTATTCTTGCATGAGAAGGGATGGGAGGGAGGGTATGGTGTGGATGGGGAGGTGGGGAACAAAACTATCAGTAATAATAATGGGATTAGTGGATGAGAAATGTTTTAAATGCAGGGACTCTAACAAGATCTTACAATCTCTAGATGACTTAGATCAGGCCATTTTAAACATCTTTTCCAAATTCACAATTTGAAGGGATCTCTCTGTGACCACATCTGGCTCTTCATAGAAATTGGAGAATTCAGAGATTCAAGGCCCCTCAGGTCATAGAGGGTCCAGACATCTCATTTTACAGTTGAGAACACTGAAATCTAGCAATGTGAAGTGATTGGTCCAAGATGGCTTGGCCAAGGCTGTTTTTCTTTTCCTCCACTTTCTATATCAAATTTATTTCTCTAGAAAATGATTCAAGGTCGTGGACATGCATCAAAATACAGTAATTGTTTATGTGCATAGTAGATGTCACTGTGGAAGGCAGAGTTTGCCTGATAAGAACTTCATTCTACCTTTCTGAAAAGGGGAGGAACTGATTCCTCTCAGAACATTCTTGTTTCAGTCTAGAGTTAGCTTTAGGTGTGACTTCAGGTTATCCACCAGTACTCTCTCTCTCTCTCTCTCTCCCTCTCTTTTCTTCTCTCTCTTTCTCTTTCTTCCCCCCTCCTCTCCTTTCTCCTCCTCTTCTTCCTCTCCTACCCACAAATGTCTTGTTTTAGGCACTAGTGTTTAAAATGTCCCATTGTGGCTGAAAACAAAACAATAAATTGTCTTTATTTTCCCCCCTAGGAGAAAGTTCAGAAGAATGGTGGTTTTAGTTCTGTTTTGGTTTGAGGGGCCTATACACATGTAGGCCAAAATGTCTAATAGGTACTTGGTAATATAGGCCTGGAGTCCCATCTGGGCAGGGAATGTATAATTGAAATGATGGAAATTAATGTCACCAAGTAAGAAATCATAGAGAGATGAGAGAAGAGGACCCAGGGCAGATCCTTGCGGAAAACCCGTAGTTCAGGATATGGATAATGAGATCCAGGAAAGGATACTGAAAGGGCAGGAGGAAAACTGAGAAGGAGTTAGTGTCACCAAAACCTAGAGAGGAGAAAATGGTCTACCGTGTCAAATGCTACAAAGTCTCCATCAAGAAGAGTGAGGGAGGGGCAGCTATGTGGAACAGTGAATAGAGCACTGGCCCTGGAGTCAGGAGGACCTGATTTCAAATCTGGCCTCAGACACTTAACACTTACTAGCCATGTGACCTTGGGCAAGTCACTTAATCCCAATTGCCTTGCCTTCCCCCTCCAAAAAAAAGCAAAAAAAAAATAGAATGAGGGTTAAGAAAAGATGATTAGATTTGTAATCAAACTACAGAAAATGTGTTCAGTTGTGTAATGAGCTCAGAAGCTACATTATAGAAGTTTTAGAAAAGTGTGAGAGGAGAGAAAGTAGGGGTAATGAGAGTGGTGAACTTTTTAAAGGAGTTTGGCTAATAAAGGATGGAGAGACAGATGATGGTGGCTGGTGGGGATGGTCAAATCAAGTGAAGTTTTCTTTAAGGATGGATAGCTTAGTTATGTTTGTAGATAGTAGGGAAGGAACCAATAGATGGAATATGATAATGAGGGAAGGTATTTGATAATGGCAACAAGATATACTCATTTTTATATCATGTAATGGCCCCATTTCTGTTTGTGTTTGATACTATTGCCCTAAACAAACTTAGCCCCACCCTATCTTTTCAGCCTCAGCAGATATTTTCTGCTCCTCCTCTTCCCAGCCCAGATTCCTTGATCTAGCCAAATTGACTTTTCCTCTGTTCCTCACAGGCCACCCTTCCATCTCCCCATCTCTGTGCATTTGCACTGGTGACAGGCATACCTGGAATTCATTCCCTTCTTATTCCTGCCTCACAGTGTCTCTCTCATTCACTAAGACTTTGAGATGCAAATCTAGTTCTGTTGTTGGCACAAAATCTTTCCTGATTTCACAAGAGCTAGTGTTTTCCCTTTCAAACTATCTTGTATTTAATCACATATTTTTTTTGCTTATTCACTTCATATTTATGTTACATATTTTTTTAGACATGCTTAGAACATAAGCACATTATGAGAAGAGATTGGTTCCTTCAGCACCTAGACAGGGGTGGGGAATGTGTGGCCTCAAGGCCACATGCTCTGCACTTGAGGACCTAGAGGGCTATATTGTTAATGGGTTGGGAATATCTTTCTTGACCATTAATAGTCCTATATGACCTGCTTTAAGCCTGAATCCCATGAGCCTGTGATGGGAGGAGCTTGCCAAATGGGTGGAGCAGGAAGTGAGAGAGGGAGGTGAAGCTGAGAGAGAGAGGAGGCAGAGAGAAAGGCAGAGCAACTAGTGTGGGTGAGAGGAAGGCATTTTGCCTAAGGTAGCTTGTTTGTGGGGAGGCCTGACAAAGGGAAGACTTGGGAATGGTAGTGCTCCCTGCATTGGTAATGTGTACCAACTTCTTTATTACCATAGTGGATTTGTCTTCCTGGTATATGAATAAATATCTTGGTTTTGTCTTGGAAGAAAAGAGTCTGTTATATCTTGCTGTTCAAACCTGGAAATATGCCTGCACATTCCTAACAATTACTGTGGGTATTGTACTGGTGACATGAAGGCCTCATGTAGCCTTGAGGCTGCAGGTTCCTCACCCCTGACTTAGCACAATGCCTGGGACATAGTAGGTGATTAACATTTGCTGATTGGTTTATAATTTTCAGTGTCCTTGATGATGGCTTGGCATGGGAACAAGTGGGTTTTTGTGAGTGATTTTCTATAGTCCACCACACCTTTACAATTCCACAATTCGTTGGAAGATACATAGAATACCAGATCTCACTGCGCTTATTGTTTGCATTTGATTTATTAATGCAAATGATTTCCTTAAAGGCTCTCCTCCAACAAGGTGTTTCCTATGGGTATGTCAAAATCATACAAGATTCCTCTTCATATAAATTGTTCTCCCCAATTGAATTAAGCCCCAGAACATCGTAGGGACTCCTGAGTGAAATCCATAATGGCACAGGCTTAACTATGCGGTGCTTAGCACAGTAACTGACACATATTAGGCAATTAATAAATGCTTGTCGACTGACTGACCCTACACAGGGAAAAACAAGTGGATGAAGGATGTCTATTACTTAATCCAATTTACAGTTGGATGGAGCGCTCATAGATCCAGTATTCACGTCTTCAGCGCATATATCTTGGATAGTCTAGACCCAGAATTAAATAGGATGAGGAGAGTGGATTAGATGGCCTTTGTAAAATTGCAGTGCTTTTAGTGATCCCAGGTTCTCCATGAAGCAAAGACCCATCTTTTCAACATCAATATTCTCCTGCTAATGCTGTTTAATTGTGAGTAATAGAATACTAAAATGTTCAAAATACCAAAATCACAGCGGGTTACCCAAAGGTTGAAGGGCATGTGCATGGTGGACCTGAGTCAGCTGCATTGTATCACCAATGAAGAATTATACAGGGCAAGCAGTGTAAAGGATGTGATATGATTAGAAGAGGAAGTAGATTGGGTATGTTTCAAATGAAGTATAGCAGATGGATGGTTCATATTCTTCACTGGTGTCTATGCAATGAGAAGAGATCCAGAGGGAAGATTTCAGCATGTTGAGCATAATCCTGTGGAGGATTTGTGAGGTAAAACAGAATCTCATAGGATACAAAGGTATGGATGGATTGTTACCTATGCTATTGGAGGGAGTATCGACTTAGGGAGAACACAGATTGAGCCATGAAAGTACTATTGAAATGTGTAAGTATAGCAAAACAAAAAGCAAAAAACAACCCACATAATCCTTGCTTTAAGACCATTTTGACCATTTTTACTGCCTGTGTGGTAAATCTTTATTACTTATTGCTGCCTTTAGCTACATAATTTCGGCTGTAAATACAATGTAAGAAATGTTCTTTTAGTTCTGTTTTCTTTAGTTCTTTTCTTTAGTTCTTAGGTCACTTTATTCGTCTTCCCATGTTGCTATGAATTCTTTGTTGTCATGTCTTCTGGTGTGATATTATTCCATTATAATCTTATACATATTTTTTCAGCCATTTTCCAATCAATATATACATGGTGTGTTACAGAATCACAGATTTTGAATCGGAGGGAACCCCAGTGGCCATCTAGTACAATGAGTGTTACTTGCTTTTCCCCCAATTAAAATGGTAATACGAGAAAATATATATTGTACAAATAGGTCTTTTCCTCCCTGTCAATAACCTTTCTGGGTTAGGATCCCAGTAGAGGAACAGTGGGGCAAATGCATGAGCATTTAAAAAACTCCCATTGCATAATTCCATATTGCTTTACAAAAAGATTGTACCAATTTGTAGCTCTACCATCAAGGTCAAAGGGTGTCTGGCTTTATTTATTTTTGTTTTTTGCTTTTTGGAGGGCATAAGGCAGGACAATTGGGCTTAAGTGACTTGCCCAAGGTCACATAGCTAGTAAGTGTTAAGTGTCTGAGGCTGGATTTGAACTAAGGTCCTCCTGACTCCAGGGCTGGTGCTCTATTCACTGTGCCACCTAGTCGTCCCTTTATTTATTTATTTTTTAACCACAGTTACAGTAGCATAAAATTTTGTTATCTTTTATTATTGTTGCAAACGTGATAATTCATCAGATTGTAATAGACTTTGCATTTTTTTGGTTGGTTGTTGTACTTTATGTTTCTTGGGAATGACCCGGTCATAGCTAGGAAAAATGTAAATTCCTTGAAGTAAAGAACTGGTTTTCATTTTGTCTTTGTATCTAGCTCAGTGCCTTATGTTTAGTTTATTGTTTCTGTTGTTCAGTTGTTTAGTCATGTCAGACTCTTTGTGACCCCATAGACCATAGCATGCCAGACCCTTCTAACCTCTGCCATTTCTAAAAGTCTGTCTAGGCTCATGTGTGTTGTTTCCATAATACTATCTATCCATCTTGTTCTCTGTCATCCCCTTTTCCTTTTGCCTCCGATCTTTCCCAATATCAGGGTCTTTTCCAATGATCCCATCTTCTCATTATGTGCCCAAAGTATTTAAGTTTTAGCTTCAGTATATGATCCCCCAGTGAGAAGTATGAATGAATTTCTTTAAGTATTGACTGATTTGATCTCCTTACTGTTCAGGAGATTCTCAAAAGTCTCTAGCCCCACAATTTGAAAGCATCTGTGGAGACATGTATTTTCTGACATGCGTAATGTGAGAATTGGTTTTGCTTAACTACGCTTATTTGTTATGGGGATTTTTATTTTTCTTTCTTTTTCTGAGTTGGGGGATGGAAAGAGCGAAAGGGAGAGAAAGCATTTGCTTAATTAAAAAACCCTCAAATAATAGGCACTTAGTAAATGCGCTCGTCTTTCATATTTGTATTCTCCACTACTGCTGGCTCTAATGGTCAGACCATCATCCATTTCAGGGCAGTGGGTAAGGTCTTTGCTTTCCCTGTGGTGTTATAGTTGCTATGAGAATGGTAGCAACCCATATGCTTGATTCAAATCTCTATATTTTATCATACAGGAGTTTGGAGGGACTACACATTTAACATGATCCCTGATCCCATGGGGTGTACATGTGAGATAGATAAGGATCCTTACCAGCTTGTTGCAAATCCTGTTGATTCCCATTTGCTCCTGGGACATAACAATGTAAAATTTCATCATAGGTTCAACCCTGTAGATATGGGTCTGATACCATATTTGTGGCCACTGATACTCTGACGGAGGTGATTAATTTTCTTTCCTGCACTGAAACTCACTAAAAATACACAGAAGAGAGCAGAAGAATATTCAGAATGGGACACAGAGAAACAAGTGTTGGTGCCATTAATTATATTAAAAATACATTTTAAAAAAATCAAATGTGATAGAAGTCAATGAAGCTGTTCATCTGTTTCTGATAGCCTTATCTCTGGCCTGTCACTTCAGTTCTTAATATTTTTTTAAAATATGAACCCAACAAATATTAGCAAACATGAACATTTCAATATATGAAGAATAGAAAAAGATTTGTAGATGAAACAATGAATTTCTGTTTAAAAGAAGTTTCATGGATTTTTCTTTCTTCTTTTCTCTTTTCCCATCACCATGACTATTGATCCACTCTCCCATGTCTACTTTGTAACAAATACATGTATTCAAGCAAAACAGATGTACACATTCACCATGTCTGAAAATATGTTCCTCATTCTCTGTGATTCTTTTTTTTTTGCTTTTTGGAGGGCAACTGGGGTTAAGTGACTTGCCCAAAGTCACATGGCTAGTATGTCAAGTGTCTGAGGCCAAATTTGAACTCAGGTCCTTCTGACTCCAGGGCTGGCGCTCTATTCACTGCGCCACCTAGCTACCCCATTCTCTGTAATTCATGGTTCTCTGCCAAGAGGTGGGAAGCATGTATCATCATTAGCTTTTAAAAGACGTAATTAGACATTGAATTTGTCAGAGTTCTCGGATCTTTATAAGTGTTTTTCCTTTACATTATGATAGGTATTGTAGAAATCATTCTGGTTCTGTTCACCTCACTCCATACAAGTTCATAAAAGTCTTCCTTGATTTCTCTGAATTGAATCCTTTCATCATTTTTTATGATGCCAACATTATGGTAATACTATATTATATCAACATACCTCAATTTGTTCAGTAATTCTCCAGTTGATGGGCATCCACTTAGTTTTTTTTGGTACTCCAAAAAGTGTGACTATAAATATTTTTGTGTATATGATTCCTTGACCCTAAAGTATATTCCCAATTTTGGTATTGCTTGGTCAAAGGGTATGCAGAAGTTTAGTAACTTTTTGGGCATAGCTCCATTTTGTTTTACAAAATAGCCTTTCTTTCCATAGCCCCTCCCACAACTCTTCTCCTTTTTTTTGTCATCTTCATCAGCTGATGGGTATAAGAAAGAGTCTCAGAATTGGTTTAATATATATATTTATTATCATTATTATTGATCTGAAGAATTTTTAATGTGGTTGTTGATAGCTTGTTTTTCTTCTTTTGAAAATAACCTGTTCATACCATTTGACTACTTAATTATTTGGGTGAATGGCTCTTGTTCTTACATATTTGTACCATTTTTACTGTATATTCTGGATATCAGACTTTTATCAGAGGAATTTGATGCAAAGATTTTTTTTCCAATTAACTATTTTCCTCATAATTCTGGCATTGATTTTGTTTGTGCTAAACCTTTAAAATTTTACATAGTTCAAAATGATGCATTTTATATTTTTATGATTATATCCCTATATCCATGGTTTGGTCTTACATGAAGTTTTGAAATGTATCTCTCTGTTCTCCTTTAATTGATTAAAAAAATTTTATTTCTTTCAATCAGACAAAATCCACCTTCTCATCTTCTCCCACTAGCCCCCACCCCAAATCAGAACACTAGAGAAACAAAACCCATTACAAATATGTATGGCCAATCAAAACAAATGTCCACACTGGCCATGTTAAAAAAAAAAAGTCTGATTCTTTATTCTGAGTTCGTCGCCTCTCTTTCAGGAGGTAAGTAGCATATTTCATCATTATTCTTCTAGAATCATGGTTGATCATTAAACAGATAAGCGTTCCACAGAATAGTATTCCATCACATTTGTATATCGTAACTTGTTAATATCCATTCCCCTATTTATGGGGATTCCCATTCTTTGCCACCTCAAAAGGAGCTATAAATATTTTTGGACTTCCTTAGAGTTTGTTTTGTTTAAGATTGATCTCTTCCTTAATTGACCTTCCTCAATTCCCCCTCCTCCCTTTTCCACATTCCTTTCTATTCCTTGTTGAGAAAAAATTGTATTTCTGTACTCAACTGTGTGTATGTATATTTTTCCTTTTGACCAGTTTATATGAGTGAAGTTCAAATATCAGTTACTCCTTCCTCCAACTTCTTCCTCTTCCTTGTTTGTATGGATGTCTATTTGCTCACCTTGATTTAGTGGGATAATTTCTCCTAACTTTCCTTCCCTGTCCTTCTCAGTATATTCTCCTTCTTTCCTTCTATTCTTTTCTCAAGATTATAAAAACATAACAGAAATTTTGTCTAATTGAACTCTATCTATGATTCCTGATGATGAGGATGGATATGTGCATCATCTTTGTATACTTAAATGTAAGCAGTTTATCTTTATTTAGTCCTTTATCATTATTCTTTCATGTTTACTCATTTATATTTCTCTTTACTACCATGTTTGAACTTCAAAATTTCTCTGCAGCTGTGGTCTTGTTTCATCAGGAATGATTGGGAATCCTTTATTTCATAACAATTTTATTTTTCTCTCATAGTATTGTACTTAGTTTTGCTATATGAGTTATTCTTGGCTAACAGCCCATATCCTTTGTTTTCTGGACTATCATTTTCCAAATAGTGGCTGCTAAATCATGCATGCGCCTGTGTCTCCTTGATACTTGAAGTCTTTCTTTCTGGCTGCTTATAGTATTTTTTCTTTGACTTTGAAGCTCTGGATTTTGGTTATAATATTCCCAGGTGTTTTCTTTTGAAGGTTTCTTTCAGGTGGTGACCAGTGGATTCTTTTTTATTTTCACTTTGCCCTTTGGTTCTAAGAGAGTTGGGCAGTTTTCTTTTAAGCAAATTGAAATATGGTATCTAAATCTTTTTGGGGGGTGGGTGGGAGATAATGGATTTCAAGTAGCTCAATGATTCTGACGTTTTTTTCTCCTCTACGTGTTTTCCAGATCAATTGTTTTTTCCAATGAGATTTCCTAATTTTCTTCTATTTTTTCATCCATTTGGCTTTGTTTTAATACTTCTTGTTGCCTCATAGTCACTGACTTCTCTTTGGGCCATTCTAATTTTTGAATAGTTTGTTGCTTTGATATGGTTTTGTGCCAAAGTGTTAATTCTCTTTCTAATTCTTTCTTCCATAGCCCTCATTTGTTTTCCAGTTTTCCCCTCAAACTCTCTCATTTCATTTGTAAAAAAAATAAAATAAAATAAACTCCTTTTAAAATTCTGGCTTCATTTCTTCCAGGAATTCTAATTGAACTTTTGCTCAAGCTGTGTGTGTGTATTTTTTTCCCTTTGAGGCATTGCTTATAGATGTTTTGAAGTTAATCTCTTTTTCTGGGGTAGTATCTCTGCCACCACAATAGTTCATTAGGATGGGATTCTTCTTCTTTTTTCACTTCATCTTTCCAGTCTACTTCCTAACTTTAGAATTGATGGTAGGACTGGGCTCTGCTGGACTTCTGGAGGAAATTTCTAGGTTGGTCCTGTGTTGGTTTTTTCTTGGTGTACGTGGGGATTGAGAGTTGTATAATTCCAAGATAGAGAAAGCTGGGTGTCTTCAATAAAGTCTGCTCCCTCAACACTCCACCTCTGCAAATTCCTGACCTGGTTTTGGGTCTTTGCAGGAATAGACAGCTGCTGGACTTAGACTTTGTCAAACAGAAAGCTTTGTTGGTTCAGAGTAGCAGAATTGTAAGCTTCCCTTTGGTTTGGGATTCCTGATTTGGTTATTCCTCTGGAGGCTGAGCTAGATGCTGGAAGTGAGATCCTGCTCTATGGTCACACCATAGCTGTTGCTGCTGCTGTCTTTTGAACTTCTTTTGCACTGTCCAGGGCCTCCCTGCCTGGGAATTTGTGTGCAAGTCCCCTTCTCAATTCGCCTTGGATCTGTGACTCAAAACTGAGTAATGGGCAACAGAGATACCAGTTTACAAGTGTCTTGTTGCAGTGACTGGGCAAAGGTCTCATAGTGCCTTGGTACGACTTTGGAATTACCTTTTATCTTGGTGCACAGCCTATCCCTGGGCACTAGAGTCCTTTGTGGAGTGCTCTTGGCCTAACCTCATCCCCAGAATTAACAGACCTCTCTGTCTGTCTCCCTATACTTAACTGGGTGGATAAATGACTCAGTGTGACTTTTTCTGGATTTTCCTTTCAGGATTTGGTCTAATGAACTTTCTAGATCTATTTGGAGGAATTTGTGGGAGGAAGTTCACCACATTGCTTCTTAACATTCTGCCATCTTAGCTCCCCCCTTTAATTTGTTTTTGATGATATCTTTCACATTTAATTCATGCATCCATTTGGAGTTTAATGTGGTATGCGGGATGTATGAACATAAGTGTGGTACACATACATATGTATATGTGCTATATGAAGTATATGAGCTATTGTTCCAAATCTAATTTCTGTCAGACTTTTAATATTTCTTAAATATTACCAAATTAAATATCTAAATTAATAATCAATTTGTAATTAAATATTAATATTAATAATAACATTACTATTTAATAATTAAATATTATTCTTTAATACTTAGTACTTTTAAGTACTTCTGGATTACATTATTCCTGACTTTTAAGTTTAAAAAAAATCTGCTTTGTGCTGTGTATCACTGATGGTCCTAGGGGCAGATAAAATGTACTAATCAAATGCCGTAGTCATATTCTAGATGTGTAAGGAGTCTCTCTGAAGGTCTGCCATATTCCCTAATGTTTTGGGATCAAGGAGACTTGTTGGGAGACTTGTCCAGAATTACACTGGACCAGTAGATTTGTGGACCAAAAAACAATATTGAATTGCCTGCCCCAAGAGTCCCTGTGTAGACATGGAGCATGGAGACAGATGTGTACAGTCAGGACTATGGAGTAGCCAGATTCCTGCTACTGTCTCCAGTGTGTGCAGAGAAGCCCAGTGAACCCCCAAATCTGTATCCAGCTTTCCTACCACATCCTGTTGGACTGAACTATTCCATTCCTTAATGCTGTGGTGGTAATTAGGAAATAGTGAAGCTGCCTGCCTGGGGTCACTGGGAAATAAAGGGAAGAGAGAGGGAATGAACTCTCATTTTGGAGGTTGGGAGAAAGCTTTTGAAGGAATGGAAAATTCATTGATACTGTAAATTTCCAATTATATATCTGATTTTTTTGTTTTAATGCAAATTGTCTTCTTCACCACTCCAACAAGACATCATTTTTAGCAATAGGGACTGGATCTGTGTTTTGATTGATAAAAGGAACTCTTGTTTGAGGAAATGACCTCTACTAGTACAGGTTGTCAGCTTCTCTGCAACTTCACTGTAACCTTGGTTCTGAACCCAAAGCATGTGCATGCCAACAAATGCTGCCTAATCTTAAAAAGGGGTCATGAGGGGAAAAAGTTTAAGAAGCGCTAATCTAGGGCACTGAGAAGTTAAGTGATTTACCAAAGGTCACACAACTTGTATATATACAAGGCAGGACTTGAACCTAGGTCTTCTTGGTTCCATAGTCAGCTCACTATCCATTATGCTATGACTACCACTTGCCACAAAATAATCATTAAAACTAGTTGACCTTTTCTGGTGTATGTGTTTGGGAGTGGGGGTGGGGTGTAAATGGAAGGCTGAGATTCAGTGCAAGTTGGGGACTTAGAGAATTGATTTGAATAGATATAAAACAGGTGCAAATATCTAGAGGTAACAGAAAGAACCTGAGTAATTCACACCACTGTCCATCACTGACCTCTGATGTAAAAACTACTCATTCATCCACCCTGAATATTCTCCTTTATTAATACAGTGGTTTAAGAGCAGAGGCTAGGGTTTTGGTTTTGGTTTTGGTTTTTGGCCTTTTTTTGAATCCCAGTGCTTAACATAGTGCCTGGAACACAAGGTATGCTTTTTGATGTGTCTTGGTATATGTTTCTGTTTTTCCTGCATTTAAGCTTTAAGCTGGCATTCTAGATGTCAGTGACTACCCAGAGGAGTTCTAGACAGCTTAGGTCAACTTGTGACACACTCTACTCAAGCCTTACGTGCTGGATACATCTAGTGGGATGTAACACTCTGAACTTCCTCGTACATTCCCCCCACCCCCACTCCCCACAATGAAATTACCATTGCAGAATAGCTCTAAAAATCATGACCCCTTCTCTTTAAGCAACATAATATTGTACCTGGAAACACTACCCCCTAACTCACAGGATAGTCACGAAGGTGGTTTGTAAACCTTCAAGTGCTATATGATTATAAGAATAATCACAGCATTGCCTGCTGGGCACCCCACTAACACATTCTCTTGTTTCCTCTCCTGGCCCTTAGTTGAATTTCAGTAGCTTTTAAAATTCTATGATATTGAAAAGTCTGTGTATTTATTTTATGTATGTGTCTGGCTAAGTGCTGTCCATCTTAGATTGTGCATTCCTGGGGAGAAGAGATGATTTTTTTTTTTTTGATCAATTTTTATCTATATTTCTTCAAGCACCCTATGGACACTTAATAAATATAAATCGGTGATGAATGAAACTTAGGTTTCTGCAAATGCTAGCATAATGTGGAAATGTGTGTTGTTCTTTTAATCAACATTTATTGAATATCCATTATGTGCAAAATACTTTGCTGCAAAGTTTTGAAGTCTTTATACTAATACTGTTAGAATGGATAGAATTTTGCAAAATGAAATATAAGAGTAGATTTTGAATTAATGTACTATGTATCTATAATAATAGCTCACATTTATGACATACTAAAGTTTGCAAAATACTTTCCCCATAATAATCCTGTGAGACAGGTAATATAAATATCATTGCCCCCATTTTACAGATGAGGAAGCAGAGACTCTGAGAAGCTAAGTCACTTGCCACCATCCATTGATAGTGTGTGAACTAGGATTCCATCTCAGATCTTACTGACAGGTCTAATACTATAGCCTTATAGTATGCTTCCCTTTATAAGTCTATACGCACAGGTATTTCTAGGACCTAAAACACACTAGGGTGCTACCATGAATACTTCTCTTAATTAAACATCACAACACTTAATTTTGTATCTTTATGTAATGGAGTTAGTTAGAAGGGTTCTATTCTTAGTGAACCTATGCTGGTTCTTCTTGATCGGTGTTCCCTTCTCTAGGTATTTACAAACCATTTGTTTAACAAACTATTCTGGAATTTTATTGTCAATCATAGACCCATTTAGAGCTTTTGGAATCTATTTTTCTTCTCTTTTTGATGGCAAAAGTTCCCTATAACCAGTCTTTGAGTAACTATTTTGTTCCTCACAATTCCTAAAAATCACAGACATTATTTACATAAACATATATGCAAGTCTTTTTTTTTTTTTACAAAACTGATTCATGTGGACCAAATTTATATTCCATTTCAGTTCTCTTAGATAATAGTTGCTTTATTTTTTCGAGTTTTAAGGTCATTTTCCTAATAGATGCAAATTATGAGTTGAGTATTTCATCTTTCTTTCTGTTACTGTTAACAATTTGTCCCTAGTAGTGGGCCTATACCTTTCATGATTCTTCTTGCTTCTCTGAATATAATTTTTAAAAATAGTTTTTATTTTTCCTGACATTTTCCACTTCATGGGTCACCTTGATACATATTGAGGACATGTATGACAGGAAAAGTGGGTGTTTTAGTCACATTGTGAGAATGAGAGAGAACAGATGATAGCTCAAGTATTACACTGGTGCCCCCCAAACGCGAACTAACCAGAGGAAGACGTCCTGAAACCTGAGTGACTGTCAGTGGAGGATTTATGAAAAATTCTGAATAAGAATTCCACAGGCTGGTAGGGTGTGGAGGTACTTGCATCAGTGAAATCATAAATCCATGGAAAACCAAAGGCTTAAAATAGGTCTAAAAAAACCTGAGTTCACTCTGAGCTTTGGCCCTCTGCCCACTATTCTTACATATCTGTGATGCTTGTTTGTGTTGTATGTATTGTATACATACTTACCTATTCACTTGTTTCCTTAATCTCCTTTATATTTGCATTCCCGGCACCTATCCTGCCCATGTATGGCCCATTTTAGGGGTTTGGTAAATGCTTGTTGTTTGATTCATTCTTGCTTATGTACTCTACCGCCCTTTCCAGCTTTAATACACATTCTTTTAAATTCAGATTCCATTGGAGGACAACCACTGTGTTTAGTTTAAAGAGTGCTAAACTTGGAATTTAAAGACTTAAGGTTGAGTGTTGGTTCTTAAGTGTGATCGTGGACAGATTTCTCAACCTTTCAGAACTTCGGTTTCTCCGTATGAAGATTGTGACAATTTATCCCATATAGGTAATCCCTTCACATTCAATTCACTCTGTGCCCTCCGTCTATGTATACATATAAACACATACACACATGTATACATATAGACACATGCACCTACCTATACATACATATATATGTATATATACATATATATTCCCTTCAACTATTCTCATACTGAGAAAAGTCTCATGAGTTACAAATATCATCTTTCCATGTAGGAATGTAAATAGTTCAGCTTTAATAAGTTCCTTTAGATAATTATAGCAATAAAAACTATAGTCATAAGTTACACTCATATGGTTCTTTACAGTTTACAAATCTGATCACTCTTATAAGCATCAACTCATTTTATATTTATAACAGTCTCACTGAATAGATGGGAAAGACGTTATTATCTCCATTTTACCAACATGGAAACTGGAGAGGTTTAGTGAATGTTTGACCAATTCTACATAGCTAACCATTGCAGAGAGGCAGGACTAAGGATCATAGATTTAGAACTGGGAGAGGCCTAAGAAGTCATCTAGGTGAATGCACTCATAAGGAAACTGAGGTTTATCAATGTTCAATGACTTACCCAAGATTCCTCAAGCAGTAAGTAAAGGAGGTGGTATTTGAACCCAACTCCTCGGACAATGTTCTTTTTTTAAAAAAAGTTATTTATTTTTAGTTTTCAACATTCATTTCCACAAAATTTTGAGTTACAAATTTTCTCCCTATCTCTCCCCTACCCCCCACCCCAAGATAGCAAGCATACTGAACACCCCTTCCCCCAATCTGCCCTCTCTTATATCCCCCCATTGTTTCCCCCTTACTTTCTTGTAGGGTGAGATGGATTTCTATATCCCATTGCCTGTATATCTTATTTACTGGTTGCATGTAAAAACAACTTTTTAACATTTGGTTTTAAAAGTTTGAGTTCCAGATTCTCTCCCTTCTTCTATCCTCACTTACCTCCACTGGAAAGACAAGCATTTCAATATAGGTTATAGATGTGTAGTTATGCAAAACATTTCCATAGTAGTTATATTGTGAAAGGCTAACTATATTTCCTTCCATCCTATCCTGCCCCCACTCGTTCTATTTTCTACTTTGACCCTATCCCTTTTCAACAGTATGTGCTTCTAACTACCCTCTCCCCCAATCTGCCCTCCCTTTT
>CM053582.1:214865167-214902762 GCA_028627135.1 Pseudochirops cupreus | reverse complement strand
TCTCTCACCTCTTAATTTTACTTTTTAGATATCATCCCTTCACATTCAATTCACTCTGTGCCCTCTGTCTATGTATACATATAAACACATACATACATGTATACATATAGACACATGCACCTACCTATACATACATATATATGTATATATACATATATATTCCCTTCAACTATTCTCATACTGAGAAAAGTCTCATGAGTTACAAATATCATCTTTCCATGTAGGAATGTAAATAGTTCAGCTTTAATAAGTTCCTTTAGATTTCTCTATGCTGTTTACCTTTTCATGCTTCTCTTCTTGTATTTGAAAGTCAAATTTTTCTGTTCAGCTCTGGTCTTTTCATCAAGAATGCTTGAAAGTCCTCTATTTCATTGATTGTCCATATTTTCCCCTGAAGTATTATACTCAGTTTTCCTGGGTAGGTGATTCTTGGTTTTAATCTTAACTCCTCTGACCTCCAGAATATCATATTCTAAGCCCTTTGATCCCTTGATGTAGAAACTGCTAGATCTTGTGTTATCCTGATTGCGTTTTCCACAATACTCAAATTGTTTCTTCCTGACTGCTTGTAATATTTTCTCCTTGACCTGGGAACTCTGGAATTTGCCTATAATATTCCTAGGAGTTTTCTTCTTGGGATCTTTTTCAAAAGGCAATCAGTGAATTCTTTCCACTTCTATTTTGCCCTCTGGTTCTAGAATATCAGGGCAGATTTGCTTGATAATTTCTTGAAAGATGATGTTTAGATTCTTTTTTTGATCATGGCTTTCAGGTAGTCCAATAATTTTTAAATTATCTCTCCCGGATCTATTTTCCAGGTCAGTGGTTTTTTCAGTGAGATATTTCACATTGCCTTCAATTTTTTCATTCATTTGGATCTGTTTTATAGTATCTTGATTTCCCATAAAGTCATTAGCTTCCATTTGCTCCAATCTAATTTTGAAGGAATTATTTTTCTTCAGTGAGCTTTTGAAATTTCTTTTCCATTTGGCCAATTTGGCTTTTTAAGGCATTCTTCTTTTCATTGGCTTTTTGGATTTCCTTTATCATTGGGGTTAGACTATTGTTTAAGATGTTATTTTCTTCAGGTTTTTTTTGGGTCTCCTTTAGCAAGGTTTTTTTTCCCCATGATTTTCTTGCATCATACTCATTTCTCTTCCCAATTTTTCCTCTACATCTCTTACTTGATTTTCAAAATCCTTCTTGAGTTCTTCTATGACCTGTGACCAATTCATACTATTCTTGGCAGCTTTTGATGCAGAAGTTCTGAGTTTTGACTTTGCTGTCTTCTTCTGGTTCTATGTTTTGATCGTTTGTCACCAAAACACAGTTCTATAGTTTGATTTCGCTTCCTCTGTTTGCTCATCTTGCCAGTCAGTTACTTGACTTTTGAGTTCTTTGCCATGGTAGAACTCTGCTTCCAGAGTGGAGAGTGCTGTGTCCCAAATTTCTGGGTATTTGTGCAGCTGTTGTCAGAGCTTCTTCTAGGCACCTGCCTCAGAACTGTGAGGAGGACCTTCTCTCCACAGTCTCAACAAGCTCTGCCAAGCTAGAGCTCCTCACCCCAGGACCACCACCAAGATTGTGACCCAGATCCAAGCAGAGCAAAACAAGAGAATCCTGCCTCAGCACCAGCAAAGAGTCCTGCAATTGCCCTCTGGTAGGCCACTTGGTCCACCCATGATCTATGGGCTTGAATCTTTGGAAGCAGCTGCTGAGAGAGCAACTGCAGCCACCACCACCTCTGATGCCCTGGGTGCAGGGGCTGGACCATGCTCTTCTCTCACCAAGGATCAGCAGAGCTTCACCACTGACCTTTTACTTTCTCTTTGACATTTATGGTTTGAGGGGTCTGGAAACCGCCACAGCTTTCAATGATTCACTCTCCTGAAGTCTGTTCCAGCTGGTCTGTGTGGCTGGTCTATGCTGGTGCTGTACTCTGCTCCCAGCCTGGTGTGATAGACCCTGCCAGGTTCCCTTCAGTGGGAGATTTGTTTCTCTCTGTCACTTTGGGGGCTCTGTAGCACTAATAATTTTCTGGAGTCATTTTTTACAGGTATTGGAGGTGGTTGTAGCGGGAGCTCAAGCAAGTTCCTTCTTTTGCTCCCCCATGTTGGCTCTGCCGCTCTGACAACGTTCTTTAAAAAAAAAAGTTTCTTTTAACAAGCATTTGTTTTCTCTTCTTTCCATTTCTCTGCCCTGTTGAGAAAAGATGGAAACAAAACCTCTGTAACAACTATTCATAGTTAAGCAAAGAAATTCCTACATTGGGTCAATACTCTTTTCATTCTACTATATTGCCTTCCTTCAGGATCAATAAGGAGCCATTGAGGCTTTATTTTTGTCCTAAGTGGTTCAGAACTATGTTTTATGAAGAAGTATGAACTGTGCTTTGGGAAGAGTAATACAGGTGCTAGGTTTGGGGTAGGTTGAAGACTGGAAAGATTGGACCTGATAAGACTTTGAGTCTCTGAAGCTTTGGTCAAAGCCATTGGTGTTTTTTTTTTTTTTCCTGTGGAGAGAGAAGTGATGGAGAACTCTGCAAGACACCTGTGCTGTATATACTTAAAAATGGCTTTTGTTTTACTTTTAAGAGTTACTGAATGTATTAAGCATACACATTTATTGCATCAGGGGCACATGGGCTGAAATCTGGGAGGTGATGATATAGTAACAAAATCAAACACAGCTTTCCAGACTAAAAACAGCTGCACAATTTTAGGTTACTAAGTCTCAGAGTAAATGGTGATCATTGTGTACATCATTCATAGATGGAATGATGTTACTAAGCCATCAATAGGTTTTGTGAAGAGACATTGTAGCTCTCTAAGGATTGTCTCCACTGCAAGCAGGAGGTCAGTTATATGAGGTGTCCAGCTGAGCTTTAGAGAGAGAATTGATGGCCATGCAACGGAATTTTGTACGGTGTAGTCAAAAAAGTTGATCTTAGAGTCAGAAGACTTGACTTTGAATTGCATTTCTGATACTTACTATGTGAGCTTAGACTAGCCACTTAAGACTCCTTTTCCTCATTCAAAAACATGAGCATAGTGGTGTATGTGTTACTTACCTGAGAAGGTCATTGTGAAGAAATGACTTTGTAAACCTGAGAGTGCTACATCAATGTTAACTGTTATTGTTAAACCCATGTGACCATCCAACTCATGACCTCTTGACTTATCTTCACAATCTCATTTTCTGCTCTTGCTTTTCCCTAATTAATCAAATTGTCCAGAACTATCCATTCAACTCACTTGATGAGATGTGTACAGTGGTGAGAATAAACAGGACTAATTATGGGAATCCTGATTATTTTACTGATTTCCATACTGCTGATGATTTGCATGTTAATGGTAAATGTTGGTCCCAGAACTCTATTCCCATGCATCCTAATATCTGTTCTCAGCCCTGGAAGAATGCACAGAATTTGTAGAGACTCCGCTGCCTTTGTTTCTTCCTATGTCCTTTCTAATTTGTATTTCTTTTACTGCTTTTGAAACTCTTAGTTATCAATCTTCAAATTTTCATACTTATTTGGCATTTTAATATTTTACAAGTTCTGGGCCAGTGCTTAAACTACACAATTATAGACCAAAGTATAGTGACTAGTGTCAAATTCTGAATGCCAGGTGAGATATCTGAGACCCAGACTATAGGTGAAATGCCACAGAATTACTCAATGCTTATGAGAAAGACAGTACTAATAAAAATGATAGCTCACATTTATATAGAAGCTGAAGATTTATCAAATACATTATTACATTTGATTCTCCTAATTGGCTTTTGAGGTAGGGTCTATTATTATCCCCATTTTGCAGATGAAGAAACTGATCTTGAGAGGGATTAAGTAATTTGCCCCCAAGTCACTTAACATAAGACATAGGTAGTAAGTGTCCAAGACTACACGAGAATTTAGGGCATTTCCTGACTCTTTCTTAAGTCCAGCATTACCCAATACATCCCTTATTTACTAGTTTCTGACTAGTTTCAACATAATGAATGAGGGCACATTATGACATTTACTTGTTGAAGAAGAATTAATCATCAAAGCAGAGCAAATATACCATACTAGATTCTTCTGCCTTTTCTATATTTGTTTCACTTTTTTCACTCATGAAGACATTCTTTTTCTGGTACTATTTTGGAGTAAGAAAGAGAGACAATAATAATTGCTAGCATTTATATAGCTTTTTAAGGGCTATAAAGCACTTTAAAATTTTATCTTATTTGATCCTCACAGTAGCCTTGTGAAGTAGGTGCTGTTATTATCTCCATTTTACAGATGAGGAAACTGAGGCTGAGAAAGGTTAAGTTACTTGACGAGGATAATATAGCTATTAAGTATCTGAGGTAAGAAGCAGTCTCAGGTCTTCCTGACTCCAAGTCCAACACTCTTCTTACTATAGGATATCTCAAGGTGAACTTACTAGCTAAATTTTAATGAAATCATTCAAATTTTTCTTGGTGAAGAAAGACCCTCCACAAGACTGCCTTTTTAATGCCTCATGCTGGGATGAAGGGTGACTTTAGTTTCTTGGGGGCTATAGTAGTAGAGTGTAAGCATTGGCAATTCACATCAAACTGGAAAGGCTTAGGGAGCTAGTCCAGAGATGGACCAAAGGGCCAGAGGGTTAGCTGCCAGGGATCACGGAACCCTTGATGATGGTCTACAAGGTTGTGCACAGGTTGTAATCTGGTTTGGTGGTTCTGAAGGAATACCTATACTTATAAAATGACTGGTCTTTTGTTACCTTAGATATGATCTAGTCCAAATGCCTCATTTTATAGGTGAGGAAATTGAAGCCCAAGAGGGCTTGTACAAAGTTGAACAGGTAATGAGTGGAAGATCCCAAATTTGAACACAGACCCTCTCACTCAAAACACAGAATCCTTTCTACCATGCCATGTTACGAAGAAGAGGAAAAGGAAGGAATTTCCAGGTGGTATAAGTGGCACAGAGTAAAAAGGTAAGATACCAACACGTTATGGTACAGAAAGTTTTGAAATAGTATTTAGAGTAAATCTTGTTCTATATCTTTCCACAAAGGTCAATGATAGCATCACGTGTATTATTTATGGTGTAACATTTTTCCTGTTAGATTGCATACTTTTCCACTGCCCCTATTTCCAAATGAAATTTGGGGTTCCCATTCCTCTGGTGTGGGCCTTGATTGGTGAATACTTACCTCATTTTGTCTCATCTTTACAATCTCCAGTACCACTTCCTGCCCATTTCCTTGTGATATCCCTCCTCTACTATCCATTTCCAAATCTATATTTGAGAGCAGTAATCACATCAATGACATAATTTCTGGAAAGGCTGTGTCAACCATTTGCCCTGTCTCTTCAATCACCATTGTCCTCTGAATTTCCTGTCCAAAACACTACTCCTTGACTACTATTCCCTTTCAAAAGTTGTCTTCTTCTATCAAGTTCTTTGGAGACAGGGGCTTTTGCTTGTCTTTGTGTCTTTAGAGGTTAGCACAATGCCTAACACGTGGTAAGAAACTTAGCAATCATTCATTCATTGTTTTTTTTTTTTTTTTTTTACAAATCAGGACTTTATTTTTATCATTATCTAGACTTAAGAAAGTGTTGAAGGAAATGTTAATAATGCATATTAAACTTAAAGGTATATTATGCAATATAATTTTCTAGGAAAGCTGCTTGTTAAATATTTACCAGCATACAACTGACCTTAGGCATAGTAGCTACTTTAATCATCCATGTTGAGTTGAATTGAAATGAGTGATCAACCTTCCATAGACACAGGAATAAGCAATCATTCACAAACTAGACTTTGACCATCCATTCATTGTTTTTGTAATATTTTTGTTCAGTCTATGATCCTTTAATCCCTATCCCCAGAGCTTTGGGATTAGATTAATTTTAAAGAGGATACATGAACAGTTAGGAGTAAAAGAGTAGGGGACATAATAATAATAATGGTAATGGCTTACATTTATATAGTTAGTACTTTATAGTTTACTGGAAGTTTCACAAGAGCAGGATTCAGTTACCTAAACTCTGTATTTCTTCTAGTGCCTAGTATCATGCTTCGTATACAGTAGGTACTTAATAAAGATTTGTTGTGGTGCAAAATGCCTTTCAGACAATAATTCTGTGAGATAGTTAGAGCAAGTATTATTTGTCATTTCACTGTGGAGGAACCTGAACCTCTGATAAGTTAAATGACATTTCTAGCAGAGTTATGTGGCCAGTAACTAATAGGACCTGACTCCAACCCAGATTCCTGGATTTGGAGTCAAAGAACCTGGGTTTAAATGCTGGATCTATAATTTACTACCTGTGTGACCTTGAGCAAGCGGCTTCCCCTCTCTGCGCCTCATTTTCCTAATCTGTAAAATGAAAGGGATTGACTACTTGGCTTCCAAAGTCCCCTTCAGTTCCTGAACTGTTTTCCTGACTCTAAGTCTGGTGCTTTTCCCCCTAAATTAGACTGATGACCTTAAAAAGGAAAAAAAACTATGATTAACATTTCCCCTCATTATTTATAAGATTCTTTTCATATTTATTACAACATTCTGTCTCCCACCTCCATGTCTTTGCATAGGCTATGTGTAGGTTTTATGCTCCTTGCAAGTCTGAATCTTGAGGTCCGTGGCTGCCTTCAAAGCTCATCTTAGGCAGTGCCTTCTATGTAGGATCTCTCGAGGACCTCCTTCTCTCATCTGTTGATGCCTCCTCCAAAGTTACCTTGCATTTACATTGCATTCATGTGTTAGTCACCATGGTAAAACAGCCAGAAAGCTAATCTCAGAGACAGAAGACTTGTGTTCAAGTCTTGCCTTTGACACACGCTAGTTGTATGACACTAAGAAAATCATTTAGCCCTTAATGTGCTAGGCTACTCTTGACTTGCAGAGAAGTGCTGGCCTGCATTGGAAGAGGGAGTTTCCTCAATCAATAAAATCATGATGTACTTATGTGACCATGCCCCTTTCCCCAAGGGACTATAAACTCCTTGAGGGTAAGCACTTTTTCATTTTTTGTCTTTGTGTCCCCAGGGCCTAGAATAGTGCCTTGGCATATTAAATGTGCTTAAGGAATGCCAATTGATTGGGTGGTTGATAAGAGTGTTTGAAAATTTTGGTGAAATTTAGGCTGATCCAAGGGGATAATGAGCAAGTAGGTGGTACAGCTCATAAAGTGCCAGGCCCAGAGTCAGGAAGATTCATCTTCATGAGTTCAAATCTGCTTTCAGACACTTACTAGCTGGGTGGCCCTAGGCAAGTCACTTAACCTTGTTTACCTCAATTTCCTCATCTGTAACATGAGTCGGAGAAGGAAATGGCAAATAGCTCTAGTATCTTTGCCAAGAAAACTCCAAAAAGAGTTTGAATTGAAACAATTGAATAACGGCCACAACAAGGGGATAGCATGGAATCCAAATCTATTCTTTGGCAACCCATAAGTATACAAATATCCCTTTAAGGGTCAGAATTGGGTCTGCACAAAATTACCCGCTACCTCAGAACTCCATAGATGAAATTTAGCTTGTTTGCCACCAAATGGCTTACTGCAAGAGGCAGTAGGAAAGCCTCTGAAGATCCAAACTGGCAAATGGACCTTTTCCAATTACTGCAACCACACAGGAAAAAAACTCAACAAAACAACAAACCCTTCAATTGCCTAAATCCTGAGTGTAAGGATCCATTTAACTTAATATACTTCCGGCTGTGGAATACCCCACACTCAACTGGAATGCTGCAGTAGTTACATTGGTAGCCAATTAGCAGGATGGTACAGTCTCAGCCAAGTAACACCAATCTCTATAGACTCGGTATATAGAGTGAAATTAGTTCAGACAAATACCTGTTAATCCCTTGTTCTTGGCTGGTCTGGAGGCCTACTGTGAAGTGCTAATAGCACTGGGAAATCTCAATTCCCAGTGTCAAGAGTTTAACAGACTAAGTCTATTAAATGAAGAAATTTACTCTGCATTAGCTTTGATCAAGTGATTCTAGGTGCAATTCTTTTAAACAAATAAAGGTTGCTCTCAAAAACAGGTTACTCTTTCTCTGAAGCTGTTCTTTAGAGACAGTTCCCCGCCTTCCTGCCCCCCCCCCTTTTTTTCTTTTCTTATGCCATAGCCAGAGGCAAAAACGTGCCAGTTTGAGTAGCTGAGCTTGGGGTGGGAGGAGTGGGCAGGGGAGAATAGCCTTACTTCAAGGGGAGGTCCAAATAGACTTGATGACAAAAGAATCTGGAGTGTGGGGGAATTGTGTAGAGAGGGAATATGGAGATAGTGCTTGATAATGAACAGATGCTGTGGTGTGAGACACTGTAGTTAGCTATTCCTACAGGGAAAGGGCTTTCCTGGATTTACGTGTGTATTCTCTGCCCTCTGCTGGTGTGTTTAAGTCATGTTATCTGTTATTTTTCCCATCAAGAGGAAAAGCTTGCAGAATTTCCCCAACTAGATGACATAGCCTATCAGTCCAGAGCTGTGGAAAAACCAGACAAACAAATAAACAAACAAAAATCACTCCCCAATACCCAATCTTTATACTTCTCCCTCCCCCCCCCGCAAAAAAAAAACAATTCCAAATGTGGCAGCAAAATTTAAATCCCAGTTTGTATAATTCCTGCCATTCAGCACCCTGAATAGCAGTCCTCAGACCTGAGGATGAGGGGAGAGTTTGAAAGGGATTTGCGAGTTCTCAGGGACCCAATTCAATTTTGCAATTTCTAAGTCTTTGGATGAAGACTCCAGAAATTCAAGTGTCATTTCTTATGTGCCATTTCTTATATGACAAAGGAGTTTAGTGGGCATTTTAATCTTATCTCTGCAGCAGCCAGCTCAAAAACTTCTCAGACTTTTTAAGTGTCTTCAGGCCTGATGTGAATCTTCACTGACGTCAAGTATAGGGTGGTATGGCTGCTGATGGCAGTTTTTAATGAAGGGTATGGGAAGAGGATGAATGAAATCTTATTGAAGAAAGGAGGAGGGGAAGGCAGATTGAGATGTGTGAAGGGAATCAGGGTGTAGATAATCTAATGCCTTCGGGATCTGTGGAGATGAGTCAAGCACCGCAGTACTGAGATGAGGAGGAAGGATGACTTTACATTTTGACATGTCAGTGAAAGAAAACCAAAGGAGTTGTGCAGCAAGTAGCAATTTGTTAAGTGCTTTTCAGGCGTGATACACCAGACTATTTGCGGAAAGGGAAGAAAGAAGCATCACCTTCAGGGAGGGGGAGGATGGTGCTCAACCCTCCCCTGGGCTGAAGAGGACCTAGGCCTTTCTCAAGAACCAGAAGATGTGTGATACTGTGGGGAGGTAGACAGAAGGCTATTACTGCATCTCTTCAGCATTGGAAAGGAAAATTTAAAATTTGGCCTGGGACACAAATGGACTGAGTCTGCCAATATCATTCTAATCCCTCCTGGACATTGACAGGCATCATTTAAACCCTTCATACAATTTGGCACCTTTCAGCATGCTTGGCAGATTGTGTTTAGGAGGGATGGGTGACGAATAGCACAGGTGTTGTTTTACGCTAGGATTAAGTCACTGGGAATGCGCTGAGATATTTGGATGGCACCTTCCCTCCTTCTGTCTGGCTTCAGTTTATTGAATCTGTCCCTTATATAATCACGGCCATTGTATGTTGAATCGCTTCATCCCAATTCAGAAACACAGCATCCCACAGTGCAGAATGATCTATTGGTGTCAGGCCATAGAAAACTCTCTCAGCCCTTTTGTTCTCCTTTTGAGCTGGGAGACTAGGCAGAGTAGATTTTAAGCCCCTTATAACAATGGATTCCAGCTACACCTGTTTACTGAGAGCTGCTAATCAGGACTAATGCCGTTATTTTACAATAAAATATCATGCAAATTGCATGGGGATACTCCATGAACATATTTAATCTGCACTTTGCATGTAATAGCACATTGCTCAAACCTTTTAGAGCCCTAAGTGCTAAGTTATAAGGATAGCTCACCACTTTGATTTTAAAGATTATGTAGTAGCATGGGGAAAAATCACTTTATGCATATGCAGTCTCTCCTACATGAAATGTTTCAAGGCCCCCAGCTGTACCTGTAGGTGTGTTATGTTGACTCATCTCTTCTGGGTACTATCCTTATAGAAAGATGATACTACTACCTCACTATCAGTGGGGAATGAGCTTGAGTTATTTTTTCCGTGGTGGAGATGTTGATTTAATCACATTCTCTTTCAACTGGTCTGCTTAGTAAACAAAAATATGTGTATTTGGCATTTTCCCCACCGCAGCATGGTATAGTAGATAGTGTTGTTGTTCAGTCATTTTAGTCTTGTCTGACTCTTTGTCACCCCATTTGGGGTTTTCTTGCCAAAGACTCTGGAGTGGTTTGCCATTTCCTCCTCAGCTTATTTTACAGATGAGGAAACTGAGGCAAATAGAAGGAAAGTGACTTGCCCAGGGTCACACAGCTAGTAAGTGTCTGAACTTATTCAGGTCTTCCTCATATATTCACTGTGCCACCTTGCTGCCCTTATGTAGTGGACAGAGCTGGGTACAAAGCCAGGAAAGCATCTTCTCAAGTCTTGTCTCTGACATTCACTGTGTGACCTGAAGCAAGTCATTTAATCTCTCTGTATTCTGTAACTATATCTTTCAGAGAAGGTACCATGTTGAATGGTTAGAAGGAGTTCTTAATACCAATGAAATAATGAGTCCCGTCCCCATCCGTTTTCCCCATTGAGTTTGATCTGGGTTTGAGTCTTGTCCCTGTTATCTACTCCCTGTGGCACCCAAGTCACTTAACCTTCCTCTGCTTCAGTTTTCTTAGCTGTAAGATGGGCTCTGTGATCCCCAAGGTCCTTACAACTCTGAATCATGTAATTACGTTTACTGCTAACAGTTGGCTCATTGATTATTCCCATATCAGCTGCAGAACAAAATGAGATTGAAGAAAAGTGAATTTGAGTGAACATCCCAGTATTGTAGCTATTGAGCACTCTTGCTCAGCTCTGAGTACCAAAGCCTTGCTGAGAAGACTTTGAAGGTACAGCTTTACATCGGGTCAGAGACTGTGGCGGAGGCTCCCTCGTGCTTTTTAAGGGCAAAGAACATGGCACTATCTTGGTTCATTGTTGGGGAGTGAATTCCAGAGTAGCAGATTCTCTGTCTAGGATGGGTTCCCCCGGGGTCTTTGAGTTGGAGTATGACTAATTATTTAGATCAGTGTCAAGCAGTTTACATAAAAAAGTCTTGCTATCTTGTCCGTTTTTTTCCATTATCTAAGTCTTCTTCTAAGCTACCAAAAGAGGTGTTGGTTAGTAGAATATGCTTCTTGACTCCCCCTTAAGAATTAACTGTTCTATCTGATAATAGTTTCCAATTACGCAGAATAAATCTTCTCTTTCCTCCTTAGATCACCATCATTAAAAGAGGAAAGCTATTTAATCCCCCTTACTTAAGTAAACATTACTTAATATTAATTTCAATCAGAAAAATCCTTTACTGAAAGGATTATGGGATGTGGAACAGGAAAGTGAAATAAGAAATGCAACATTGCAAACAAACATCCACAATGGAGTAAATTTCCTTTGGCTCTTTGGCAATAGTTACATTTTATTCTCCTAAGTGGCCGTGGCACAGCTGTTCACTTTAATACGCTTCATGTGAGCTACAAACATAATGGGGCTATTTTTAAAAACAGTTTCCTTTTCAGCTTGGCATATTAGGAGGATGATGAGAAGCATTCTGTATGCCACCTCTGTGGTCAGTCACTGTAGGGGGCTCCCACAAGTTGTAGAAAAGAGCTCAGGAGTGGGTGGGAGATGGAGAAACTGAGAGACCAAGACATGTTGGAATGACCACTATTTGGTTCAGCCTTGGGTTTGTTCCTTTGGTTGTGGCATTCTTCTAGCGACATTGCTGTGAAAATATAATAGGGCTAAAAGTCTGTCTCTCTCCTCCTTCTCCCTCCCTCCTTTCTCCCTTCTTCCTCCCTCCTTCCTCTCTCCCTCTCTCTCTCTCTCTCACATACACACACTCTCTCTCACAGTGAAATGGAGAATTAGAAGTTTCCAGCAAACCAATTCAGCCATGCACATGAGTATGCACACACACATATATACACATACATATCTGCTTATGTACCTATAATATATTTCTGCAGTCTATTTTATTGGAGTTCCATGGAAATTAATGTTTGGGAGATGAGAACACATAGGGGAAGCCCAGGACTCTGGCTCTATAGCATGAAGTATCAAGCACATAGTAGGTTTATTGTTTTATTGACTTATTGGTAAAAATGAAGTGGAGATTTGGGACTTACCATACTCCAAATTTACTTTGGGGCCAGAAAGGATTGATTTTGGTTGCTCAAGTTAACTGAATAATTACCAAATCTACACTTTATCTAGTATCATATAGATAAAATGTGTGTGTGTGTGTGTGTGTGTGTGTGTGTGTGTGTGTGTGTGTGTAGGTAGGTTCATAGGTAGTTTGCCTAGTTCAGCTTAAGGAGAATGGTCATAGACAAAAGAATGGGAATTGAGTTTCTGCAGGGCTAGTGAAATTTCACACGGCAGTACAAATATTTGTGAAGTTCAATTAATTAAAAAGATAATTCACTCATGTGGTTGTTATAGAATATAAGGAGGAACAAACTGATAACGTAGCCTATTTCCTTGTCCAAAGGAAACTGGCCTATGATGATATTATTTTGATACATCTAAAATTGCAATAATGACTATGTCCAATAGTAACTAGAAAAGTGAATGTCAGTGAGAGTCCAACGGAGACTGTTTCTCTAAGAATAGGCATCAGAACATGTACCATTGTATTCACAGTATCATTAAAATATGAATAAACAGCAGTAACTTTTTTTTTATTATGCCCAAGAAAGAACCTCCTACAGGGCAATGAAAATTGAGTGGTGTATATTTAATAAATTAAAATCAACAAGAGATGGTTATTTACTAGGATTCAGGAAGGAGGAAAGGAAGACTAGGAGAATAAAAAGGTAATAAACTATGATATACATTTAGTTTAGTTCAATTCAATTCCCTTCTACTCTACGTTGATTAAATGCCTACTTCATTTAGCATATTGTTTGAGGTACTAGTTTAGATAAGACATAATAGGTCATTACTAATGAGTGAGTAAAGGAGGGCTTCCTGTAGCATGTGAGCTGCGTTTTAAAAGACTGGTAGAGATTTAACAGGTGATTAAGAAAGAGAAGACATTCCAAGGATAGGGAACAGCGTAAGCAAATGTAAGAATCAGCACATGTATTTGAGGGAAGGGGCAGTGAGCTGACCGTGACTGGGACTTATCATATATGGAGAGGAGTGTTTTGAGAGAAGACTAGGAAGGCTGATGTTGGCAGACTGTAGAGGATCCTGAATGCCAGGCAAAGAGGGTCAAACTTACTTGGTAAGCAATAGGAAGACCGTGAAGATTTTCGAGCAGTTGAAACTTAAAAACTCTCTCAGATTCAACGTTGGAGTATATAGCCCTAATGGCTGGACCCTAGTACAGCGGCATGTTTGTTAATTAAGGGCTGGGAGTTGGAGGTATTATATGTGAACCTAAGTCTTTTTTTTTTTTTTTTAGGCAATGGAGTTAAGTGGCTTGCCCAGGGTAAACTTAAGTCTTAGATGAAGAACACTTTTAATCTCTTTCTGGATAATACTAAAACTTTTTCTTTCTAATTAATGACCATTCACAACATTGAATCTAAAAAAAAACCAAGCTGATTATCTCCATCTTCTCTGCAATTGATTTGGCTACATATAATTAGAACATAGAGAAGAAGATATGAAGATAGATCTAGGCCTTTGAGCCTGGATGAATCTCCTCTGTGTCTTAGGGAGAATTGGGGTGTGCCCACAGCACCTGAGTCTTTCACGTGGGTTCTTTTATTGACTGAATTTGCTTTGTCCCTCTTTTCTATTTGACAACTTCCCTTCCCGCACTCTCCGCCCTCCCCCCCCCCCCATTTGACAGCTTGACTATAGGAAACTGGACTTTTAAACAGTTAGGTATCAGTACCATTTTCTTCAACAGTTTGTATCTCATTTTTGGTTGTTGTGGCTGGAGGACAGCTGTTCTGAAAGCTGGTCCCTCTCCTACTTCTCCATTCTCCTCCATAGTGGGTAGCGATTTTAGAAAGAATTTTTTGAGGACTCATTATTTGAGGACCCCTCTGTTAATCCTTTCAAAACTTGATTTGAATGAGAGCCCAAAGCTGGGTATCAATGTTTTATAAAATGATTACAATTTTTATTAACTTGGAATAAGGGGCTTATAATGTATTTTGGGGGTAGGATCTGATTCTATTGAAAGTGTTGTGTGGAAAACCAATTAATTAGGTTGGGTGTGATGCTGTACACCTATAAGCCCAGCTACTGGAGATACTGAGGCTGGTGGATTCATTGACATTGGGTGTTCTGAATTGCAGTGGACTATATCAATGACGTGTCTACATTAAGTTAATTATCAATATGGTGAGCCCTTGGAAGTGGGGGGACACTAGTTTGCCTATGGAGTGGTGAACAAGTTTGGGTTGGAAATAGAGCAGGTCAAAGGGCCTTACTGATAAGAAGTGGGATCACAACTATCAGTAGCCTCTGTTTTTCCAGCCTGGGAGAGATGCAGAGAACTAGATTTAAAAAAAAAAAAGAAATCTCATTAGATTTAGTTTCAGAGACTTGGGTCCTTTTTCTGCCAGTAATTTTATTTGTTAACAAAGGACAGATTATTTCACCTTTTTGAGACTCATCTGCAAAAGAAAGGTGTTAGATTAAATCATTGGTTTTCAAAGTGTGGTCTGGGGACCTATGGGGCTCCTCAAGATCCTTTCAGAGGTTCACAAAGTCAAAACCATTTTTTATAATAAAATGTTAAGACAATCTAGTTTCTAACATGCTAAATATCTGTAGCCAGAACCTACATAAACAAAAGCTCTTTGGGGTCTTCAGTAATTCTTAAGCCTATAAAGGGATTCTAAGACCCAAAAGTTTGAGAAACATTGAATTAGATCATCTTTAAGATCTATTCCAATTCTAAGATCCTATGAATTAGGAACCATGGGTGGACCATATCAGGAGACAGAATTTTGGTATAATTTAAGTCAAATTATTAGATCTTTTCCAACTATCTTAGACTACTGTTTCCTGTTTACGGACTATTTTCTTTTATCTATGTACAATTTGTACAAGTCTCCCCCCATACTTTCAGTGCACTCCCTCTTCGTCTCTGCCTGTTGAAATTCTTGTTTTTCAAGACTCAACTGAGGTGACAACTCTTCTGGGCCACCTTTCCTGAGCCCTACTCTCGAAGTGGTTTCACCCTTTCCCAATTTTCTTAGAATATCACGTCTAGATTTTCATTTCTTTTTCCTTTTACCCCTATCATCCTCAGTCTTATACTATTCTTATTGGGATACACGTTGTCATTGTTAATCTTTATATCTCCAGTGTCTAGTACAGCCTTTACATATAGTAGACATTAAGTAAATATTGAATCGAATTGACTTGAGTTGAACAACTTTCTAGTAAGGAAAGCTATCCAAAAAATTGAATGAGCTGTTTTATGAAGTAGTGAGTTCTTTGTCATCAAAGATCTCTGAGGATTGTAATGGAAATCCACATTTGAGGTAAAGGTTGTATTAAATGACCTTAGCCTCATTTTATATGAGGTCAATCCTGACCTCTATCACCCTGTTTTTAGCATCTCCAAATTATTTTGGGTATATTTTGTATTTACTTCTATGTGGAGATGTTATATACCAACTTGTAAGTAGACTTTTAGCTTTTTAAGGGCAAGGATTCTTTTTTGTTTTTATCTTTGAATCTCCAGTACCTAGCAAAGTGCCATATCCATAGCAGGGTTTAATAAATGCTTATTTAATCAAATCAAACTACATGTTGCAAAGCAGAGGTACTGTAATCTAGTCCCTTTGGTTGTCATTAAAACCATTGTCCAATGTATAATGAGGGAATACAAATTTACTTGAGACTTTAAAATCCTTGATAGCAGATGGCCCCAAATAGCACTGATCCTTTTGGTTACTAAATGACATTGCAAATCAACTCAACTCTGCTCTCTTCTCTGGCTATCTCTCTGGGGCTAGGCAGATTTAGCTTGTGTAAACTGAAGTTGCCATGGCCACTGGGGAACTCTTGGTTTGGTTGATGTATCTGTTTATGACTAGGGCTGTCAAGGATGGAATGATGACAGAACTGGAGACTATACAGCTATAACAATGTTACCATAGTAGTTACCCTCTGGCTAGAGATGGAAAATAAGCACATGGAACTTTGCTTAGCTAGTGATCTCTCTGTCCTTTTGATTTCATATCATGTTGAAAGCAAATTAACAAATACTGATTAAACATTTCTTATGTACGAGACACTATAAAGTCTCTAAGAGTAGAGTTTTTATCTTCTATTTCATTTATATCCTGTGTTAGCATAGTGCCTTGAATATGTTAGGTGCTCAATAGATGTTGAAATAATAAACGAATGAGTGAAGGTAAGATGGGGCCCTTGCATCTAAGAAAGTTAGAGTTTAGGTGGGGGTTACAAGGTATAAAAACATGAAAAGTTAACTAACAATATAAGACAAGAACACAAGATATATGCCCAGATGGCATGGAAATAATTATCAATTAATTGATGGCTCCCAGTTCATGATTCATAATCTATCCATCCACCTAAACACCTGCTCTGCCATAGTATCCCTCTCCTACTTTCAATCTCTTGCTCTTAGCATAGTCATCAAATCGACAGTACCATTGCTTCTGGAAAGGGTGCGTCCTTGGTTGCCTTATGCAGGACATCTTTGTGGTTTCTTGACCCAACTGACTCTTCCCCCCTCCTGTAGGAGGATTTTTGGCCCCCTATTAGAATGTAAGCTCCCTAAGGACAGGGACTATGTGACTGTTTGTATTGGTATTCCTAGTGCTTATCACAGTTCCTGGGACAGAATAAGTGCTTAATATATCCTTTTGGCATCCACTCATTCAAATTTCCAGAGCACTTGGAGAATTCTGAAGGATGAGGTGGTCTGGGGAACAAAACTTTGGATAACTGGAATTAGTCAAGACACAATAAAGAAAGAATGGCATTTTAGGCAAGGACAGTAATGTAGGTAAAGGTCCAGAGGTAGGAATTCAGTTGAACAGATATTTATTTTACTCTGTTTTTCTTGCAGTTGTGTGTGTGTGTGTATGTGTGTGTGTGTGTGTGTGTGTGTGTGTGTGTGTGTGTATGCGTGTGTAGTTTGTCTGGAAAAGAGGATTAACACTTGTAACTGATACTTACATAGGTACTATGTCCGTGGACGGGGTCTCTCTGGGCCTCAGTATTTTTAACTATAGAGCTAGGGAATTAGTATCTATTTTCTCTAAGGCTCTTTCCTATTCTAAAAACTAAATTTCTCAGAACGAGGAAAATAGTGCTACAGAGAGGTAAGTTAAATGTAAAGAACAAAAGATATAAACAGTGCTCCATAATTACAATTCCCAAAATTGGCCCTGGTAGAAGAATTGAGGAAATGTTGCTTTGAAAGGTCTTTATTATAAGGTATAGCTCCTTGAGTAGGAGAGTCAGGATATACCTTTTTAGAAATATACTTATGAAATTAAAAGATAAATATCTAACAGATTCTATAATTCTAATTAGTAGAAGGAGATGAGTCTAGTCTTGAATCCACAGCTAATTTTCTAAGTGAAATTCTATGGAAAATGAGAACACTTCAAATGAATTCTCATGCAGCAGTTTTCCTCATCTTGTAATTTTGTAGTTCTCTCTAAAATTACTATCAAATGAACATTTTCTGATGACCCCTTCAGTTCTGGAAAACTGCCTTTATTTTTAAGAGTAAGAGAATGTACCAAGTTTGGAGATAACTTTCAGCTTCTAATTTCAAGGTACATTTGCTAGCTTTGGATTTTAAGTGATCAAGTATCAGGTTTAGTTCCCATATACCTTTATCCTTGACTGACTCCCTTCATCTCCAAGGGGCCACTTCCTTTCCCCTCAGCTCAGCTCAACTGAATGTGAGCAGGCTTCAGGGTATCCTGGCTCTATTTCTGACAAGCTAGATGACCTTGGGCATGTGATTTAACCCGTCTGGGCCTCAGTTTTCTTTTCTTTTTGGAAGGGGAAAGGCAGGGCAGTTGGGGTTAAGTGCCTTGCCCAAGGTCATACAGCTAGTAAGTGTTAAGTGTCTGAGGCTGGATTTGAACCTAGCTGCCCCTAGGCCTCAGTTTTCTTATCTGTAAAACAAGAGTGTTGGATAAACTTTGAGGTTCTTCCTAGCTCTGAATCTACAGTCCTGTGAATTCAACAGACATGAGACATTTAGCACATTATGTATTATGGGAGTATAAAAACAAAAATTAAGCCTCTTGTCCTCAAGGAGCTTCTATTCTATTCCAAGATTCTTCACTGGTTTGCAAGAGGCAGAGTGGCTTGAAGTATATATAGCCAGAGATATATTTCAATTTTATGCTCCATGAATTGTATTAGAAAGGTAGCATTCTTGAGCCAGGCTCATGGAGTAACTACAAGGTCATGAACTGCTTTATCATTAGCTATGCTGCTTATATGGGACTGGAAGATTTGTTCTGACCATTTCTGGACTTAGTGGGTTCTAAGCCAAGGTTCTTAGAAGACACTTTTCAGTTTTAATATTGTATGAGCAGAAACCAGGTCATCAAGAAATCTATCTGAGGGTAAATGAAATTTAACTCGATCTCATGGAAACTACTACTTTGTTGGCATGTTTGGGCCACAGTGTTTGCCAGAGGTTAAAAACAAAAGACCTCAGTAGGCAAATACAGTCCTGAGCCTGTAATTTTGAACAGTCAGTCAGTCATCATTGCCTCTACCAATAAATCACTTTCTCCCTTTTTCAATAAAGCCAGAGTGGCACAGCCATTTTAAAGTTACTGTGGTCTGATTATCAGAGGTCATAGATTCAGAGATGGAAGAGAACTTAGATGTCATGAAATCCTATGCTTTCATGATGAAATTAAGGCAGACAGGGTCACACAGATAGTAAGCATCTAAGGAAGAATTGCCACCCAGGTCTTTGTGGTTCCAAGTCCAACACTATCTATCAGGCCGTACTGCTTCTAATTCTGGGAGAGGAAAGAGGAGGAAGGTGTAGGTTTTTATTGTGTGGGTGGGGTGGAGTGGGGAGATGGTAGGGCTTGGGAAAAGGATGTGAAGGAATCTAACTTTTCATTCATGTGCACTTATTTTTCCCAACCCTTAATTCCAGTGTCTTTTCTCCATTAATTATTTCCTATTTATCCTGTGTATAGTTTGCTTTGTATATTATTTGTTTGTGTGTTGTTAGATTGTAAGTTCTTTGAGGGCAGGGTCTGTCTTTTTCATCTTTTCATATCCCTGGTGTTTAGCACAGAGTATACTTAACACATAGTAAGAGCATAATAAATATTTATTGACAGATAGAAATAGCAATACATTATCAATAATTTCCATCTTTCACCTGAACTTCCCCATAGAAAAGCTAAATCAGGTTTAATGAAGGAAGGATGCACCAGTGGAAAGTACATTAGATTTGGTGACAAAGATCCTGAGTTCAGATCCATCTTCTGTTGCTTACTACTTTTGTAATCTGGGGCAAATCAAAGTCTTTCTGAGTGTCCTTTCCCATCAGCTGTTTTGCTTAGTTTCAACTCTACCACCACCAGGTTTTCAGGATGAGCTCATTATTAGGAATTTCATCATCATGGAAATTACTTCGACTTTGGTACTCACACTTCATCAGTACACTCAGCTGCCTCTGTTCCTCTGATTGGAGAGCTGAGGGACAGAGCAAAAAAAACCCCCAGATCTCCCAAACTCTTCATTTAAAGAGGGTTCAGCAGGTTGGCCGACCCTTCCTTTTCTATCAGCTACTCTTAATGTACCTATGTAATATTGTGTTAGTGATCAATATGAGCTACTCATATAGATATCTTATCTCTCTACATTGTAAACTCCTCGAAGCCAGGAACTGTGTCTTATCTGAGATTTGTACATGGAGGGAGATTATACAGAGCCTCTGTTAGATTCTGGGAGATATATGTCGGTAGAATAAAATTTTTCTCTGGTCAAAATAAAGCACTTAGAGTGCTTGGTATATAGTAGGCATTTTGTCAATGTTACGTTTATATACAGGAATTCTCAGTTTTGTAGTATTTATATTTCAACAGATTTCAAGTTTAGACTTTTGTAGAATAGTCTGGGAAACCCAGTGGCCTTGCACAGTGCCTGGCACATAGTAGGCATTTTGCAATTGCTAACTGATGGAAACAGCATGAATAATATCGATTTCACAAGAAAATACATTCTTTGAATTTTGAGCCTTAATGCCTAAAAAGGAATTGTCTATCACTGTTTATAGCTCGAAGTTGCTATGGAGAAGAGTTAGATAGCTTCATGTCCAGTTGCAGCAAATTTGTAGGTCTGAAAGCAGGGAGGCCTGAGGCAGTGTGATATACCGGAAAGAGCTTGGATTTGAAAGGAAAGTACTTGAATTTGAATCTTGACTCGTATTTCTGCCATCTTGTTTGACCCTGAAATGTCACTTAACCTCTGGACATCAACTTCTTCCCTTGACAACTTTTGGGGTTGAGTTAGATGATCTCTCCTTCCCTTCAATGGAAATCCTAGGAACTTTCAAACCTTTAGTCATATAAGCACATGTACCCAGAGAGAGCAGAATAAGGCAAAATGAAGTAACTTAACGTCCTTCTGTTTATTTCAATATTGAATGGCTGCAACCTGCATCTTGAATTTAGGCCAAGTTTCTTTGCTTGCATTTCAGTTCTCTTTTCTTAATCACAGTACTGCTCCTGCAATTTGACCACAGCCTTCTGCCTTTGACCCCTGAACTCAACCACCTAAACACCAACTTTAATCTGCCAGATGATGCTTCTGGTCTCAAATCATGTGGAAATTTCCCACTGATGCCCTTCCTTCTACCTCCCACTCTGAGAGGTTTCAACCTGTATCACGAAGGCATCCCATGGAAGGGGCAGGGGAGAAAAATTATGTCACTGGGAACATGTTTTTATACTTTCATCATCTCTTGTCCTTCCTCCTGCCATCATGTATACAGGCAGAAAGGAACCTGGAAGTGGGGTTGGGAATTGTTACTTCTCCTCTAGGACTTAAGAGAGAGTTTGGCTCTTCAAGCATGGTCTAACTGCTTCTTAGATGATAAAAAAAGGAAATTCTTTCTATCTGATTTTATTTAATTTGACTGTAGAATATAAACTTCCTGAGAGTAGAGTTTGTTTAGTTCTTTTAATTTTTATTCTCAGCATTTATCCTAGTACCTGACACATTGTGGAGTTTAATAAATAATTACTGGCTGGTCCCTTTTGGATTTGATGAATCTGGTGATAATTCCCCATGGAAGAAAAAAAAAGGACATTTAGACACTTCCATTCATCAACCCATATCCTAGTTCTTCTTATAGCACTATTTACCACTGCATAGATATACCTTCCTTTTGCCATTGCAGGGTTGGTTTTAATCTGTGAGCGTTCACTAGATGATTGATTTCATATTTTGCGCTAGTTTTATTCCTTTTATTTGTTCTTCACTCAAAGTGATAGTGCTCTATAAAAATAACAACTGGACCCACCCCACTGCCCAACTTTTTTTCTTAAAATAATATTTCTAACCCAGTGAAAGTATCTAATGTGTAGTGGGAGGATTTCAAACTTTTAAAAGTCTCAAATGATAGATAAGTTTCTTTTCATTTATCATTTTGGTAGTTTTCCATTTTATTTGTTGACTTGAGAATAAATGGCTTTTGAGCATTTATTTGTCTTTGCCTTTGCCTCTCTGCCTGCCTACATTTTGATGTCTTTCTCTATATCTCTATTTTTTTCTCTCTGTCTCATCTCTCTCCTGGGATCCATCCCTATGTCCTGAAATTCATGCTAAAAATCTCCAGCTGGATATTTTGTTGGGACCTCAAATGTATACATGTATGTATATGTGCATTTATGTGTATATAGATATGTCTGGATACAGAATACATACACTATATATGATATAAATTAAATTTATTTAAAACTTAATTTCTTAATAATTGGATCTGTACAAAAGTGGAGTGGTCTACCTTGGGAGATAATGGGTTTTACACTCACTGCTAAGTTGTAAAGTCAGTTCTTGGTTATGTATAGTTTGGACCAGATGATCTCTTCAGATGTCTCTTTAGACACTGAGATTAGGTGAATATGTTTTATCCTTCCTCCTCAACCCTAGTCTGTAAACAAAGAAAGGCACTATTTTGTTGTTTGGGCGGCTAGGTGGCACAGTGGATAGAGTGCCAGGTCTTGAGTCAGTAAGTCTTATCTTCCTGAGTTCAAATTTGGCCTCAGGCACTTATTAGCTGTGTGACTCTGGCAAGTCACTTAACCTTGTTTGCCTCAGTTTCCTCATTTGTAAAATGAGCTGGAGAAGGAAATGGTAAATTAGTATATTTACCAAGAAAACCCCCAAGTGGGGTCATAAAAAGTCAGACATGGTTCAATAACAATTTTGTTTATTTTTGTATTTCCAGAGTGCATTGTACAGAGTAGGTGTTTAATGAATGTGTGTTGAATTGAATTTATTTTTACCTCCTCATTTCTCTTAATATTGAGTTCATGTACAAGGATGTACAAGTTTACTGAGCCCTAAGCTTGCACTTACAGTCTAGTGCTTGTGAGTTTGGAAACAAATATGCCACTTTCAAAACTATACTAGATGGATAAGTGAACACATTTTGAATGACAGAAATGATACCTGTCTACTTAAAACAATGACAGGGACAGAAAATGGAAAGTTGGATATTTACAATAATAATAAAAAAAGATATAAAGAGTTTGTTCTGCACTGGTGGGTCAGAGATGTAAAATTTAGATAGATATGTGGACAATAGCTACCTGAGAGTTGACAGGAGAGTTTTTTTTTTTAACCTTTTAGAATGTGTTTATTTTCTGCATTTAAAACAATCTCCAGAACCGTAGAAAGTAGGTCAAGGTCTCTGTTAGTACTTAGTTTTGGTTGATCTCTTAAGTTTTATAGGCATTTGATATTACAGAAGATTGTATGCTTCTGGAAACTTGATGTCCCTGTGTCTATCACACATTTATTAATTTTTTAATAAATTTATTAATTTTTTTCCCAAGGAGATAAAAATGTTTTAGTATTTTTTAGCCTAATCTTTTCTCATGATATCTTAGTGAGGTAAATAGAGAATACACATTATTGGAATGAATTCTTCCTACTAAGAAAGAAGAACCATGTTGAAAGACCAGCCCTGAGGGGTCATTTGAGAGTGGATCACAATTGGAATACTGTATTTAATCATGTTTGCCACATTTTTTTGGAAAAAAATGAAAAGTATGAGAACATCAGAAAGAGGGCAATTAGAATGGTGAAAGTTCTTGAGATAATAATTATAGCTCACATTTATGTAGTGTTTTAAGTTCTGCAAAGCAGATTCTCACAACAAGAATATGAGCATGGTTGTATTATTATCTCTATTTTATAGACAAGGGAATTGAGGCTCAGAGATGTTATGACTTGCCAATATAGTGAATGTCTGAGACAGGTTTTGAACCTAAGTTTTCCTTACTCCAATTTTGTTCTTCAGCAACCATGCCATATAACCAGCTATTGAAAGTACTGGGAATCTTTAACCAATGGAAGGGAAGAATGCTAATAGATAAATTTATTATGATGTCATGATAGTTGTCATCAAATATCTGAAGAACTTGTATGTGAAACAAAGATTAGATTTGTTCAGCTTGGTTGTAGTGGGAAGAATTAAAAGTAGTAGAGGAAGTGGAGCCAAGATGGTGGAGTACAGAAAATGCTCAGCTAAACCTTCTAAATATCCCCCTCTAAACAACTTTGAAATAAGGTCTCAAATAGAATTCTAAGCCAAAAAAAGGTCAGAGTGAGACATTGTTCCAGCTCAAGACAACTTAAGAGTTCAGAAAGAGAAATCTGTGATGGGTGTAGAGGCTAGCCAGGAGCCCACGTGGATGAAACATAAGGGTGAGAGTAGGTAGTGGCAACAGAATCAGCAGTGACTTTGGGATCTCCTAAGCCAGAGACAGTAAGGAGACCTGGCAACCAGGCAGAAAGAGACTACAGGGGACCCTTGTGCTAGCACTAGGTGTAGCACCAGTTGCTATTTGACAACTCCATTGCTTATACTCACTTCTGGGTTATAGTTCAAAGGAAGGGAGGAGTACTTTTGGTCAAGGGGGAGTCAAAGCTATGAGAGACAGATCAGGGATCCTGAGGAGCAATATTGATTGCAATCCCAAGGGATCAAAGGCTCTTCTTGAGTAAGAACCAGAGTGCGGACCAGGAGAGCAGCAATCACACCCCTCCCCAGATCACAGTACTTTGGAAGCACTGAAAATTTCCAACTCCCCAGAACTAGCTCTGAAAACAGTAGTGTGAAAAAGTCTGAAGCTTGAGACAGTGCCCCTCCACAACCCACACTGAGAACAGAGTCCAACATTAACATAAAGTTCCAAGTCAAGAAATAGAGTAGAAAAATGAACAAGCAACAAAAAAAGAACCTGACCATAAAAAGTTACTATGATGATAGGGAAGATTAAGATACAAATTCAGAAGAAAACAACAAAGTCAAAACAACTATAAGCAAAACCTTAAATGAAAAAGATGTGAATTGGACACAAGCCCAACAAGAATTCCTGGAAGAATTGAAAAAAAAAATGATTGTCAAAACCAAATAAGAGTGGTAGATGGAAAATTTTAGGCAAAGAAATGAAAGAAACAGCAGAAAATCATAAAAAGACAATTAATAGCTTGGCTAAAAAAAAAAGGCACAGAAATGAAAAATAAAAACCCTTAAAAAACAAAATTGGCCAGATGGAAAAAAAGGTACAAAAGCTCATTGAAGAAAATAATTCCTTAAAAATTAGAATTGGGCAAGTGGAAGCTAATGACTTCATGAGACATCAAGAAACAATAAAAGAAAGTCAAAAGAATGAAAAAAGTCAAAGAAAATGTGAACTATTTTTTGAAAAACAACTGACTTGGAAAATAGACTGGGGAGAGATAATTTAAGAATTATTGGATTACCTGAAAGCCATGATCAAAGAAAGAGCCTCTTAGACATTATTTTTCAAGAAATTGGAAAGGAAAACTACCCAGATGTTCTTGAACCAGAGGAGAAAATAAAAATGAAAATAATCCACCAATCAGCACCTGAAAGAGATACCAAAATGAAAACTCCTAGGAATATTGTAGTCAAATTCTAAAGCACTCAAGTCAATGAAAAATAGTAGAGAAATTGTAAAGAAACAATTTTGGCTTGAGGTTAGAAAATAATTCTTAACAATTAGAGCAAGCCCAAAGTAGAATGAGCTCTCTTGGGAAGTAGTGAAACTGCTCTTCACTGGAGGTATTCAAGGAAAGGCTGGATGGTTACTTCTCAGGTATCTTGTTGTGGGATTATTGTTCAGGTATGGTTTGGTTTAGTTGGCCTCTGAGATTCTTTTCAACTCAGATTTTGTGATTCTATGAAGGGATCCCAGGCAGAAGGTCTCTTAACTTTGGCAACTATAATGCTTTAAAATGTGCTTTATTCCTTTCCCACCTTGTGGTCATGCTAAAAAAAATATGGCACCTTTTATCTTGGACCCAAAATGGTACATTTCCTATAAAAGTCATCAAAAGATATCTTTGGGGAATTATTAGAAACTTGACTCACTTTTTACCTCACGGAGCAAAACAATAATTCTGATGATTAAACATCAGGTTGATTTTTGTTTGGGCCTTTCCTACTCTTCATTGTCAGGTGGCTGGCTCCCTCTAGTCCTATTCATGTTGCAAGCCTACCTGTTTCTTCCTAGGCTTATGCATTAGACTCTGGTAAGGCCAAGATAGGGCTGGTGCTTGTTGCCTCAGGAAAACTCCTTTGCAGATTTGCTTGTCTGTTCATATTTGTGTATGGCTAGAAGTAGTTATGGAGTTGTTCTCTTTGAGGATTACTCTGTTTGTACTAAACATTTTTGTGTGGGTCAATTGTTCCAAGTAACTAAAGATCCTACAGACATGTTTGTACCTGTTGCCTGTTCCCTAACTTGTGTGTTCCTGTCATTCTTTAAGATGTTGCTTTGGTCTTGCAAGTGTCATATGGTATCTTGAGCTGGTGAATGATTTTCCTTTCAACCAGGGGTTAAGGGTTGCTCTAATAAATATGTTTCAGGATAAGAATGGGATAGTTGAGCTCATCATGCCCATTTTAAAGTTAGGAAAACTGACTGACTGAATCAGAAAGCATTTATTAGGTACCTGCTTTATGCCAGTTACTGTGCTAGGTATGACAAAAATGTCCCTAACCTCTAAGTACTTACATTCTAGTAGAGGAGGCAACAAATGTAGGGGAATGGTGACTAGTGAAGAGAATTTTTAATCTGAAAGTCATAGGGATGTTAAGTGGAGCCTCAGAGAAGTCCATTGTCATGCCTTTTCCAGAAGCAATGGTGGTATTCATTTAATTATGAATGGAAGCAAGAGGTGGAAAATGAAAGTGGGGTTTGGGGGGCATGTGAGATATAATGGAGTAGATAGTAAAGTATCTCAAGATATCTAGAACAGAAGGATGGGAAGCACCATCTGGGGCCAGTGAGATGTAGTCATTGGCCATTTAAGCTGGGTTCCAGGGTGTTCTTAATATGAGTGGACAAACTCACTCAGGGAGGGAGGCATGGTCTCTGGTCTGGTTAGTGGGGAGACTGAGTGGAAATGTGCTATGCCTTTCATATGTGCTCAACCAGTTGTTGGCAGAGCTAGGAACAGAATTCAGGACTTTTTGCTTCAGTCATTAAATCCCCTCCTCCCTTCTTTGAAACACATGTTCATTGTAGCCCATTTACACATCTGCTACTTCAGAAAGTCTCTTATTAATACATACTATGCATCACCAGGGACTGTCCTTTTTTTTTCTTCCTTAGAGTTTCTTGGCATTAATATTAATCTTTTGCATACAGCATTTCCCCACTGCACCCATATCGTCTTTGGTGACATTTTGACAGCTCGTGTAATAGTGGGAGTAGAAGGAATGAGAATGACGATGTAAAAAGGAAAAGAATAGGATGCTAGCTATATTCAAAGCGATGTTGGTATTTATAAGCTGGTATTCATTGTCCTGGGTGGTAAACACATTATATATTCACCAATTCAAGGATAATAGCTTGTTTACTGTTACCAGCGTTTGAGCGCCTCAGGTGGCATATCCTCATTCCCGTTTTTCACTTTTTCTTTGAGCAGATGTGCTGTTGTCACACCAGGACAGTCTCTGAGAAACCTTCAGGTTGAAATCAGAAGGTCCCAGAAGGCTTCAACTGTAATCTTTTGTGGCAGACCCATTCATCATGGGCAATTTCAGCATCTGTCAGTTTATCTAACCTGCCTTGTTAGAAAGTTTGCAGGACTGTGGTATTTTTGAGGTTTACCAATTTTTGCCATATTTGTGAATCAGAATTTTTCACTTTGTTTTAGTCTACACCTATGATTTATCAGGCCAGGGTGCTCCCAGTGTGAAAACTCCTCCCTCTAGTGCAAACAGGCAATTTACTTGTGCCTTACAGTCTTAGAGGTACCTGGGAATACTTAGAATTTAACTGACTTGTTCAAGATCACCCAGAGGCAGGATTTGAACCTAGGTTTTCCCAACTCTAAGGCCTATCCTCTATTCATGGTGCTTTTCTTTCTTTCGAGTCAGAAATATGTTATTTTAAAATATTCTCTCAAGACCAAGGCTGATGAGAAATACAATCCCAAGAGAGAAACTCTTCAGCTTGTATGTCAGGGCAGAAGGATGTTTTCTATTCATAGCTTGGTTTTCTCTGATGAAGGCCATTATGTTTGATGAAGGGAATGGAGTCTGTTGGTAACGGCCCAAGTCGATAGAAATGGGTGTAATGGAAAGAGGACTGGATTTGCATGGAGGAAGGGAAAGGAGGGAAGAAAGGGGAAAGGAATAAGCACTTATATAGCACCTACAGTGTGCCAGACACTATGCTAAGTACCTTTTCCCCCTATAACTGTTGTCATACTCAATCCTCATAAAAACCCTGTGCGGCAGGTTCTATTATTATTCCTGTTTTACAGTTGAGGAAACTAGGCAACAGAAGTTAAGTGACTTGTCCAGGGTCACTCGGTTACTAAGTGTCTGAGTTTGGAGTTGAACACAGGTCTTCCTGACTCCAAGCCCAGTGCTCCATCCACTGAGCCATCTTAAAGCGAGCTGGTTTGAATTCTTTCTCTGACATTTCACAGCTGCATGACTATGGGCAAATGGCAATCTCTTTGAGGTTTAGGTTCCTCATCTTTAAGATAGGAATGATAATAATTATAGCACCCACTTCATTGTTATCATGATTTAAGGAGATGTAAAGTACTTTGTAAGCCTCAAAATGCTATATAAATGACAGCTATTATTGCTTTGTGTTCTTGGGGAATCCTAGTCAAGGCTAACCCTTTCACCAGTGCCAGAGAATCACTGATTTGCAGAGTGAGAGGGAATTTAGAGGCTATCTGGTCAGACAAGGTTATTCTCTACAGCAAGGGCAATTAGTCTGGGATTGAAGAACTTGTTTTTGGTTTTTGATGTTTCAATAACTATTTTGTTGTGTTGTTGAGTCCTTTTATAGTTGTGTCAGACTCTTCGTGACCTCATTTGGGATTATTTTGGTGAAGATACTAAAGTGGTTTGCCATTTCCTTCTCCAGCTCATTTTACAGATGAGGAAACTGAGGCAAACAGGGTTAAATGATTTGCCCAAGGTCACACAGCTAATAAGTATCTGAGGTCAAATTGGAACTCAGGAAGATGAATTTTCTTGACCACAGGCCTTGCAATCTATCTACCATGCCACCTAGCTGTCCACTTCAATGACTATATTCCAATATAATTGATTTCTTTTATAATCTTGTGTATTTTATCATGCGTGTTTATTAAAAACATTATTCTGAGAAGGGGTCTATAGGTAAGGTTCCATAGCACACCAAAAATTATGAACTCTTGTTCCACAGTCTGCTAGAATAGGTAGTGATCTAGTCTCTACTTGCAGCCCCTTCAGTAAAGAGGAAAATTAGATCTAGGGTGGGTCAACCCGGTGCTAGTCCTCTTGTGACAAATTCAGAGGGTGCTGACAGTATTTGGAGTTCTTTAGCAAGATAGAAACAAGAGCTTAGCACCTAATTAGCAAGACTAATTAGTTAAAATTGGAAGCTACCAGATGGTACACTAGGGAGAGCTTCTGCTCCACCCACCGCTTTCAAATGGAGAATATTTCATGTTGTTTGCCACAATTTGTGTTGGTTGCCCAAATTACCTAGATTCCTCTTAATAGCTTGGATCATCTGGCGCCCATAGTTTTTCAAGGTAACTCAGTTCATTTTTGGTTGTTTCTAATTCTTAGGGAGATTTTCCTTTCAAGAAGCTGAAATCCAATCCACTCATTCCTAATCTGCCCTGTGGGTTTAAACAATTGTCTGATCTTTCTTCCTGTCAGTATTTCAAGTTCTTGACATACCCAGTCACTTAAAAATAATTTCAAGTCCCTTTACCACACCCTATTTGCCCTTGTTTCTAGGGCAACATGCTTTCTCATACTCTTTCCCTTACAAGCACAATTAGGCCTCTTCCGTACTAAAAGAAAAACAAAACAAGACAAAACAAAAACAAATCCAACTTTAAAACCCCTAAATAAAAGTGCCCCATAGTGTTTCCTTGATCCTGCTGCATTGTCAAAGTATTATTTCATATTTACCTTTCTTTTCACTGATAAATTTCTAAAAAGAGTAGTCACACTTCCTGTTTCTATGTCTTCATCTGTGCACTCTTCCTTTCACAATCTGGCTCCCGCTGCCCTCTCTCTACAAAAATGGTTCTCCTCAAGGTACTTAGTGACTTCCTTATTACCAAATTCACTGACCTCTTTTCCAGTCCTGCACTCTTATTTTTACCACCCTACTCCAAAGCCTTAATATCTCTTGAGTTTTTAAAATAGCTTTATTTTGTTTTGACATATCAGTTAATTCCCAAGAAACAATTCCCCTCTCCCTGATTTAGTAGTATCTTCTTATTAAAAGAGGTGGGCAAAATGATTTAATATATCAGTGTAGATAACAAAGTGGCTGGGACATGATGCATTTGCTTTTCCATTTTTGTTATCTTTTGTTGACAGGAAGGAACGGTGCATATTTTAGCTCTAATAACTTGGAACCAGCATTGACCAAGTATTTGTTCTAAGACTTGTTGACTTTAATGTTATCTTCATTTATATTATCATAGGCATGATATATATTGTTCTATTTGTTTGGTTTTTTCATTATGCATAAAATAATATATTTTTATATGTCTTTAAATTTTTCGTATTACTTACAGCACAATAATATTCCATTGAATTTTATATGCCACAATTTGTGCAGCTATTCCTTAATTAATTGACTTGAACTTTGTTTCTTGCTCTTTACTATTACAAATAGTGCTGCTATCAATAATTTGGTATGAATGATCTTTCTGTTTTTGACTTTCTTGGTGAGGGGAAGGATGAAATATAAATTGAGAAATGATATTATTATATCAAATGATACAAACAGTTTAATAATAACTTTTCTTGCATAATTCAAATTTTCTATAATGGCCAGACCAATTCACAGCTCCTCCAGCAGAAATTAGTGACCTCTTTTCACATTGTCATAGCAGCATTGCTGTTTGCTATCTTTATGAATTTTATGGACAAAATCTAAGAGATGTTTACATTTTCATTTATCTAATTATTAGTAATTTTGAACATTTTCCCATATGGTTGTTGATAGTTTGAATTTCTTCTTCTGAAAACTGTTTCCTTACATCCTTTTACCTCCTCTTCACTATTGGTCAATGGCTTCTAGTTTGATAGGTTTGTTTTAATTCACCATAGCTTTCTTGTATAAGAATTTTATTAGAGTATGTTTAACACAAAGATATTTCCCCCCCAATCCATATCTTGCTATTCTGGATGTATTGATATTTTTTGTGCTTTTAAAATAATTCCATTTTACTATTTTGTCTATTTATGAATTCTTTCCCTACCCATAGTGGTACAATATATAGCATTCCATTCTCAGTTTTAAAATAATAAATGAATTTTGATTAGGTAACTTTTAATATTGATATCATTCATGCATTTGTAACTTATGGTGTAATAAAGTGTTAGAATGGCAAAATAACATACTAGGCCAAGAATAAGCCAAACCTTTATTCAAATCCTGTCTTTGATATGTTATCACAGGAAAGTCACTTAACATAGTCTCTATGTGCTTTAAGTAACTCTCTTGGAGTTATTTACTAAGTTAGGGGGTTTTCAATTCACAATGATGAAGGTAGTTGCTATACTAGGAATATTTTATACTGATGAAGTAATAAATCATTTCCCTATTTGGATATGGCATAAAATGCTGGTGCAAGTCATCCCTCCCCCACTCCCCATCAATCTATTTCACAGTTTTTCTACCAGTTTTTGTCAAATAAAGAGTCCTTTACCAAGTAGTCTGTATTCTTGGGCTTCTTAAAGGATGATGCATGTGTTTATTACTGTCTTTCACATCTCAACTATTCCACTTATCTACTTTAGTTGTTTTTTCTTAACCACCACTAGACTTGGCAATTACTACTTTCTAATATAATATGAAACCTTGTAATGCTAGACCTCTGTTTTTGCTACTTAAAAAATATTTTCTTTGAAATCCTGGCCATTTTGTACTCTACGAGAGTCAGCATAGGGTAGGGGTAGAAATCTATCTTTGGAGCCTTGGAGTCAGGAAGATGTGGCAATTTTCAGGTAATAGATAGAATGTTAGCTCCTTAAGGTCATGGTCTATTTTATTTTTGTCTTTATATCTCTAGTGCCTAACACAATGCCTGGCACACAGTAGATATTTAATAAATTGATTAATCGATTTAATCTTCATAACTATGAGAAGAATGTAGCACAAGTTTTATTGTCCTTATTTTACAAAAGAGAAAACTGAAGATTTGGAGTCAGAGAATTTGGGTTCAAATTCTTGACTCAAGCCAAATCAATGTCAATTCAATTAGCATTTATTAAACACTTATTGTGTGCACTAAATAATTTACCAGGGTTATATAGCCAGTAGATGGTAGAGCCAGGATTCAAAACCAGACCTTCTGACTGCATTTTCAGTGGTTTTTCTATTAGGCTATAGGAGGTAATTAATTTGGAGTGTTTCATTGAGAGAAAGTGGAGCAAACATTTTAGTCATATCTTGTGCCAATATCTAGAAGACTATGCATGATAGGTGCTTAGTAGCTTATCACTTCTTCATGACAATTTTATCAGGGGAGAATTATTTTTACTTTGATTAGAATCATAAAAAGTTGTCTCTGCTTACAGTTAAAATTGCTCAATGTCCCCTTCCTTCAATCACAATATTCACTAAGGCTTTACCTGTACTATACCATATGCTTGGAATAACTCCTTTCTACAGATCACTAAATTCCTTCTTGAATTAAATAGCTCCTGAGTTGTCACTTCATGATAATTTCTCAAATCAATTTTTCTCTGCCAAACTGTATAAATATTATTCAAACTGTTCCTCATTCATTTAGACCTCATAAGTTGCAACCAGCACTCTATATAAAATCAAGTGGGTCAACAAATTATTGAATTATTTGGTATTCATATGTAACATTTTTAGCTGCATAATAAATTATCTGTTGGGGAATGTATTATTTTTTCAAGTCAATTATTTTTATTAACAAAGATCATGTATTTGGATGGTCTTAGTACTAAAATTAGACTAAACCTAATTACATCTTCTTTGTTCATTCAGAAGGCTCATTTAGATCTTGCAGGCTTTCATGGTAAATGCTATAAACAACTGTAATCATTGTACTGAACTGATTAATATCAGATCTATTTATTAAGAATGTACTATGGAGATTTCCTGTTGATAGGATTCTAGATCAGATATCTTTCAATGTAAGACCTTGGTGTCCATCCACACATGTTGACTTTTAATATGAGTTCCCCAGAAGATGGCCCCTATGTCTGTTCAACTGAGGGTGAAATGTGGTGAGACAGAAAGAACACTGGAATGGGAATCAGAAGAGCTGGATTATAGTCCCAATTCTGTCACTACTAGCTGAATTACCTTTGGGAAATAAAAAAACACCTAACTTCTTTGGGCCTCTATTTAGTCACCTGAAAAATGATGCTTCTGAACTAGATGATCTCTCAGGTCCTTTTTATTACTGAGGTTCTAAATAATAACAGCATAGTTCTATGATTTGATTCTCTCCCTAGACCTTCTCTGCTCTCTTTCGTCTTGGGCCAGACAGGGCTAATGTCTGTCATATAAATAGATCAGCTGGGCTATTTCAATGGGGTTGAGGAGAGGGATCAAAGTTAAGCAGTGGTACAATGGAAAAACCACTGGATATAAATTTTGAGACTCCAGATTCAAATTATCAAGACAAGTCATCAAGCATTTACTAAGTGCTTGATATGTTCCATGCATTGTGTTCTGGTGTGACTTTGGACAAGTCACTTAACCTCTCTATTCCTCAGTTTCCTCTTCTGTAAAATGAAGGAATTGGATTGGATAACCTCTAAGGTCTCTTCTAGCTTTAAATCTTAAAAGCTCTTTGTTTAGAATCCAGACTAGTCCTATATGGATAGGCAATTAATAAGTTATTTTTGATAATAGTAAAGTGAATTCATAATCTGAATTGTAAGTTCACTCTCCAAAATGGTTAATGAAAAATGGACTCAACAAAAACAAACAAATAATCTTTTGGGAAATAGTTGATACTTTAGAAATTTATGATTTTGCCAGTATTGAAACTCTCCCCGCCAACATAGATTGCAACCCATCTCTAACTTTTGGTCTTAGAAATTTGATTGAAGATCAGAGATGTTAGGTGACACTGTCACATGTTTAGTGTCAGAGGTGGGATTTGAACCTATGTTTTTCCTGACTTCTAGTCCAGCATGTGTTCTGTTCTGCAATACTGCCTCTTAATGGTAGAGCAGAAAATCAATCCAGATCCAAATGAAGGAAGTGCTCTGAGGGTGTGGAAATTACCATTTATCTCTATTTGCACTCTTAGCTTTGGGTTTAGTGCATTGTGACTCCTATGCTATACTCATATGGGAACATAAACTGAAAGGAAAGACTTTTATATTATGTACCATTCAAGTTATTTAATTCTTAGTTATGGTAAAAGACTTTAGCTTCTGTAGTTCTGAAAGTCCTTTGAACCTGGATTTGATAATTTCAATGATTTCATCTAGGTCATTTGCAACAGGAATTGAAACTTCACATGTGTCATTTTCTTTTTGAAAATGTTTCACCAGGGGCAGCTAGGTGGCACAGTGGATATAGAGCACTGGCCCTGGATTCAGGAAGACCTGAGTTCAAATCCAGCCTCAGACACTTATTAGCAGTGTGTCCCTGGGTAAGTTACTTTAAACCTGATTGCCTCCCCCCAGAAAAAGAGAAAAGAAAAAGAAAACATTTCACCATTACAGAGAGAATGGTTTTATAATATACCAGTTCTCTGTGAGGCACACCTCAAAATATATTATCCACAAAACCTATATTTACATATACTTTACAAGTTAGATATATACACAGGCTATTCAATGTATGCATCTAAATATACCTATGTCTTATTTTTTTATTTAGATGATAAAATTTTAGGTGACATTAATTGTATCCCATTTTATAGCCTCTGAACAGTGTTGTATATCCCATAGGTGCTTATAAAAAAAACCCCAAAACTGTAATGATAATGTCATATCTGGTCTGACTGTGACCTTTAGGTCTCTCAATTCACTAGGCTGATAATATGAAAATATCAAGCTAGCAAAATTGCCTTAGCATGCTGCTAAGTTTCTAAAGGCAGTAGCAGTGAATCTGTTAACAGGTATGGGAAGAAAAAAATATTGGTATACATTGTAGGAGTTGTGGCAGTGAAATGCTATTTTGAAAGAAATTTAACTTATTATTCAGAATTTGCAGTCATAGCCTAAGCCTTTAAAATTGAGAAGAGGAGCTTATTTTATGGGAAAAAGGAAGGTTTGATGCATGTTTTGGTGGCATCTGGGGAAATGGGTTTTGGGTTATAGGACCAGTAGGATATATAGTTAATGGTGATGGGCTGATTTGTAAGTTCTTCAAGTCAGTCAATCAAGTTTGTGGAGCATCTCCCAAGTACACAACCCTGAATTAGTCCCAAGAAGCTTGGGTATGGTTCTGAGAAGAGCAATGAAAGTGATTTAAGGTTTGAAAAAGAGAACCTATGAGGAGAGGGTAAAAGAATTCACATGATCGGCCTAGGGAAAAGAAGGATAGAAAAGCTGATCGAATAACAATTGTCAAGTTGGTGGAAGGTTTACTGTTGGTAGCATGGTGATTAACAGCCCTCTTGGCCCCCAGTGAGGAATGGCTGCAGAGAGAGACTCTTCTTCCCTTTTGATCTTGTAGGCATCCGGCACCTTCTCTACCCCTGGACCTGTCCAGGCTGTCTCTGCTTTGTCTTTGTAGGCCTTCATCAATAAAGTAGATTATTAACAGTGAAAAAAAAAAGAACAAATGAATTTAAACTCCACAGGAGACATTCAGGTTAGATAGAAGGAGAATTTTCAGATGGTGAAAGTTGTTATAGGTTAATAAAGGAGGCTATCGAATATATTTTTCTGAATGTCTTGAAAAAATATGGTGGACATGCATTTAGCTAACTTTGCCATAGTCTCCTTGGAGCCAAGGGAAGACGTCAAGCGAATTCCATTTTGGAACTCTTTTAACCTCATCCTGATAGTCATTAAATTCCTGATTTATTTTTAATATAATAATAACTGACATTTATATAGTGCTTACTACATGCCAGGCATTATGCTAAGCACTTTACAATCGTCTCCTTTTTAAACAGTTACAGAAGAGGGAAGTATTTTGAGATGAAAGGAAAGCATAGCTTTTATGCCAAGAGCAATCAGTCTATCAATCTACTTGTGTTACTGCAAAGATGTTGATATATGGAGATAGGTGCTTGGTAATTTGGATCCTCATATAAATTTAATATTAAGAAACTTCTGTGGAGCTCAAGGAATGGTGGGATGCACCCGCATCTTTATGCACTAAGGATGCCTTTGAACTGTGGACCCAGATGAGATCTAGACCTGGTTTAGTCCTAGGGGAGCTTAATCTTTAATGGGGCAGGAGAGGTGGTAGGCTTCCTTTTCCCCCATTCTCTTTGATTCATTAACCTCTTGACCTAGAGACAAATTGTTAAAGGCTTAGGTTTTGGCTAATGTCTAGATCTTCTTCAAAGGGGCAGTAAAAAGGCACTTGATGTACAATGTCAATCAACTTTGGCACAGGTATTTATTTCCTATACACAAAAATTCTAATGAACACAATTCTAATTGTGTTCTATTTGTATTCTAATTGTGTTCGAAGTTCTAATGAACACAAAAGACTCACAGAGTACATTGATAGGACAACTCAAACAAGATTCAGTAATTTAACTTATAACTATGATTACAATCTCTCAGGAGACTGATACTTAAATCTCATAAGAATATAAAGCAGTTTACAGGTCTTCTAGTTTGACATTTAACATTTCATCTCTGCTATGTCCTGTCCAAACAACTTCAGGGTTCATGCCTTTCTAATAAAACAGGTTAGACTTAGAACAGTCTTTTTCTTGGTGGTCATTGTCTCTATGGGTATTGGAGTAGCGGCTTGAAATAATCCTGGCAGGATTTCCATCAGAAGAGAGAGATGAGGGTGACTTTATTCACTTTTAAATACCCTCTGAATCACTAGCTCTTCCAAATCAGCAGCTACTAAAGGGAACTTGCCTATACCTCAAACTATAAGCCTTTAAGCCCTGGGGACTTGGAAGTAGTCACATCAATGGAAGTTGACCAGAAAGCTTTCAGAACTGGGAAGGGCAACAGTGAGTGTTCTTCATAGTATGGTCCTAATTGCACAGAGATGAGACAGACCAAGTGTTGTCTCTATTAAACTGAAAATCTTAGTATAACAATCTTTTTTTTTTAAGATGAAGTTGGAGATTTTTTGAAGAATCATTCCTGCTGACAAAGTTTTGGGGAACTCCATCTTAAGGAGGAAGCAAGGAATGGCCTCTTGTAGAAGGTGGGATCTGAGCTAAATCTTGAAGGAAACCAGGGAAGCTGAAAGCTGGAGTAGGGAGATCATTCCAGATATGGAGGACAGATTTAAAAGGCACAAAGTTGGGAGATGGAGTGAGGAACAGCAAAGAAGCCAGTGTCACTGAATTATAGAGGACTATAGGAGGGAAGTAAAGTATAAGAAGATGGGAAATGTAGGAAAGCAACAGGTTGTGAAAGAATTTAAAAGATTTATGATCCTCTAGGTAATAGGCAGCCACTGGAGTTTCTTGAGTAGGAGGGTTGTGTGGTCAGATCTTCATTTAAGTAAGGTCACTTTTGCACTCAGGAAGATGGATTGCAGTGGGGAGAGGTTTGAGGCAGGAGGAATAATTTTAAGATTCTTTTTTTTT
>CM053582.1:214836776-214864667 GCA_028627135.1 Pseudochirops cupreus | reverse complement strand
CACTAACGCATTGTTGGTGGAGTTGTGAATTGATACAACCATTCTGGAGAGCAATCTGGAACTATGCCCAAAGGGCTATAAATAATTGCATACCCTTTGACCCAGCAATACCACTTTTGGGGTTATATCCCAAAGAGATCACAGAAGTGGGAAAAGGATGCATATGTACAAGGATATTTATAGCAGCTCTCTTTGTGGTGGCAAAAAACTGGAAATATAGGGGTTGCCCATCAACTGGGGAATGGCTGAACAAGTTGTGTTATATGAAGGTAATGGAATACTATTGTGCTATAAGAAATGAGAAGGAGATGGACTTCATAATTACCCAGAGAGGCTTATACAAATTGATGCTGAGTGAGAAGAGCAGAACCAGGAAAAATTTGTACACAGTGACAGACACATCGTATGTATGATGACCAGCCTTGACGAACTGGACTCTTCTCAGCAATGCACAGCTATAAGACAACTCTACAGATCTAGAAAGTTAAATGGAAACTGAAGCAATATATGCTATCGTTCTTTTTCAAAAAAAAAAGAGAGAGAACATTGTATATAATAACAGCAATATTGTTTTAAGAATGACTTTGAGCAAATAAGTTATTTTGTCTGTTATAAATATCCAAATAACTATAATGGACTTATGAAGGAAGACACTATCTGTATCCAGAGAAAGAACTGATAAACAGAAGTATATATAGAATAACTTTATGTAGATATATCTACTTGTGTCTAATGGTAGCCATCCCTAGGGCAGAAAAAAATAAGTTTACATGATAATTTTGTTGTGTATTTGAAAGGAATAGCAAGTTGTGCATAGTAGATTTGCACATAGTAGATTTGCAGTTTCATGTGCAATCATCCTTTTTAACTGTACTATGTTGCAGAAATGCTTGTTTTATTCCATAAATTAAAAATAAAATGAAAAAATGAAAAAAATTTAATATATCCTCCACTCAGCTGCTAAAGTTAATCTTCCTAGGGCAAAGGTCTGATCATGTCACCCTCCTACCCAATAAACTCCACAAATGACTCCCTATCAGCTAGAGGATCAAAGATGAAATTCCTTGTTTGATATTCAAAGCTCTTTCATAACCAGCCCCCCCATCCCATCTTGTTATATAACATACTCCCTATACACATACTCTTCAATCCGGTGATGCTAGCCTCTTTTCCGTTTCTTAAATGAGACTCTTCATCTCCCAACTCTGGGCACTTTTGCTACCTGTCCCCTCATGACTGGAATACTCTCCCTCCTCATCTCTATATCCTGGCTTCCTTCAAATCCCAACTAAAATCCCACCTTCTATGGAAAACCTTTCCCAAGACCATTTCTCTCTACTGATTACCTCCTATTTATCCTGTGTATGTCTTGTTTATGCATGGTTGTCTTCATGCTATCTCTCCCATTGGACTGTGAATTCCATAAAAACAGGGACTGTCTTTTGTCTTTCTTTGTATCTTCAGAACTTAGCACAGCAGCTGGTGATAATAGACACTCAATGAATATTTATGAACTGACTGAAATATTGAATTTGTTACATAATTAAAAAGAAAAACAATGTGTACATTCTAAAGATTCATAATTTCATGTATAACCTTCCTTTTCTGTACACACATATGCATGAAAATGATTATTTTATTTAGTGTTGGGTAAGTTTAAAATTAAAAAATGTAAAGGTATGATTTTCTATTGCTTGATTTTCCTGTCATTTTCTTGGCAGTTCTACTTACCTTCCATATGTAGCCTAATAATAAATAATGCACAGAATAGAAGTTTGAGGTATATTTGAATAATTATTATTGCCCCAAACACGCCACACTGAATCTGGGGATAGCAAGAGTTTCCAAAGGTGTACAAGACCTGTCTTGGTAAGGTGTAATAGTAATTAGTTTAGCAGGATACTTAGCACTTAGTAGTGCTAAGTGCTAAGTGTGGAAGGTGCAAACTAATTACTATTACATAAGGACACACATTTCAAAATCTCTTTCTTATTGCTTATTATTATTCCTGTTTGTATTTCAGTTAATCCATTATTTGGTGGAAGAGGTTTATTATTGTCATTTGAGGCCTAGACTTTCTTTTCTAGCAATGGTAAATTTAAACAGACCTGCCCAACCACCAAGATAAGTGTGAATCTGGAGGAAAACTATACAATTATATGAGCAGCACAAACCGTGGCTATCCAGTTGTTCTTACAGTGGGGTCTGGAATACTCATAAAGGAGTTTCTTTTGAAAGTGCCCCTGGACAGCAACAAGAATAATATGGAAAGGGCTTGACACACTGCTTGGAACTCTAGGAGAATACAAGCTCCTGGGGAAAGTATTTAGGGAGGAACTCTATGCCACAACAGCATTGAATGAAGTTTCTGATGCTGTGGATCCCTCCCGGGTAACCAGAGATATATACAGAACTGAAAGTGCAGGCCAGTGCACCTTAAGGCACCACGGTATAATTTCCTGGGATTGCACAATTTTAATTTTGTAGAAATTGTAAGGGACATGCATCTAGGAAATTTCTTTCCTCTTCATTGATACCCATGGATGATGGTTTTCTTCTGATGCTGATGATGGCATAATTATATCAAGTGTAGAAGTCCTCATAGTCCCCATGTAGGAGGCCTTTGTTCTGTCAATGACCACATCTCCTCATGTAAAGTAAAATGTCGCAGAATGTTTGAAATTAATTTACTTAGTCAAGACTAAGGCATACAGCTTTTGATTTAGCCTTTAAAAGAGAGAGAAAGAAGAAATGGAGAAAATCAGGGATAAAAAACACAAATAGGAAAAGAGCTACACATGGAGACTCAGGCTTGGTTCACTGAAAAAGAAGCATCCATATACGGGAGCCCAGGAGAAAATGGAATCACACAACCCCCACGGGGGTTGCCAAAAGCAGCAACTGTGCAGCAGCAAGGGAAGACCAAGTTGGAAGCTAGAAGAATAAATTGACAGTGGTGGAGTAGCAGTGACTAAGTGGACAACCTGGACAAGTAGAATTCCAAGCCTCCTGGACACAGAAGAGAAATTCCTGGACAATCCTGACTTACTAGAACAAATGAAGGAGTCCTGGGACCAAGTAGGAGTGAAGAACTAAGGAGAAATCAGATATAGACATAAAATATAAGGGAAGACACCTGGATCTTTCACTCCACTGGTCCTGCAAGTGATATGAACTGTGCAGATTCAAGGAAAGGGGGTAAGCTAGGGGCATGCTGATAAATGTTCAACAATTGGATAGCTAAAAACCTAGAACACACTTTTAAGTTTAATCTGTATCACTAACATGTTCTTTATCACTTTTCTTAAATTTAAGCAATCAACAAAACAATCAAGCCGTGATTTGCAATGTTTGCTGGTTACCTAGGTATAAATGTTCCCACTGAAAATGTTTTAAAAGGCTCTTGAAAGCTAGTATGAGCTGGCTCTAGCACACCCTTGGGTCAGCTCGCCAGAGACCACCAATGCTTTCCTCTTGTGCTAAAATATCAACTGTGGATTAGCATAATAACTGTTCAACATCCTAGGTAAGGTAGACACCCACTGGACCCCAATGGGGAGGAAAGGAAAGTTGTTTTGACTACCTATGGACTCAGTAAAAACTTGTCCTATATTTGACTCATTGTTAACCTTAGTGTTTGCATGGGACCATGGGCCTTTTAACATTTTCTAGTAAGAGCTAGATGCTAATATTCCCAGGAAAACCCCTGGATGAATATGTAAGCCAAAGACAACATTTATGAGGAGTTCTCTAAATTGAACCTAATCCTTGTAAAGCCAGATCTGTGGTTCTGATCCATGTATTATATCAGGACAACTCTAATTGTTAGGAATTCCTTCCTTATTTCAAGATAAAATCTTCCTCCCTGTCTCCACATATTGCTTTCACTTCTGCCCTCTCAGGCCAAGCAGAAACTCTAATCTCTCTTCCACATGACAGCTCTTTGACTACTTAAAGACAGCAATCATATTTACCCTAAGTCTTCTCTACCCCAAGGTAAATATCCCCAGTTTTTCAAGAGATTCTCATATGACACAGTTTCTTTTCATCATCCTGATCATCCTCTATTGGCAAAATTCCAGCTTGTCATTCATGAGGGAGGGGAAAGAGGAAAAGCCAGAAGCATTTTCATAGTGCCTACTTGCTTATGTGCCAGGCACAATGATAAGAGCTTTACAAATATCACATTTAATCCTCACAACAACCTTACAAGGTAGGTGCTGTCTTGCAGTTAAGGAAACTGAGGCAAACAGAGGTTAAGTTACTTGCTCAGGGGCACACAGCTAGTGAGCATCTGAGGCTAGATTTGAACTCAGATCTTTTCTAACTCCAGGCCACCTAGCACACTAGCACTAGACATGTTCTTCTAGGAATCTGTTTTAAGATTTAATTTAGGACCAATTTAAGACCTTTTGGACCATACAGGCTTTATTTCTCCCTTGGTGCACTTGGTACTTCTAATGTCGACAACTCTTAGGCAGATTGCATCATACGCATAGATAGCCCAAGCAGAGGTACATACAAATGTGACTGAAGCACGTTCTCGTTGTTCATCTTCCATAGCCCAAAGAAACACATCAGTTGCAGATCTTTTCTTGCTGCAAGTGAACAGGACAATTCAAAACTTTGCCAATTCAGAATCACTTCCCTCATCCCTGAAACAATCATTTGTCTCCACCAAACATTATTCTCAAGACTCAGTCTCCAATGTTGGATGCTGGTCTGCTGAGCTCCAGGACTGTTCATCTCTTTGGGATGCTGCTGCTCAGTGATGGAGCACTTCTTGGCTAAAGTCTCTATCTTTCTCCCACTTCTGGCTCAGCCAAAATCTTTGACTATCCTCCTTCAAGGAAAAAGTAGGTATGGTCATGCTTTTTCAACCTCTTTTAGAAAAGGCAGAAGTGAAGCAGCTAGATGGCGCAGTGAATAGAGCGCTGTACCTGTTTTCAAATTTGGCCTCAGACACTTAATACTTACTAACTGTGTGACCTTGGACAAGTCACTTACCCTCAATTGCCCTGCCTTCCCTCCTCAAAAAAGAAAAAGCAGAAACTCTAGGACCATTAAAATGCAAGACCAGGTGCCTTTTTCCTTCAGAATCTTGGCTCCTGAAGCCTCTTGTCTCCTACACAGGAGATTTGCAACCAGATTTTTTCCTCTGTTTTCAAACATGTCATTAGTCTTAATCTTCTCTTGGACCCCTCTTCCTGGTGAGAGACTTTGGTCCCTCTATCAGAAATCTCCTTCTAGCTTATGGGGAGTATTCCCTTTGTTTCCAAATGTTTATCCCTGATAGCCCTGTAAACTTCAAAGTAACTGCAAACATCTCTGAGGTTCTGGATTTCCTTGCTTCTAAACTGTGTTTCTTCTGTACTCCTATATAGATTAGTAGATGGAAAAAAGTGCTGAGAAAAAACCCCAAGCCCAGAGAGCAAGTCCATTCTTTCTGCTCCCTGCTCAGTCCTGTTCCTGTCTCTTTCATAGGCAGATGTGGCTAAAGTCTAAAAAGGATTTTGTTCCAAATCCTTATACATGTAAACTCCTGATCTTGGCATGAAAGCTCTTCTACATTCTGATGTCAACCCACCTGGCTTCCTTCAAGCACCAAATAAAACCTCATCCTCTACAGGAAGCCTCCTGCACCCTCCAACCCCAGCGCCTTCCCTCTTTTAATTATTTCCACTTAATCCTGCATGTAGCTTTCATGTTCTCCTTGATTATACTGTGAGCTCTTTGGGGACACAGACTATCTTTTGCCTCTTTTTTTATCCCCAGTGCTTAGCATAGTGCCTAGCAAATTGTAGGTACTTAATAAATGTTGATTGACTGTTACAACACACTGGTCCCCTTCTCATATCCTGTGTTTCCAAACTGGATGTCTCTTCGGCCCCCATTCTTATCTTCTCATCCCCCTTCATCCTCTCCATGCTTTTGTTCATCCCCATACCTGGAACATCCTTCCCTTATCCCCATCCATGGCAATCCCTCCTTTCCTTTAAAATTAATCCAGAAGTCACTTCTACCTTACAATTGCTCCTAACACTCTCTTTGCCCCTTCCCGTTCCCTTCTCCCCCCACCACTCCAACACAAGTAATGTATCCTCATAATTCTGAGAGCACTTTGCCTGCCTCAGTCCTCTAATTGATCTCACTCCCCCACACCTTATTTGTGTACTTGTCCTTTCCTACATTACGTTTTAAGCTTCTGGAGAAGACAGTATATATCAAAACTGTCTGAGTATCCCCAGCCCCAAGGTTAGCCCTTGCATGGTAACTACTTACCCAGTAGGCATTGAATCAAATTGAATATAGCACTAGCATTTTCCTGAACTCCCTTAGAATTGTGCACTTATCAGACTAAGTTTACTCCCAACTATTCTTCATACAATTACTAATGATCAAAAAAACATTCAAATTTAGCCCTTTAGCATTTCCAGCAAGATTTCCTAAGCTTTGTAATTCTTGGAAATATCCAATTTAAAAGACACAGCAGTGCGATTCATAACCTGACTTCACCAGCTTACGTGGTTTGCCCAAGGATAGGAATATATGAGTCACAGTTTACCTGATTGCCACCAATATAAAAACCCTTTCACAGGACCATGTAACTTCCAGAGAAGTTCAAAAATAATAGCAGCTTTCATCATCAAGTATCCTAGGAGGGACAGCTAGGTGGCACAGTGAATAGAGCACTGGCCCTGGAGTCAGGAGGACCTGAGTTCAAATGTGACCTCAGATAGTTGACATACTTACTAGCCATGTGACTTTGGGCAAGTCACTTAACCTCAATTGCCCTCCAAAAAGTAAAAACAAAAACAAAAACAAAACAAGTATCCTAAGAGAGTCTAAGTGGAAGAACGTGAATATTCTTATCTCCATTTTACAGCTCATTTATTCAAAAATCCTTTAATAAGCGCATACTATGTGCCAGGCACAGTGCTAAGTACTGGATATACAAAGACAAAAGTGAATATATTTGCCCTCGTGAAGCTTACGTTCTGTTGAAAGGAGTAGGGGAGAAAGATTACTTTTTTTTTTGCCAGGTAAGATGACTTTTCCCACTCTACTTGATCCTCTATTCATCTCTCAAATTAATCTTCTTAATGCATAGCTCTCACCATGTCACTTCCTATTCGACAAACTCTAATGGTTCCCTATCACCAATAGGATCAAATATAAAATTCTCTGACATTCAAAACCCTTCACAATCTATTTCCCTCAACCTTTCTAGTCTTCTTATTCCTTATTCTTCTTACACATCTTTCTCTTCTCCCCATACTCTAATCCAGTGACTTTGGACTCTTTGTTGTTCCTTGCAAAAGTCACTTCATCTTTAGACTATGGATCCTTTCACTGGCTGTCCCCCATGCCTTGAGTATTCTCCCTACTCACCTCTGCCTCCTGGCTTCCCCAGCTTCCTCCAAATCATAGATAAAAATCTCATCTTCTACAAGAAGCCTTTTCTGATCTCCCTTAAATCTGGTGCCCCGCTTCATTGATTATCTCAGAATTGTACAGCTCTAGAGTTCCAATGTTACTTAGTGCCCCCCATTCTAAGGTCCTTGTGCACAGAGAATGGGTGATGGAGCAACAGGATACAGTAACAAGAGCACTGGATTTGGAATCAGAGGCAGGTTTTTCCAAATGATATTCTATAACTGACCATAATTACAAAATTGAAGGAAAAGCAATGAGAATATTAGCTTCCACATTGCTTCTTTGGTAGCTATAGAAAAGCATTTGATCAAGTCAAACAAAACTCTGCCTTTAAGGCTCTCCCTAAACAAAGTGTCTGCCATAGATATGTCAAAATCATGTAATATTTGATACCTAAACCAGGGAGGGACAAAACAAAGGAAGAAAAATAATATACCTACTTATTAACAGATTTGATGGTTATAATAACATAATTATCACACAATTCCATGTCATGCAACATAATAATAATATTAATATACCTAATGAACATTGACACAAATTTTTAAATCAAATATTAGCACAGAGCAATTCCAACATATTAAAAATATTTTGGGTATGTTAACTTCTTTATGATGTATTTGACTTATTCATGTTGGGATTTGGTTTTCTGATGTCTGAATAAATGTTTAGCTTCTGTCTTCTAAAAAAAAAATTATTATGTGCTATGATCAGATTGCATTTCTTCCAGGAATTCAGGGCTGGTTCAATATAGTTAGTCAATAAACATTTTTTAAGCACTTACTATGTGCAAAGCACTGGAGCTACCAAGAAAGGTAAAAGACTGAACCTGCCCTCAAGGAATTCAGTCTAATAGGAGAAGACAAGATGCAAACAATGACAAACAAGCTCTATAAGCAAAACTTAAATGTAACAAACCATATTAATGACAAAAATTGTTATCCACATGATTACATCTATAGATACTAAAAAAGCTGACAAAACCCAACACTCATTTCTGTTTAAAAAAAACACAACAACAACAACAAACAGAAAGCACAGGAAGAAATGGATTTTTCCTTAACATAGTAAGTAGTATATCTCTAAAACCAAGTGAAAATATTATACGTAACACACAAAACTTAGAGGCCTTTCCCATAATACAGATAAAACAATGATGCCTGTTATTACCACTACTATGTGACATAATGTTTGAAATACTAGGTATAGTAATAATATATGAAAAAGAGATCAATGAATAAACATAAACAAAGAGGAAACAAAGCTTTCACTTTTTGCAGGTGATATGGTAATCAGTTTAGAGAAACCCAAATAGTTAAGAAAATTAATTGAATCATTCAGTAAATTCAACAAAAGTTGCAGGATACAAAATAAATCCACATAAACATCAGAATTCCTCTATGTAACAAACAAAAACCTAGCAAGAGGAAGATTTCATTCAAAATTCCTAGAAGATGTATGAAATTTTGGTAATCCCATCTGTCAAGACATACCCAGGAACTACATGAATTCAATTACAAACACTCTAAGAAATAAAACAGACTTAAATACATGAAGAAATATTAATTGATCATCAATAAGTCATGCCAGTGTGATAAAACTGGTAACACCACTTTAAAAATGTACATTCAATGCAATGCCAAATTATGAAAGGATTATTTTATAGAGGTAGAGGGAAAAAATGAAGAAATTCTTTCAGAGGAACAAAAAGTGAAACTCTCAAGGGAGATAGTAGGAGTGAATTGGGGAAGAATGGTGCCTAGCAGTACCTCATCTTAAGCTATATTACAAAAAGCAATCATCAAAATGATTTGGCACATGTTTTAAAAAATGGTCAATCAATGGAATAGATTAGGTATACAACACAGAAGAAACAAATCCTGTATGTTAGTGTTCCATAAGCCCAAAGACCCCAATCTACTGAAGTGAGGACTCACTATTTTACAAAAACTTCTAGGGAAACTGGAGAGTAGTCTGGCAGAAAGTTGGTAGAGTTAACATCTCATATCACATAAAACATTGAGCTCCAAATGGATACTTTGCCTAGACATAAGTGGGTTAAACATAAAAATTTTAGAGAATCAAGGAAAAAAATAGCTTTCTAATCTATAGATATAAGAAAAGGTTATGACAAAAAAGAACCCAGAAAGAATCACAAAAGGTAAAATGGATGATTTTAATTATATGAAAATTTTAAAAGTTTATACAAATAGAGCTACTGTAGTTGAAAGAAGAAGGGAAATGGCTAACTAGGGGGGAAAATTTTGCAGAAGATTCATTTCTGACACATTTATGATAAGGGTCTCATTGTTAAGATATATAAAGAACTGATTCAAATTTATAAGGATAAGAGACATTTCCCAATAAATGGTCAAAAGATATGAACGAGCAGTTTTCAAAGAAAGACATACAAGTTATCGACTTCAATTCAACCTTCAATCCAGCAAAAAATAAAGAGTGTCTATTGTCCAAACTATGATATACAATTGGATGAACAAGTCATAGAACTGGTCTACCACTAGTTATATCTTGAATAATGTACAGATGGAAAATGAAAATGGGCCCAGAATTGAGCAGGAGGAAGAGAGGGAACAAAATTGCTTTAAGAAATTTCTCAGTGACTTTAAAGACTCTTCCCTGGGAAAGAAAGTCCATATTTTAACATCAATCTCCAACTAATGATGCTATATATCATAGAATGATGGTAGAGTCATAGTCTCTAAAGAATTAAAGTTGTGTGTCATCTGAAGATTTTTGTAGAGAAACATGGTGCCCATGGGATGGCTGTAATATATTACTAATGAAAAGTTGAATGGAAATGCTTTAAAATATTTTATCAGAAAAATGCATGATAAAAAAATAGATGTGGTTCGGTCATTAATCAAACACACGCAATAACTGGCGGACAATCCATGTGTCCCAATGGAATTCGTGCAACGTGAAAAGATCTCAATGAAGGTCCCAAAAATACAATCTGCAAGCTCAAAATCTGTTACCCTGTGATTTCTTTCATGCTTAATGTTCTACAGACTATTCCTCGGGTAGTTTTTTTTAACCTTTTTTGTCTTTAAATAAATATTTTAGGATGTAAATAACCTCTCAATAGAAGCTCAATATAATCATCCTCATTACAATTCCAGCAGTAGACAGGACAGTAAAGAGGATATGTATCTCATCCTTTTTCCATATGGTTTTCATCTTCTCTTCTAGGAATTTATACTTTGAAAGTTTTCTCATTCCATCTAGCTTGGAGCTTATGAGCCTTTTATATGGTGCAATTTACTTTAAAATGTTGTTTTATGGATCAATCTGATAGTCAAATGATTGTGCGTAGAAGTTTGACCTATGATAATTATTTTAGTACAATTTATTGTATGAGAGCTCCAGGGTATTTTGAGGCCCATCTTTGTAGAATGGGGATTTTTATCCATCAGTACCTGAAAGATACTGAGCTTCTGATGTCTAATTCTAGTCACAAGGTCATGATTTGCTAGGTATTCCATGGTATGGCTAAATGTTTATAGACTGCAGTGATATATTGTACTATTATTATTATTATTATTAACTATTGCTATTATCTTGTTATCTCTTTTATGGTGATCAGACAGAAAATGTCTTACCTGCTATAAATCTTTATCCTTGTTAATTTTTTGCACAACTGGATAAAATACCTGCTTTTTGTAGTTGAGTAAAAGTATCAAGATATAAGCTCTTCATGTTTGTTGCTGCTGTTGCTGTTTTCTGCCCTTTTTCCTTGGGGTATCAAGTATACTGGGACTGTAATTTCTAATTATTAGATAGACTGATACAATTAATATACTTCAAAAATCCTGTGGTAGTCATAGGGTCCCTAGGACTGAAAGCAATCTGAAGAACATCTACTCTTATGCAAACAAATGAAGATGTTGAGACTCAGAGTCAGAAAGTAACTCATCCAAGGCCACAGAGGTGACAGCCAGCTGATCTAGGATTTACCCCAGGTAGTGTAATCCCAAATCCAACACTCCATCATACAGAAGTAACAGGGCTTGACCTGTATTCAAATTCTCCAATTTAAAAAAAAAAACAACATACGAATGTTGAGGGAGACAGGGAGAAAACACTATAGTGTGACAGATAGAAATGGATTTACTGAGATATTAATAGTATCAGAACCAATTGTTAAGCACACATGGGAATACATTACTAACACATTACAGTAATACCCTGATATGCTTTTAATCCCTATATTGTGCAGGGAAAAAAAATGCATTTACTTATACAATTCTACTGGAAACTGCACACAAGGACACTGAAATCTTTCAGGTTTGCTTTTTTTTTCCCAAGACGGGAGCTGGCCCTGGCACATGTGCAGAGAGCATTCCCAGTTTGCCATTTCCCAGAAGTAAGCTGCTTGGCACCTATCACTTCTATATCAAACTCCCATAAAAAGCAGTTTCTTATTCAATTCACTCAAGTTTAGCCAGAGTCTGATACAAATCAGGTTGCTGTTGTTATTGTCTGTCCTTCATTTTCGGGACACAAATCAGGAGTATAGCAAAGAGTATACCAAAACCCTGAGACCACTTGCCACAAAAATGCATAGAAAAAAAAAAACTCACTGTAGTAAAATGTAAGACTTTTCCCCCAAGGTGCCAGTTGTTAGATAATAGAATAATAGATCAATGGATTCAGTTAAGGAATCCCCTTCTTCTGCTTTCAACAGTTTCCACATAATCCTAAGGGCATTCAGAGGAATGAATTTTTAGATGATCTCAGAGAATCCATTCCAACACTCTTTCTTGCGGTCATTCAACATGGATTTATTCTGCCGTCAGTAACTGCACATCTACTTAGTTAAGGTCCAAACTTTGATCAAACTACATGGAAAGGGTTTGAATGCCTAGAGTAGGCACTTGGGGGTGGGGAGTGAATGCTTTTATTTTCTCAAAGTGCAAATGGTAGGCTTTTTGCAAGTACCATTATACGCGAGCTTATTCTGAGAGCTTCACAAAAGTAGCCCTGACAAAAAGTTTCTAAGTGATCTTACTGCAGAGACCTAAATATCCAGGGCATGTCATGTAGGCCTCTGAGCATACAACTCAACTTGAGAAAACAGAACAACACAAAAATGAGATGAATATCTGCTGTGAACATGGTACAATCACTATGTGTCTACAATCCTGTTATGGCATAATTAACCTTAATTACATATTAAATTCTGCCTGAATTAAAGGACTTGCAATAATTTGAATATTGTTTGTGTTCCCTATAATTTCACCATTGGTATTATTTTGAGAAATGTAAAATAAATCTTTCTAAGGTGACAAAAGTTTCTTTAAGTGGTGGCTAGGTGGTGCAGTGAATAGAGTACCGGCCCTGGAATCAGGAGGACCCGAGTTCAAATCTGTCCTCAGACACTTAACACTTACTAGCCGTGTGACCTTGAGCAAGTCACTTACCCCCAATCGCCCCTCCAAAAAAGCACAAAAAAAATTTCCTTTACAGTCTCTGTTGGTCGAATCTCTTAGAGCTCAGTTTCAAGTGATCCTGAATTACTTTTTTCTTCTCACCTTGCACCAAGCTTGAGTGCTTCTGAGGGCCTTATAGCCATGAGCATTCCCTGAGCAGCAGCTCATTGAGGACTTAGTAACATACTGACCATATTTGGTTGTCTACAGGTAGGATTATCCATAGGTCCCTATTCTTCTTTAATTTTTTTTGGACCTCACTCTGATGTTGGCCTAGAGATCTGACACCATTTAATTCCATGCACCATTAACAGTAGTCACAAAGCTGTTGGCAAAGTTCAAGATTCTCATGGGAGATTTTGATGCTTTCTATCCAGCAAGAGGAGAAAAAGAGTTATCTTCTCTGAAACACATAGGAGTTAGCAATTAGAGCTTCTCCAGACACCAAACCAGCGAGTCAGAGAGCAGGCAAAGGATCATCAGAGGGGAAAAAAATTTGATTCACAGCAGCATCCTTATTTTGGCACAATATAGCCACAGGCTCTTATCCATCAGGCCAAAAACATTAGCTAGTTTTCCCTCTCAAATCTGTCTATCGAATCTGTTTGCTCAAAGTAAAGTATGTGATGCTTTGGGGTTTTGTAGGAGTCATTTTACTAGAAAAATATTTCTCTGAATCTGTTATAAAAAAAAAAACTTGGGTCTAGGAAACTCAGAAGCAAGCAGTAGCTCATACATACATGCTACACATTTGGACCTGAAGAAGGTAAAAATGTACTTGCCTTTGGATCAGCTGGGCAAGTTTTCTAACTATAACTGAGCCCAACCACGCCTTTGGTTGTGACTTTTGTTTCTTGTTATATGATCTAGATAGCACGTTTTTTCTTCTCTACTTTTAATATCTTGACCTTTTTTCTTCAGCTATTGGTTGTTCATGGCCAATCACTCTTTTTTTCTCTCATGATGTTTAAAAGGTATTTGAACAACTATTAATGATACATCTCTTTCTATCATAAAGCCAAATACAGTATCCCAGTATCCTCAGCTCCAGTCACTGTATCAGGCAGGTGCCTTTGTTCTCTGATCACACATCAAGAGATTTCACTGCATGGGGGAAAAAATGTCACTTCTTAACAGCAAAAGTTCTCCCCAAAATGTCTCTCTCTTTACATATTGGGTATCTATCTCTCTTGTGTTTTTTTTCTTTTTGTCCCCTTTTTTTTTTCCCACACAGGGACACACAAATCTTCCTGGAGATTGTATTGGTCCTGAGCCTGTTACTTCTTGTATCATTAAAGTCATTTTTCCCTAGCTGAATGCTTTCGAGTACAGTGAGCGATTAAGTTCTGTGGTACACTAGTAAGAATACAATGATCATTTATTACTTATCTCCGTTGGAAAATCTGTAACCCAAGACTTCAAGAGTTCAATAAATAGTGGAAAGGAAGAGCATTCTGGCATGAAGACTGTTTATATTTCATACTGGATTTTGGCTCGTTTTCCATTAAGCTATTGAAGGGAACTGGAAATATGATTGTTCTCCATTGCTGAAATTATACTACCTTACAGGACTGCCCTGCAGCAGCGATACATAGGGTGCTGCATGTCATTGGCTGTGCCTCTGGGAACTGAGGTGCTTAGACAATGGCAAGGGGTTTTTTATGCAACACAAAAATATATTAAAAATACATAATGTAACTTGTCTTAATATACTTTTCTGAGTCTAAAAATATGCCAGACCAAAAGAAACATATTTACATAAAAAGCAGACAAGGTCAAATAACAAAGAAAGCCCTTAATTAGTTGTAATCAACTTTAATTTGCATACCGTATATAATTCCTAAATGATTGTTAATAATAACTTTATATAATGGACTTCCAATTTTCATGAAAATGGCACATTTTGATAAGCAGACACAAAACCCTAGTACTAATAAGGTTTAATTTGCATACATTAGACTGATTATCCAAACAAAAGGATTACAGTATTACTTCTCCATACCTTTATGTCCTTATTATGCACATTTATTAACTTCACAAAAGCTAGCTGTTAGTGACAAACAATAGCCATGGTTGAAAGAGAAATCTAAGGAATGAATAAGACACATTTTAATGCTAAGGAACAAAGTTTAAACATCATAAATGCTGGATTTAACTATTTGTTGACCAGAAAATTTAAGATTCCACAAAATGAGTTTCGTGCTTCTATTCATGTCAGGAGAGGAAAAATCCCTAATATGCCTCATCATCTCTGTTCATAATGAGCTTATCTCAAGCCAGGAAGCAGTGACAGTAGAGTTTGTAAGTGTGCTAAGAACATGCAAACAGCCAGAGAATTAAGCTTTTAAATGTGTGGTTCTAGGGCACAGTGTTAATAAATATATTTCAACAGGCTTAGTTTTCAGCCGTGTAAATAATAATATAGGTGGCATTAGTATTGATAACGGCTCCTAATGATATCATGTATACCCTACAATTAAAGTTTAAGCACTAAATAAAGCATTATTAGGAGATCAGGGTTGGCTTTTCTTATATGTGAACACAAATGAAGCTCACAAGTGTTTGGAAAAAAGCCAAAAAAAAAACTTGAAATTGAACCGCATGCTACTTCTGGGGTTTTCCTTGGTGCTTTTGCTGCTCAGCAAGATACAGGATTACAATACCATGAAATCATCTCCAAAGGAGGAAAGTGGAAACGGAAGTCTTCTTTGTTGAAATGAGTCCAGTTTCTTAAAACTCCCTGGCCCTTCTACAGAAACACCACACAGATAAAAAACAGGGATTTCATGGAACAAACTGTGAATTTGCACCCAATCACAAAAGTGGGTGAACTTCAGAGAACAGAGTTAGCACATGAAAATAATCAGGTTGATACCCCTAGACAAGAAGTCAAGACAAAAGAACAACAAACTGGAGACCATAGAGCCCATTGGTCCACTCTGTTGTAACAGTGGCTCTCCTTGGTTCCATCTTCTTAGGGCTCAGAGGTGACTGAGGATTACATGAAGGACTGGGTGGAGGAAGTAGATGTAGACTGATGTAGCCCAAGGGGCCCAGTTTGGTACATTTGCCATCACGGAACCTGGGTCCTAATTCTAGTTCTGCTACCTGCTGCCTGTATAACCTCAGTCATCAGCTTCTCTGGGCCTCAGGTCTCCCATCTGCCAAATGAGGGGGTTAGAAGTAATAGGTTTCTAAGAATCCTTCTGACTCTAAATCTATCATCCTATTAACTCAACCCAATATTACTGGAATCTATAAAAAATGTTGGCTTATCCTAGATTATAACAACAGCAACAGCAGCAACAACTGGTATTTCTACAGCGCTACCAGGTTTTACTTCATTTGATGACATCAAGGTTTTCTTAAGTCTTGTATTAACGTTTGTTTGATAAAGTTCTCAAAGTCCCTGTACTACATTGTTTCATTTAAGCATAAATCAAGCCAAAGGAGGAAAAAATTGAAGTAAGGAATAAAAACTATGCTTTCTCAAAGTGAGCCAAGAGTTTTATTTTTTCCCAACTTAGACTCACAGCCTTCAAAATGAGTTTCAGGTAAGACAAGCAATAAAAAGTCTTTTAGGCACTGTGCTTAAAAAAAAAGTAACACCACATCTAGAATGTTCTTACTTGAACACAATAAACACAAACCAAAATATGCCACATGTAATACATACCCTTGGATTTAGTCAATCAATCATGTGACCAAAGAGTGGCAGTTTAGGGACAAAATACTTAAAATGAATACAGAGCCAAATTACCCCTGTTAGGACTGATCTTACCCTTTTCCCAAACTTCAGCAACACCAATTGAGAAGCAAATTGAGCTTTCTCAATGTCTACATCTGATTCTGCTGATTTCAGCAGGAATTGTGTACATGGATATATAGATATCTATACACCCGAATACATATATATACATGCGTGCATGAATATGTGTGTTCATTAACTTAATATGCATATGTCTGTGTTTACATGTGCATGTATTTGTATATATGTGTATATATAATTATATATTATGTTATATATATATAATCACAATACATTTTTTTAGGTTCATGGATCCATGATTAAGAACCTCTTGTCCAGTGGGAAGAACACTAGGCTCTGATACAGTCCAGGCTCTACCTCTGACTAAATATGATGTTAGATGTTAGGCAGATCATAACCACTCTTTTTTGGTTTTTCCCTTTTGTAAAAGGCCCATGTTTTGAGATTTGAGAATATTAAATAAGACTAGGAGTTTTTAGATTATATATACACATATAATGTTATATATTGTATATCCATCACATGTATGTGTACATATGTATACATATATGGATATGATATTTAGATTCCAAATTTATTTCAGGAGAACTCCAAAGCAATTTACATTGATCTGAAATTTATGATTCTATTTCCTGCTAAGAATTCCAAAACTGATCACATATATTGCCTTATTTGGTCATCTCAATCTCTACATCTGGGGATTTTACAAAGGGGAAAATGGAGGCACAGAATGTGGACGGGTCAGGTGTAGGGCTGGAATTAGGGCAGAAGTTTACTGCTTCTCAGTCTAGTGTTCTTCCCACTAAACTCCAGCCCATTTGTTCTCTTGTAAGTGAATAGCAGCCACCTCTGGAAGGCAATGCTTCCTCTATTCAGCAGAACACAGCAACAGAATACAACAATGAAGGACAGGAAGTACAGTGATCCCCTCATCTCTCAATGCCCGAACATAACTTCCATTACCATTTCCTTTGCTGAAACCGGTAACATGCACTCCCAAGGAAATAAATTCAAACTTCCATTCTCTTCCTACCATTTTTCTGTGCATTGTGGAAAAGAAATAAAGATCTTTTTGTCATTTCAGCGATATTGCCTTTCATGTACTGTACCGCAGATCAGAAAGTACTTCAGATTATGCAAAGAACAAAGACCCGCTTGCCTGCTTACCTGATTACTGAAAAATGTCCATCTCTATCATAGCCTTCTAATAGTAAATCGCTGTCACAGTGATTCAATCATATTCCAGCGGGACTTCCAGGAAAGGTATCAAACCCACCTCAAACTTGAGGAGATAAAAAGCTCACAAAACCAAAACATATGTAAATTATTGTCCTGCTAATCTCACCTAACAATCCCCAAATCACTCCAGCCTGAAGGGTCTAGGATTGTAGCAAGGCTCCAAATGAGTCATTTGTAACATTCAGATTCTGTGCATACCATTGTATCTCATCTACTTTCATGAGAATAAAAATGCATTGTACATTGGTTTGCCTAGGATATGACGCTGGAGAGTCTAATATCGATCAGGCACTAATCCCATCTTTTGATAATTCATTTTCCCTGGAATAGAGACTTCACCTTTGTATTCTTCATTTCAACTACAAAAGTCTTTCTCATTTGTGAAAATCAAAAGCAATACTTACTTCATTAATATTAAGGATACATTGACCCAATTCAATATGTTGTCAAACATTTTTCTGAGCTAACAAGAATAGGTGAATTCTGAGGTACCTTATTTCTCCTTTCATGCCTCTCTGGCTGAGGAATTTGGTGTGTGAGACTTAGATATCTTTATTTTACATCCAATTCAAAGGATTTTTGGAAGAAAAAAAACATCTTTTATATACATTAACTTATGTCACCACTGTTACTGATAGAATGAGAATCAACCATGGTTATATTTCAAGCTAGGTTTCCCACGATTAGCATATGTAAGCAAAATTTCTGTAATATATGTTTCACATAAGAGGAATCTGCAGGCTAGACAAGTTAAAGGACTTTCCCTAGGTCACATTTTAATCGTTACAATATTATCTCACTTTTGTTTAGAACTTTACAATTTTCAAAGTTTGTTCACATAAATTATTTCAAATAATCCTCCTTCTGCACACATTTCCTCATAGTTCAATGAGTTAAGCAGAGCCTGTATTATTACCCCTATTTTACAAATAAGGAAACTAAGTCTCAAAGACTCAAGGGGGTCAAGTACGTTCAAGTGGTTGGCATGTAGAAGTATGCCTGGCATACAGTAAGTGGTTAGTAAATGCTTCTTGACATGACTTAGCTCTTGAGGGAAGAACAAGGAACAACAGGAGGAAGAAGTAGAGAGGAAAATTTAGGCTCTATATAAAAAAATAATTTCCTTAAAATTTAGAGCCATCTAAAATAATTAATGCTATCTAAAAGAGGAATGGGCTACCTCTGGAAGGAGTGTACTTCTCCTCTCATTGTCATTTGGTCATTTCAGTCATGTCTTATGCTTCATGACCCCATTGGGGTTTTCTTGGCAAAGATTCTGGAATGGTTTGGCATTTCCTTCTCCAGCACATTTTACATATAAGGAAACTGAGGCAAGCAGGCTTAAGTGACTTGCCCAGGGTCACATAGCTAGCATCTGAGGCCAGATTTCAACCCAGGAAAATGAGTCTTCCTGACTCCAGGTCCAGTGCTCTGTGCATTATGGTGCCACCTAACTGCCTATTAGAGGACCCCTGATTGGAGATCTTCAGAAGTCAAATTTCTACTTATTGGGGGTTGGATTAGGATTCTTTTTTGAATATAATATAGTCTTGGGTATAATATAAAAGGGTCCTTTACAACTCTAAAATTCTGCGATTCTGTTAAGTGATTTGCCCAAAATGACACAATGGGGGCAGCTAGGTGGAACAGTGAATAGAGCACTGGCACTGGAGTCAGGAGGACCTGAGTTCAAATCTAGCCTCAGACACTTGACACACTTAGGAGCTGTTTGACCTTGGGCAAGTTACTTAACCCCAGTTACCTTACCTTCCCCCCTCCAAAAAAAAAATGACATAAAGGAACTTTGACTGGAACTAAGTCGTCTAGCTTCTAGTCCAATTATTCCTACTATACCATGCTGCCACTGAAAGCAGTGTAAGCTACAATGTCAAATCATTGGATCTTAGGGCTAAATGAGACCCCATCATCCAATAAGAAGTGATCTGTGTAGATATCTCTAGCAACAAGGAGCTCAATACTCTATTAGTCAATCCATTCTATTTTTTGTACTGTTCTAATTGTTATAAAGTTCTTATTTTGAGCTAAAAAGCAGTGTCCTTTAATTTAATATAACTTCAATGTCTCCTAAGAATCCCAAAATCAAAGACTTTAGAGATTATCCAGTTTTACTTCTTCGTTTTCAAGACAAGGCATTTCACTAACTATCCAATGTTTTATTCACTTGTGAATTTTTATACAAGTTTTTTTTTCTCTGTAAGAAGAAATCTTTCCAATTGTCTCCTGGAAGTATGACTTTAGCTCAAATTTTATAAGCTACTTTACATCTATAGAATAAATCAACATTATTAAAAGCTTTTTTATTTTCTTATTATAAGAAAAAAATGAAAACAAAGTTGGTAACCTTTTGTTGAGAATGGCTGAACAAATTGTAATATGTAAATGTAAGGCTAAGTAGTTATCTATTTCATGTCAAAAAGAAATGAAAGACTATGAGAAATTCAGATAAATATTAGAAGATGTTAATAAACTTAGAGAGAAGTAAGCAGAAACAGGAAGACAAGGTAGATAATGGCTACTACGAAGCAAATGAAAACAATTCTGAAAGGCAATCCAACTCATATGAATTGCAATGACCAGTCTTCATGCAGAAGATCAAAGGATGAAACAACTGTCTCCTTAAGGTAGAGAGATGGAAGACGGGAGATGGCAGGAGAAGAATGGTGTACATATTTTTAGACAGTCATTTTGTCAGTTGGTTTTGTTTCACTGTGAATGGAACTACAACTCTTTTATTTACAAGGTACAGTAAGACATAGGAAGATAGAGAAAGAAACGTTAAAAGGCATCAGTAAGATGGTTTAAAGCTAAAAATAAGAATTTTAATTATGAAAGTTAATAGTATATTAATTTTAATACTACATTATTTGCATTAAGGTGAAGCTGTAGAAATCATGGCAGTTTCTACAGTAATCTATGTTTGAATTTTTGTAAGTCATTTATCCTCTTTTTGGCTAGATAATTTTGAAACTGAATTATTGGTTATTGTAGATATTTCAAAAAAAACTTAACTACCTTATGCTTTCTTAATATGTGTGCAAGAAGACTTTAGGATTGACTAATAGAGTATTGAGCTCCTTGTTGCTAGAGATATCTACACAGATCACTTCTTATTGGACGATGGGGTCTCATTTAGCCCTAAGATCCAATGATTTGACATTGTTGCTTACACTGCTTTCAGTGGCAGCATGGTATAGTAGGAATAATTGGACTGGAAGCTAGACGACTTAGTTCCAGTCAAGATTCCTTTATGTCATTTTTTTTTTGGAGGGGGGAAGGTAAGGTAACTGGGGTTAAGTAACTTGCCCAAGGTCAAGCAGCTCCTAAGTGTGTCAAGTGTCTGAGGCTAGATTTGAACTCAGGTCCTCCTGACTCCAGTGCCAGTGCTCTATTCACTGCTCCACCTAGCTGCCCCCATTGTGTCATTTTGGGCAAATCACTTAACAGAATATTTGTGCCAGGAGATTCATTTGAACGAATGAATGAAACATTTATTAAGTGCTTACTGTGTGCAAAGCACTATTCTAAGAGTTCAGGATATAAATAGAAAAGTAAGATAGTCCCTGCTCTCAAGGAGCTCAAAATGTTCTAATAGAGGAGACAACAGGTCCTGAGGACCTGGCAGAGAACAAGTGGCCAAGAATCAGGGAAAAGCAATCATATGCACACAATCAGTTCTTACATTAATTATACTTGTTTTTCCATAAAATAAAAACTTCACATACACAGTAATTTCACCTATCTCATATTTTCATGCCCGGAATTGCTCTGAACATGAAAAATATCTCCAAAGGTATAAACATCACAGTTAGAATGGGCTTGAAATTGGAATCTGCATAAATTTCACTGTCGTGTAATATTTGTACACATTGAAACTAGAAACCTCCAGACCTCATCTGAATTGGCTCCCATGAAACTAAGGCTAAAAGTTCCCACCTCCATGCCTCTGCCTATTGCTTCCTTCATCCTGAATTTCCTTTCCTCTTCTCTCTACCCATGATAATATTAACCATCCATCTAACTAAGACAAATACTAACACCCCAGTCCAAATGCCGCTTTCCCCATGAAACTACTTAAGGAGTACTCTTCTGCTACACCACAAGTAAATTAAGCATTTGGTGAGTACTTATTTGCTTGATCCCCTTAACTTTAGACTTTTCTCCATTCCTTCTACTACAAATTTTTCCTGAATATAAGAGTCAAAGAACCTGTATTCAAAACCTAGACACGTAGCTCACCACCTGTTATGACCTTGGGCAAGGCAATTTTATTTCTCTATGCATTCATCAGTTGGAACTGGTGATTTCTAAGATCACCTATATTCAGAATCCTATATTCAGAAAACTTCTATGGTTTCCTATTTATGACTTTCAAAAAAAGTTGTGGTTTTGTTTTTTTTTTAATATAAATATCTCTACCTGGCTTTCAAGACCCTCCGTTATTGGGCTACATTTGATTTTCACTAATCCTCAACACACAATATGGACTCTAGTCTAGTCTTTTGTCTTGTCTTGTCTTTTGAAGACACCTTGCTGATACACAAGGCCATGTTTTGCCATGACTTCCATTCCCATTGGTAATATCCTCCTTTCTCTCTAGCTATCCAAGTTCTCTTAGCCTAGCCAAAGTCTAAATCTTACCTCTTCCCAGAGAAGCCTTCCCTGACCACATCTCATTCATCTTTTCTTCTTCTGAACTCCTATAGCTTAATTATATTCTGTTTATATGGTTGGGCTATTTCATATTTATTAATAATAATCAGAATTAGAATTTATGTAACAAAAGTCTCAAAGTTCCTATAGGACTCTCTACTCACTGGTGGAAATCAATCCCCTTGCTGACTTGAGGGGTGGCGTAGAGTTGGTAACAGGGGAAAAAAAGTGACTTGTTTTCTTTTTTTTCAATTTATTTATTTATTTACTTTTAGTTTACAAGATTCAGTTCCACAGTCACTTGAGTTTCAAATTTTCTACCCTTCCTCTTCTCCTCCCACTCCATGGCGGCATACAATCAAGTATAGGATCTGCAAATACTTTCACATTGGACATTAGTCTAGTTGTAAAGAACCAATGGAATGAACAATGGGAAAAAAGAAAGAAAATCAAACATGGAAAAGAACTCTAGCATGTAGATTGTTTCAGTCTCTATTTAAATTCTGTTCTTTCTAGATCTTTCTCTGAATGTAGATATCTCCTTCCATCCTGAGACTTGTAGAGTTGTCTTATAACTGTGCGTTGCTGAGAAGAGCCCAGTCTTTCAAAGTTGGTCGTCACACATACAATGTGTCTGTGATTGTGTACAAATTTTTCCTGGTTCTGCTCTTCTCACTTAGCATCAGTTTGCATAAGCCTCTCCAGGTGAATATGAAGACCATCTCCACCCCATTTCTCATAGCACAATAGTATTTCATTACATTCATATACCTTGCTGCTCCTATGCCCCCATCTTGGGTCCTCCCCCAAATCTTGTTTTTAATATTGATAACCTATTCTTGATAATCTATTCTTGAATTTTAAGAATTAAATACAGATCTATAATCCTAAAAAGAAAGGGTGTTTGTGTATAGTCCTTTCAGGGTGCTGTTTGTAAACCTCAATTCCCAATCACTTCTTTGGTTGGAAAGAGAAAGCAGAAAGTATCCCAAGTGAAAGCTATTTAAAAGGAACCATTGGGAGCAACTACCAAAAGAAAAGTCATGAGTTCCAGATTAGACCAGCATGTAAGAGAGCCATGAACAGGAGAGTGAAGAGGTGTGCAGAGCACAGACGGTGAAGACTGGCTGGATCCCATTTAAACCAGCTGAAATCAGAGCCAAGAATCTGTATCCCCTAGGAGAGTGTGAGAAAAAATGCCCAGGTTGAAGGCCACAGATTGTTTCCAATTCTCTTTTACTGCAGAAGAAGGCACTCTCCTCAGCATGAATAATCCCTTGAATTTAACCTCTTTTTAACTACTGGGGGGAAAGAGCAGGGGAGGGGATAAAGTGAGGTGTTTACAAATTTGATTCTTCCTTATGTGTCACTTTTCATTGAAATTTTTTAAATTTACCCATCATTCAATGTCTGTGGAAGTTAGGTGAATTCAATAGAGTACTGGTCCTGGAGTCAGGAAGACCTGAGTTCAAATCTGGTCTCTGACAGTTACTAGGCTTGTGACCCCGATCAAGTCACTTAACTTTGTTTACCTCAGTTTCCTCATCTGTAAAATGAGCTTGAGAAGGAAATGGCAAGCCACTCCATTATATTCACCTAGAAAACCCCACATGGGCTTACAAAGCATCAGACATAAGTGAAAGATAGAACAACATCAATATCATCATTACATCTATTTGTCAACAATTCTGACCTTGCTTATTTTACACATTCTGAAAGATAGAAATCTGAGCTGCAGAAGTCTTTACACAAAGGAGTCTTTATACATGCGTACTATGTTTTGTCCATTGTAGAGGAGAATATTGTGGAGGTATGAGTTGGACCAGCCGACCTCTGAGGTCCCTTCCAAGTCTGGGGTTCTGCTTGGCTTGAGAAGTTTGGCCAAGATACAGTCAAAAATAAAGAGCTAGAATGATGAGCAGGATTTCCTAAGAAAAACCTGCAAAGACTTACACGAACTGATGCAAAGTGAAATTAGTAGAACCATGTGAAACTTGTACATAGGTAACAACAATATTGTAAAATAATCAACTGTGAATGACTTAGCTATTCTCAGCAATACAATGACCCAAGACAACTCTGAAGGATTTCAGATGAAAAATGCTCTCCATCCCCAGAGAAAGAACTGATGGTGTCTGAATACAGATTTTCAAGGCATACTTTTTTTTTAACTTTACTTTTCTTGGATTTTGTTTTTTGGTCTGTGTTTTTTTTTTACAGCATGACTAATATGGAAATATGTTTTGCATGACTATACATGTATAACCTATATCAGATTGTTTGCCTTCTCCATGAGGGTGGTGGAGACAGAGGGAAAGAATTTAGAAGTCAATATTTTTAAAATAAATGTTAAAAATTGTTTTTACATGTAATTGGGGGAAAATAGAATGCTAAATTAGAAAAATAAGGAGCTAATATAGGTTCTTAGGCAGGGAAACAATGTGATAAAAGCAGTGTTTGTACATGATAATTCCAACATCTATATATCAAACCAATTGGGGTCGGCACAATAATAAATATGGCTTAGGTAGCTACTTATCTCAAAATGCATATTTTTATTTAGCCCAACATGACCTAGCATCCTATCATGACTAAAAAATAACTAACGGGGGAGGCTAGGTGGCGCAGTGAATAGAGCACTGGACCTCAAATCAGGAGGACCTGAGTTCAAATCCAACCTGAGACACTTAACACTTACTAGCCATGTGACCTTGGGCAAGTCACTTAACCCCAATTGCCCTGACTTCCCAAAAAAACAAAAATATTTTTTAAAGTAACTAAAAGACAGACTGGTCCAGAAGCACCCTTACTTCCAATACTAGAGATAACAGATCATTGGAGGCTCATAATTTGTACATAGACCACTAGTGTAAATATAGTGTAAAAGATTTCATATTGGCATTTTCCACTGTCAATATGAGTCACACTATTTGACAGCTAAGAGCCAAAAGTCTCTTGTTTTATTTTCATCTAAGGTAAAAAAAAAAAAACTGTCCTAAATGTCTCCAGGTCTCAGTTTCAGGGAAACACAACTTAGCTCAATATAAGGAAGACCTTCCTAACATTTAATCCTGTTCCCAAGTGAAACAAGTTGCCATAATAGGTTCTTTGTCATTCAAGGAAAGGCTAGATGGATGCTCAATTTAACAACAATTCAAAAATAATTTTTTAAACTCCTACAATGCATGAAGCACTGTGGTAGGGGATGGGGATAAAACACAAACATGAAACAGTCTTAAATTCTTAAGAAATTGGGAGAGGATTCTGGGAGGATGGAGGAATAGGTCAGAAAACTTTTGACTCTCCAAATTTCCTTCACAATAAAAAGACAGAAAGAATGTAGAACAGCAAAAATATGCAAGAGTTAGAGTAAAGCAGTTATCCTCCTAAGACAACTTGAGCAGACTTCAGAAAGACCTGACCTCCAGGGACAGAGGTTCAGCCTGAGAGAAGTGTGTGAAGACCTCCAGTTCTACTCTTCATCATCAACAAACAGCAAGCCCCAGGGGCAGCTGGCTTGGGAAGCAGCCTCAGCCTCAGGGACTTAAATAACTTATATTAAATTGCTTACCATCTTGTGAAGGTGGGAGGTGAGGCAAGGAGCAAGAAAATATGGAACTCAAAATTTTTTTAAATGTTTTTTGTCATAAACTTAAATACTGGAACTTCAATACAAAGTTAGAAAGAAAAAAACCATGTCTTGTGCATAGCAGAACATAAGAGAGGATTCAAAATATTAGCAATAAAGTTTCATTTCAAGAAAGCCTATATGATAAATAATACTTGTTGTGTTGAGAATTGTCCATCTTTGCTTCTTTGTGAGTTTTCTTTTGTTCTCTGCTGTGCACTTGTTAACTTTATTCTTTTTTTCACTCCCCCCATTCTACCCCAGAAGGCTACAATTAAGTTTAGATATGTTTCTCTATAGCTATAAACATATAAATGCCCTCCCTAAATTTTTTTAAATGATGTTAAAATTTATCCTTACATGTAATTGGAAAAAATAAAATACTATTTTAAAAAAAAACCAAATTAAAAACAAATTCTTAAGAAACTTTAATTCTCCCAAAACAGGAGAATGTACATACCCTGATAGATAAGCAAATCTACAGAACAATCAATGGAGGCATAAAACCTAGCCACATGAGAGATCAGGAAAGGCTTCACATTGGAAGGAGGTAGCACATTAGCTGAAAATTAAATGAATCTAGGGATTTGGAGAAGTAGACATCAGGAGGGAATATGCTCCAGAAACATGGTAACAACCCACACAGAGACACAGAGAGAAGATAGATAAAATGTCAAACCTGTGGAAGAGAACATAGGTTAGTGCAGCCAAAATACAGAGTATGTGAAAATGAGTAAAATTAAATAGGTTTGGAGGGCAGAGCTATCTAGTGGGGTAAAAGCAAGGACTTGCTTGAGCTCTCCCACAAACCCTTCCAAATACCAGTAAAAATTTACTCTAAACAAATTCTAGAGTAGCAGAACCCACTAACTGATAGAGTGAAACAAATTTCCAGCCCAAGACAACCTAAAAAGTCAACAGGAAAAGTCTTTTGCACCATTCTGAGAGAGGAGCGCAGTCCAGTGCAAAACATGCCAACAAACCTGGAGTAGGCCTCAGGGGATTGAATCACTGGCAGCTGTGGCAGTTTCCAGACTTCTCAACCCATAAAAGCCAAAGACAACTTAGAAGGTCAATAGGAAAGGGCTGGTGGACCTGGGTGACAGAGGAGCACAGTCTAACTCCAGACCTGGGGTGACAGCAGCAGCAGAAGCAACAGTGACTGCTTTCTGAGCTCTCAACCCACAGACAGTGGGAGGATCAAGTAACTGAATAGAGAGGAATTGTAGGGCTCTCTTTTCTGGCACTGAGGTAGGATTCTCTTGCTTTGCCAGTACTTGGATCTGGGTCATAGTCCTGGGGGCAAGGAAGAGCTATGGTGTGGTGGAACTCATGGGCAGCAGTGGAGAGGGAATCCTTCTCATAGTTCTAAGGCAAAAAAGAGGGCTTGTGGCCACTCACAGACCAGAGTATAGGCCAGGAGAGGAGTAAACACCTCTCCTGAAATCATACCATGTTGGAAGAACTGAAAATTTACAGGTCCCTAGATTATCTCTGAAAACAGCTGCACAAAACTTCTGAAGCTTGGGATAGCACACCTTCCCCACTGGAAGCAGAGTCCTACCTTAACAAAGAATTAAAAAGTCAAATAATTGGTTAAGAAAACGAGAAAGAGTGGAAAAAACTCAAACTATAAAATCTTACTTTGGTGACAAAGAAGATCAAAACATACAACCAGAAGAAAACAGTCAAAACTC
>CM053582.1:214818178-214836276 GCA_028627135.1 Pseudochirops cupreus | reverse complement strand
GGTCCAGGACCTCTGCTTTCCACTTCCTAGCCCTGGAGGCAGTTTGGCTGGACCACTTTTCTCCCACAACCTCGCAAGTCCCACTGACCTAGTTCTGGATACTGCCGCAGCTGCCGCCAATCCGCTCTCCTGAAGCTCCAGCTGGAGCTCGGCTTCTCTTGTCTAGCTGCCACCAGGGCACAGCCATGGCTTCAGACCAGGGTGGTTTCAGTTCGCACTGCTGATATGTTTCCTTGTAGCCAAGCTGACTTTAGTGGAAAGTATGTTTGTGTGCGTTTTGGAGTTCTAGAATTAGTTCAGAGTCATATTTTATGGGTATTTTGGGGTGGCTATGTGAGAGCTGCAATATGTTGCTCCTCCTACACTGCCATCTTGGCTCCACCCCTCATCCCTATTTCTTATAGCACAATAGTATTCCATTATATTCACATACCACACCTGTCCAGCCATTCCCCAATTGATGGGCATCCCCCCAATCTCTAGCCCTCCACCACCACAAAGAGAGCTGCAACAAATATTTTTATACACATGGGTCTTCCTCCTGCTTCTGTGATCTCTTTGGAATACAACCCCAGAAGTGGTGCCACTGGGTCAAAGGGCATGCAATTACCTATAGCCCTTTGGGCATAGTTCCAGACCACTCCCCAGAATGGCTGCATCAGTTCATAGCTCCACCAACAATGCACCAGTGTTCCAACCCTTCCACATCGTCTCCAGCATTTGTCACCCTCCTGTTTTGTCATCTCAGCCAATCCGGCTGGTGAGATGTTCACCTTTTTATCTTAAGAAGAATGGTATACATTTAGAAAAATGGCTGGCTAAGTTCAACTGTATAATCTGTGGCCATATGGAAGAGATTTAAAAAAAACTTTGTCCTCATTTTAAAAAACTTCATTCTCATTAGTATTGTGCCATAATCAATTGAATTAACCAGCCAGACTTGGCAAATGATAAACCCAGGTATTTATTGAATACCTAAAAAGTGACTAGCAGTGTGGGGGTTCATTTATATCTGTTAAGAACTGACATATTTGCTAAAGGAGCTTCCAAATTAATAAAGTACTGAATACAGACCAAGATATTATCAAAAGAAGTATATTAATATAAATGCAATAAATTATCCATTGGTGAGTAGAAGGGCCAGGACAGTGATTATGCTTGGTGTATCACTCAATGACTGAGGCAAATCAGGCAAAAACTTCTTTGAAATTATATTTAAATGAGGTGTGTGAGGGCTATTGAAGAGTGGACAATAGGAGATCTTTGAAACATTGAGAAAATCTATTAAAAACCCAGTCTTTGACAAGTATTGTATGGGCTTGATCTTATGGGAAGGTGGAACATGTAGACACATACTCAATGTCATTTCTATGTCCTCCAGGAAGCCCCTTTCTGTCCATCCATCTTCCCCAATTTGTGGACTCACTTCTGAAGTTCATTGTCATTTCAATTTAACAATTAACAATTTAAATTAAAAATTAACAAATTAACAAACATTTATTAAGTGCCTACTGTGTGCAGAGCACTGAACTAGGCCCTGAGGAGCAGCATGGCAGTGAATACTCCCAAGTCTATCTACTAATATAATAGAATCATAAACTCAGAATTTGGAGGACCTGACCACATTCTAGCCTAACCTCCTTCTTTTACAGATAGGAGGGAAATGAGATGTAGAAAAGTTAAGTGACTTCTTTTTTTGTTTGTTTGTTTTGTTTTCTATCCCTCCCCCCACCTTATTATTAACATTACAAGCATCAGTTAAAACAATCATGTCTATATGTACAATCAAATGGGGAGGATTGTACATGAAACTATGAATCTCTGTTCCATACAGCTTATTTTTCTTTTTAAGTATGTAATCAATTTAACACGTCTTTTCAAAGCTATTCTGCTTATCTATACTGTCCTTTCTTGTGTCCTCTCATGTGTATTTCAAAAACAGGCTTCAATGACATTTTTTTCTTTCTTTGCGTTGTGGTGGTGAAGAGGAATTTGAACCCAAGTCCAGTTGTCATATCTATCCCTGTTTCCACTTCATTTCTGTTGGGTTAGAATGTGGCACTTAGGTGTGAAGGACCATGAGCCAGTCATTTGCTCTGTGTCTCACCTTCCCCCTTTGTAAAATAATAATAATAATAATAATAATAATACTAATAATAATAATAACACCTACCTTAAGGGGCCCATAGTGAGACTCAAATGAGATAACATATGTAAAATCTTTGTACATCCTAATATTATCTAAGCCAGATATTGTAGTTGAGTGGAAACACAAAATTTAGATAAGTCAAAGTTCCTGTCCTCCTGGTACTTACAATTTAATACTTTATCTCTTTACTTAAATCTTCAATACTTACTTAAAATTCATATACTCTTGCAAAGGTTGATCCTTAAACAGGGTTGTGTCATTTACATCTTGGTGACCGAAGGAACTTAACAAAGTTTTGATGGGAAAGCGTAGAGTAATGATGGGGAAAGAATAGAGTAATGAAGGAAGACCAACTTTTCCTCTTATGCAAATTGCCTAGAGTTGGCCTTGGGCTAGCTGAGGATGCAACCATGCTTGATCTAGCATATATTCAAAATATTCCATGTTGATCTTCAGAAAGTTTCTTTTTTTCTATTTCATATGATCTGGTAGCACAGATATCTGTTGCATCTTGGGTATTTGTCACATTCCATGAAAGGAGGATGAGTGTGTGTGCGTGTGTCAGATACTAAGTATCCTTCTACATTTCCTATATACTAGTCTGATTCTGAGGTGTCTAGGGCCCCACCCTGACATTTGGGTCTGAAATAAGCACTTTCTGGAGAGCAATTTATTGCATTTCAGGTATGCAAAGATCTTCCCACAGTGTAGCACTGACCAGATTGTGCCTCACCCCTTCCAAACAATGAACAGCAATGAGAAGCTCTCACTTTTCGTGCTGCGGGATCTTTATTTGCAAATTCCATGGGCTTTGCATCTTTCTCACGAGTTCAGTTGCTGAAGAGATACTTTGCAAAACTAAGAAATAAAAACATATTTTATCCCTTCTATCTAAGCAAGTGGGAACACTGAAATTTCAGGGAATTTCTGCATTCCTTTCACGACACTCAGAAGACAGTGGTTTATTATTTTAACTTGAGTTGATATTCTTGGTAATAACATTCACATACCTTGGGCTGATGCTATTGTTTAGCTGTCACTCCCAAACTTTGTCATACCATTGATCTGACATCAGAAAGTAGTTATACTATTGATCTCATGTCAAATGGATGGGGTAATAATGGGTGTTGATTGACAGCTTGAGTTGACAGAATAGAATGTCTTATTTTCTTAAACCCAAACTCCTGATATGCTTGGAATTTTCAGTCATGTTTTTCCTTTTCTACACGAATACCTTGACCTTTCACTTTTGGTTGTAAGCTCTGAATCCAGAGCTTATTTGGTGGCAGAATGAGTACTCCCAATTTGGTCTATTGGAAATGCACAAAAGCAAATCTAGGGCCATCATCGTTCAGCACTGTGGTTTGCACCTAGTAGATACTCAATTGATATTTTTTTGAATGAAAGAATGGATTTAAAACTACAGTCAGAACAAGAAAGAAGGGGGCCAGTGATTGCCAAAGGTATGTTGCACACCCAGGTGATTTCAAGGTAGACTGTCACAGCAGCTAGAAAATGCATCATTATCATCATCATCATTGTTGTCATCATTGTCATAGTCATCATCATCTTCATCCCTATTAGAATTAGTCACATTTATGCAGTGTTTTAAGTTTTCCAAAACAATTTCCCTTTGATATATTGAACCCTTAGAAACATCTTAGTATGTGATGGCTTGATAAGTATGTAACATGATAAGTACATAGCATGATTTTAGGTTCCCTAGGATGGGATTGGAAGACTGATGCCCTAAATTATACTTGTCTCAGCTCAAGTGTCATTTCCTACATCAGATCTTTGCTGATCCCTTTCTGTCCAGCTTCTAGTTCACTCTCTCTCCAAATTACCTTGCATTCATTTGTTATATACATGTTCATTTGTCTCCTCTGTTAGAATGTAAGTTCTCTGAGGGTAGACACTTTGACTCTCTTTTTCTTAGCCCTAATAACAGTGTCTGGAACACAATAGGCTCTTCATCAGTGCTTATTGCATGATTGATTGCTCCTGTTTAAAATGGTGACACCACTAAGAATAGTGATATATTAAGCTCTTAACTAATGATTTGTATCTTAGTGAAAACAATGATCCTAGGAAAAAATTGTCTGTGAAAGACAAGGAAGAGTATGTTAAGATGCTGGATGCTTGTTTGTTAGAGTGATGGGGGCAGGGTAGAGAGGGAAGACAATGGACATTGATGAAAGAGGGGAAGGAATGGATGGAGGCTGAGGACAAAGAACTTTTTCTTCATCCTAATTCAGCCCAGTATGATTCACAAGGAACAACATAGAGAGGCCATGAAAGCCATGGATATATGGAAAGAGAATACAGAAGAGAGGCCAGTAAAGGGGAAAGACATACAGAGAAAGAGCTAGGAAGGGAACTGAGATAAACTTTGATGTTTTGACAGTTTGATGTCTTGACACTGCAGCCATTGTGACCCTCTGCCTTAGAATCTTCAATCTTATTGCTAATAATAATGTGGAGAACGAGAGCAGAAGGGCCTATTGTCTGGATGGTTTCTTCTTGTATTCTGAAATTCAGACAAATCCAAACAACTGCAGATAATGGGTTCATCAGGTCTGCACACAAAATGGTAAATGGATAGTTTTTTCTTATTTAAAAAAATTTCTTATTTTCTTATTACTGTTACCTCACCATCTGGTTTGATTGTTACTTGTGATTTTATGTAAAAAAAGCTGACTACTGTATTTGACGCTTTGTTTTAGAGTTATAGTAATACCCCATATCTTAAGCCATCAGGTTTCTGGAAAACCTGGAACACAGATACAAATGGAAAAGCCTCTGAGGAGAAAGGAATAGAGCTGTCCAAAAGTCCCTGTATTTTGCTCTATCTCTAGGAAAGGAGTACAGCTGCCTTCATCAAAGCCAGTGACTTAGTATTGTGTGTCTAAGTCAAGGTTATTAATTGAAATAGCCTTTTTTTCCCTATGTTTTGAGGCAATCAGGGTTAAGTGATTTGGCCAGGGTCACACAGCTAGAAAGTGTCTGAGGGCAGATTTAAACTCAAGTCCTCCTCAGGTCCAAAGCCAGTGCTCTATCCACTGCACCACCCACCTGCCCCTTGAACTAGCTTGAAGATTTACTTCATCCCTACTAAACATCAGTTCTTTCTCCTTTCCAACAGACAATAGATTAAAATCAAGGAGGAACATCAACAGGAGTGACAGCTGTTGGTGAGGAAAGAGATGGTGGAAACACAAACAGGAAAAGCCTTAGAGCTATTATTTATTCAATCAATAAGCTTATGATGTACAAAGCACTGTGCTAGGCCCCAGAGATACAAAGATAGATAAAACATGGGACCTGTCCTTAGGGAATAGTAATAGGAATTGTGCATAATTTTATTTACAAGACAGTATGTGAGAAGTGCAGTGAGTGACACAAAAGATAAAAGTAATTCAGAGGAAGGAGGGATTGTTTCTGTCTAGGATGGACAGAGAAGATTTCATGGGAATGGTTCCATTTTGATAAACCTTCAAAGATAAGTAAAATTTTGAAAATCAAGATTGGGGATCAGGCCATTCTAGACCAAAGAAATAGCATGAACAAAGAATGAACAAAGTGTCCTCAGACAATAGGCAATGGTTTGAGCTGCCTGGGGAACTGGATAGTTATAGGAAGGTAGCAAAGTTGTAGCTAGGATAATGCAAGTGGAACTTTATCTCAAGGTATTTAATTTAGGGAACACAAAATTTATAGAATTCTGAATTTAGAGAACACTGAGAGTGGTTGGAGTCCTTGAAATGTAGAAGTAACAGTTTTGAACCCAGTTAGAAAGAGTGAATAGTTAAAATTGGATGCTACCATATGGAAGACTAACCATGTATTAACAGCCTCTTCAATTACTGTTCCAGGGTCTCTATCTCCTTGCAGTGAAGAGATGTCCATTGTCAAAATGATATCAAATGTAAACTGATAGCAGTTTACAAGAAATTTGATAACGCTTGACATAATATATTTTTTTAAAAACTTGAATGGCTATATTCCACATTCCTTTGTGTTTCATGAAGGCACAGACTCGTTCGTTAGTTACTGAAATACACACAGGTTGGTTTGGGTGTGGTTTGAGAATCCAAACTTTCCCTAACCATGATGAACTGAGTGAGATTAACTCAATTGTTCTCGTTTCTGCAAAAGCAGAACTCTACTAAAACAGTTAAGCACAAACATTCACTAACTTTAAGATAGCCATTAATAAATTAAATGTCACAATGGATAGAGTGTCTGGAGTCAGGAAGACCTGAGTTTAAAATCTATCCTCAGATACTTACTAGCTAGTTGTGTGACCCTGGATAAGTCACTTAATCTTTTTTGGCCTCAGTTTCCTCAACTGCAAAATGGAGATAATAGTAGCATCTATCTCCTAGGGTTGTTGTGAAGATCAAAAGAGATGATAGCATAGTGCCTGATACATAGTAAACACTATACAAATATTAGCTATTATTATTTTTATTATTAAATCAATAATGCACAATGAAGAATAAGAAACTCAAACACTTTGGTGTAATTAGGTATGTTTCTCACTTCAACTATCATCAACGACTGCTTAAAGACTGATTCTATGTAGAGCAGCAAGTAGGACTAAATGATCCTAAATCTTTTTTTGGAATTATATTCACTGTTTGGATGACATTGTCCACAATCCAGAGACTTCTGTCTAGCTGGGCATCAACATCTTTTTCTGGTGCTTTCTTCAGTTTTTTTTTTTAACCTAATCCTGAATCACTGATCTCTGTTTCTACTGATCATCCTTTGGCTTAACTCTCTCACTTTAGGAAAGCTTAGGAACTCTGACAACCATTTATTATCTCTGCCCCAGATATGCCAGTCACCTAGTGAACAAATGTGACACTACCGTTCAGTGACCCTGATTAAAAGTAAAATATCCAGGAAGCAATAGTCACGGGATGTTATCTCTGAAAACCCAAACAAATAAATATCACATTTAATTAACGAACTTTTTGGCTCTGGGACAGCTTCTTTCTGTCTAAATTGTAGGCTTTTCATTAGCCTTTATTGCTTTTGTCATAATCAGTCAATAGCATTTATTAAGCACTCACTATACTTGCTAATATCCATCAAAGTAGAAATATGTCCTTAAGTCTGACCATTTAAAAAAATAAAGTACTCTGCCATTCATGGCCATCAGTACATGAGAATACATTGAATTTCTATTAGTAGGTTTGAATTTCAGTTTTTCCACAGGAGGGATTTAGGCTTAACTAACATTTTTGATAATTCATACGTTGTCAAGGCACAAGGTCTGACTTTAACAAATGATTATCTTGTATAATAGTAATTTCCACATATACTAATTGTTCTTCCCTACTGTAGACATTAGCCAGAGTTCAGTCTCACACACACTTTGAAAGTATTCATTCCACTAGTTGTTTAGAGCACAGAAAGTAAGATAATTTTTTTTTTAGGTAATTCAGACTGAGAGGCTGGTATAAATAGGACTCTGATGAATTTTCTAATTGCTCTTTCATTTTACTGCCATTAGATAATTTTTGTTCTCAGTTGGAAATGTTTCTCGCAAGGTGACCTTGTAAATAATTTAATTTAGGCGGCTATGCCATCACAATCTCTGAAACCAAATGCCTCCCCTGGCCCGCAGCTCATTTCCTCGTAGGTTTTTAGTCCCTCCAGTAGAAAATTTGCATTGGTGTTGCACTTTTGAAATGCTCTTTTTGTATGCAAGAAAGAGACTTTGAATTTCTGCTTGAATCAAATGCAGTTTAACTCTGAAAAGCCCCAAGTAATTCATTTGAAAGGGGCAGAAAAGAAATGGAGAGATATTTCTTTTTTTTTTCTCTTTGGCTTGCATGCTTTCCTTCTGAGACTCTATGGCAGTAAATAAGGAACATTTGAACAAAAAAAAGTAACACGGCAACATGTCTTGTCACATTATGTTCACCCCTACACCTGATTTCAAATGTAAATTGCACAGCATTTAGCTCTAATGAAAATACTCTAGTGAAGGAAATTGTTAAGATTTTCTGGTGCTCCCCTAGGGGTAATATTAAAACCCCCATTACTAACATCTCACTCTGAGAAGACAAAATGTGCACCGAGAATACAAAAGCCCTGTTGGCATCTAAATGTGTGCCAATTAATTTGCTGTTCTAGATGTGTGGATTTATGTGGAGATGTAAAAGTCGGACCCAGGAAGGCTATTTAGATCCCTGTATTGTAGAGCTCCTGGACCCTGGATTTTCAATGCTAGCTTAATCATGGCATTCTGCTCTCTATTTATTTATACAGTTACTTCAGTGAACAAATTAATAATTATACAGCACATTGACAAACATGCCGAGTAATATTTGCCAGATTTTAAATTAATTTAATTCAAGGGCCACTTCATTACAGGATTCATACGCACATCAGGCATTAGCTTCACCTCATTGCTATTCATGTTACACCAAGACTTTTCATCATTTTTTTCTTCTTTTCTTCTCTGCAGACAAAGACAGCTCAACTCACTATGCCAAATAAATAGACACTAACAGGCAGGTGGAAGACAGATAGATGATAGACAAATAGGAATATAGATAAATGCACAGATGACATAAATTTAGAAAGAAAGATAATAGCTGTTACCATGATATGTGGAAAACAATTAGATCCCACTAAAATCTTGTATTTATTTTCTTTTTATCTCCAATTTTCAATTTATCTTCTCTTGTTTCACTCCTACAAGCCTCCTTCAAAATTCAGGCTCTAAATTAAAATGAATAGCTCACAGTTCTGTAAATGATCATTCTTCTTGTAAAGTGCAGAACCATACCCCCAAAAACAGAAAGGAAGAAGAAAGAAGAAAAGGAGGACTTAGGAAAATCAGGCCAAAATATTCAGCTCCTTTTCATGCGATTCAAGAGAAATATAGAGAAAGTCAGACCATCAGGCTGATTTATTTAGAAGGGGTCAGTTGTTGATGGAAGAATGAATGATCTTTCAGACATAAACAAATGAATACTTATTAGTTTAAAAGATCCCTATTCAATTAGGGCATACATAGTGTGTCTAGAAACACAGAATTTTAGATTTTAGAGATCTTCTATCCCAACACCCTCATTTTACAGATGGGAAAACAAAGGCTCAGAGGAGTTGTGACTTGTCTAAGGTCACATAGCTAGATAGAGGCAGAGCCATGTCTAAGCTTTAGGTCTTCTGACTGTAATTTCAATGCTTTTTTCATTGTCCTGTGTTGTCAAGTTACAGCTAGTAGTAGAGAAAAATACTTAGCCAATCAATACTCATTCTTCTATCATAAGATATGATGATTTATTGGCTTACGTCAGATATTCTGACTTAATTATGAATATTAGCATATGAAAATGTTGCCTGAGCCTGGGCCCCTGCCAGGAAAGGTGACGGGTCTAATTCAATCACATCATCATCATATACCTATAAGTACTAGAAAATTTAGTAAAAGTATAAGAAGTTGGTTTAAATAGATAAATGACTAAAAAAATCACCGTAATTAAGCAATTTGCTAGTTGCTCTTTCATGATGCTGGCATTAGATCATTATAGGGCTTTATATGTACATTTATACCTCATAAGATGGCCTTGAAAATAAATATCAACTCTTTACCAGCCCTTACACTTCCATAGAGCAGCAAAAATATAAAACCTCTATGATCTTTTTATTTCTTCTCTAAAATTTTTTTTACACACAATGGATATAGAACAGTGTTTATTCCAAGGTTGTATTGACAGCATAAACCATTTTCATCCAAGGATTATCTCCCTGGGCACAAATGCTCACTCCTCTTTATACTAATTGTTATATCGCAATATTACACATTCCTCTTTCACTGGGCTAATTCCATCTCTGCCTACCCATGTATCATATGCTGGTAAACTTTTATTTTGTTGGAAATAAACTATGCTGCATCTTAAATCTTTCTTCTATTCCTTTTTTTGTCTTAAATTAAAACTGAATTTCTTTTGACACCAGCACACCATACCGCATCATATTTTTCATAGCCATATCCAAGAGAGGTTTCTCTTTTTTCCACTCCTCTAATTAATGAACCGGAAGGAAAGGTTCACATGCCATTTCATCTCCATTGAAACTTTTAGGACATTATTCTGTTGCTATTGTTTAACCATCTTGTTTCAAGTTCATGTTATACAATTATACTGCTCCTTTCTAAGACACTTTTCCACCTTCTTCACAATGGCTTTAGAACTTGGCTCATAATCCTCCTCTTTACTCATGTTCTCAACTTTCAACGTTCATCATGATGAAATGTCTTCCATCTTGATCTCAGTTCCTCATGTCCAATGACATTCACCCTTACCCCAGCCAGTCACATACTGTCAGGGCAACACCTAGGAAGGTAGTATGGTATAATGGAAAGAACGTGGGAAGAAAATTTAATTTGAGACAGAGGACATAAGTTTGAATTCCTATTCTGCTCTTTACTAAACTCTGTGTCCTTGGGTAGTTTATTCTCTGGATGCTAGTTTCCATAGCTGTACAAAGTGTGTGTGTGTGTGTGTGTGTGTGTGTGTGTGTGTGTAAAATAGATAACATCTAAGATCCATCCTAGCTCTTACTCTTAGGATTCTTAGACTTTATTATCACAATGAATGCTTCTCTTTCTAAAATCTGGAGTTCTAAATTTTTGCTCTTTGGGCATGATCTCTTATTCTTTTACCTTTTTCACTTACTCTTCCAAACCCCTTTTGGGGGTTTGGCTCTTCCTCCCCAAATCCTGTTCTTTATCCTGATTATGACATCATATCCCTTGATCTTTAGCTTCCCCCCCTCCCAAGTCTATTAACTTTATTCTAACTTCATATGACCATCTATTCAGACTAGTATCTTTTCTTTCTGGCTAAAAATATATGTAGGCTTCCCTTGTATACAAAATAATTTCCCCAAGCCCCTTTTTTCTCTGCTTTTCATCTTAACTTCCTCTAATCCATCTTGTACTTAATTTATAGATTAATTTCCACCTAGTCTCTTCCCTTTGTTTTTGGATCTACCAGAAAGACTCCAATTACAGTCTTCACTTCTTTCCATCTTCTTGTTCCTTCTAATCTGTAGATGACTGTGTACTCAATGCAGCTTCTGAAGCTGAGATGCAACAAAGTATGGATTAATTCTCTGCAGCTTGTGCTAATTTTGGCCTAACAATTAAAATCAAGAAAAAGAGATGCTCCATTAGCCAGCACCACACCATCCATCCATAGAACCATCAATTATAGTAAATGGGGAAATTTTGAATGCCGTGGCTAAATTCAGTTACCTTGGCAATATACTTTCCATGGATGTACCCATGGATAATGATGTTGACACGTGTATTGCCAGAGATAGTCCAGTGTTTGGAAGGCTCCAAAGGAAAGTGTGTGAGAGAAGAGGTATTAGATGGCTTACTAAATTGAAGATCTACAGAGCTGTATATTGACCTCATTGTTGTATGCCTATGAAATCTGGACTGTATACTGGTGCCATGGCAGGAAACGGAATTGCTTCCATTTGAATTGTCTTAGTAAGATTCTGAAGATCACCTCAAAAGATAAGGTACCAGACAGTGAGGTCCTTTTTTGAGCTGAACTGCCAAGCATTCCAACTCTTCTGTAGAGAGAGCAACTCTGATGGGCTGGAGACATTGTTCAAAAGTACATTTACCTAAAAGATCATTTTATGGAAAATTCACAAAAGTTAAGTACTCACTTAGAGGTCAGAAGAAGTAATACAAGAATACTCTCAAGGTCCCTCTGAAGAACTTTGGAATTGATTGTGAGACATGGGAGATGCTGGCACAGGACCACCCAGCATTAAAGAAGGCCCTGTGTTCTATGAGCAAAGCAGAATTGAAGTAACTCAAATGAAATGTGAGATGTGCAAAAGATATCTCCACTCCAAGTGTTTATATGGACTATTTGTGTCTGACCTGCTAGAACCTTCTGAGCTCATATTGGTCTCATCATCCACAGTTGGACATACTGTACCTTGACCCCAACACAGTGATATAATTTTGGGCCTCTTCAATCATGAAGGACAACAAACAATATCATGGAACAATTATTTCATAGTTTTTTTTTAAACATATAACAATTATTTCGAGTCATCATGGTTTAGCTGACACAGATCTCAAAACCAAGAAGGCTTGGGTTCAAGTTCTACCTCTAAAACTATTGATTGTGTGACTTTGGGTAAGTCACTTACTCTCTCAATAATCTAATCCAGAGGTGTCAAATTTGCTGCCTGTGGATCTGCAAGCAAATATTTCTGAACCAAATTAAAATGCAATTGAGAAATTTTTTTTAACAAAATACATAAGAGAGGCAGCTAGGTGGTGCAGTGAACAGAGTACTGGCCCTGGAGTCAAGAGGACCTGAGTTCAAATACAACCTCAGACACTCGACACACTTACTAGCTGTGTGACCTTGGGCAAGTCACTTAATCCTAATTGCCTTGCCTTCTCCCCTCAAAAAAAAGCATTGGCATATCTTTAAAAAAATAAAAGAAAAATACATAAAAACACAATACAACACAGATAATACCAATTTGTGATTTTCTAAGTCAATCTGAGGCCCACAGGGATCCTTTCTTATTTGTGTTTGATACCACTGATCAAGTTAACTCTATAATACTATAAATTGTGGTGCTTATCTGCATTGGTATTGAGAACGTCCTAACCCAGAAATTCCCTATAGCAGGGAAATCATAAGTCTAGTCCCTACCTAATAATTGTTTATGTACCATTATTATCTTTGCTATTTGATTACAAACTTATAGACAACAAGGATTACCTTACATAACTGTATTCCCCACAGGAATTTTCAGTGTTTCACATATAGTGTAGGTAGTCAAAAAATATCATTGATAGTTGAGGGCACTCTCCTTCAAAAGATCCTGAAATCTGAAATATGCATTTTTGACCAATAATCTCTTGTTTTTCCATGTCTTCCACTCATTTACTCCTCCCATTCACTTCCTTTGCTCACATCATGACCCAATTATTCTTCTCTTCTTTCAACCCTGTTCTGACTTCATGTTCTTCCCTACTTATTTGATTAGTCATTTCAACAAGTACCTCCTATACTCTCAAATTTCTTTCCTTCTTGAGGTTCTATCATTTCCACTCCCAACTCTCAACATCTGAAAACTGTTACCATTTACCTCTTCTGTGGCTACTCTGGAGTGGATGAATGTTGCTAGAGCTGCTTAGTTCTCAACTGTGCCATACTGTTGCTTCTTTTTAAATTTTCTTTGTATTTTAATCCTTCTCTTATCAATGCTATCTTATTCCTCACAATTCCAAAATCTTCTTAATCAACTTCTTCACTCTACTTTCCACTCTTCTACTCCTCACTCTCAGTTGACGATTTCTGTTGTTTCTGACTCTTTGTGACCCCATTTGGGGTCTTAAATCTAAGTGTCTCAAGGTTCTCTCTTTGGCCCTCTTTTCTCTATATATGTTTTTCCTCATTGATTTGCTCTACTTCCTTGAGTTCTATTACCCATTATGTAGATGACTTATAGATCTTTATCTTTATCCTCAATACTTTTTTAAGAATGTTGGCTCCATATTTTCTTTTAATTTTTTTCTTATCTAAAATTCTGAACTTAAACACCAGAAAAAGAAAGTCTATATACACACCAAAGCACAAGAAGAGGATTATATGACATTGTGAATCTCCATTTTATACTGCTTGTTTTAAAAAAAATAAAAAAATTTTTATATTCTAGTCAAATTGGACTAATGTACATTTTGATCTAACAGTAGAAACTAAATAGGGGACTAGAATTTGATCAATACATATTGGAAGCACTGGTGGTATTTCATTGATAAAAGAACACTGTGAAAGAAAGATAAGTTTAACTCTACTGTTCTATGCCCTATGGTTTGGGTTAAAATTTATCAGCATACTGTGAAATTGGTAACACATCTTGAAATACTGACTATCGGAAGACCTGATAAAAGGGAGAACAGCTGAAGGATAACAGTATGCTTTAATAATGCTACTCTAGCCTATTCCATAAAAAAATAAACACTGTTCCCAATGGAGGAAAAAGTCCATGCTAAACAAAACAGATACAAATAAAACTAGCTCAACTTAGGCTTACAGGGATTCAGAGCTGAGGGGAGTGGGGAGTTGGGGGGACCCTAGAAAAGATCATATGGCCCAATCCCCTCATTTTATTTCTTAAATTCAATTTAATTTTATTTTCAATTCCATATTCTTTACTTCCCTCCTCCAACTATTCATCCTTCCCTCCTCCCAACTGAGGAAGCAAAAAACAAAATCCACTACAGGCACATATAATTAAGCAAAACAAATTCCCGCATGACCGCATTAAAAAAAAATCTCAAATGTATACTTTGAATCCATCACCTAAATATCAAGGAATGTATAGCATAGTTTCATCATAAGTTCTACAGAATTGTGGTTGGTCATTGTGTTAATCAGACTTCATAAATCTTTCACAATTGTATTATAATATGGGTGTGATTATATAAATTGCCCTCCTGGTTCTGCTCACTACACTTTGCATCAGTTCATACTAGTCTTCTTAGGTTTCCACTTATTCTGCATAATGAAGAAACTAGAGGCAAGAGAAGTTGTGACTAGCTGTAAAACATTGGGTAGGAGAAGCGGAGCCAGGATTTGAACATGGGTTGTTTGACTCCAAATTTAGTACTTTTTCCAGGAGTGATATTTAGGAAGGACGATGGGCAACACACACACTCCAGCTACAGCAAGCTCTTGTCAATACAGACAACTTTTTTCAAATGTAAACTGTCAAGATGAGCTGATGTGGTTCACTCTGCACAGCTGTAGTCATCATAGTGCTCTAGGTGATTGTAATGAATAATGTCTTCTTCCTATCACTTCACTACAGGTATGTAATTTATTCTTTTGGGAAACACTGTTATAATGTGAAATTTATAATACAGTACCTCACAATGCCACAGTCAGATTCATTATTTTCATGAACTGGAAGCTGTCTGTTGTGTATCAGAACAAACTAACCCTGCATTATAAATCATACTGTTTGCCTTCATAAAATGGTGCTATTTCTTCCTTGTTTCTTCTTTGATATTACTTTGGTAGTTGTAAGATCTCTGAACTCTATTTTCTCCCAAAAGAAATATTCATTGGATATGATTTTGCTGGCTTGAGTTTCCTTTCCTTTATTGATATGGAAATTTTGGTCACTGGAGCAGATTTTTTCTTATCACTCAGGAAATAGTTATCATGAATTGCTAGGGCAAAAAAAAATCATTCTCTGGTAGCCAATCTTAGGTTGATGATTCTTTCTGAATTATGGAGTCTATCACCAGTCGTGTACTTAAAGCCTTTCCAGATTGGTAGTTTTGAGGAGGTCATTCATAAGGTATTGAAAAGGAACACAAGTGCTCAAAGGATCACAAATCAGGCAATTTATTTCTCCCAGCTCCCTAGTCCTTCAGTTCCATGGGAAAGCATAGGAAATGGTTTAGGTATAGGGCAGAATTTGTACCTTGGTCAAGAGCACAGAATTTGGTGTCTCTGCCTTTAAATCTTTAAATCTTACTGGGTAGATTTGAAAGAATCAAGTGGGGGGTGGACCTTCAGGGCAGTCAGTCAGTAGGTGGCTAAGGAGAGCCTTGAATTCCTTGTCTAAATGAAACTAAATCAGTTATTCAGTACATAATAACTTCCTGGTACATTTGTGGGTCAATCATGGACTCACTTCTGTCAGGTAGGCCCCCACAGTAAGATAGACTAGACCTGGTCCTCCAAATATCATCTATAGCGCCATGATGAAGCCTCAGAGTAGAACTTTTCAGGAGATCCTATTCCCCTCTCCATGTAAATCAGGCATTCATGAGTAGGTAGTATTATTTACTTTTGGAGTATCAACAGAGCTGGTTAGTTCATTTTACTCACTGATATTTGAACTCTAGGATGAATGCTATTCTATACCAGTTAATTTCTCTCAGTTTCATAGCTATTCAAGGTCCTCTAACCCAGTGGTGTCAAACTCATACCACTAGCCTTAAAAAGCTTGAAAAACCACCGATAAACATTATCTATGTGGTATTGTATTATTATATTTTTACTTATTTTGTTAAACATGTTCCATTTACATTTTAATTTGGTTTGGGTGGCACTTTCCTAAAGTGCTGGGAGTTTTGAGGGCTAAGAGCTTTGCAGGCTGCAAGTTTTGATACCTTTGCTTTAACCTATTTCCTCTTTGAGGCTCACTACTGACTTTCTACACCGAGGGATACCAGCCTTCCTAGTTGGGAAGTTCCCTCTGCCCCTATGACCTCTTTCTCTGATTGGTCCATTCCTCCAAGAACCTCTATTTTAAGGAAAATGCCTGGGCCAGCCATGTCTTCATTCTTTCTTTTACTTCATTCCTGACTCTCTGCCTTTTACTCAACATGCCTCTGCTGGTAGCTGCCCCTTTCTTTTTCAGCTCCTTTTTATGTGCTGTCATCTCCTATGTCTTTCTTTTGGTTTGTGTTTGTATGTTCATTACTTAGCTCAATGCCCAGCATTAGTAAGTGCTTAACAAATGCTTCTTGTTGTTTTACTGAGCCACCACTCTAATGAATGTTTTTATTCATGGGGAAGATCTGGGAAGCGATCATGAATGAGTGCAAAAATCATGCTATTCTTGTGTACTAGATGGAGAGACATGTGGGTTAGATGATGGCTTAGTTATGTAAATTCAAAACTGGATGAATGAGCAGATCTTAATAATAATAATAATTAAAAACAAATAAATTTTATGTAGTCTTAATATTGTAGTAATACAATAATTTATGTTTTAAGCATATATAAAGTTTATATAACGTTTTAATAATTACATATGTGTATACATACATATACATGCAATTATATAATGCCTTCAAATCCATTTCATTCGAGCCTTACAATTATCTCCATAGTACAGTTGGGAAAAATAAAATTAAGTGACTTGGAGGGGGTGGGGCCAAGATGGCAGCATAGAAGCAGGAGAACTCTGGGAGCTCCCCTCATAACCACCTCAAATACCTATAAAATATGACTCTAAACAAATTTTAGAGCTCCAGAACCCACAAAATGACAGAAAAACAAGGCTTCTGCTGAAGGCAGCCCAGCAAGCAGACAGGAAGGGTTCATCACAGCATGCTGGGAGCTGAAACCAGGCTGGTCTGAAACCGGGCTTTAGCCCAAGGGTAGCCAGGACAAGCCATGGCTGGAGCTTTCAGGAGAGCAGATCACTGGCAGCTGTGGCAGTTTCCAGAATTATCAACTCATAAGAAACAAGGACAATGTGAAAGGTCTGTGGAACTCAGCTAAATTTGAGGGAAAGGAGTGGGTCTGGCCATCTGCCCCCAGGGCAAGAAGTGGCAGGGTGGCCCTGCAGCTACCTCCATGTAGCTGCTTTGGAGCTCTTGGCCTGCAGATTGCAGGGGGGCCAAGAAATCATTCAGAGGCTAAGTGCTCTTGCCTTAACCCTCCTGGATCAGGATCACAATATTGGGTGGTGGTCCTGAGGTGTGTGACCAGTGAGCCAAAGCTGGTGGGGGCTGCAGAGATGGCAGTGGTCCCCTAATAGCTTTGGCAGCTGTGAAAACCCCAGCAATTTAGGACAAAGCACTCCTGTCTGAAAGCAGAGTTCTACTGAGCCCAAAAGTCAAGTAATTGACTGGCAACATGAGCAGGCAAAGGAAGAAAAGCAAGAACAGCAATACAACTTTAGATTCCTTTTTTGGGGACAAAAAGGATCAAAGCATAGAATGGGAGGAAGATAACACAGTCAGAACTTTGGCACCAAAAGCTTCCAAGAAAAATGTAAACTGGTTACAGGCCATGTAGGAGCCTAAGAAGGATTTTGAAAACCAAATAAGAGAAGTGGAGGAAAAATTTGGGAAGAGAAATGAGAATGATGCAAGAAAATCATGAAAAGATAGTCAACAATCTGA
>CM053582.1:214790995-214817678 GCA_028627135.1 Pseudochirops cupreus | reverse complement strand
TAGAACAGTCCCAGAACCCCTGAAAACATCAGCAAGGTCCTCTTCCAGGATTTCTGTAAACATGCAACAGGAAAATCCTCCTTCAGGGCTTCTGAACCAACAGCAAGTTTCCAGGACCTCTACAACAGCAGCACTGTCCTTCACCAGCAGGTGAATCTAGTAAAACAACATCAAAACAGACAGACAAAATACCAGCATCACAGCCATGCCTCCTCAGTTCTTGGCAGCTCTGGGTGGCAGTTCTCAAAGTCCTGGGCAGCTCCCACGGGATCTCAGCAGTCTTTCAGCAACTCAGGCTCCATGATACTGGATACTGCTCTCCAAAAGTCCTTCAAACCTCCTCTCAGCTTGGGCCTCTCTCCCAATTCATGGCTCCTCCCAGTTCAGCCCTCTCTCTTCATGTCAACAAGTCCATCCCACAAGTGGGATTCATAACACTCAACCCAAAAACCAAGCCAATACAGGGGCATCTCCAAATTCCATTACCATTACACGTAGTTGTTAATCTCCTCAGTAAGAAATCCCCATTATCTGTCAGAGCTGTTTCAACATTTATTTTCAGTTTGCTTTAGCAAGATGTGCAACCTGATTTACTCTTTTAGGTTTGGTTGTCTGTTAAAGCTTTATGAAACGGTACCTATATAAATGGGTAACTTTGTATAGGAAAATTAAAACACCAATAGTAGTTTCTTAAATGTTGTATTTTTCTGTCTTCAAGGGTAATAAGTGCCTATGTGATTATAATGGTTTGATCTTGGTTTCTCTTTTATCTGAGTCTTCACAAAGTGTGAGGTGAGAGTCCACAAAGAAGTAATATGGGAAAAACCGAAACATATATTCTAAAGATAAAGCCAGTGAGAGATTGAGAGCTGCTAACTATGTTTTACTGATCCCAGGAAGCACTGAAGAAAATACAAAAAGACTTGGAGAGATTTATGTTGGCTATCTGCAAGAATTGTAGTAGTAGCATCCTGGGCTACTGGGAGCCTGGGAGTGGAGGGCTCCTAAACATGGAGACAAGAAAGAATACTCAGGTTCCAATCTCTCCTCTGACATTCAGTGTGTGAGCCTCAGGAAGTCGCTTAACTTTATTGTGCCTTAGGCAAATTCCTAGGATTTATTCACTAACACACAGATCCACACTGAATAGTTATTCACTGACAAAATCCTTTCTTTATAGAAGAATATTTTGCCCACCAGGGAAACAAAAATAATGGACCAACAATAGAGACCTTCAAGATGAAATTTGCCTTGGATGGCTTACTTGTCTACTTTTTTTGAAAGCAGTGTCTGGAGCATTATACTAATAGATTTGTCTGTTTCCTTGATTAAATACTTTATCATTCTATAATCATAAAGGAAACCACAGTTGATAGTCTGTATAAGTAAAGCATAAATTCTTCTCTTTGTCAGCAGAGGGAGCATTTCCCCTTTTCCCTTAATAGACTGGAATCACTAGGTAGACCCTGGGAAACTGTCCGGTTTTGGTCCTAGAACATGTATGGACTTGTATGCATACTGTCTCTTTAAATGTCCTTCCTCTGCCACTGCCTAGCATCCTGCCTTTTATTATTCCTCAGTTAGCTAGAAGTAATAATCATTGATGTAAACATTTATATGGCATAGGACATACTTTGAAGAGGTGCTTCCTCAATCCTCTTTTAGGAATCCTTGAGCTTTACAGAACGCATGAGTTTGAATTACCATCAGTGGATCTGGTTCTACTTGTCACCATCATTCAATACAAAGGCACTGTAACTCATTCCTGGGTATAAATTGCTCATCTTGGTTGAGTGACAAGCCCTCCCCAAGGCACCATTCTACAGTTTACTATAGTTGGTGGCAGTAGGATTTTCCCTAAAGGAAATTTGCTTGTATAGAATTGTTAGGAGGACCAGGAACTAAGTTGCATCTTTCTTTTATACCCACACAGACTTTAGGATCTGTTCTTAAAAATATTTTAGTTTTTCCCAAGTGCATGTAAAAACAATTTTAACATTCTTTTTTCTCAAATTTTGAGTTTCAAATCCTCTCCCTCTCTCTTCACTCATTGAGAAGGCCAGCAATTTGACACAGATTATACATGTGTATTTCCATGTAAGTCATTCTGTGGAAGAAAACACAAACAAAATAATCCAAGAAAAATAAAGCAAAGAAAAAGTATCTTTGATCTGCATTCAGGTTTTTCCAGTTCTTTCTGTGGAGACAGACAGCACCTTTCATCGTAAGTCCTACAGAATTGTCTTGGATTATTCTATTGCTGAGAATATCTAAATTATTCATAGTAGATCATCATAGAATACTGCTGTTACTGTGTACAATGTTCTCCTGTTCTGCTAATTTCACTTGTTATCAGTATATTTTTGTATGTGAGGGTCCTTTTCCAATTTTTATGATCTCTTTGTGATACAGCCCTAGAAGTGGCACTGCTGGATCAAAAGATATGCACATTTTTATAACCCTTTGGGCATAGTTACAAATTGCTCTCCAGAGTGGTTGGATCAGTTCATAGCTCCACCAACAAGGAATCAGTGTTCCAACTTTTCCACATCCTCTCCAACATTTATCATTTTCCTGTTTTGTAATCTGATAGTTGTAATGCGGTACCTCAGAGCTGTTTTGATTTGCATCTCTCTAATCAATAGTGATTTAGAACATTTTTAAATATGGCTATAGATAGCTTTAATTTCTTCCTATGAAATACTCTGTACATTCTCAAAAGTGTTTTGCTTCCAACTTTTACCTCCCCCAAGTTTCTCTCCTTTCGGTTAGCTCCCCCTCTTCTCTCATCCTCTTCCCTTCCTACTTTTCTGCATGGTAAGATAGATTTCTACATCCAACTGAGTGTGTATATTATTCCTTCTCTGAGTCAATTCCAATGAGAATAAGGCTAATGTGCTCCCCTCCACACTCTCCCCATTTTCCCCTCCACTGTAAAATCTCTTTCAAGCCTCTTTTATGTCAGATAATTTATCCCATTCTAACTCTCCCTTCCCCCTTCTCCCAGTGCATTCTTCTTTCTCATCTCTTTATTTTATTCTTTTAGATAATCATGCTATCATATTCAACTCACAGTTCTGCTTCTGTGTGTGTGTGTGTGTGTATGTATATATATACATATATATACATGTATACGCACACACACACACACACACACTTTCTACTTGCACTAATAATGAGAAAGTTTTTAGGAATTATAAAGATCATTTTCCTGTGTTGGAATATAGTTTAACTTTATTGAATTTTTTATGATTTTTCTTTTTTATTTCTTTTTTAAAATATTTTTTATTTTTTTATATTTTATATTTCTTTTGCATCTTGTGTTTGAAAATCAAATTTTCTATTCAGCTCTGGTCTTTTTATCAGGAATGCTTGAAAGTCCTCTATTTCATTGAATATCCATTTCCCCCTTGAAAGATTATACTCAGTTTTGCTGGGTAGGTGATTCTTGGATATAATCCTAGCTCTTTTGCTCTCTGATCCTTTAATGTAGAAGTTGCTAAATCTTGTGTTGTTCTGACTGTGGCTCCATGATATTGGAATTGTTTCTTTTTGGCTGCTTGAAGTATTTTCTTCTTGATCTAGGAGGTCTGGAATTTGGCTATAATATTCCCGGGAATTTTTATTTTGGGATCTCTTTCAGGAGGTGATCAGTGGATTCTTTTGATTTCTATTTTACCTTCTGGTTCTAGAATATGAGGTAAATTTTCCTTGCTAATTTCTTAAAAGATGATGTCTAGGCTCTTTTTAAAATTATGGTTTAATCAATTTTAAATTATGTCTCCCGGATCTATTTTCCAGATCAGTTGTTTTTCCAATGAGATATTTTACATTTTCTTCTATTTTTTCATTCTTTTGATTTTGTTTGACTGTTTCTTGATGTCTCATAAAGTCATTAGCACTTGCCCAATTCTGATTTTTAAAGTATTATTTTCTTCAGTGAGTTTTTGTACCTCCTTTTCCATTTGGTCAATTCTACTTTTTAATGAGTACTTCTCTTGAGTGAATTTTTGTATAATTTTGTCCATTTGGACAATTCTTTTTTTCAAGGCATTTTTCTCTTCACTGGATTTTTGTGCCTCTTTTTACCATTTGGCCTACTTTTTTTAGGAGGTTATTTTATTTAGTATCTTTTTGTGCTTTCTTTACCAAGCTATTGACTCATGATTTTCTTGTATAACTCTCATTTCTCTTCCCAATTTTTCCTTACCTCTGTTACTTGATTTTTAAAATCATTTTTGAGTTCTTCCATGGACTGAGGCCAACTCATATTTTTCTTTGAGGCTTTGGATGCAGGAATTTTGACTTTGTTGTCTTCTTCTGGGTGTGTATTTTGATCTTCCTTGTCACCACAGTAACTTTCTACGGTCAGAATTTTTTTTTCTGTCTTTTGCTTATTTTCCAGTCTATTTCTTGACCTTTAACTCTATGCTAAAGTGGGGGTCTGCTTCCCAAGCTTCAGTTTTTTTTTTGTGCAGCTGTTTTCAGAGGTGATTCTGGGGACCTGTAAGTTTTTGACTCTTCAAAAGTAGTATGATCTAGGGAGAGGTATGTTTACTACTCTTCTGTACTGTGCACTGGTTCGTGAGTGACCATAAGCATTCTTTTCAATCCTACAACTGTAACCAGGTCCCTGCTTCTTTGTGACTATAAGCTCTGCAGTGCCACTGCTCTTCCTTGCACTGGGACTAATACCTAGGACTGCAATCCAGATCCAAGTATAGGTAATGCAACAGAGTTCTGCCCTTGGTATCAGCAGAGGGACCCCTGTAAATCTCCTTCTGATCTGTTTTCTGTTCCCCTTACCATTTGTGGACTAAGAGGGCTGGAAGCTGCCACTACTGCCACTATTCAGTCACTTCAAGATCTGCTCTGTTTGCTGGGGCTGGAGCTATGCTGTGCAGGCTGTATAGCCTGTTCTGGATTGCACTCTTCTCTCACTCTAGTGCAACAGACCTTTCCTGCTGACCTTCTAAGTTGTCTTGGACTGGAAGATTTTATCACTCTGTCTTTTTGTGGGTTCTATCACTCTAGAATTTGTTTAGAGTCATTATTTAAAGATATTTGGAGGGGTTTGGGGGAGAGCTCAGGCAAGGTTCTGCCTTTACTCCCCTTTGTGATCTATACATAAGCAATTTTAAGTTGTATTATTTTTGCCCTGAAGGTTATTTCATAATGTGTTTTTTTTCGCTCATTCACCATCCTGACAGATCTTGAACACCAGAAGTCTACAGCAGAGAAGAGGGAGGCAAGGTTGGAGAGGGCAGTGCAGTCTTCAGAAATCTTTGCCTCAGAATCTGATCTGAGAGTTAGAAGCAACCTCAGAGATATATCATCCAGTTTACCCTCTACCAGAACAAAAATTCCCTCCATATTGCCAAAAATTAGTTATCCAACTTTTGCTTAAAACCTTCCTTGTGAGGGTACTTCCTACATCTCAAGGCTATTACACTTTGGAAGAGCTTTAAAACATTAGAAAACTTTTCCTTATATCTAGCTGAAATCTGCCTTTATTCAGTTTCTTTCCTTCCTTCCTTCCTTCCTTCCTTCCTTTCTTCCTTCCTTCCTTCCTTCCTTCCTTCCTTCCTTCCTTCCTTCTTTCCTTCCTTCCTTCCTTCCTTCCTTCCTCCTTGTCTCTGTGGTCAGGTAAGACAAGTCCACTCTTCCATATGACAGTTCTACAAATATTTGTAGACAGCTATCAGCTTAGTAAAAGAAGGGCAGATCTTATATATTACCACTTGCTAATACTGTTCCTATCAGATGAGAAACCCAACACAAGACTTTGATGCTTTTCAGATTGAATGAAGTCCTATGTCAGCTGTCTGGTCTTATATAAATATGGCACTTCCAGGCATACCTAGCACAAACAGTAATGTTTATATATAACTCTACTGCTTTACTCATAGAGCTTCTGGTCTAGTAGGAGGATAAGACATGTATTAATTGAAAATTTAATGTTTGGACAATCAAGTAGACTTAGAAATAGATGTGTTATTTGAATTGAGGTTTAATGATGTTCACAAATTAAACAGATGGATAAAGAAAGGGAGGACACTTTGGGAAGAGGGAAGAATATGAGTAAAGGTATAATGATGACAAGACATGGTACATGTTTGAGGAGATAGAGTAGCACAATTTGTCTGGAGCTTAGAACACCTGGCAAGCAGTCATATAACACCGAAATTGTATGTTGACACTCAATTGTGGAAAGCTCAACATGAGCTTGATAGGCAGAGGACTTTAAACTTTAAGTGTTCAGTGTGTAATTTTTAAGTGGCAATAGGAAACAACTAAAAAGCACTTACATGACTAGATCTATATGTAAGGAAAGATTATTCTCTCAGTACTTTGGAGGCTGCATTAGAAGGAGGGAGAAGAGAGGTCAGGAGACCTATTAGAATAGTAAGGCATGTGGTAATTAGAGTCAATACTAGGGTACTGGCCTTGGGAATAGAAAGGTGTTGTGAGAGAAGGAAGATTAATTTTATAAAATATGTTTTCAGATGAGACATATGACTGGTAAAAAAAAAACAAAGTGTAGATTAGTAAAGTTATTTTGCATTTCACTGAATTAAAATCTATTTCCATAACCAATGCTACCATACATGAGCTTTGACTGATGTCAAATGGCAAAGAAATAAATTCTGAAGCAGTTTAGCTCATAGGGGCAGAAGAGGAGAATGTTAAGAAGAATAAATATGTGAGTGGAATTACTTCTGAGAACAGCATCCACAGAAAGAAAAGCTCTCTGCAACAGAGCAAGGATATTAAGTTTCATAGCTCTATTGAGAAGTAGCTATTTAAATTGAATTCACTTATTAATATTTGTTAAATACATGAATGTTGAATGCTGATTGATATAGTATCTGTATCCTGCTATTTACTTAAGATGATCCTGACCTGCCATTACTACGTATTGACTTTATCTGGGTACACTTATCTCCCAATTCAATCCAAACTACATTTTAAATATATTTTTATTTATTTCATAGCCATTTCCTAAATACATTAAATATTTTTAACATTCATTAAAAAAAATTGAGTTCAAATTCTCTCCTCCCTTCATACCTCCCCTGCCCCATGAGAAGACAAGCAATATGATACATGTGAAGTAATGCAAAGCATATTTCCATATGAGCCATATTGCAAAAGAACACACATACATACACACAGACACCAAGCACCCTAGCATGCCCAGGATAGTTGCTAGCACAGGTTCTTAGATCTGCTTTTCTAAAAGAAAGCAACTCAAAATGGGTTAACAATCTTACTTAAATCAATCAAACACATATCATTTACCTAGTTCAGGGGAAAAGTCAGCACCCTGAACTTCAGAGAATACAAACAGAATACAAACAGAATACAAGCAGAAATTACAAGCAGACAAAAAAACAGATCAGCAGACGGGCTTCCAACCGTCTGACCATTACATCCATATCTGGTCAGTTACCAGAGAGGGAAGCACCAATATCTGGGTTTTTCAAAGCCAGGTGGCTCAATGGCTGCCCAGAGTCTCATGTGGCCAAGTCACACAACTCTTTCCAAAGTGAGCCCCAAAGCAAAACCTCAGAGAATGTCACAGCCCTCTTGACCCACTGCCCAATCACAAAGTAATAAGGCATGGACATTCCTGAAGAACAAGCCTCCCGCTACAGGCTCCATGTGACCACATCCAGCCTATTAAGGGGCAGAGTATACTTTCAGATCAGGGAAGGTTCTCAGAGTCACTTAAGCCTATCAAAGGGCATAGGGGCAGGGAAGATCTTCAGATTCCAGTAACAAAAAAATATGCAATTTGCACCAAAAGTTTATCAGTTATTTTTCTGGAGGTAGATAGCATTTTTCATCATGGGTCCTTTGGAACTGTCTTGATAAGAGTAGCTAAGTCTTTCACAGTTGATCATTGTTACAGTACTGCTATTCCTGTGTACATTGTTTTCTTAGTTCTCACTTCACTTTGCATCAGTTCATATTTCTCAGGTTTTTTTTTTCTAAAGCCATCCTGCTAATCATTTCTTACAGAACAATAGTATTCATCACAACAATATACCACAACTTGCTCAGTCATTCCTCAATTGATGGACATTCCCATAATTTCCAATTCTTTGCCACCACAAAAAGAGTTGCTATAAATTTTTTTGTATGAATAGATCCTTTTCTCCTTTCTTTGATATCCTTGGGATAGAAATCTAGTAGTGAAATTGCTAGGTCAAAGTATATACATAGTATTACAGCAATTTGGGTATAGTTCCAAATTGTTCTTTAGAATGATGAGACCACTTCATAATTGTACCTCAAGTACGTTAATGTTTCAATTTTTCCACATCTCCTCCAGCATTTGTCATTTTCCTTTTCTGTCTTGTTAGACAATCTGATAGATGTGAGGTGGTATCTCAGAGTTATTTAATTAGCATTTCTCAATTAGCATTCTCAATTTCTCAAAATCACCCATTTTATTTCCTGTGATCCACTCTACCCCTTGTTTGGCCACAAACCTTTCCCTTAACCATAGATCTGACAGGTAAATCTTTCTATGCTCACCTAATTTACCTATATCAACCTTTATGTTTAAATCATTTATCCATTTTGACTCTATCTTGGTATATGGTGTGAGAGGTTGGTCTATGCCTAATTTCTATGAAACTACTTTCCAGTTTTCCCAGAAATTTTTGTAACATGGCAAGTCTTGTTCCCAAAGTTTGGATCTTTGTGTTTATCAAACACCAGATTTACCACTATGTACTGTGTACCCAATCTATTTCAACTTAGATTTTGTTCCATTTTCTCTTATTATTTCTCTTACAAATATATCCTTTGCACACCATTCTTTCTTTTTAAAATAAGTTCTTAATGATATTTTCTGTTTCTTACATTATTATAGTATCCCATGGTATCCTTCCCCCCCAGCCCAAAAATCATTCCATATAACAAACAGCATATTTTGAGGAAAAAAATTCCGCAAAGTGATCAATACATTAGAAAGTGTGAAAATATATGCAGTGTATCATACCTGTGGATCTCCTACCTCCATGAAGGAGTACCTTGGAGGTATCTTCTCATATTTCTTCATTCAAGTTCTGCTCGATCTTTGTAAATTTGTTGTATTTACTTTTAATAATACAATGTGTTGTTGTTATGTATATTATTTTCTTGGCTATGTTTATTTTGCATTAGTTCATATAGCTCTTTCCATGCATCTCTGTATTCATCATACGTATAATTTCTTACAGTGCAGCAATATTCCATTATATTGATGTACCACAATTTGTTTAGTTTTAGTATCACAATTCTCCTATTGATGGACATCTACTTTGTTCCCAATTCTTAGTTATCACAAAAAGTACAGCTATAAATATTTTGGAATAGATGGGTCTTTTTTCTTATTGGTGACTTATATCTTGGTATATAAGCCTAGTAATGGAATCTCTGGTTCAAAAAGTACAAACAAATTGGTAATTTTATTTGAATAATTCCAAATTGCTTTCCAAAATAGTTGTATGATTTCAAAACTTCACCAACAATGTATTGTTGTGATTATCTTTTACCAACTACACCAACATTGACTGTGGCTAATTTTTGTCTTTTTTGCCAGTTTGCAGGGTGTGAGGTAAGACCTCAGAGTTATTTTGATTTGCATCTATTTTGTTACTGATTCATAATATTTTGCCTGTGGTTGCAAACACTTTGCAGCTCTTCTTCAAAGGACTCCTTATTCATAGCCTTTGACTATTTTTCTATTGAGTAATAGCTGTTACCCATGAATATTTATTAGTTATTTATTTATCTTAGATACTAAACTCTTATCAAAGACATTATCCTAGATGCATTAATATTGTTTATGCAGAAACTTTTCAACTTCAAGTAATCAAAATTATTTTCTCTTTTGTAGTTGCCTCCATTTTTATTTGATAAAGAATACATCTATTATCCATAGTTATGAGAAATAGATGTTTCTCTTCTATTTTTTTTAAACAGTAAGATCTTTTATATTGATATAATGTATCCACTTAGAATGTATTATTCAGATGTTGGTCTAAACAGAATCTCTGCCAGACTGCTTTCTAGTTATCCTAGCAATTTTTTAATCAAATAAGAGTTTCTCCTTAGGTAATTTATGTTTCACATTTTATCAAACACTGCCATTGTTTGCCCTTGTTTCTGAGTCTTCCTTGTCTAGTCTGTTCCATTTATCTCTCTTTCTATTCTGTATCCACTAATAGATTTTTTGTGATAACTATTGCTTTACAATATAGTTTGAAGTATGGAAGTGGTCTTCCCTCTTTGTCCTTACTTATTTTAATCATTTCACTTCATATTCTAGATCTTTAGTTTTTCTGAATGAAATTTATTGTTATTTTGTCATTCTATAAACTAAAAGTTTATATCAATTTTGGTAGATTTGTTATTTATATTATATTATGTTATATTATATTATATTAATTATATCATGGCCTACCCGTGATACTGAATATTCCTTCAGCTATATAAGTTGTTCTTTATTTCTTTAGTGAGTTTTGTCATTAGATCTTTACAAATATTTTGTGGCCTATTCTTTTTAGGGTTTTTAGCATAAAATAATGTTGCATTTTGTCAAAGGCTTTTCTACATTTGTCCAGATGATCATGTGGTTTTGGATGTTTTAGTTTATAATATAATTGGTTATATTGCTTTCCCAGTATCAATCTGACTTGATCATATTGAATGATTTCATGAATAAATCACCGTAGTTTGTTTCATAAGATTTTGTTTTCTTTTGATGATTTCTTTTTCTTTTTATGCTTCATCTTTCCCTGGTTTAGGTATTAGGGCTATAATTGTTTCATCAAAGGATTCTGGTAGGGTTCCTTCACTATTTTTGTGAATAATTGTGAAGCATGGGTACTATTCTTTAAAAGTGTGATAGAGTTGTCCTGTTAATCCATTAGAACCAAGAGGATTTTTTTTTGTAGTTCGTTTAAATTTTTTATTTTTGCATTTTTTGGAGGGGAAGGCAGGACTATTGGGGTTAAGTGATTTGCCCAAGGTCACATGGCTAGTAAGTGTTAAGTGTGTGAGGCTGGATTTGAACTCAGGTCCTCCTAACTCTAGTGCTGGTGCTCTATTCACTGTGTCACCTAGCCACCCCTTTTATAGTTCATTTAGTCATGTCTATTTTTTGAGATTGGATTATTTAAGATTTCTATCTTCTTCTCTTTTTGAAGGCATTCCTCTATTTTTTTATGCTCTCAGTTTTGTTAGTGTATTACTGTGCATAATATGTTGTGATTATTCTTTTTATTTCTTCTGATTTTGCAATGATTTTACCTTGCTCATTTGCTATTTTATTGATTTATTTACTATTTTGTAGGGTTTACCCTAGGGGTTCTCCTTTTCCATTGTACTTCACTCATAGAATAATGGCAACTATTGCAGGTGTCAGAAAGAACACTTCCTTATGGTAAAGCCCCTCCCCCACCATTGATCTACAGCCTCTCTCACTGACCTTTTTTGGTGTCCTGTCCTCTCGTCACTTGAAACTTTTCCGAATTGGCTCAAAGAGAGAATAACACACAATCACTTGGGAATAGAAATCTATCTTATGCTACAAGGAATTAGGAGAGGAGAGGGTTAAGCAAAGGGGAGGGACTGATAGAAGGTAGGACAGATTGGGGGAGGTGGTAGTCAGAAGTAAGACAATTGTCAGGAGGGAAAGGGTGAAAGGAGAGAGAGTGAAGGATAAATAAGAGGAAAAATAGGTTGGAGGGAAATACACAGCTTAGCAATAATCACTGTGAATGTGAATGGGATGAACTCTCCCATAAAGTAGAAGCAGATAGAAGAGTGGATTAAAAACCAGAATTCTACAACATGTTGTTTACAAGAAACACACTTGAAGCAGAAACACACACAGAGTAAAGGTAAGGGCCTGGAGCAAAATCTACTGTGCTTCAGCTGAAGTAAAAAAAGCAGCAGTAGCAGTCATCTCAGACAAAGCAAAAGCAAAAGCAGATCTAATTAAAAGAGATAAAGAAATGATTACTGAAGAAAATAACACTTTAAAAAGTAGGTCAAATGGGACAGGAGCAAAAAAACTAACTGAAGAAAACAACCCTTTGAAAGTTAGAATTGGGCAAGTGGGAGCTAATGACACTAATCTTTCTAAAAGGTACAATGACATAATAGAAATACTAAACATATATGCACCATATGGTGTAACATCCACATCCTTAAAGGAGAAGTTAAGCAAAATAGATAGCAAACTATGCTAGAGGGAGACCTCAACTTTTCCCTCTCAGAACTAAAGAAAGCTAAACAAGAAAGGAGGTGAATAGAATTTGAGAAAAACTAGATATGACAGATCTCTGGAGAAAATTGAATAGGGATAGGAAGGAATATACTTTTTTTCTCAGTGGTACATGGCACCTACACAAAAATTGACCATGTCTTAGGGCATAAAAACTTCAAAATCAACATAGAAAGGTGGAAATATCAAATGCATCCTTTTGGGATCATAATGCAACAAAAATTATATTCAATAAAGGGAAGTGGAAAGATAGATTAAAAGGTAATTGGAAACTAAAAATCTAATCTTAAACATAAGTTGGTCAAAAAACAACTCATAGAAACAAAAAATTTCATTAAAGAGAATGACAAGAAAGACTCAACATATCAAAATTTATGGGATGCAGCCAAAGCCATACTTAGGGGAAAATTTATTTCTCCAAATTCTCACATCCATAAAATAGAGAAAGAGCAGAACAATGAATTAGGCATACAACTAAAAAAAAAACTAGAAAGAGAACAAATTAAAAATCCCCAATTAAACACCAAATTGGAAATCCTGAAAACCAAAAGTAAGATTAATAAAATTGAAAGTAAGAAAACAATTGAGCTAATAAATAAAACTAGGCACTAGTTTGAGGAAATAACCAACAAAATAGATAAACCATTGGTTAATTTGATTTAAAAGTGAAAGAAGATCAAATACTACTACCAGGTCTGTATCCCAAAGTGATAACAAAAAGGGGAAAAGGACCTATTTGTACAAAGATATTTATATCAATTCTTGAATGGAAATTGAGGACATGACTATCAATTGGTGAATGGCTGAACAAGTTGTGGCATATGAATGTAATGGAATACCATTATTCTGCAAGAAATGACAAATAGGCAGATTTCAGGAAAACCTGGAAAGGTTTATAAGAACTGTTGCAAATTGATGTGAACAGAATGAGGAGAACATTGTACACAGTATCAGCAACAGTGTGTTATGATGAACTACAAATGGTTTAGCTCTTCCCAGCAATATAATGATGTAAGACAATTCCAAAGGACTCATGATGCAAAATTCTATTCACATCCAGAGAAAGAACTGATGGAGTCTGAATGCAGATTGAAAACACTTTATTATTGTTTTGCATGGATTTTTTCTTTGGACCTTGCTTTCCTTGTCTGTAAAATGAGCTTTTGAATTAGATGTTTTCTCTGGTACCACTTCCCTCTAAATTCATGACCTACTAAGTAACCTTATAATAAAATAATAAAAGTTAACATTGTATAGTACTTTAATGTTTGCAAATTTAAACATATTATCCCTTTGACTACCATAAAAATTCTCTGAGGAAACAACAACAAAAGTCAGAAAATTGTAGGAAGCAATTAGAAAGCATTTTCCAAAAGTCACTAACTGTACATTTCCTTTGCACTAGTGATACCAGTTCTAGGCATATATCCATAAAGAGAGCAAAGAAAGAAGGAAAACACTCATATGAGCAAAGATGTTCATAGAAAAATATTTTACTGTAGTGAAGACCTGGAAACTAAAGAAGTTTTCATCAGTTAGACAGAGGTTGAAGAATTATGGTATATAAAGGCCATGGAATATTATTATATTTATAGAAACCTAGGAAATCTTGTAAAATCTAATGCTAACTGAAGTGAGCAGAATGAGGAGAATTTATATAATTATTAAACCACTGTAAAGAAACAACTCTGAAAATACTTAATAATTCTGATCAATTGAAAGAGGAGCCATGATTTTTAGAAGACTAATAATGAATTATCCTTCCTATATCTTGGCAGAGAGATGATGGACTAGAAGTACAAAATGAGGCATACGTTTTTCAGACGTGGCCAACGTGTGGATTTTTTTGGACAATAAATCTTTGTAACAAGTGAGGACTTTTATTTTTTTTTGGGGTGTGGAGTGACAGTAGGAGAGAGTAACGTGGATGATAACGATGCAAAGAAAAGGAAAGAAGGCAAAGAGTATTGCATCAACAAAGCATTTAAAAATACACAGAAGAGGGGCAGGTAGGTGGCGCAGTGAATAGAGCACTGGCCCTGGAGTCAGGAGGACCTGAGTTCAGATCTGGCCTCAGACACTTGACACATTTACTAGCCGTGTAACTTTGGGCAAATCACTTAACCCCAATTGCCCTCGAAAAAGAAAAAAAAAAGTAAAAATACATAGAAGAGAGCAGAAGGGAGTTCAGAAACCAGCAAGACACAGATAAGCAATACAGTGTTGTAAGTACCGTTTACATTTTACATATACTTAACAAAACCCCCAATGTTTCATTTAAAAGAATTATAGTTTCACAATAAGTTCTCAATTATAAACTTATTTGTAAATGAAAACGAATGTTTGTTCATGTTAGTCAATATCAAATAAAGAATATTAAATGCTTACTATGCGCTAAGCAATGGATTTTTGTCAGTTTCATAATAACAAAAAGAAATTAAAAAAAGAACCTATGGAGCTTGAACAGTCTGAGTGCTTTAAGAAAATTGAATGTGTCTGTTGAATGTGTGGTTTCTATATGCAAAATAAGGATTAAAAGCTATTTTTGTTAATTGGGAGCTTACAACTTAAGAGTTATATACATGATTACTGCAGTAAGACACCAAAACATAGAATAATTTTCAACATAATTATCAATGAACTTCTGGTAAATCCAGAATATTGTGTAAATGCTGTGAAAGAAAAAAATGCACAAAGGAAATAGTACTCTAGTCTGGGCTGCAATGCCTAGTGCTCAAAGGTGGTTATGGTCACACCTCTGTCCAGTGTCCTGAATATTAGTCCTTGCTTCTTTCTGATGACACCTAGAGTGGGAAGCCCTAGTTTTCAATGTTGCAACTGCTCAGGAATATTGCTTTGATCTGTTTTCCTCTTCTATAGACTATTTGCAAAATATATCTCACAACAAACTTTTGTATTCCCATCCCCCACAGAACCAATCAAGATTTATTTTCTTTTTTCAAGTCATATCACTATACTTTCACTCTTCCCTCTCTCCTTCTGGGACCAGTACTGACAATATTGGGATGATTTATCTTTCTTTTCTTCTATATTTATCATTTTACATTCTTCATTTGTTGTCATCTGTCTTCATTTATGGGCATTGACTTCATCTGGTGGCTGATTCAAGGTCTTATTGGTGCTGCAGCTTTCCCCTGGCCATTCAAATCATAATTTATCTTGCTTTCCACATCCCCTGATAACACAGAAGCTCTCAACAAGATTGGAAAGGAGGTGGTTTGTCTTTGTGGCCCTTTCAATAGCCTTTCATCATATTTTTACCCTCCTGCTTCCTGATCTACCTCAATATATTATCCTGTGTTCTATTTCCACATAGCTATTCAGTGTAGAGTGTGGCTGACAGTGAGGTGGATGAAGTTGAGAGTGTTACCAGAATAGGACGTAGGTAAAAGGTGTTAATACTGGGAAAAGGATTTAGTATCAACATGCCTGATGGACTTGGTTACTCACAGATGTGCACATACTGACAGCTTTTAACCAGATCTCTCTTCCTTGTCAAAATCTATTTGTTCAGTTTTGAAGTCTAGCTGTGGTCAATCACTGGGGAATAACTGCTTGTACAGTATTAGTTGATGGTGCTGTAAAATGTTGCCCATATAGGGGCATTTAAATTTTAATGGGATATACTTGAAGATAACAGTCAAAATCCAAAGGAATAGATTGCTAATGCTGAATTTGTTGTTATTTTTCAGTTGTTTCAGTCACGTCCAACTTTCTATGACCCCATTTTGGGGTTTTCTTCACAATTGCTAGAGTGATTTGTCATTTCTTTTTTCAGCTCATTTTACAGATTAGGAACTAAGGCAAAGAAGGTTAAGTGACTTGCCCTGATCAGATTTGAATTCAGGAAGATGAGTCTTCCTGATTTCAAGCTGATATCCGCTGTGCCACCTTGATGCTTAAATATTGAATTTGGGGCACCACCAATTCATTGCTTAGGATACAACACAATCAGAGTATCATAGAATTTGGAACTAAAGGGAACCTTAGAGATATTGTATTGTCTAATTTTTCATTTTACACAAGAGGAAACTGAGGCCCAAATGACTTGCCCAAGTAATTTTTGGCTACAGGCATTTTTAATATCTCTTTTATCACACCATGTAAATGGCAGCCTACTTTGTAAACTCTCAAGGTTGACTTTGCTGATACTATAGGCTGATACTATAATTAATTATGGATGTTATCCAATATGTCAGAAAGATTCCCCCCCCTTAATATAAGAGAGATTCACATCTTACCTTGTTGTTCTTAATTTGCACATCACTTCTGCTCTAGAATTCTCTTCTCACTACCAAACTTCTATAGAGCTCAGTTTCATCATCTGTAAAATCAGGAGAGGAAGAGATGTAAATGGTCTCTAACATCCATTTCAGTTCTAAATCCCATAATCTACATGTTCTTGGAGGAAGGATAGCATTATGACCACTTTCAAATAAAGTTGCAGAATTTTAAAGGCAACATGGTGATTTAACTATGTTGAGCTATAATTACAACTTCATTCAGACCGTGGGATCATAAATCAAAGATTTAGACTTGGAAGGGATCTTAGAGGTCATAAAGTCTGGCCCCTCTTATTTTACAGATGAGGAAAATGAGGCAAAATGAGTTAGCTTTTGCCTGGGGTCACACAGTTAGTAAGTTTTTGAAGAAAGATTAAAAAACAGGCATTTCTGACACCAAGTCCATCACTCTATCTGCTATACCCCCTAGCAGCTGTCTCTTTCAATAGTTTTGTGAGTGGAGTCTGTCTAACTTAGTCAGGAAAGCAATATCTGTTCCTTGTAAAGTATTTCTATTAATCTTTGGCAGTGAGTGTTTTTTTTTTTTGCAAGAGCATCATGTTTTCCCTGTGCAATGAAACCTACTCATGATTTATACTTCTGTGCTTCATTCCACTTTTTAAAAGTTTCAATATGTTTCTTAAATAAACCAATTTTAAATTATTTTCTTGTCACCAAAGACAGAAAAAAGTGAGCCAACTCTCACCTATTAGCTCAGAAATAAATTGGGTCTTTCATCAGAAATAACAAAGCTAGCCAAACAGAAACCCATAGTAAATCATTTGTGATATACCATAGAGTATGGATAAATAATAGGGCAAATTTCAGAACCTTGGTTAGGGTCAAGGTGAATGAAGAACTCTGTGGGAACACACAGCGCCAGTCCAGTGGTCCTCAATTTTTCCTGTTCTGTAACTTCCCCAAATGACATTTTTTTCCGCCTAAAGTAAAATAGGAAAAGACTTCCATGCTTCTGAAAAAAGGAGACAACGATTATGGTATCTCTCTTGTGATTTACTCAAGGAAGGAGAGATACTAATGGTAGAGTAGGGAGGGAGAAAATTGAGATTACTTAAAATCTGAGAACTTTAGAACTGGGAAGAGGCATAATGATCACATAGATCAACTTCCTATATATGTATATTTAAAAGTATGCATATACATATATGACACTGAAGGCCAGAGAAGTGAAAGTCAAGGTTGTATCACTAATTAATAGTTCTCCTAGTCTTTTGGTTATATCACATTATCTCCTAATTTGGTGATGCTATAATGTGGAACAAGGTGGAAGGTGAAGAGGTTGGAGAACAATTATGTAATGTCTAGAACAAGAGAAGAAAAGTTGTGATGGCCTTGGGGAAAGATTATATAATTGAGTTGTCTCCTCACACATTCAAACTACTATTAAAAATTCTATAGCTCTAGACCTTGAAATTGGTTTGAGATTTCTAGGAAACACTACAGTTGTCTACACAAAGCTAAAGAGTCGGTGGTTGATTTATTATATTTTGAAAGTTCCAGCCAGTGGAATTTTAATATTTTATGACAGACTTTACATCAAAGAATTTCTAGCATTACCTATTCACTATGCATAAATTCAAGGCTCTCTTGGGGAAGAACTTCAGAGGCATGCAATATGAGCTATATCTAGTTGCTAGTCTTAGAGTCTGGTTGGAAATCCACTCCTTTATTTTAAGGAATTGGATCTGAGAACTGACAAATATTTGTGAGGAAAGACACTCTTTAAAGCATCCAGAAAATGGTATTTGATTTCTGTTTGTAAAAAAATGAATAACATGAAAAGCCATAATTACTTAAACTAAAGTATTTGGTAGAATGGGTATTCTTTTAAGAAAATTTGCTGTGGCTTGTCATGTTAGAGTATGCCTCTAATTCTTGCTTCTGAAGTTGAGACTAGCAGATCTCTTGAGTTCACAAGTTCTTAGCTATACACAAGGGTCCATGCAAAGTTTGGCATTAATATAGTTAACCCCTGGGATGGGCACCACAAAGCCTAGGAGAGGCAAACTAGCCCCCAAATTGAGAAGGTCACTGCTCCCATGCTTATTGCAATGAGACCAGGACATGAGTAAAACAAACACATACACAAAATGTGATGTGGGCTTATTCTACTTAGCATTGCTAATTGGTTATCCAATAGGGGAGAGCTGAATTCAATAGAAATAACATGTGATTAGTTGAATGATACAGACTACATTAATGACATTATTTTGAAACAAATTTTGCCAGACTACCTTATGCTTGTATAACAAATATCTAATAATCAATCCAAAAAAGCTACTTTGGGATTATTCCCAAGAGTCTCTGTCACATAAAAGGATTAACCTGAGGGTTTTCTTTTTAACAGTTCCCACAGAAATGCAGAGAAATTTAAAGCTAAAGTTTTAGTAGCTAGAGCTAGTTGGAGATTAATTCCAATTGAACACAAAGAATCTCTTTAATTAGAGAGCACATCTAAGAGTACATCTATTATAAAAAGGTAGGTATAATTGTATAATGACATATCGTTAGAACCTCATATTTATGTACAATATTTTCATTAGTTGCATTCATAATTATAAATATTATTTATATCCATTTTTGTCATCCTCATTGTACTTCACACATAGTAGGAGGTCAGGAAATAGTTTTTGGGTTTGATGATATGAATCATTCTTTGTGTTAGTAGAATAAAATGAAGAAGATCTTTTCAGCTCAGGAATTAAGATGAAAATTGCAGATGGGTAACCTTTGTGTTATTACCATTTGTTCTGAAGAACACTTTCAAAGTGATTTATGTATCAGATATTTAGAGAAGATATATCAAAGGGCTCAAGGATCTGCATGTTCCACCATGCTTTTAGTGTCTCCAGAACCAGGTTATAATATAATTGGGAAATATTTAGAGTGATAAGTAAAAATACAATGAAAAAATAATATAAATATGTGCTTATAGGGATCCTTATTTAGGGTTTTAGTGGCCGATAGTTTGACACCATTGATTTAGAATGGAAAACTTCTGGGCTAAGCAGGAGCATTTGCTTGTAAGAAATGTACTCAGATTTATTACCCTGAAACTGGATTCCATCAAAGCCAAACCAAAGGTGCATAGAAAGGGAGGCATGGTCTGTTACACTTTTAAAGGCTGTATGACTAATTCCCATTAGGCCCATTCTAATTCTTGGAAGACTTAGTTGTATATACCAATTGCTTATTGCTAATTGATTGAACTTCCTCAAATCTGAAGAATGGATGATGATTATGAAACCCTAAATTTTCTCTCAATGCCAAAATAAAAGCCAAGAGAGCATCTTTTGAATTTGGCCAAGCTATATCTCTGCCTAAAGTCAGAACCCCCAGACAGATGGAATCTGTCCTACTCTAAGGGATCTCCAAACCAAGTGTTGTAGAAAATATTACCTCTTATCAAACTGGCAAAGAGCAAGTATTTCTTAAGCAAAGCCCCAAGCCATATTTAATTTTCAGTTCAAGGACAAAACATTCTAGAGGTCATGGAAGGAAACAGCTTTTGGTTTTGAGTAATGACTGTCTGTGTTCATAGTTTCCATAATGCCAGGTTTTCCTTAGGACAGCCCCATTGAAGATTTCCTCCTTTTACAAATTACTTTTAGAAAAAAATGAGCTAGAAGGAAATTAATGGATCAAAGACAGTTTATTCCAGGTCATTACTGTTACTTAAAGTTTGCGCTAAGGAGTAGTCCTAATGTGAAATTTGAACAGGCAATCTAAATCCTCAAATTATAACTATTCAGGCAATTGCATTGAAATATTTTAGTTTTTATCAGTGAAGGCAAAATGAATAATGCTTTAAAAAACTATTAGTGTTTCAGAGTAACTTGGGATGTTAAGTGACTTAAAAACATGGACTACATATGAATCATTTTTTCTATATCTGTATTTTGGGCTTGTTTGATTGATTTGATTGAGTGGAAGAGAACAAGTTTTTTTCTTACAGATGGCTCACTCCCCCCACCCCCAACTTTCAGTGAGGTGCTTTGGAGATGGAAAGTGATAATTTTGCTTGTATCCTTCAGGAGGAATAGAAAGAGATAAAAATGCATTAGTTTTTTTTACTTGAATTTTGTTCATGCTATCAAAAAATCCTCTAATGTTTCTTAGTGATTCCTTAGGTAGGTTTTGTTTATTTGCTAATTTATTGGGTTATTCTTTCTTGAAGTGGCCTACCTTGTTCCTTTTCCTCCTCTTGCCTTGCCCTTTCTTATTATTCCTATTTCTTTCTTAAACTCTCTTAATCAATAAATATTTTGCAATTCAGAAAAAAAATAACCTCAAAGCGAATGTTGACTCTTCTAATTTGCATTCTGGCATCTATCCCAATACTGTAGATTAGAGGTCCCAAATTAGATTGTCTCCAATCTGCTAGTTAATTTGGAGGCTGTACCCATTTGCCTTTGAAGTAGGCTAGTTATATAAATGTCGACTGGATATGGAGTAAAGGAATGACCAGAGTAGTAGAGTAAGTGAGACTGGCTTCTTATAGGAGGCACATTTTGAACTGAGTCTTAGAGGAAATAATGAAGTAGGCTTTTTAGAGAGGAGAGAGCATTCCTAGGTAAGGAAATGAAATGAGAAAAATCATGTAGGAAGGAGCATGCATAGTGTATGGTGGGGAGCAGTGAAAGAGATTAGGTTCGTTTAAAAGAAAAGTCTGATTGAGAAGAGATCAGAAATGAGGCTTGAGGTTAGAAAAGTCACATGGAATCAGGAAGTGGTGGCCTTGATAGGATTTCTTTAATGCCAGGCTAAGAAGTTTAATTCATTAGACAATAATAAAGAATGACTATAGTTTTTTGAGAAGGAAAGTGATATAGCATTTAAAGAAGATGATTCTATCACCAGTGTGTAGCAAGGACTGATTTTTTTGAGAGACTCGGATCATGAAGTTCAAGTAGGAGCCTGTTATACTAATGCCAGTGGAAGTTAGTAGCTTGGAAATGGAGAAAAAGGGAATGCATAGGAAAGGAAGAATTTTCAGGGTTGGAGAACTGATTGGGGTTGGTCTAGTTTATGAGAGAAAATAATAAACATGATTCCAACTTTGTAAACCAGGGTAATGATGGTGACATTGGGGATTATGGAAAATTTAGAAAGGGGTAGTTTAGGAGGGGAAAGAAGAAGAGCACCCCAAATGTCCCCTTCTCTTTTGGTAATCTCCATTTTAGGCTCTACCTAGTTTTAATCTGTGGTCCTAAAAAACATGTGCATTTGTGATCCTCTACAATCCATGTTGGTTTGATCCTAGCCTAGTTTCCAGTCAATTTTGTTTACTTATACTTAACTTTATGTTTCCAATTCCATCCTGGTAATGTTAGCTGTTAATGATAGCTTAATCTTCAAGACATGGTGGGTTATCAAATTGTACATGTTCAGTAGAAAACTAGAAGCTCATGTCTAGAGGAATAAAAGGGCACAGGTGGTTATGTAAACTTGCGAACCATTCAAATAAAAGTGATAGCTGAAACCATGAAAAAGAATGAGTCATTCAAAGGAGTGTGTAAAAGAACCAAGGCAAAGGGATAAAGATTCAGCCCTGAGGGACACCCATAGTGAAAAGGAAGAAAAGAAACAAATAAAAGAGACTGAAAAGAAGTAGTTGGAGAAAAGAAAAGCAGGAGAGCAGTGTAATGAAAAGCAAAATTTGAAATATCTGTTTTGTCCCTATATCACAGCCATTACCCAGATTGAATCCTTCCTCATGACAAACACAATTAAGCAAAAATATTTGCTTCATAAAATTTGCTTAACAAAGTATGCAGTGTCCTAATAGTCCCTGACTTCTCTGCTATGAGGGAAGAGTCATGTTGTATTAATTCTTCTCCAGGATCTTAACAGGTTTTTCCATTACTCAATGCTCAACTTCCTTTTGGTGATCTTACCATTTACATTGCTGGAGTTGAGGCTGTTTGTTCTTCTCTTGGTTCTGCTTATTTCATTCTTCATTAGTTCACACAAGTTTTCGCATGATTGTTTGATTGATTTATCTGAATTCTTTACAATTGTCATTTTTACTGCATAATAACATTCAATTACATTTGGATACCATATGTTTCTTCTATTTACCAATTGATAGGTATCCATTTTATTTCCAGTGTTCTTATAAAGATCACTATTAAGAATATTTTAGGCACATATTGGACCTTCCCTCTGCCCCATTTTTGACTTCTTTGGGGTACATGCCCAGTAATGGGATTCTGGGTCCAAGAACATGGACAACTTATTCATTTTTCTTGCTTAATTCCAAATTGAAATCTAGATAAACTGAATCACTTTACATCCCCACCAATGGCACATCAGTGTGCCTTTCTTCCCATTGACCTTCTAATATAGGATCATATGACTGGAGTTTTAGAGCTGGAAGGGACCTTATAAGCCATTAAATCAAACATTTTTTTTTTTATAGATGATGAAACTGAGGCATAGACATGTTAAATGTCTTGCTTGGGGTCACAAAGCTAGTATGTGTTTGAGGTGTCATTTGAAGCTGGGTCTTATTTAGCTTCAAGTCCAATGCTTTATCCATAACCCTACTTTCCCATCCCTTTTTATATTTGTCAATTTTCTTAGATTGAGGTAAAACTACAGAGTTATTTAAATTTATATTTCTCTGCTTATTATTGATTTGGAATATGTTTTCATGTGGTCTTATATACTTTGAAAATCTCATTGTGCAAACTGTTATTATCTTTTAAGGAATGGCTCTTGTTATTACAAAATGTGTCAACAATATTGTGGATATCAGATTTTTGTTAATAATATTTTGTTAAAAATTTGCCATTCTACCATTTTTCTGATTTTGTTTTTCTTGATGTTATTTGTACAAAAGATTTTTAATGTTACTTAATCAAAATTGATTATTTTATTTTTTATGAACTGCTCAGTACTTTGTTTGGTAAAAAAATTCTCTCTCCAACCATTTCTGTGGAAGGTACCCAATCTCATTCTCTCTGTCTCTGTCTCTGTCTGTCTCTCTTTTAATGGTGTGACTTTTCATAGTTTGGTTGCAAATTCATTTTAAGTTTATTGTAGAATTTGATATAAAATGATGGTCTAATTCTAATTTCATCCAAACTACCTTCCAGTTTTTCCATCAGTTCTTGTCAAATTTATGTTGTTGAATTTATGAGACACTAGTCTACACTTTCCACTTGCTTCAGTTTCTTGCTTATTTGGTCCATTTTGCTATCTTACTTTTTCTATTTTTGAAACCAAAACCAAATAGTTTAACAAATAATCGTTGATTGAATGAAAAAAAAATGTCAAGTTCTTATTACATATCAGGCACTATGCTAAGTTTTGGGATAAAAAATACAAGGAATCATGACTGTCCAAACCCTCAAAGAGTTTATATTTTAATAGGGGAAATATACAAATAAGGTAACGAAGGCCATTCGAGGAGTGTTTTGGACAGGGAAGTCAGAGAAAATAGTAACTGATGATAGAGTAATTAACCAACACAGCTTTTTGCAGAATGGTGATATTGATTTAATTTGATTGATTACTCTTCTCAGAGCTAAAGTTGGAAAATTGGTGGGGGGAGAAAAGTGTAGATGGGAGAGTTGCAGAGGAAGGAAGGTAAGCAACACATAGTATGGAGATAGGCTAGAAATGGCATGCTGTGGTCAGAACTGGGCAGGAAAAGGAGAATGCTCATCATTCAGAAGTCCAGGGTACCAGGAGTGGGAGCTCAAGCTCTGGGTCAGGGGTGGAGACTTGATTATAGGTAGCATGCCAAGGAGAAGGTCTGAAAGAGTGCTGTTTTATATTTGTTGTTCATCCTTTGTTTTCAAAGAGGACCAGTGGCATTATGGGATGATGTCTTGACTTGTGCATGAATTGGATTTAAGTGAGGCAGAGTTGCACGTAGTCATCAGCTTCACTCTCTTCCAGAGTCATCAAAGTCTAGTAGCAAGATGACTGGTGATGGCCCAGGATTCAGTGGATGACCTTGACATCTTTGATGTCTGACCAAGCTCTGGGCACTCCATAGAGCCTCTTTTAGCTGCCATCATGGCTGTTGGAACAAATTGTTCTCATCTACCTATTCTGCTGGAAGAAATCTTCGCATGCTTGAGGTAGACATCCCCGTAACTCACCAACAGGTCTGAGGCTTGTCAGTTACTCTCAACCTGGTTTAGGCCCATCTGCCAAGATGGCTTAACATGGTGTGGCAAATGTAACAGGTTCTTGGAGCCAAAGGTGAGAGTTGGGTGAGAGGTGGACAGAAAAGGTGGATGAGAAGCCCTGAAAAGGGCTCAGTACTCCTTTACGCCAGAGAAGCAGTCCTCTCTGAACGCCCAATAATCCTTTTCTTGTATCATTTCTTGGTATTAGGGTATACAGCTTGAATATTCAAATTAGTTCCTCTTAGATTGGCTTGTGATTTTCTGTGTTTGAATCACATGATACTTGATGTCTGAAGGAAATAAGCATCCCTTCTCATAATTATTGGATGATAAATTATTGGATGATAAATTACGAAAACATCATCAGTTAAAGTTTGGCAACATTATAACTCCTTCCTTTGCTCTTTCCCTCATATTTACCAAATAATTTAAATTTATTTTATCTAGGTCTAAGAAAATATCCATTTATTAATCTGATCAGTATCACACTAAATAAGTAAATTAATTTAGATACTATTGTCATTTTCATTATAGTGACATGGCCCAACCATGATCAGTGAATAGGTGTCCAAATATTTGTCTTTTTTATTTCTGTTGCACATTTTATACTTATATTTGTATACATGTTGTATGTGTCTTAAGGTCTAGATATTTTGTAGTATTTCAAATAGATTTTGTCTTAGTTGGAGATGAATGATTCAATATTAGAAAGTATTTATTAAATTCTTATTACATGTCAGACTAAATGCTGGGTTTCCAAATATGAAACCTAGCTACTTCCTAGTCCTTAGATAACACATATAGGAAATTGTTGGCCCTGGAAGAATGTTTTTGCCTGGTGAGATGGTAAACAACAAATGTTATTAAAATTTAAGGAAGGAAGAAAACAGAGACCCCTTGATGTAGTCAAGGGAAAGTGATGTTAGAAATCATCTTAGAGCGCAGGTTTAGTAGAATGATTAGGATCACAGAAAAACACAAAGAAAGATACAATTTAACACTTTTAAATAGATAATAGCATGGCATAGTGTATAAAGGGCTAGACTAGGAGTCACGAAGACTTGCGTTCAAGTCCTTCCTCTGACAAATACTGGTTTCATGACCCTCGCTAAATCTATACACTGGTTAATTCTCTAGGACTACAAGTTGCAGGTCAGTTGCCCAAATTATATTGGTAAAGGGAGTTTCCTCAAGTTTCCTACACTAATTAAATCACATATCTCTTTAAACAGATAGTTGAGAAAGTATGATAATGGCTAACATTTATAGATTATAAGGTATAATATGCACTATATGCTATGTATTAGCATATAGTATATAATATGCTATATACTATAGCATATAGTATATAATCTGTAGTATAATAACATAGAGTATTATAGGATATATAGAGTATTAAAAAACTAAAAGTAAACACTTGGAAGGTTCATTTTAAGCTGATTGTGAAGCATTTGCTGGGTCCTCAGAGAGACAATGTTCAAGATGCCGCTCCACTTCTTAAGACATCTATGTACAAACACCATATTCCCATGTTGAGCACAAAAATAACAGTTGTCCTTCAAATGTTCACAAGGTCTACTGATGGATAAATGTAATTGACATTGAAAATGAGCTGTTGCAACTTAAGCAAAGTTCTTTCCCAACCATTCTGGAATGGTACTGCATGAAAAATTTTATTCATATCTAATTCTTCTTAAGTTTCAATGTTTACCAAGACTTGCAGAGGGTGTGAAGAGGTGCTGAATGGCCTATGTAATATATTTTGGGGTAACTTTATGATTTTATTAATTCAGTTTTGTGTTAAGTTGTAAAAGCCACATTTCTTAACTGTTTCTCCCCTTCCCCCAGCTGTACTGTGTCTTTCCCTGCCCCAGCCTAGAGGTATTTCCTCTCAAACCATTAACTCTTCATTCAAGGTACTACCTCCT
>CM053582.1:214754690-214790495 GCA_028627135.1 Pseudochirops cupreus | reverse complement strand
TGAAGAGGTGCTGAATGGCCTATGTAATATATTTTGGGGTAACTTTATGATTTTATTAATTCAGTTTTGTGTTAAGTTGTAAAAGCCACATTTCTTAACTGTTTCTCCCCTTCCCCCAGCTGTACTGTGTCTTTCCCTGCCCCAGCCTAGAGGTATTTCCTCTCAAACCATTAACTCTTCATTCAAGGTACTACCTCCTTTTGTCCTAGCAAACCAAACCCATCCACTTGCAAATCAGGATGGGTACATCTTATTTAACTTGACCTCAAATCTGACTGCTGGTTGACCTGATGATGCTTCAGGGCCAAAACCCCACCTTTTGCTCCCCCTCCCCTTGGAATCTCCCAGTGGATTATGGGTAAAACACATGTGCAGTTGATGTCAAGGGTGCATGTCCCTTTAAGTATTGGCCACTCCCTGGTCCCTCCCTAACTCCACCTTTGTACACCTCATTAGCCTAATGAACTTATGATTGACAGCCATAAGTCTTAAAAACTGTGTTTCACTTCCTGCTCTTTGCAGATGGCCCTTTCTAGCTTTTTATCATTCTAGCAAGCCATCTGCCTGCTGCAGGGCATCACACTTCCAGACTTTCTCTGACTCCCCCCGTCCTTGCCCCTTGTGAGCTTTTCCTAGCCAGGTTTCCTGACCCTACCCCTTTTGTCCTGTGAATCAATAAAACTTTTGTAAATCTGCAAAAAGACAGTTGAGCCTGTAATTCTTTTCAGACGCAAACCTAGAAAGGATTTCTCATTAGAAATCCCCCCAAACCTATCCCTCATCAGGTGGAGAATGGTGAGTGAGGAATGGTTTATAATGATCCATGCAACTTCGGAATATTGATAGTGGATGCTCTTTGGATCTGTTCATTCATATATGTTTTTAGACCATTAAAAAATAAACACCATTTGACTTTGGGTTTCCATCTTTTCTGTAATGCTTTAATACTTCAAAGGATTCATGATCTTATTAAGTGTGTATTCCTCTATCAGTGAAGCTCATAACTTATTCTCTCATATTCTGTGATTCTTGTCCACGGTCATGCACAAATTCTCCACAGAGAATTTATTCAATGTATCTTCTTCCAGGTCTTTTTACATTTTGTGGGTTCCTGTACATTTAGTCTAATTACTCTAAAACCACTTGCACGCTTCTTTATCTGAGCTTGCATTTCCTGGATGACCCCATCACCATAAAACCTGGAAGCAAGTTCACTTTAGTCATCTGACATTTGGAGGAGGAGGAGGAGGGCGGGCTGGATTGTCTTTGGGAAATTATACAGTTCTTTTAGTGATCCCACACTGAAACAAAGTTAATTTATTTGAACACCAATATTCTTCTTGTGATGTGGCATAGCTTTGAACGGGGGAATACTGTGGTTTTGGGAAAACTGAAACTGGGGATCATTCAAAAGATTGGGAGGTATAGGGTGTATGTGAGCAGGCTGCAGCATGTTACAAATAGGGAATTATGTAGAAGGAGTGTGAAGGATGGCATTAGGGAAATATATGACTAGAGAAAAGAGACTGAGAGTTAGTTAACTTATGCACACTCCATATACTTCAGTGGTATCTGCACAATGTCAAGTGATGGAGAGGAAAGCCCCTAGCATGTTAGATGGAGCCTCTGTAGCAACTTATAGACGATAATTTCAAAGTATGGGAAGTCATGAGTGAGTTGCTTCTGCATCAGAATAAGGGATATCCATATTAATGAGATCACAGATCAGTTGGAGTATTGGATATTTATAACTTTCAGAAAATGACCAGTAGCTATTGTGGGCATTTTCCAATGAAAGGTAGCCCCTTGTAATCATTCAGACAGCAAGTTTAAAACAGTTTTTAGGAGCTTTCCTTTAAGTATGAAGAGGAGATGGAAATATAACTTCAGTTCTGAGTCACTGCCTCATTCTCTCCCACCATGTACTATGTTCTAGTGGCTACACCAGTCACGTTAAAAGACAGTTTACTGAACTCCTAAGAGGTATCTTTGTCTTAGCTACTTCTCCCACCCTCTGTGTCATCAGGCACTAAAATGTGACTTGAGTGCGGGATCCCAATGAGTTTGGAAATAACTTCATTTCTTCCTGCAATGCTTTTCTGTCTAATGAGAAGCTGGAGAATAAATGTGCCTCCAAGTCTTGCTGCAAGCTGTTGCTGTCATTTAGAGGAGCTATTGCTCTATCAGAAATCCTGCCTAAGCCTATTATTCCAGGGTGACAATTTTGTTATAAAGAAGTGATTTGTTATTTTAAAACCCTGGCAAACAAGCACACTAAAGAAAAGGCTCATTTGGCGGGAGGGGGGGGGGGGGAGAAGGCAATAATTCCAGGTGAGAAGGTGGCTGCTAGCTTACTCTTGTTTGTTTTACAGAAAGGGTCAGGATTTGGCATGAGCTAAAAAAAATCTATAAAACCTCATTTATCAAGCTCAAATGGCTTCAACACATTGCCCTTGAAAATGGACTGCCTTGCCTTTCATATACCTACCTACATGTAGAAGGAAGGCTTATTCCTTAAATGAGACACAGTTGGGAGGAATAACATGCAATGCATTATAAGGCTTTCTGATGGCAATCAGGCATTGGTGGAAATTGACATATAATAAAATAATTTCTGCTAGGTTTTCCAAAGCGAAGCTATGTCTCCTCCAGTGATTGTTTGTGCTGACTTTTCATTTATTCACACTCTCATCAGAAGCAATTATAGACATTTTAGTATAGGCAGTCAAAATAACAAGTCATTTAGACTGGCAATTATGCATTATATATAGTTGTCCTTTCTATTAGAAGATGACACTGTTGATGGTACAACTTTCCCATGTGTAAAAGTGTGGCTGCAAAGCCTGAATGATGACTGTCAGTTCTTTCCTTCCTAGATCCTGGTTGCTGTCTGTCATTTTGTTAGGAAATCAAGTGGTTGCTTTTAAGTTTGTTGGTTGTTGCTTCTTTGCATCTTATTCCCATGGTCACAGTATAATTAAGGACAATGCATCCACAGTGAGGATATTTACAAAATCCGTGAAATATCTGAAATCAAGGCTGAAGGTTCAGATATACAAAATAGCCAATTAGGGGGTTCATATGTCATCTCCTATCTTGGAGAAGGCTTAAAGGGGAGAGCAAGGTCTCATAGTTATAAAAATAATGATAGCAGCATTTTCTTTTATCATATCAAAGAACTGGTAACAAAGTGAATATCCATCAAATGGGGTATGACTGAATATATCATGGTATAATATTATTGTAGGGGAATATGAAAAATTCTAAGAATTTAGGAAAGATTTATATGACTAGATACAGAGCAAAAGAAGACCCAAGAAAACAATTCACACAGACCATAAAAACATGAAGGAAAACCGCATTGAAAGACTTTGGAACTTTTATCAATGGAATGATCAATCATGGCTTCAGAAGAATGATGGTAAAGTATGCCTCTAACATGTTGGCAAGGGGTTGGACTCTAGTTATGTCATACCTTTTCTCATGTGGGCAATGGGGTGTTTCCTTTTGGCTTATTTTACTTATTTTCTTAAAAAATTAATAGTTTATTATTATTTTTTCAAGTAACAAGTATTTTCTTACTTATCTGTGCTTCTTACGACCCCTTGTTCCATTGATAAAATTAAAAAACAAACAAGTGATAAACCAAATGCATATGTCTACAGAGTCTGGCAAAACAAATTCCTACATCAGTCATTTCCCCGTTACTAATTCATCATCTCTGCATTAGCTCTACTTATGTGTTATAAAGGATGGTTCTGTGGTGGGGAAGCGACAATGGCATATAATATTTTAAAAAGTACAGTAAAAGGTTTAGGGCACAAAGTAGCTCTATAACCACTAGAGACTTGGATTGGCCTTACCTGGGGAGATAAACATGGGATAATTCCCATAATACTTGCTTTCTTTAGAAGAGAAGTGAATTTGTGCTTGAACTCTCTAACTATCCAGGTAACCAAGAAAGGCTGTATGAGGATTGGTTGTATTAGCTAAGATAAAGAGTGACTTGACATACCAACAATCCTTTGTGGTGACCAAAAGTAAACCCACCTAGAAGCTCATAGCAACTTTGAAGCAGATCCTGACCCGTTTTGTACTTTAAGGACCTTCAAGACATACGCTTATCTCCAGAGACCCCTCTAGTTGTTGGTTATGGGGCCCCTGGACACATCCTGTTTTACATCCTCTTATCTTATTATTTGTACTCAAGCCTTGAATTGTGGATTGCTTATCACCAAGAATGCATTCTGATTTGTATACCAAAGGACCACAGCTTAGATACCTGGAATTTTTCCTGGATCTCCCCCCTCCCCTCCCCACCTTGGAAACGGCACCCTGACACATTTCTTTCTAGGATTTCCAACCCTTTCCCCCTATTTCCTTGCCTTCCTTTGTTTGAAAAGTATATTTATGTTCTCCTGGTGGAACGTTCTCCTGGTGGAATGTTGACATAGGCTGATGCTCCTCATGTGCATGTTTTACTTCCCTGCTTAATAAAACTCTTTCTTTAATTTCACAAGCATCATCTTCTTTTGGTTGTTTCCCTTTAGGGAAAAGGGGGATTTGGATCTCAAGAACTGGCCTTTGCATTCTCCAGGTATCTCTCTCCTTTGGAGGAAAGGGAGATCTAAATTCCTTTAAAAGGGTGTCTGCCTCCGTTTACAAGAAATACAAACTTATGTATATATCAATGGAGGCCAGGTGGAAAAGAATAGTGTTGAACATAGAGTCAGGAAAATTAGGTTCAAATTCTGCCTCATTTGCTTATTAACTGTGTAATACTGAGCAAATCTCTTAACTTCTCTTAGCCTTAGTTTTGTCATCTGTAAAATAGGGATAATAATAGCACCTACCTCACAAGGTTGTGAAGATCAAATGATGTATTTCAATTGCTTTGCAAACCTTAAAGCACTATATAAGTGCTAGCTATTATTATTACTAAGGGATATGATTTGTCTAACTTAAAATTTTGTTATTATGATTTCACTGTCAAATGTATGTACATACATATTTTAATAATAATAATATAAGTATATATAACATATCTATATAATATGATTATATCATTATAATATGTTTAAATATTTAAGTATATAAATATATTAAATGTATATTTAAATATTGAATTACATATATTTGTCAAAGGTGTGTGTGTGTGTGTGTGTGTGTGTGTGTGTGTGTGTGTGAGAGAGAGAGAGAGAGAGAGAGAGAGAGAGAGAGAAAAGGAGGGAGGGAGGCAGATCATGATAACTGTTGCTTCTAGCATATTTTTATACCATATACTAGAACCAAAGCAGAACTCAGCTGGAAAAGGGGGAGGAGTAGCATTTCAAGTGGTATTTCAAGAAGCAAAGCACATTGAGACTTATGCAGGACCCAGTAGATATAGGAGTCAGGAAAAGATGAACCTCAGGCCTAGAGAACTTGGGAAACATTTCAGATGTCTTTGCTCCTCTGTAAGGGGGTATTATTGAAGTATTTAATAGTTGAACTTTAATTATTTCACAACTGACAGTAACATTGGATAGGAAGTACCTAAGCTGTGAATTGTCCTGAGGCAACCTACAGACAGGAAGTGGGTAAACAAGGGATATGGTTAGAATTTGCCTGTTTTTATTGGTCTCCTCCCACTTGTTTTTCCTGCTATTTTTTAGTATAGATATTAAAAATCTGTGTTATAAACAATTGTAAAAAACTCATGAGTGTGCATTATGTTTATATTTTGCTTAAGCACCACATGCTCAAAACACCTTGTTTGCTTTGCTCTCATAATTACTTGGTGGTGTCATCATCACTATTATTTTTTGTAGAGATCTAGACCTGTTGTTACATGAATTTGGGGAATTTCAATGTGGAAATTCCCTCCACTGATGAAGATGAGCAACTCCTCTGTTACTTTTCTTTGGAAGGGATCTGAGAGATTGTGCAGTTTCCAATGGTCTTCCAGCTAATGTATCAGAAATCTTCCTAACTCTACAGCTGGCACTTAATCTACTATGCCACCAGAAGGCCTCTCTTAATACCTAGCCTACAATCTCACTCCCTGAAACATAATAAATGTTAGAAACAGTTTAGACTGGCAGGCTTTCAAAGCAAATGAAAGGGTCATAATACCTAGAGATCACTGGTGATCCCAGACTTAGTGAGGGTAGGAGAAGGAGATAATTTCAGGGTTGCTCCTGCAGCTCTCTTCCTCACATCTTGTTCTGATGCTGGCCTCCCCTTCTGTGCTAAGCCAAGGATTCTTGTTGTTGTTCACTCAGTTGTGTCTGACTCTTTGTCATGCCAATGCTGTTCATGGTGTTTTCTTGGCAAAGATGCTGGAGTGGTTTGCCATTCCCTTCTCTAATGTGCCCCTATTTTACAGTTGAGGGACTGAAGCAAATAGTGGTTAAATGACTTGCCTAGGGTCACATAGCTAGTAAGTGTCTGAGGGCAAATTTGAACTCAGATCTTCCTAATTCCAAGTCTAGTGCTCTATCCACTGCACCACCTGACCATTCTATGATATTTATATTTATTTGTTAAATATTTCTTATTTGCATTTTAATTTGGCTCAGACCCCACAGTTGGGAGTGTGGTTGGCATCATGAGACTGAATATTTGACACCTTTGGTATAGTGGCTAGAGAGCTGGCTTTTAAAAAATATTTTTTCAACTAACAAATATTTGTCTTCTCATCCTCCTCCCTCCATTAAAAAGAAAGAAAAACAAAACTCTTGTAACAAATGTGAGCAATAAAGCAAAACCAATCCTAGCATTGACCACGACCCAAAATGTTTATGTCTCAGTCTACCCTGTGAGTCACCACCTCTTTACAGGAGGTGAGTAGCCTGTTTCATTATCAGTCCTCTGGAATTGTGCTTGGTCATTGCATTGATCAGTGTGACAACTAGATTCAAATGTGGAAGACCAGGGTTTAAGCTCCAGTTCTGACATATAATGGCTGTATGACCCAAGTCACTTAATCTCTTGATGTTGTAGGCATTTTGAAGTCTTTAGGTTATAGAGAAGCTACTGACAGGCAGAAGTAGAGGGAGTTTTCTCACCTGAAATTCCCCTATATTACTGAAATCACAGGCTGATTTAGGTTAAACAACAAAGATAGTGACATCATTTTTTCCTAAATTTCATTTTCAAAATGTACATGTTTCACACAGGGAGAGAATATCTTCTAGGCTTCTTTTGTTGGCATATAGCCATAGATTAATTTCTTAAATTGAAAAGTTGTCACCTTGTAAGGACCAGAAACCCTGACCTTCACAGGGGATAACACACACATCACTTAAACTATATGCAGCATGAGGAAGGGGTCCTGGCTATCAGGAAAAGGGGAGGCACAGTATGGGGACCCTAAAAGTAAACTATACTGAAGACAATCATTCCTGCTTCATTATTTTCCTCAGGGGCAGACTACCTCTCTTTATGACATCTCAACTGAATAAGTGCCAGTTCACAAAGATATTTTAGTAACAACTTTAGGAGGGAAATGTAGTGATCATAGGGGCAGTTGATAGAGAGCTGAGCCTGGAGTCAAGAAGATTTGAGTTTGAATTTGACCTTAGAACTTACTGTGTGATTTAATTTCTGCCTAGGAAGCAGGTAGGTGACTCAGTGGATAGAGTGCCAGTCCTGGAGTTAGGAAGAACTGAATTAAAATCCAGCTTCAGACACTTACTAGCTGTGTGATCCTGGAAAAGTCATTTGACCTCTGTTTGTCCTAATCCACTGAAGAAGGAAATGGAAAAAAAAGAAGGAAATGGAAAACTAGTCCAATGTCTTTGCCAAGAAAACTCCATGAACAGTATAGTCCACTGGGTTACTAAGAGTCAGACTTGGCTGACTGACTCAACAATAGAGATCAAGTGGCATCCAAAGAAAAACTTTGTTGATATCAGTGACTATTGAAAAATCAGTGGCTGGAGAGGCAAAGAAAAGCTCAAGCAAGGGACTAATTTGATATCCATAGATAATCTCCCATTGCAGTTTCTGTCACTGTTTTCAACCTCTTTTCTATCAATGGTTACATAGTAGAATGGATCTGTTCAAGTACTGTTTGGCATTTTCCTAGAGACTTGGATGAAGACACAGTTGGCTCACTGGCCAAATTTCCAGGACCCAGGTGCGAGGGAGAGCAAAAAATTTGGGTGAAAGAAGAGAGACCAAAAAGACCTTGAAAGGCTAGATCTAATATGGTGAAAAGTAATCATGATGAAAGTAATTCCTGGATGTTGAGGACCACAGGCAAGTGGGACTCAGACCCTGACAGCTGAACAAGCCCTCTCAGGTGTTTGGCCTGCTGATAGGTCTGGATCAGTTCCCCATCCCCCAGGAAGATGCTCAAGCATACAGGTGTGAGGATTAGGTCCTAGAGATATGCATGGCAAATATACCCTGGCCTAGGACAAAGAAGTATGCAATGTCCACAGGAGAAAGCATCCTATAAAAGCCTGGATTCAGGATAATAAAGTTGGCTCTCTACTTTCACTAATCTGAGAGTTCCTGTCTCTCTTTTATGCATTCAATAGTACCTCTGCATGGGTGATTGTTTTTCTGCCCTGTCTGAGGACAACAGGGCTCCCACTCTTTCTCAGCCCTGCTGCAGGACAGCAGGGCTTTCCAAAATTGGCTCCCCACACTGTACTTGAAAAACAATAAAGAAAATACTGTACAAGTACAAGATGGGGGAAGATGTAGAAAGTAAGCAGTTCATGTGAAAAAAAACTTAGGGATTTTGGTATATGGAAAATTGAGTGTGAGTCAACAGTATTATGTTGTTGCCAAAGAACCCTAAGCTATGTTAATAATGAATTATGGTATTCACACCTGGGGAGGTGATAGTCTCAATGAACTCTGTCTTGGTTAAATCACATCTGGATTATGGTGTCGAGCTCTGGATGCCACACTGTTGGTGAGCCATTGATAAAATGGATAGTGATCACTGAAACCATGCTTATGATGAATATTTGAATAAAGTAGGGATATTTAGGGAGGGGAAGGGAAGTCTTGGCAGATGAGGCATGAAAAATTGTGTCTGAGTATTTGTAAGGTTATCATTTGGAAGAGGGGTTAGACATTCTTCTTGTCTCTAGAGGGTACAACTAGGTCTGATAAAAGTGACAAGGAGACAGATTTTAGTTCCAAATGAGGAAGAATTTCATAAACAGCAGTTGTATTGAATGTTTGAGAATGTAATGGACTTCTTTGTGGATTATGGAGTTCCTTATTACTTCAAAAAGAAGCTGGATGATCACTTCTCAGTGAATCATCTATTAGTCAGGTAGTTGGATCAGATGACTGTTCTGTGATTCTATGTTCTTTCCAATTTTTTGAAGGCCCTTCTGACTGTTATTTTCCTTTAAGTCATTGGTCCTTCATAGAAAAAAAAATTATTATATATATATATTTTTTCCCTCCTACTCTCTCTTTTCCCCCTCCCTCCCTTCCTCTCTGCCTCCCTTCCTTCCTTCCTTCTTTGCTTCCTTCCTTCCTTCCTTCCTTCCTTCCATCATTTCTTCCTTTCTTTTTTACATCTGGCTTAAGCAGACCAGTTTAGAAATTAGGACACGAGTCACAAGGGGACATTGGTCATCAATCAAACACAAGGAAAAAACAAGAGAGGACAAGGCTTAAGATAAAAAAATGCAAATATTTGGCAGTTATGCATTTCACCATTAATATGCTGAAATATATGACAGGGAAAAACAGCATATATTGAAGATTTCATTGGAACAAATTAAATGTACTATTGCTATATGTTTTAAAAAATATATGTTTACATATTTAAAAAAACAAAAACAAACGTTTTCTGAGGACTAGATGAAATTAAGCAACATGCCAGCTTTGGCCATTAAGTATCAATTTCTTTCCAGGTAAACAATTTATATCTTGAAGTGGCTAAATGGAAGACTGATTCCAATGGGAATCATAGAGCCATTGTATGTAATTATAGATGGAAGGGATTTCAGAAGCCTTCTAGTATAACCCTTATCTTACCTAAAATTCCATCTATAGCATCTCAGAATTTGTTAAAAGATCTCTGATGAGAGGTAACTTGCTATCTCTAGATGCAATACATCAAGTGTGGTTCTAATATTTATCAAGGTCTTCCTTACTCCAAGCCAAAATTTGCTTCTCTGTAATTTCCACCAATTGCTTCTAGTACTGCTCTCTGGAGCCAAGCAAAACAAGTCTAATCCCCTTTCCACATACCCCTTCAAATACTTGAAGACAATTTTTGTATCCTTTCCCAAAAATCTTATCTTCAGGTTAAAAATTCTCAGTTTCTTTCATTAATTCTTGTATAATACATTCTCTAGTCCTTCCATCATTGTCACCACCCTTCTTTGGACATGCCAGAGTTTGTCTTTCCTAAAATGTGGTTTCCAGGATTGAACAGAATACTTCAAATATGATCTGATTAATGAGAATATAATGGAAAAAATCACATCCTTTATTCTGGCTACTATCCCTGGAATAGCATTATGGTTTTTTTTAGTTGCTATATCATACTGTTGTTCCATGAAACTGCTGTTTCACACTGTTAACACAAACTGATCCTCACTTTTTTTTTTCAGTGAGATTATCTAGTTAGGCTTCCTCCATCCTGTATTTGTAAATCTGGTTCCTTGAAAACAAGTATAGAATTTTACATTTATCCCTATTAATTTTCACAACTTTCTTGATTTGTATCAATCTTCCATTCAAAGGAGATTTTTTTAAGTCCACCTTCTCTCATACACTGCATTAGCTGTCCCTTCACTCTTTATGTCATCTGCAAATTCAACAAGCCCACCATCTTTGCCTTTATCCTGGAGTTTGAATTTTCACATTCAAAATGTTGAAATTGCCCAGAGTCATGGACAGATCCTTGTGGGACATTTAACTTGAGATATCTTCCCAAGGTGATCAATGAATAACTATTTTTTGGTTCTAGTCATTGACTCAGCTCCAAATATGCATAACTGTATTGTCATTTGGCTTGTATCTCCCCATTTTATCCACAAGCATAACTTGAGAGACTTTTGTTAAATACTTTGCTGAAAGGTTATAAGACAACTCCAAAAGACTCATCATGGAAAGGGCTATCCACATCCAGAGAAAGAACTACAGAGTCTGAATGTAGATTGAAGCAAGCTACTTGCTCTCTCTCTTTTGTGTTTTGTTTTGTTCCTTCTTTCTTGTTCATTCCATTGGTAATAATTCTTCTTTAAAGCTTGACTAACATCTACTGTGAAGGAATCTGTAGAACCTATATCGTATTGCATGCTGCCATACAGGGATGGGGGAGAAAATTTAGAGCTCAAGGGATTGTGGAATTGAATGTTGTAAACTAAAAGTAAATAAATAAATTTAAAAAAATACTTTGTTGAAATGTGTGTATATGCTATCTATAGCATTCTCCTGATCTACCAGTGTAGTTACTGTCAAAAAAAAAAAGAAATGAAATTAGTCAGGTATGCATGACTTGTTCTTGATGAAACCAAGGTGGATTTTCATGACATCTGATTTCCTTTCTTAGTACTTACAAACCATTCTGTAAAAATATATGATAGAATTTTTTCAGGAATGGAAGTCAAGTTCATTGGTCTACAGACTCCACTCTCTTTCCTTTTTTGAAAATGGCAACATTTGTCTTCTTCCAGGTCTCTGGCACCTCTCCCGTTCTCCAAGATCATGGTTTAGTGACAATACTCAACATCCTTTCAGTCCTTTAGATTGAGGTTTATCAAATTCTGGCAACTTGAATTGATCTGTGTAGAATTTGATGAAGCCCTATGACAGAGGATGCATGATAGAAGTGAAAGCTAGCTGGCATTCATCTGAGGAATGAGACCCACAATTAAAAGATATGATGTAGTAGGGACTAGAGTAGGGATGCCAGTGAAGATCACTTGAGACCAGAATTGGTGGCAGTCTACTAGGCTTCATTATAAAACTGTTCTTTGACCTTTCCTTCCTTTTTTTATCTCCTTATTCCTCTTCCACTCACCTCTCCCTCTTTCTTTTATTTCCTACTTGTTTTGTTTTTCTTCACCATTTTTCTTCTCCCAATAGAATGTAAATTTCTAGAGAACAGAGATGGTTTCTTTTTTTCTCTTGTCATCTCCAGTGCCAAGTATGGTACAAGGCACATTGTTAATGCTCAATAAATGCTAATTGATTAATTCTTGATTTATCTAATCAATCTGGAGGGAGGTTCTAAGTGGTGTGCTATAATCCTCAACATGTTCAATATATGGATACAGTTTTACATCATGGTGGTCCTCTCTTACTTTCCTCTACGCTCCCCCCTTCTCCCCATCTCTTCTCCTCATTGTTTTTCCCCACCTCCACTTTATAGTTTTGTTTCTTTTCTTTTTTTGCTTATTTTATTATGGATGAACTTACTTTCACATTTACACTAAATCTCAGTCATTCTCTAAGCTCTAGGTCTAAGCCTTACTCCTCATATGCTCTCTTTTCTCATGTGGAAAAATACTGGGAGCTTAGAATGTTACTATTTAAGTATAGCTTTATTTACAATTATTTCCTCACTGCTTAGTGAATGAAATGGAAAGGAAACCTTTTGTTAAGTGCTTGCAATGGGCCAGAATTTTGCTAAATACTGGGAATACAAATAAAAAATTGAGAAAGTTGGTTTTTAAAGAGCTCATGTTTTAGTTGAGGGAGATAACACATGCAGATGAGTTCAGTTACAGGAAAGATGGAAAGGTCTCATGACTCTTGAGTGTATATACAGGGTTGATGGCAAGACTAAAGGATCAGTAGCACTAACAGGTAGGGAAGAATGCAATACCTACAATCGGGAGAGAGGTCTGGAGGGCATAGTTGTAGGGAAGAGAGTAAATAATGTGGTCTATAATATGAAAAGGATAGTAATTGCTGGTTCTCTGCTAAATCAAAGGACGTGGGTAATTATGCCTATCTTGTTCTCTTGACTATCGGGAAGGCAGAGCTTAATGGATCTTGGTGGGCAGAGATTTTTGGGGGGCCACGAGGGAAAGGATATTAGAACTATTTAATAAGGAAGGTTTTAGACTTCAGCATATACCAAATTTACCAGTTAAATGAGCAAGGTAGGGTAGAGGTGGGGAGGGTGACATCCTTCCATACACTACCCCATCCTTTTCCCATGTTCCCAAAGCCAAAGTTCACTCCAGGGGCAAAGCCATACCTACAGTTGCCTACAAAGTTATGGGGATCTATCACATATCCACAAACCACTTCTGCTGAGGTATAGTTTCACTTTACTCTCATCTTCAACTCAGTCATGTTATTTTCTGTCATTATCTTATCATTTCTCATAATAAGCTCCTATTACTATTCATTATCTTTTGTTCTCTCACTAATATTCTGTTCCTGTTAATTGTTCCATATTCTTACTTCACACACCCAGAGGCTGGTTTCCCAGTGTGGGGGTTCTACTCCATAGTTTTGCAGTAACAGGAGAAGGTTTGAATCCTTTTCATAGCCTGGGGGTGAGGTAATGAATAATCAGAGTCTATAAACTCTCTTAGACTTGGGCATCCAGCCAGACCCTCTTTGTATTCTATTACCTCTTCTAGACACCTTTCTCATTTTTAGAACAGCAAAAAGATTCAATTGGAAGATTGTCTAATAATGATTATTGTACATAACCACTCCTAAATTGAATTTGATTCATCAAGCATTTATTAAGCACCCACTACATGCCAGGTAATTGAATTACAAAAACAAAAATGGAACAGTTCTTGCCCTCAATGAGTTTACATTCTCCTGGGGAAAAACAATATATATACATACACACCCACACACCCACACACACCCACAAACATATACATATACATATATATATATATATATACATATATATATATACACACACACACACACACATATATATATATATACTCATATATACACACACACATATATAAAATATATATGGAATAAATACAAAGTAATTTTGGGGGTGGGTAGATGGGGAAAGTACTAATTGGACAGGATTAGAAAAAGCCTCTTGTAGGGAGTGACATATGAGCTAGGGCTTGATGGAGACTAGGGGTTCTCTAAGGCAGAGGTGAAAGAGAGAAAATGATAGGCATGGGAGACAGCCTGTGCAAAGGCACAGTAGAAACTGTGGGGTGGGGAACAGCAAATAGTCCAGTTTGCTTGGAATGTAGAGTATATGATGGGGAGTAATTAATTTCTTCTGGAAAAAGATTGGATCCACATTATGAAGGGTTTTAGATGCTAGATGATGGAGTTTGCATTTGGTCCTAGAGACAATATGGTACCACCGAAAATTCTTGAACAGGGGAGTGACATGATCATACCCACTCCTTTAGGAATATCATTAGCCAGTTTTGTGGACAATGGATGGGAGACGAGAAAGCTCTTAGGCAGGGAGGACAATTAGGTTATTGAAAGAGAGTAAACTAGTATGATTGCTCTGTGGGGGGAAAAAGGCACAGATTAAAGTTGTTGTGAAAATACTATAGAAATGACAAGATATGACAAGTTCTTGGATGGGGTAGGGTGGGAGAGGGTGAAGAGCAAATTCAAATTAGAATGACTGAAAGGATGGATGTTGATGCCCTTTAAAATAAGGAAGTCAGGAAAATAGTGAGATTTGGGCTGAAAGGAAATGAGCTTTGTTTTGGACATGTTGAATTTGAAATGCCTATATATCCAAATGGCACTTGGCAATAAGTTCAGGAAAGAGATGACGGTTAAAGTATATTTAGGAGTTTCTGTGACTGCAAGAACGTTGAAGGAATGTAAGAAGGACAGGTCTACCATGAGGGCTAGCTTTAATGTTAACAGTTGAGTACCAGAGGGCAGAAGGTCACAGATTTAAAGCTGAAAAGGTACCTTAGAAGTTTTTGAATTCAACCTCATTTTCAGATGAGGAAACCGAGATAAGGAAGGAGAGGACAAGTGGTTTGCCCAGGGTCACAAAGCTAATAAACGTCTGAGGTAGGATTTGAACTCAGGTCTCCCTAACATCAAGCCTAATAATCAATAGATTATACAGCAGTAGGTTGGAATAGGGATACAGGAAGGAGCAGTACTAAATTGGATGGAAATAAAATAAGGAAGGAGTGATAGAAGGGCGAGGGTGTGTTTTTCTAGGCAGCCTTGGATTCTTGAACCAAACTGATTCTGGCAGAAGGAGAAAAAAGTGGAGAACAATGAGGAGGAAGAGGAGGGGGAAAAGGAGGAGGAGGTGGAGGAGGAAGAGAAGCTATACACTCTTCATAAGCAAAAGTAGCTATGCCACAAGTATTAGGATGTTGGTTTGATTGTCTCTTCAGAGCAGGACTGAGGAAGAACAGCATCATGTCTCTGAACCTAGGGCCTGGATGATCAGTCATTTGATAGCAAAAAGGAAGCAGATTCCCTCTCCCTCTACCTAGCAGAACCAATGTCCTGGCTCCAATATTCACTGATGTTGATTGGATTATCTCCTCCCCAGGGAGGAGAGGGAGGAGCTTCAATATTGAATAAGTGGAGGTAGGAGTAAGAAATTTTCACTCCTTCAGCTCTTTTCTTCTTTTCATCTCAGTTGTAGACTGTAATAATGTTTTCTGTATTCTTCCCACAGTCTCCTTATATGATCATCCCTCCAAAACTTGCCTAATACAGTGAATCACCACCAATCAAGAGTGAGTCATATGGTTAATAATGTCTCCAGTTGATGAATACCTTGGTTTTTTATTTCATAATATCAGTCCAAGACTTGCCTTTCAGGTTATATTTCCTTCAGCTCACCTCTCTTGGGTTTTCTGCTCTCCTAAATTCTATATGCTTATCAATCTTTTTTTTTTTTAAACTTTTCATCTTGATACCTTGATATTCTTGATTCCCTTGCTGGTTTCAAAAGCCAGAAGCAAACTAGGAATAAGTTTGTGTATTTCAAAATCATGTTGGGAAACAGCAAACATTCTCCAAAAATTGTGGGACCTGAGATAATGGAATAGGTGACAATTTCATAATGGATTTATTTAAATAAGAATTCTTTGTTGGAGGTAGAGTATCACAGAGCTGTTCAAGATCAGCCCTCCTCCAATATATTAAGGAAGTTGCATATTCTTCAGAGTCCTCTTAAGTCATAGGAATTTTGTTCTAAAGAGTTAACATGAGTTAAATGGCATTTTACCATAGTGCTTTGACTAAAATGTTTCTTATGGATTGTACCTTAGACTCATGCTTTTTAATGCAGATTCATTTTGAAAAACTTCAGCAATTTGGAAGAAATTCTGTTTCTGGTATATCCATCTTTATGCATTATGGATAAATCCAAAAGAGGTTCTTAAACCTTTTATAAATGAATGTTATACAAACAAGATTTCTTTGAGAAAGGTATTGGTTTTTTTTTAATTTCATTTACTCATTCATAGACCATTTCAGTGGCTCTGCAAAGAGCCTTGGACTTGGTGTTAGAAAACATGGTTCAAATCCCATCTCTGCCACTTACTACCTGTGTGACTTTGGACAAATGGCTTTTTTTTTTTTACCTTTAGTTTTGCCATCTGTAAAATGAGGGAGATGGCTTATATTGGGGGTATCAAACAAATAAAAATGAAGCCACTAATCTATATGCAATATATACATAAGTATCCCTGCAGCTACACATTGCCTTAGTTTTTTAAACATAATGTCATCTATGTTTTAGTGTATTTTCATTTTTATTAAATATTTCCCAACTACATTTTAATTGGGTTAATTGGCACTTGGGCTGGGTGTTTAATACTCTAGTCTACATGACTTCTAATATCCCCTTCAATTCCCAGCTCTAATCCTATGACCCTTTTGTGGGCAAAGAATTATGCTAGGTACTAGGAGTGGCAGAAAATTTAGATTGGCCAGGGTTCTTGCTCTGAAGCACCAAACAGTCAAGTAGAGGGACGAAATACTAATAATGTCCAATATTAAATGATATTTAAATTCCATAAATAGTTATTATTTTTCTTGCCCAGTTGTACTACTTGTTTTTCTCCATCTTGCTGCTAGGAACTTCATTATCTGCAACTTTATCATCCTGTAAGACTTCTTCAACCTTGGTACTCATAAGTACTTTCTGCTCCTCTGACTGTAAGGCAGAGTGAAGAACTCCTTCCAAAACCTCCATACAAGAGGACACCCAGGCTAGCCATCTCCTTATTTCCCACTTGGTGCTTCCTTTGGGAAACACACCTGGGTTTCTCCATCATGCCCCTGAGTCAGGTACCTTCTCTGGCTCCTATGCCACTTTAAAGTTTCCATTTGTGTATTATCTTTTTCCATCAGATTATTAATTTCTTGAGGACAAGGACTATCTTTTTCATATTTGTATCCTTAGTGCTATGTACAATGCCTGGCACATAGAAGGTACTTAATAAATGTGTATTAAGCTACTGTGTTAGGCCAAGGGGTAGGTGGTCTTTATGTATGTTTCACCCCTAAAGCTTACATCTGGATTTCAGGTCAATTGCTCTGAGGAAGGGAGGTAATTCAAGCTATATTAGGTCTGTATTCTGGCCAATAAGAGAAGATAAATATATAACAGGTGAAGTCAGGAACTAGCTTGAGCCAATGCATGGAGAGGCTGATGGAATGTTGAGTTTAGGGAATAGTTGATAGTTCAGTTTGGATGAATTGTAGAATCTGTAAAAGGAATCAGTGTGAAATAAAGCAAAAAGGTAGGTTGTATCCAGATCATGAAGGCCTTGAATGCCATGCTGAAGGGTTTATATTTTATCTGAGATGCCATGGGGAGCCGGTGAAGACTTGGGGGAAGGAGAGTGACACAATCAAACTTTGATGTAGGAAAACTATTTTTGGCATATGTGTGGAAAATGTGTTCTTTCACAAAACTCTTATTCTGCACCCTTGTCAGGGAATGGAAGTGATCCTTAGTTCTTTTAAAAAAATTTTTTAAAAAAAATTTTTGCAGGGGGGAAGGTAGGACGATTGGGGTTAAATGACTTGTCCAAGGTCACACAGCCAGCGTTTATGTTAAGTGTCTGAGGCTGCATTTGAACTCAGGTCCTCCTGACTCCAGGGTCGGTGCTCTATTTGCTGCACCACCTAGCTGCCCCGTGATCCTCAGTTTTTGAAGGTTATGTTATCAAAGCACAAGCTTTGGAGAATTCTACCATGCTGGAAAGGCTTCAAGTATAGTCCTGCCAATAGGTTATGTCTGCTTTCCAGTAAATGTTAGGCAGCCACCAAATAGTTAACAAAGCTTTGTTGCAACTCACAAAAGGTGATAGGACAGATGTTGGGGAATAATATGGATGTGAGGCCCATCTTGCTGCACAGACATACAGGCAGCACATAGGTGGTGACTCATGGGGATAGAGGGATGTGTACTCTGATTGAGGGCCCAGAGTCCCTTGTGGCTCAAACATCTAGAAGTCTGAGAGAGAGCTGATTGCATTGTCACCAGTGGGGTGGAGGCAGTGGTATGACTTAGACTAATACATTGAGGACATTCTCTGAATTGCTTGATAAAAATGAAAAGCAAGGAACCAAGAAGCTTGTTTCTAACTGAGCTACAGGACACAGAATGATGAAATAAGATAAAGTTGTATCACAGCAGGCAAACAGATGGGGGCAGCAGCAGACTCTCAGCTGGTTAAGCCTCAGATACATGTGTATGAGTTGTCCTGGGAGCTGAGGCTGAACTAATCAAACTGTATTTCCCTGACTTCCAGATAGGTTCATCAGCAGTAGGCTGGACACTTGATAATGAATTACTTGTCTACAGCAACCCATGAAGGAAAAGAAAATACAAATTGACCTTTGGTCCTGTGCAACATCTTTTTTTTTTCTTTTGCAATGATGGTGGTAGAGGGGAGGAAAAGGAGGTAGAAGGTGCTAAGAATCACAGTTTTTAGGCCATGTGTAAACATGAACTTAATCTGTGGTCCCTTAAATGTGAGATCTTTGTCCAGTGACTGAAAAATATATAACCTACTCAAGAAAGTGAATAGGATCACATATCAACTTTGACATTCTTGTTATAAATGAAACCAGAAGATATAAACAAATTGCAGTTAAATGAAAGAATGGCTCACACGTTCTTACTTGGAGAGCAAAATAGAGGAGTTGGCTGAGTTTATAGTAAGGCAGTAAGAAATATAATTTCATGGATCATTTGGTCATTTTGTAGTGCAGTGGTCATGATAAGTTTTTGCAAAGTGATCACCATGAAAATCATTGTAGCTTGTACGTCAACTTCAGTTGCAGAGGATGAAAAGGTAGAAAAGTTCTAGAAAGAACTCAACAATATACTTTTAAATTAAATTAATATGTATTGTGATATTAATTGAGCTCAATGCGAAGGTGGACATAATGGAAGACAAGGAAACATGATATTAAGTATCATTCAGGTGTAAAAAATGGGAATCAAAGACTTAAAGATTACACAGAAGTCTTACAATAGAACATCATGAATGCTGTTTTTGAGAAAAGAAATAGGAGGCCCTGGACATGGCAAATGCCAAATTATAATATTAAAAATGAAGCTGATAATAATTCAAAAACTAGGCAATATTTCATTACTATTGTGGGAGTCACTTCTGAATCAGCTTTTTATATATACTGAGACCATTGATTTATTATAGCAAAGGCGAAAATTGCTATTGTTATGGTAAGGGAATTTGAATATCTTCCCTTCCCCTTAATGGGCCTCACTTGGAGTACAACAAGAGAAGCTTGCTTAGGGGAGGCTTGTTTTTCAAGAAGGCTCACCTTTTGTTACTTTGTAATTAGGCAGTGGATCATGAAGGTTGTTGTGTTCTATGACCCTGGAGAAGGCTATATATACCTCTGAGGTAAGGTTTTGCTTTGGGGCTCACTAATGGGAAGAGTTGTATGATTTGATCAGATGAGACTCTGGATTGCCGTTGAGCCCCGCTGCCTTTGAAAACCCAAATGTTGGTGCTTCTCTTTCTGGTAACTATGTAGGTATGAGATGGTTAGACAGCTAGAAGCCCTGTCTGTTGGTCTGTTGGATTATGTTATTTTCTCTGTCTGTATTTTTTTGTCTGCTTGTAACTTCTGTTTGTATTTTCTCGGAAGTTCAGGGTGTTGACTTTTCTCCCTGAACTAGGTAAATGACATATGTTTGTTTAAACTAAGATTGTTAAACCCCTTTGAGTTGCTTTCCTTTAGAAAAGCAGATCAAAGAACCTGTGCTAGCAGCTATCCTGGGTATGCTAGGGTGCTTGCTGTTACAGATGCCAAACTAGGAGACTAAAAATGAGGAAAAAGCAAAAAGCATTCAATAAAAAACATCTTCAGCCTGACCTATTTAAATGAGCAATTGATCTGAAAATTTGGAGGTGGATGGAGAAATAAACATGGGACATAGATTGTTACCATTTCTTACAGAAGTTTTACTGATACAAATTGTCATAATGAGATAAGAAGAGCTTAGGAACTAATTGGTATAAGGATTGATATCCTGCCAAAAGTAAACTGATATGGAAGCCAGGAGCAACACAGGTTTATAGTGCAAATTCATTTGTAAAATCTTTCAAAGAAGGATGATAAAACAGTGAGAAGTAGAAAATCAGATTTAAAGAAAGTTAGTGAGATACACACCTAAGCAAAATCATGTGAAAGATATGTGAAGATGAATTTAGAAGTAGACAGGGTGGAGGAAAATATTTGTAAATATTTTTATGATAAATTCCTTTCATCATGAAGGACATTTTAGCCCACACATTTATACTTTAACATATTGGTTACTGACATGATGTTTGAGGAAGTATAAATGGCGTTGAAGAAAACAAAAATAAACAGATCAACTGGACTAAACCAAGTATTCACAGAGATTCATACTGGAGCCCTTCCTGGGCCTGCTTACTGCTAGTACTTTCCCTTTGAAATTGCCTCCAATTTATTTTGAGTATATCTTGTTTTTACATAGTTGCTTGCATGTTGTTTCCACCAACAGACTGTGAGCTCTTTGAGGGAATGGATGTTTTTGCATTTCTTTGTATTTCTGGTGCTTAACACAGCACCTTTTACTGGCCTGCTGACTTGACACAGTTCTAAGACCATTAAGGGATAGATGCTAAAGGCATGGGGAATTTCTTTTTCAATTTTATTATTATCAAGAGAAGGTGATCAAGAACATCTATAACTAGGTAGCACCGTGGATAGAGTGCTAGGCCTAGAGTCATGAAGACCTGAGTTTAAATCCTGTCTCAGACACTTACTAGCTCTGTGACCTCAAGGAAGTAATTTAACCTTTATTTGCTTTAGTTTCTTCATCTATAAAAAGAAGATAATAAAAGCTTCTACCTTCCAGGGTTGTAGCTCAGAGAAGATAATAATGATAAAGCTCTTAGCACAGTCTCTGGCGTTTAGTAAGTACTATATAAGTATTAGCTATTACCATTATCATTATTATAATTACTCACACATATAAAAATCCTTATAAGAACAATCTATACATTCACTGAGGGTCTTCTTGAAGAAGATATTAGAAAAGTACAGGCTGCTTAAAAGATCCATTATCATTCCATTTAAAATAACGGCAGGCAGTATAAAATACTTGGGAGTCTACCTGCTAAGAAAAACACAGGAACTCTATGAATACAATCATAAAACAATCTTCACACAAATAAAGGCAGATCTCAAGAATTGGAGAAATATTGATGATTCGTGGATAGCCTGAGTCAATATAATAAAAATGATGATACAATCTAAATTAATTTACTTATTTAGTGCTAGACTAACCAAATTGCCAATGAATTTTTAGAGCTAGAAAAATAAAATTCATTTGGAGGAACAAAAGATCAACAAAAAGAAGGAGGGACTTCAAAAAAGTAAAGGAAAGTGATCTAGCAGGACCAATAACTCAAATTATACTACAGAGTTATAATAATCAAAACAATTTGGTACTAGATAAGAAATAAAGGGTTGATCAGTGGAATAAATCAAGTGCACAATATATAGAAGCAAGTGAGCATATCAACCTAGTGTTTGAGAAACCCAAAGATCCCAGCTATTGGTGAAAGAACTCACTATTTGAAAACCATTTAGAAAGCTGGAAAGTGGTCTGGCAGAAATGGGCATTGATCAACAACTTTATGCTGTATAAACTTTAAATGGTAAGTGATTTAGATAATCAGTGATAATCACAAGCAATTATGGACCTTGGAAGGAACAACCTGTCAGATATATGGATAGAGGAAGAACCCATGACCAAACAAGAGATGGAGATTCACAGGAGATAAAATGGGTAATTCTGATCACATAAAATTAAACACTTTTTTATATAAACAAAACCAATTCAGCCAAATTTAGAAGAAAATTAGGAAACTGAGAAAAAATTTATTTTTAGTAAACTTTCTCAGATGTAGATCTTATTTCTCATATATATATATATATATATATATATATATATATATATATATATATAAATTTGAACCAAATGTATATATTCCCAAGTTGATAAATGGGTCAAAGAATACCAACAAGCATTTTTCAGGAGAGGAAATCCTAGTTATTAACAGTCATACGAAAAAAGTGGCTTCAATCACCAATAATTAGAGAAATGGAAATGCAAATGACTCTGAGGTACTACCTCATTCATACCCATGAGGTTGGCTTAGGTAACAGAAAAAGAAAATGACAAATGTTGATGGGAATGTGGGGAAGTAGATACAATAACACACTGTTGGTGGAGTTGTGGATTGTCCAACCAATCTGAAGAACAATTTGGAAATATGCCAAAAAGGTTATAAAACTTTGCATACCCTTTGACCAAGCAATACTGGTATTTGGTCTATTTCCCAAGAAGATCAAAGGAAAAAGAAAAGAATCCATATATACATAAAATATGTATAAGCAGCTCTTTTTGTGTGTCAAAGAACTGAAAACTAAGGGGAAATCTATCAATTGGAGAATGCACAAATAAGTTATGATATAAGAATGTGATGAAATGTCATTGTACTATAAGAATTGATGAAGGGGATGGTTCCAAAAAACCTGATAGGACTTACATGAGTTGATGAAAAGTGAGATGAGCAGAACCAGGAGAACAATGTACGTGATAATAGCAATATTATAATGATGATCAACTATGAAAGACTTAGTGGCTGCTCAATAAAATGATCCACCACAACTACAAAGGGCTTATGACTATCCACATGTTGATAGAGAATTGACAGACTCAGAGTACAAATTGAAGTATTTTTACTTTCATTTTATATCTTGCTTTTTTTCAGAACATGATTAATGCAGAAATATGTTTTTCATGACTTTGTGTCTTCTATTAATGCATGAAAATAATACAAAATTCCTTGAAAGATGTAACAACATATTTTGTTAATTAATTTCTTATTATTAGTATCAATCAAGTCATAAAGCAGAGTGCTAAATACTAATTAAAGGTATTTCCTATCATTATGCAGGAAGTTTGACAATGAGTCCAAATCAGAAAGAGAATTCCTATGAAGGATGAGATCCTCCAGATACTTGAATTTTTGGATGATATCATACAGACTGTTCTGAATCTTTGAACACTACACAAATGAATAAATTATATATATGTTATATATTATAATATATATTTAATATATAATATCATATACTACATATATTCAATATATATAATGTTTTAACTCAAAAGAGTTTGGTTAAATTCTCCATACATGGAATACTGATTGAATGAAGAATATCTGTTGCCCCAGATTACAGCAATTGTATGAGCAACCCATACACTTCAACCTTGAGTACCTATATTTTGGATAGACATTTGGCATATGAGCTGGGTATAGAACTGAATAAGAGGAGCAGAGCAGGCTGGGATATCATGTAATTCTTTTAATGGCTTAAGGCTTCTCCCTGAAATAAAGATCCATTTAAAAAAATCAATATTCTTCCATCAGGATTTTATAGCTTTGAGTCATGGAATACTGTAGTCTCTAAAGAACTGGTGTTGAGGATCAGCCAAAGGTAATGGAGAGACCTTACAAACTAGAAATTGTGTGGGTAATAAAGTTTGTCATTAAAGAAATGTATGAGGGGATGATCACAGTGAGAGTGAGGGGTAATAGATGAACAATTATCATGTTTCATTGATATTGACACAATGTCAGGAGAATGAGACTTCGGAAGGCCTTCACTATGTTGAGGAGACCACTTTTGAAAACTGTATGGGAAGGCATGGACAGGCATTACACTAGGTGTGAAGGCATGAATGGTTTTCATATACATTGCTGGAGGAAATATCCTCATTGATGATATCCATTAGAGTATTGCATAGGAGGAAGAAAAATCAATTAAGAGGTTGTTATAATATGTCAGATTTTCACAATAGAAGGAAAGCAACAGATATGAAAGATGTTTTGAAAGTGTAATTGAAAAGATTTGGCAAAGTTGTCCTGATTTCATCAGGGGTTGAGGAAGAAAGAACAGTCAAGAAAATAGGAACTTAGATAATTGGGAGGTTGGTGGTCTCCCCAACAGAATCACAAAATCTCAGAGTTGAAAGAGCCCTCATAGTTCAATCCTTACATATATGAGAATTGTTGTTCAGTTGTTTCAGTCATGTCTGAATCTCCACAACTCCATTTTGGGGTTTTCTTGGCAAAGATACTGGAGTGGTTAGCAATTCCCTTTACTAGCTCATTTTACAAATGAAGAAACTGAGGCAAAAGGGTTAAGTGACTTGCCCAGGGTCACACAGCTAGTAAGTGTCTAAGGCTCAATTTGAGCTTAGGAAGATGAGTCTTCCTGATTCCAAACCCAGTGCTCTATTCTTTGCACCAAAAGACTTCCACTATCCCTGATGAGTAGTCATCCAGTTTTTGCTTGAAGACTTCTGGTGAAGGGGAACTAACTACCTCATTTGTTAGCCTATTTATTCTACTTTTGGCTAGCTCTGATTATTTAAAATAAAAAAAATCTTGAATTTGTCAAATATTAGATAAGGTGAGCATTACCTTTTATAAATAACAGGAAAAGAGTACTGCATATGCAGCTATCAATCCATACCATGGAAAGCTTGCTTCTTCCTCCTAAGTATACACCCGATTCAACTTATTTTCAAAGCTGTACTGAATTGTCCCCATACCTGGAATATTCTCTCTCTCTCTGTCTCTTTCCCTCTCTGTCTTTCCCTCTCCTCTCTCTCTTCTTATATACCTACTACCTTCCCTGACTTCCTTTCATCCCCAACTAAAATCTCATCTTCTATAGAGAATCTTTCTCAACTCTTCAATTTAGTGTCTTCCTCTTATAATTATTTCCTGTTTTCCTGTATTTCCTCTATTCCTATCTATAGCTTGTTTGTACATATATGTTTGCTTGTTGTCTCCCACATTAGATTGTAAGCTCCTTGAAGGCAAAGCATGGACTGTCTCTTGCTTTTTTTTTTCTGTATCCCCAGCTCATAGCACAATATCTAAGCAGGTGCTTAATAAAAGTTTATTAACTGATCAAATTGTCTGTTTCCCACTGATCTTCTATTCACTTTTGTGTGCTTAATGTCCTTTTTAGCCTTAGTTTCCTCATCTGTAAAATGGGGGTAGTACTAGTATTAATCATGATAGGATTATTGTGAGGAACAAATGACATAGGTCAAGTGCTTTACAAACCTTAAAACATTGTATAAATGTTAACTTTGATGCTAACTATTATTTGAGGGTATAGGTCAGTAGTAGTATCTCTGGCTTAAAGAGTATGCATAGTTCAGTAACTTCTGGGGCATTGTTTTTTTAGAAACAAATATTGTATTGTTGCTTAAAAACACCCATCACTAACACTTCCTAGCAACTCCAAATTTTCACAGAAACCCCTCCTGTGTAACAAAACCTAATTAAGCAAAACAACAACTCGTCATTTTAAAAAATGTATTCATCATTCCATATCTCTAGTCAACTGCCCCAGGGAAGAGTATAGCAGTCCTAGCCCTAGATTTATGATCCTCTCATAGCCACTGCATTTAGGACACCATTCTTTTCCCAATCAATCAATATTTTGCACCAGGCTTTGTGCTATGCACTGGGGTTGCAAAGAAGGGCAAAAAGATAGTCCCTGCTCTTGAGGAGTTTATACTCTAATGCGGGAGACAAGAAGCAAATGAACTATGTGCAGGATAAATAGGAATTAATCAACAGATTAAAGGCTTCCTATAGAAGATGGGATTTTAATTCAGACTTAAAAGAAACCAGAAAAGTCCACAGGGGAATTGAGAAGGGAGGGTGGTCCAGGCATGGTGGGCAGACAGAGAAAATACCTGGAGCTGAGACACGGAGTATCTTGTTTGTGGAACACTAGGTGGCCAATATCACTAGATCAAAAAGTATATGGCAGGGAGTAAGGAATAAGAAAACTGGAAAGCTAGGAGGGAGCTAGGTTATGAAGGGTTTTGAATGCCGAACAGAGCATTTTGTACTTCATGTCCCTGGAGGTGATAGGTAGCCACTGGAGTTTATTGAGTGGAGACAGGGGGTGGTATGCGTGACATAGTCAAACCTCCACTTTAGGAAACCATTTGGTGGCTTAATTGAGGATGGATTAGACTGGAGAGAGACTTGAGACAGGCAGACCTACTAGCAGGCTATTGAAATAGTCCAAGGGTGAAGAGATAAGGGTGTGCTTTAGGGTGGTGACAGCATCAGAGGAGAGAAGAGGGTTTATTGGAGAACTGTTACAAAGGGTGAAATCAACAGGCCTTGGCAGCAGATTGGATATCGGAGATGGTAAAAGGTAGTGCTGAGTCCAGGATGACCCCTAGGTTGGGAACCTGAGGGAGGAGAGGATGGTGTTACCTTCTACAGTAGTAGGGAACATAGAATGGGGGAGAATGGGTGGGGGGAAATGAGTTTTGTTTTAGATATGTTGAGTTTAAGATGTCGACTGGACACCCAGTTTGAGATGTCTGAAAGGCAGTTGGAGATGGGAGACTGGAGGTGAGCAGAGAAGCTGGGGAAGAATGGATAGATTTGAGAACCATAAGCCTAGATGGTAATTAAACCCATGGGAGCTGATAAGATCGAGTGAAGCAGAATAGAGAGAGAAGAGGACCCAGGTTGGAACCTTGATGGATACTAATGGTTAAAGTGTGGGGCAATCCCACATAACACTAATTCTTTTTAGGTTATATCATGTAGCCGCCTCCATTTCTCATCAGGATGTACTCTGGAATTCTTCACCAAGCCTGTAAAAACTTCTTCATTTTGGAAGATCAAGAGTGCACATATCTGAAGTACTCTCTGCCCTTGGGCCTCTTCCCTCAACTAGATGGTTTTCCGAGAACCTTCATTTCGGGAGTATCCAGCCCAGTCATCTCCTGGTTTCTCACCATAGCTCTGGCATTGACTCCCCTCCCTTCTCATTAAAGTATAAACTCCTTGAGAGCAGGGTCCTTCTTTTTGCTGGTATTAGTTTTCCCACAGTACAGTACCTGCACATGCTGTTTAGTAGCAGATTCTTGACTTACACCCAGTAAGCATTTTGCTCACTATGGCTCACAAATCTTTTTGTGATGAACCGAAACCTATTTTGTCATATCCAGTCATTTCTCTCTGTCACACATATGAAGTTGATTTTTTGAGCACAACTTTAAGACTTTGCTTTTTTGCCTAAGTCCCCATTAAACACAGAGAGATAGTTGTTGCATGGATTAAAATCTAATTGAAGGTTTTGAAGTAACTCAGAGTATGTGTTCAAGTCACCCTCCATGTGAAGTTCTATAAGAACATTTCAGTATAGCCAGATAGATGTCTGCCTCCCCATCATGGACAGAATTCATTCTCTATTCTCTCCCCTCTGTGCTCAAGTGATTAAGACAAACAAAGATCTCTGAAATTCTACTATACATTAAAGTGAAAGATAGACAATTTCACTCTCCTCTTCCCATTAATCTAGCAATCTATACCTTTTTTCTGCTTACTCTTCTGTGATGAGAAATTCCTCACTCACTTCTATGGCTCATAGAATTTGGGGGAGCCTTATGCCATTCATCAGTCATAAAGGAAGATGTTGGGACAGAGGGTGGGAAAAGCAATGAATCTCACCTAGTCTGATTGTTCACAGTTTGCAGCTGGCTCTGAGCAATAAGCTGATTGTGGCTTGGTGTCTTCTCACTTTGTGGAGAACTAGGACCCAGGTGAATTAAATTTGTATTGTGTGAAATCAGCTTGAATTTGTGACAGCCTGATTTCTTCACTTTAGCTTTTCCTGATTTTTAATAGAGTTCTCTGAGGCAATACCACTAGAAAACTTGGCTGCTCCCATGTAACATCTGGTGGTACACCGCTTTTTTTTGCACGTGTTCTCCTCCATTTCTCCTAATGTGGCCAATCATCACCAGTGGGCTAAGTTTTTAGGAAACCTCTCCAGTGATTAGAATCTTAATTAGAATTATTAGTTAAGTCTTATTCTTGAAATCTCATCCAAGGTATGGATGTTTTTGTGTTTTGTGTTATCTCTTATGGGTATGAACATTATAACTACAGAAGTAGCCTGAGTGTAAGCCTTGATTCTGGCATTCGATGGTGTTTGTCTTACAAAGTCTGGGGAAATGAAATGGCAAAAGCTTAATAAAAAGTTAGCAAGCTTAGGTCTGTCCCCTGGTAAGTGTCTTTGCTTTCAGAGGCCAAGCAAGTGCCTTAATGGTTATGGCTCTGAATGGCAGTAAAGAGCAGCTTTTTTTAGCAAGGACTTGAAGGAGGATGCATCCCGAAAACAACACAACAGCATAGCATTTCTTTTTAAAATTCTACTGCTAAACACTGTGCTCCCCTGCCTCCTTGCTATTTTTGTCCATTGGCAATTTCTCCTTGAAACGTTATCATCGAATTCTCCCCTTGGCTTTACTCAGCCATGTGTTGAACAGTTAAATGCCGTTTCAGCTAATACTACCATTTAACATTCAGCTAAGATACCATGTAAGCTGTAGAGACTGGGGGGAAATGAATCTGGCCCATAATTTCGAAGCAAACATCCCTCAGCTGTGAATATTAAGATATGATTTCATAGGGTGGATTTTCAGTGAAGTCAGCAGCATTAGAGTAGGTATGGAGGGAATGGGATGGCATGCTTTTGCTACTCCCAGAGTCAGCATCACAAAAACACAAGGCCATCAGCCTGGAAACTTGGTTTTGTGTTTCTCATTCTTCTGTCTCTCAACCATAACCTGTCAAATCTTGCCTTTACCCATTCTACATGTCATATTGCCCTTCTGCTTAATATGTTGAGAAAATTAGTTACATATTTTTCAAGTTATGTCTAATGCATATTTAAAGCATCAGCTCCAGCAGGTGCTACTAAGCTGGAAAGACATTGAGTACACACCCGGAAATGGATGGTGTGGCTGTCCATCACCTGTAGACTAACTCAGCTATGACCAAAAGGGAGGCCACCAGGTGATGACTATTTTCTATTCATATTAACTCATAAAACTGGTTTCTTTGGTGGCAGAAGGGTCCACACTGATGAAATCACAGATTTCCAAAGTATTGACATGTATCTGATACAACTTGGCATAAAAAAAGTACAGTCCCAAGACCCATGTTCAAGTTCTGGGAGGGTGGAACAGTGGAACAAATGCTGGCTTTGGAGTCAGAAGACCTCGGTTAAAATACCTTCTCCACCACTTACTACCTCTGTGACTCTGGAAAACGATTCACCTCTCAGGGTCTCTACACAGGTTAACCTAGACTAGATGGCTGCTCAAGTGCCTTCTAGCCCTAAATTTATGATGCTGATGATACATTTAGTCATGTGATACTCGGCAAGCCACCGAACTTTTCAAATGCCTTCATTTCTTCTCATGTAGAATAGTTTTACATTTATGTCATGCTTAATGTGTACCAGACATTGTACTAAAATCTTTACAATTATTATCTCATTTGATCCTCATAACAACTCTGGGAAGTAGATGCTATTTTTATTCCCATTTTATATATGAGGAAACTGAGGCCAACAGAGGGTGAGTGACTTGCCCAAAGTTATGTAACTAGTACATATCTAAGGCTGAATTTGAACTAAGGACTTCCTGAATCTGAGCCTAGTATTTTACCCTCTGTGCCAAAGTATTGTTGGATTAATATTTTCATTATCTGCCTCATAGGGTTATTTTGAAGAAAGGACTTTTAAAACTATAATGCAAAGGTAGTTAACCTGGGTTCAATGGATGTTTAAAAATATTTTCATAATTATCTTTCAACATAATTGGTTTCCTTTGTAATCTTATTTTTTATGCATTTGAAACATTATTCTGAGAGTGGGTATATAGGCTTTGCTCAACTGCCAAAGGAGTCCACGATTAAAAAAGAAAAGTTAAGAACAGCTGCTGTAAAGCATTATGTCCCCTAATGTTGCCTATTGTAATTATCTTCATTAATGAGACCTCATTGTGGTGTGCAAATGCCAGTGATTTCTCTAAGTCTGTGCCACTGAAAGGCAAGCTCTAGCAGGTCTTACTCAGCTGGAAAGGCAGAGTATGGTCTTAGTGATGTCTATTATGTGAAGACTAGTGACATTTTTTAAAAATTATTTTTTCCGATTAGCAAGCATTTATTTTCTCTTTTTCCACTTGCCCTTACCATTCAGAAAGAAAAAAAGAGAAAAGAACAAAACACTTGTAACAACTATTCGTAGTCAAACAAATTCCTACTATGTCTGAAAAATCATGTCTCACTCTGTATCCTGAGTCCCTCATCTCTCAGTTAGTAAACAAACATTTAAGCATATGCTAAGTGTTTGACACTGTGCTAAGTGCTAGGAATACAAAGAAAGGTCAAAGTCCTTGTTTTTTTAGGCGCTCACAATCTAAGAATGGAGACAACATGCAAATGACTGTGTACAAAAATGCTATATACATAAAAAATTGGAAATAAAAAGAGGAAAGGTACTAGAATTAAAAAAGATTGGGAAAAGCTTCAAGTAGAAGGTAGGATTTTAGCTGGAACTTGAAGGAAGTTGTAATGTTAATGAAATAGGAAGATCTTCTCCACTCATTAATAAGCATTTGTGACCTGCTTTGAGCCTGGGCCCAGCTGACTGCTGTAATGGAGCCTGAGTCATATGGAGGCCACGATGGGAGGAGCTCCCCAAACAAACAGAGCAGGAAGGGAGAGTGAGGCAGAGCTGGGAGAGAGGCAGAGCTGAGGCAGAGTAGCTAGTGTGAGGGAGAAAGGGAGGAATTTTGCCTAGTGGAGCTTGTTTGTGGGGAGACCTAACAGAGGCTTGGAGATGTAGGTGGTTCCTGGATTGGTGTTGTGTATAAACTTCTTTGTTAACATGGTATAGTTGGCTTTCTGGTATCTGGATAAATAATTTGGTTTTGCCTTTGAAGAAGAGAGTTATTTATATTTTGCCAATTTACTCTGGAAATATGAATGCATAGTCATAATGGCTGCTATGGGTATTGCATTGGTGATATAGAAGCCATGGAAGCCAACAGGCAGATAGGGAATGGAGATAATTTTAGACATGAGAGTGTAACGCCATGCACTAGCAGATTCCCAAAAGAATGCTACTGTGAACAGCTTTTAAGGTTCTGATTACACAGTTGTATCAGCAATGCAGTGTTCACAATGCCTACAGCAACTATAAGTATGCTGATATGGTTATTAATCACAAAATGTAATAGGCTTTCTACATGGGAAACATAGCTAGAGCATTTGTTCAAATACCAGAAAACCAAGTCCCAAAACCAGAAGGTCAAAGCCCATACAGTAGTTATGAAGTTGGCATATGTAGTTAAAGTAGTAAACACCCACATTCTCAAGTCTTCAAAACAGGACAGGCTACCTCAGGAAAAGATCCTCCTCTCCTCACTCACAACAACTGCTCATTAGCTAGGCAGCTTGCTCCCAGCAGCTCTAGCCCCACCACAGTTCCTGTCCCTGGCAGTCCTCAACAGGAGTCCTTAGCAGAGATTCTGGCAGGCTCAAAGAAAAAGGAGTTCACGCCGCAACCACAGCCACTGCAGCTGCTGCTGCTTCCAGTCACCACAGCTCGGATGCTAGCTTGGTTCCAGCTTTCTTTTGCTCCACCCCTTTCTGCTATGTCATCAAGTTCAAGGAGCGTGGAAGATCTTCAAATCCCAGTATCGTTAAAACAGTATAGTGAGCACTCCAGTCATTCCATTACAAATCAAGGCAAACATTCAATCAGTTCAATAATCAATACTTAATCATTCAATCAATTCACAATACAATAATCAATCTTCCACTCATGGGGGCAATTATAGATTAAATCAATCAGTCACTTATCTAGCAATCAGTCACTATTTAGTCATCAGTCACTACTCAGTCATTAGTCACTAGTCAGTACCCTCTTAAGGGATAGTGGGAAATAGACAGGCCATCCACCCCTTGTTCACAGTAAACTCGTTCAATATCCAAGGAGAGGCCTTTTCTTCATCTTGAGTCAGGGTGGTCTCTCAGATTCCCTCGATCCCCTTCCAAGGTCCCAGCTCCCTCCTGAATCCACCAAACAGTCACCTGGATTCCAGGGCAGACAGCTCCCAGGTTCTTGTCCAGTCCTCAGAGGTAGACAGTTCCCAGTTCCTTGTCCAGTCCTCCAGGCAGTCCCTGGCACAGACTGAAGTTCACAGGGTCCAGCACATCTCAGACCCTTCACCACTTCTGTTGCCAGGAACTCAAGGATCCACCAAGCCATAAACAAAGTCTTATCCTGGTCATGCTTCTTTAGTCCTCCAGCAGTTCAGCTGGCCCTAGGACCCAGGAGAAAAGTCAGCCCTCCAGGTCACCTTCACTAGATTCTGGTCTCATAGAAAACTCCAACTCAGTTCTCAATCCAGCAAGCCCAGCTCCCAGATGCTGGGACAATCCTGTTTCTTCCACCAGGAGCCACCAGGAGGACCATTTCCTGATTCTGTTTCTCTGTCTCTAGAATTCTTATATACACACACTGGCCTCTTGTCTCAGCCAACCCCCTCCTGCCACAACAGCAACAGGAGACAGAGTTCACAACCTTTCAACAGGAGGCAGAGTTCATACCTTAGGCTTCACAGAGTTTGCCTTCTGCCTCTCTTAGGAGGTACTTAGCTGTAAGTTACCAAGGGCTAAGTATCTGCTAAATTGATTACTGTTACAGCGGGAAAGTCAGGGAAAATGCCCAGAGTGAGGAGATGGAATATCTTATTCAAGAAAAAGCAAAGAAGTTAATGTCACTGGATCCTAGAGTATGTGGTGGGGTGGAGGGAATGTCAGCTATAAGAAAAATAGAAGAAGGGGCCCATTATGAAGGACTTTGAATGATAGGATTTTTTATTTGATCCTGGAAGTCATAGGGAGCCACTGGAGTTTATTGAGTGGGAAGCTGACATGTTGGAAGATCACTTTGATAGCTGAGTAGAGGATGAAATATAGTAGGAAGAGACTTAATATCAGTGCTATTGCAATAATCCAGGAGTAAGGTGATAAAGGTCTGCTTTAGGGTGGTGTCAGTGCCTGGGCAGAGAAGGTACATAGAGAAGAGATGTTGGTAACTGACTAGATGTAAGGAGGAGATAGAGTAACAAGTCAAGGATGGCACTTGGGTTGTAAGCCTGAGTGACTAGAAGGGTGGAGGTACCCTCGGAAGTTAATAGGGGATTTAGGAAGAGGGGAGGATTTTGAGGAAACTAGAATGAGTTCAGTTTTGGACCTGTGGGCTTTATCTATAGGACACCCTGTTTCACATGTCTAATAGCCACTTGGAGACGTGAGACTGGATGTCAGCAGAAAGGTTAGGCCTGGCTTGGTGGGTTTGAGAATCATCAGCACACAGGTGATCCACACACTGAATGCACAGGAGCTGATGGCGTTACCAAGTGAAATAGTATTGAGTGAGGAGAGGACCCAAGATGGAGTCCTGCGGGACTCCCATGGTTAGCAGGCGTGACTTGGATGAAGAATGACCAAAGCAGACTGAGAAGCAGTGACCAGTTCAGGAGAAGGAGAAGTAAGACAATGGTATCCCAAAAAACCTAAAAAGAAGTATTAAGGAGAAGAGGGCGATCAGCAGTGTCAAAGACAGCAGAGAAGTCAAGAAGGATGACATTGGAGAAAGTTTTAGATGAATGATCAGGTCAGAATCCAGAGTATAGAGATTTAAGAAGAAAATAAAGGAAGGCACTGATTGTAGATAGCCTTTCCAAGATTAGCCATAAAAGGGAGGAAAGACATGGGGTGGTACCTAGTGGGGATGGATTAGCAGATGAATGTTTTTAATGATGCAGGAGGTATAGAGTTGTTTGAAGGCAATAGAGGAGCAGCCTGTAGTCAAGGAGATATTGAAGATTAAGTGAGAGTAAAGATAAGTGGTGAGAAGGGGAAAACTTCTGGAGAAGGTGGAATGGAATAGAATCACATGTGCACGTAGCAGGGTTTGCATTGTCAAGGAGAATGGTCAGAGTATTGTGTGAGACAGGAGTAAAGGAAGAGACGGTGGCAGAGAGCATCTACACAATGAGAAATGAGGAAGGGTGGGGAGAGTGAGTTCCTACTGAATGGTCTCCATTTTTCCAGCAAAATATGAAGGAAAGTTCTTAGGTGAGATATGGGGTGGGGGTGGAATTGGGAGTCTTGAGGAGGGATGAGAAGGTTGTAAGTGGTTTGAAGGGCTGCAGTGGTGAGTGGGATAGTGAATTACGGAGGTGCTTGCTGCCTTGCAGCAGCAAAGTGTTGGTTGAGGTTATATAACACAAATTTGTAGTGGATCCAGTCAGCACAGTTTCATGGTTTTCCCCTATTCTGTTCAGAAGCGTATGTGTAAGAGCAAAGGCAGCAGATAGTGGGAGTGATCCAAGGCTTAGCCTTTGCAGAGCAAATTTGGCAATGTTAAAGGAACAAGGGAGTCAAGCAAAGAGGACAGTATAGAGTTGAATTGGTTCACCAAGAGGTCAGAATGGGAAAAGAGAATGTAGCTAGTACAGAGGTGTTATCCTGAGAGAGACCTGAAGAGTTGGGGGATTGGATGTTATAATATGGGTGAAGAATAGGGTTTGAGTTTGCAAGAAAAAGGGAGATATTGAATGACAATAGATTATGAACAAATAAGAGAATTTCAGAGTTAATGAACATGGAGATGGTGCCTTTGCGGGTAATGGCAAGGTCTTCATGTGTGGCTGAGATGGGGTGGAGGCAAAGGTCACAGTTAATGAGTAAAGTGAGGAACTATAAGGTTAGAGTGCTTGAAGGAGTATCAATATATATGTTGAAGTTCCCCAGTATGAGGGCAGGAATTGAGAAGAGAAAGATTGTGAGCCAAGCTCTGACCTCATTTAAGAAAGAAGGGGAGTGGTCTGAAGATTGGTAGGACAATGGCTAACAGGATTTTGTCTATGTGGTTTATAAGCATTGAATGAACCTCAAAGAAGGAGAGGTTACTGAGTGATGGTAGTAGGAGGATCCTGGAAGTGGCAATGGGGAACAAGGAGTATTCCAACTCCCTGCCTCAACCAGTAAGCTGGGGAGGGAGAATGAGAGAAAATGCAGCTTGGACTCGAAAGGGAGGCCAGGAGGTTGTGTAATCTGGAGGAAGCCAGGTCTTGGTGAGACCCAGAAGATGGAAGGTCATTACATTGTAAATGCCTTGATGTCAGGGACTGTCTTTTGCCTCTTTTTTATCCCTACTGCTTAGTTCAGTGCCTGGCACATAGTAGGAGCTTAATAAATTTTTATTGATTGATGGTAGGTATAGGAAAGGAAAAAATTCAAGATGAAAGCAGGCATCTGCCAGGATGTGGGTAGCATGCTTCATTGTCAAAGCCACCAGCTTTGCAGGGGCTCATCAGAAGCTGGTTACAGGGTGAGGGATTCTCAGGCATAGCAACTCTTTTTTTTTTTTAATTTT
>CM053582.1:214718940-214754190 GCA_028627135.1 Pseudochirops cupreus | reverse complement strand
CTTTTAATTTTATGCTTTTTATGCAGTAAAAAAATGTTTTTTGAGAAAGCATCCACAGACTCTACCAGGCTGCCAAAAAGGTACATGACACAAAAAGTTTAAGAATCCCTGTCACAAAAGAATTTTGAGATTTATTCTGGTATCTATGAATCCCAGTAACACTACATTTTATTTTAACCACCTATTTCGTATATATTTTTTAAAAACCTCACCAATCTCTGTCTTTTCTGCAAGTTAATTGACCTACATTTTAAAAAGACTACACTAAAAAAAGTTTTCCTTCAGCATTTCAGGAACTAAGTTTTTGTTTCAGGGGAAAAATAATCTGGTTACCAGTGCTTCTTACATTTTTTCCTAAGGATCTAAGATGTTCTGGGAAGGGGGACTATTATGTAACTGTCAGTCAACTAGATTCTTTTTCTTGATAACTTCTGGAGTAGCAGTGGCAGTGGCTTTTAAAGGATCTTTTACATTCAGGTTGTTAGCTGGATAAGGTATGACTTACCTTTGATCCATTAATGGTCATAAAATTGTTAAGGATTCCTCTGGGAGTTTAAAATAAATGCTTCTTAGACCAAAGAGCTGAGGAGAGCCAGAATCATATTTTGGGATAACCAAAGACTCACTGAGTTTAGACAGTATCTTGGGGTTAATCTTGCTACCCACTGGATGTCACTGTTGCTGCACCAAAATGTGAAGTTATCTAGCATTTTTCTGTCCCCCCCAAAGGCATGCAGAAACTTAATTTGGAGATGACAATGATAATGCTGAGAGAAGAAACTGAGAAGTCCAAAAGTTAGATCTACAGGCAGGTAACTAAAATATTTAGTCCACATCTTTGTCTGTTCTCATAATCACAAAATTCAGTAACATATATTCATGTTGAGGTTGGAGACCTATTAGGTTTTTCTCAAAGCCATATGTCCTATTACTGAGATACTGTTCTTGGTTCAGAAGCACGACAGATGTTTGCACATCTGCTTCTCTTCTTACCATTGAGGTTTGAGAGGAGCCTTAATGATCATTGACATTAGATAAGGAATACGGAAATGAAATCTGAACCTGGAGAGGGGTCTAGTGAGTAATAGGTAGAATAAAACAGATTTTATTTGTGAGATTTTTTTGAAGTTCTCATTCATGAATGTTTGAACTATGAAGGCTCACCATATACTGAGAGCACCCAGTCATTCCTACACCTCTTTTCTTCAGCGTAAATGCTTTTCCCTCCACCTCCATTTTCATCATTTTATTAGGTGTTGCACAGTGTGTAATTGCCATCCCAAGCATTTGGGACACAGAAAGCATCACAAGTATTGAATTAATTGTTTAAATTAATTTCCAGCTGATTTAGGAGGAATTGGAAGACGTTATCCGCATATCATTGTGGTGATATGAGATATGGATTTGAAAAACTAAATTTGGTAGTTAAATTTTTTTAGCTTTCTTTCTGGGAGGAGCTGTTTATCTTTTTGATCCATTGCTTGATATGAACCCTACCCTACTGTATTTAAGTGATTCAGGGAAGATTTTAATAGGTAGTATTTAATTGGGCAGTGTTCATTTATTGACTATCTTCTATGTGCACACCCCTGGACCCCATGCTAGAGGAATCAAAAGAAAGATAAGATGTAATCTGTGTTTGAAGGGCTAACCACTTGGCTTGGGGAAATGAATAGGTGGACAAAACAAGAGGATACATTTACAGAGTGACGTGTCCATGTGAACACTGTCTTTGTATCTTCATTTTATGGATCTCCATTTATGGGACATAGAGACATGGGGGAGCATATTCCAACTCATACAGAAAGAACACATAGGACAATAGCTGTAGGGATATGGTCAGTTGTACTTATATTCCCAAATAGGACCATCTCTTCTATTTATGTTCTTTTCCTTCTGATTTTTTTACTTGGTCATCTGAATTACTAGCATTTACTATGTCTATAGCTCTTTAATAAAAGTTTGCTTCATATCATGTATCATTTGATCCTGACAAAGTGCTTATGAGGAAGATGCTACTATTATTTCCATTGAAAATGAGGTTGAGAATGGTTAAGTGACTTCCCAGGGTTACACAGATGGTAAATAGCTGAGGCAGAATTTCAACTCAGTCAAAGCATCAAGGTAGGAGTGGAAATGTTTGGGGTGTCCACTGAATATCCAGGAAACCGGCAATAAATTGCCTAGATAGGGACCTAGTCTCATTGTCATAAAAACAGTTCCTTTTAGCACTATTTGGGGAATAGGGACTGGATTTGTCTTTTCATTGGGCAGTGAGAGATTAAGTAACTTGTCCACAGTCACACAACCAGTATTTGTCAGAGGCGGAAATTGAACCAAGGTCTTCCTGGCTCTGAGGCTTTTCTCTACCCAGAGGCTGTCATATGTCCTGGCTGTGCTTGACAGAAAATGATCACACAAGTGAGGCAAAAAATTACTGAAATCTTTTAAATGACAGCTGGAAAAGGCAGATTGACATATTTTGGGGAATGGCTCTGAATTTGTTAGGGTAATGGGAAAAGTAAATAAAACTTATTGAGGGTTCATCTCTCTCCAGATGTCTAAATTCCATTGGGAGGATACTCAATGATGCAACAAGGCATTTGGGGAAAACATGCTAGATCAGGAGAGGTCTGGAGTTATTTGGTGTTTGTTTTTACCCTTGATTATCTGTTTTCTAACTCTGGGCAAGTTCCAATGAGCCTTTACTGTGGCAATAGCAAAGATTTCATCAAGAGAGACCTTCTTTAAAAAGCAGTTGCTCACTTTACATCATTTTTTTTTTACATCAAAACCCTAAAAAATATCTTTGTAATGAGAAGACTCACACCCTGTGTTTTCTATAGAATCTTCCCTTGATAAGATGACTTTGGTTGGCTTACCAGATGGATGGGGACAACTCAGATTTATGGCTGCCCATACCCTACTGCTTTGTTTATCATCAGTGACACAGCAGACCTTTTCCTCAGCCCTGGAACTGAATAAAGCAATAACCCCACCATAAGGGAGGCTAGAATTGAGAGATAATAAATATTTATCACCAAATCTCTCTTTTTCCTAGCAACCACAAATGATGAAGGGAATTAATGTCACCCAGAGTCTTGTGTGTCTAATTTTTTGAGACTCAGTGCCAGGAAAATAAAAGCTCACCCCTCCCTTCCCTTTCTTCATTAATCAAGCAGATTGATTGCTATGAGTTCCAGAAATCTCAATATGGTTATCTAATAGAGGTAGAAGCAAGGACTGAGTCTGAAACACATTCTCTTTGAGTCCTGGGGATGTTGGTCAGACTCTGCTTGAAAAAATGACTTGTTTATCAGTAGTATTAAATAATACTCAAATGACTCAGTTCATAGAATGGTAGTATTTTTGTTTGAGTGGGCTAAGTAAATGCTGCAATTCCATAATTGTAAAATAGTCTGAGAACACAGCAATCTGACTTCATTTCATAAAATTCACAAATGCACTGAGGTTATCCATAGTTTCTTTCATAGCACTCATGCCCAGGGGTGTGCTTCAGTCACCTCCACTAGCTCTCCCACGATTGTTAAATCTCCAGTGTGAGCATTTACACCTCAGAACTGGGCAAAGGCCATAAATCAGAGCATAATTTATTGTTTTGTTGATTGTCTAGACTTAAGAAAGTGATGGAGAAAATGCTAATAATACATTTTCTATTTTATTTTTTTTCTATTATTAGCACTTAACAATTATATAATAGGCACTTATCCAAGAAAGATTTAAAAACTATTATTCCAGAGCACCAGAGATGATAAAAGATACTTCTGACACTGAGTCAATGAATTCAAGGTTCAAAATGAGATGTGCTTTTAAGCATGGCTGATATGGAGATTTGTTTTGCTTGACTATGCATATTTCTTAAAAAGGGGATTTTTTTTCTTTTTCTCAATATTTTTTTTTGGAGGGGAAGTAGTTGTGGTAGGTGTAATGAGGTAGCAATAAGGTTACAAAATGAAAAAAAAAGTAGGATGAAAGAGTCATTGAAATATCTTTAAAATGCACAAAAGAGCACCGGCCCTGGAGTCAGGAGGACCTGAGTTCAAATCCAACCTCAGATATTTGACACTTACTAGTGATGGGGTGCTTGGGTGCCTGTGCTTGAACCACAGTTTGTCAAATCACATTTCTCTCTAGCCTCAAGTCTCCCTAGCCCCAAAACAGTCTCAGGCAGTTTCTCCCTACCTCAAGGGCAGCATGCCCTAACAAAATACTTATCTCTCTTCCTGTTAAAGTGGTCAGCTGCATCTATAGAATTTAGTGGTTTGACCCAACTGTATAATGGCTGAAGCAGCTGTGTATGGGTGTCTATCTATCACATATACCATAGACTTAGTCATGTGTATACTCCTTAGCTCATTATACACATCCTGGATCCCTTGTTAGTTTGGGACATATGTATATTCCCAATATCCATCTTGTCAAACAGGACATTGATGGGTAACAGACTGGGCACTTCTCAGTCAGCTCTGACTGCTAGTTGACTCAAGTGATGTTCCAAGCCTAAAAATACACCTCCATGTAGCCTCCCCTTGGGCTATTTCCCAGTGAATTATGGGAAATAGGCATGCACAGTTGATGTTAAAAATACATGTCCCTTTAAGTACTGACCATTCTTTAACTCCTCCCTAATCTCACCCTTACTCACCTAGTTAGCATAATTGGCACAGGTTATGCTATGGATTATTCTGTAAAAATATACCTATGATTCCTTTAAGTTTGTAGGTTCTCTAACACCTGCTGCCCGCTGCATAGTGTAACAATGAACTTTTACCAACTTGACTCAGAATGCTTGAGCCTGAAAATTCATTCCAGACTGCCCTCCAGGGACTCTGGTCATTGGGGTCCCTGGAACACCTATACTTATCAGTCATCACTAGTTGTGTGACCTTGGGCAAGTCACTTAACCCTGATTGCCTCGCCTCCCCCCTCAAAAAAAATGCATGGAAAGGAATAGAAATAAGATCAATAGGAAAGAGACAAAGCAGGATAACTGAAAATAATGTGTTGAAATTGTATAGTTGGAGAGTTAGAAGCAAGCAATATGTGGTACAGATTTGTAGCTGTGTAAGCAATCCCCTTTTCCTGCTCTTCTTTGCATGTGGAAATGCTCATCTTATTTAATATATGTTTAGATCAAAATAAGGTCAAAATGAAAAAAAATAAATTAGGCCCTTTATAAATGTTGAATTGAATTGAATTGTGCTTTATAAAGAATGTGTAGATTTAGTAATGAACCATCTCCATATAAATACAAGTATTTGCCTTAAGAGGGAGGGTATTATGAAGCAGTTTGAGATGTTAGGTATATTCTGAATAATTCCCAGAGTGTTTGACCTAATTATTAAATTTATGTATTTGGGTTATGCCTGTGTTAGTCAATGTTAGCAGAAGGAATACTGAATGTGGAGGTAGGGTACACCACTCCTGTTCTATCATGAGCTAGCTATATGACTTTGAACAAATCTCTTAACCCTGGGGAACTCAATTTCCTCATTGTCAAATGAAGAAGGTTGGATTAGATGATCGCTTCTAACACAAATACTCTGGTTTTTATAATTTATTATTTTTTCCTTCTTGAATTCTCCCTCTCCTCTAGTGAATTCTGAAACATCTTTGGCATTAGGAGCTCTATAATTTTATTTATATTCATTTCTCAAATTTTTTCTTTTTCTACCTACTATTCATCTATTCTTTTAAAAAGGCCTCTGAGATTTTCCATTTCTTCTTCTTCTTCTTCTTCTTCTTCTTCTTCTTCTTCTTCTTCTTCTTCTTCATCTTCTTCTTCTTTTTTCTTCTTTATAATTATCTATTTGTTGGATATGGTCCTGTCCAACTGGATACCTGGATAATGGTTACATGCTATCTCTAATAGTGACATGGCAAGGATTTGCTTTTTCAAAAATTTAACTATAATTATTGGATAGAGAATATCTTGGAATTCTTTTGATTAAACACTAGTGCATGGGAACACTACAGTCTCCCTGGACAGTGAGATGTAGAAGTGAATACTTCTGTATAGTGGCAGGAAATGTAAATGTAGAGTACTACTAACAAAAGACAAAGGAAGCAAGGGTGTGGCAGTGTATGTGTGTGACACAAAGTAGGTTTTAAAATTCTACCCCTGTCCCAGAATGAAATTTTAATCCACTCTTTTCCTTGGAGTTTTTTTTAGATTGCTCAGTAGTTAAGGTAATAACAACAGAAATTTTGTCCAACCTTGGGTACAACTGAGAATATACCCAACTAGCTGTACTCAGTGTGGTGGAACTGAAGAGTTATTGGTCCAGATTCTATGTGGTGACTAAGTTACTTTCTGCACTAACAATGGCAAACAGGAGATGCATTAACTTGATAAGGACATTACAGCATGATTTAGTGCCCTGGAGATGTAATTTACTAAATGGTGCATTAGGAGGTTGAACAAGCTAATGTACTTCTCAGGGTATCTGCCTGATATTCAGGGAGCAACTAATTCCACATATTATCACCTCCAATATATTGTAAAAACACCAGTGCAAACACCATTACCAACATTTCTCTCTTAGAGCTTCTCTTCATCCATTGTTAGATTATTAAAGTGCATCTTCATGAACTTCCAAATGGGTAGTTCTTTGAAATATAAGGCATGTTTTTCTCAGTAGGTTGACAGGTTGCCTGGATGCCTTCCATATTTCCCTGAAGACATTCAATTTTAAATTCTCACCAGGGAAAAATACTTTTGCATGTGGGTGTCAGGCAAGACCAGGTAAAAACCCATTCCCTAACAATGGCCAGAGGCAGCATGATGCAATGGCTAGAAAGCCAGCCTCCAAGTTAGGATAATAATTTTAGTACCAATCAGACACACGAGTAAATAAAAGTTCCGTTGATCAGTGATCCATTGAGTGATTGATGCTGACTGTGTGCCCCTGGGCAAGTCATTCATTCTCTAAGTGTCCCACAAAACTTTCTAGGGCTATAAATTGCCAAGTAGCAGCTGATTTGCATTTGCAAAGGGAATTTCCTCAGTAGGCTGCTCACTGATCAGTGAAATTACAGGCTAGGCAAAAAAAAAATTGATATGTTTTTCAAGGATGTTTCTTTAAAAATAAAGCACAGCTTTACCTGCTCATTAAAAAAAAGCTTTGGGGAATTTCTTCAGCTTTTCTCCCACTCTTGGCAAATATGATTGTGCTCTATGCCAGCATTTTGTGCAGTACTTACTTGAATTTTCAAGTTTCATTTTCTAATCAGGGGACTCATTTGCCTCTTGATGCCTACCCCAGCAGTAATGGAGCTTAGAGAACCTTTAGACAGGACACTCTGCTTTTTTTTTTTCTGGAAAGGACAAGCAAAAGGACACAGGAGAATCATCTCTCCTTACCCAAAGAGAAACAGGAATTAATGGCCAATCTGTCCTGCTTCCAAATTCAGCAGCTCAAACGCTCACGAATATCATAGTAGTTCCAATCATGTGGGTACCTAATTACAAATCTGTATCACCTACTTCAGTGAATTCCATGGGTGTGCAGATGCATTCGCTGCCCAGTGCCTTACCAGCAGATCAATGGTAATGACAGGCATGCCAGTGGAATCTTGTTTTAAAATTCCCGTCATAAAACCCATCTGAGGACTATGCAAAATGCCTAGCTGTGTGCACTATGGTTTTAAAATGATAAAATCAATATGTTAGGAAAGATTTACATTTTCATCAAGGGAAGAGAATGTTGAAGCTTCAGGTGTCCAGGGATTAATCCCAAATAGCAGTGAATTTGCAGAAATGATTTATGGATTTTTGGGAGACATTTTTGTCTAAAAGTCCTAAGAAAACTGCTTTGGAAAGAAAACCAAACCAATGGTTTGCCCTAATTAGTGATTGTCTAACTTCTCTCTCTCTCTCTCTCTCTCTCTCTCTATCTATCTATCTACCTACCTACCTATACTGATAGGTACTGGAACAATATTTTCCTTGGTATAGGGAACTTCCAGATAGGGAAACTCCCTCTTCTAATACAAGTCCACACCTTCTCTGTGAGTTATAGTCTTTGAGAACTGCCTAGAGCACTGAAAGGTTAAGGGTCTTGTGCATGGTCCCATAGCCAGTATTTGTCAGTCAGAACTTGAACCAATGTCTTCTTGGTTTTGAGGCTAACTCTAGGTACATGCTGTCTTTTAAAATAATTTAAAATGGGGTGTTTAGGTGATGCAGTGAGTAGAGCACCGGCCCTGGAGGTAGGAGGACCTGAGTTCAAATGGGGCCTCAGAAACTTAACACTTACTAGCCGTGTGACCTTGGGCAAGTCACTTAACCCCAGATGCCCTGCCTTCCCCCTTCAAAAAAAAAGAAAAAAAAATTTTAAACATTAAAAAAAAATAATTTAAAATAACTTCTTTTTAAGTAGCAAAAAACCTTTTTTATCTTCTCAATCATGCCCCACTGCCAACAACAATGATTAAAACCAAAACAAAATCCTTTTAAAAAATTTGCATAGAAAAACAAAAATTCCTGGTCATGTCTAAAAATATTCCCCTTTCTACACCTTAAGTATATCACCTCCATATCACGAGGTTGATAACATGCTTCATCTCTGTATACTGGAATACTGGTTGGTCAGTGTGTTGATCAGAGTAAATAGTTCTTTCAAAGTTGTTGGTCATTACATTTCTGTTATTCTATAAGTTGTTCTCTCTCTTTTTTATTATTGTATAATTTGTCTTACTGGTTCTGCATCAGTTCATAAAAGTCATTTCCAGTCTCTGAAACTGTCCTTTCCATAAGTTCTTACGCTGCTATTTATTTAGGCATTCCCCAGTCAGTGGGCACCTCCATAACTTCCAGTTCTTTGTCATTAAAATAAAAGCTGCTTTAAATGTTTTTCTACATTTGAATCATTTTTATTCATTCGATCTCTTTGATATATAGCTCTAGTAATGAAATCACTGGGTCATAAGGGAGGCAGACTTTATTAACTTTTGGGGTGTAGTTCCAAATTGCTTTCCAGAATTGCTAGACCAGTCCACAGCTCTACTCACAGTGCATTAATATGCCTGTTTTCTTACATTCTCAAAAGTATTTCTCATTTTTCTTTTGTGTCACCCTGGCCAATCTGATGGGTATAAAGTAGAACCTAAGAGCTGCTTTAATTTGTATTTCTCTAATTATAGGAATTTGGAGCATGTGTGTGTGTGTGTGTGTGTGTGTGTGTGTGTGTGTGTGTGTGTGTGTGTGTGTGTGTGTGTGTGTGTATGCATGCAACATTTGCATTTATTCCAACAGGACAGGACAGAGCTGGTCTTGACCCTCATGCTTCTCAACCGTAAGAGCAACAGGGGAGAAGGTCAGAGGTCTCACCTTCAGGAAGGAGGCTAGAAAACAAAGGATTCAGAGAAGAGGGACAATCTGAAAGATGGAGCTTAGGCTGCAGCAGGTTAAGGCAAAAGCTGGCTGATGGGGCTGAGAGCATGGTAAAATAAACCCAGGATCAATAAGGGGGCCTCTCTCCACCCCTAGGGCTGGAGCTAGCAGAAGTAGTTGGGTCATTCGTGGATGACGAAGTTCCAGGCCTCCTCAAAGGCCTTCACCACCCCAGGCTCCAGTGGGCCTTCCTCTTATGCTTCCATGTTCTGTTGCAGCTGCTGCAGGCTGGACAGGCCCAGATAACAGAGTCTCCACAGCACTCTGGAGCTGGGAGTGATGGTACTTTCATTTGAGGGCTGCTGAGGTCGTGCTAGGAGGGTTGGCCCCATAAGATGCTGTCAGGGCTTTCTCCACAAGGGTAAGGACTTGAAAGGAACGTTCCTTCCAGAAGGATTCTTGTAGGTGCTCAGCCCAATTTTCCTCAAAGAACCTGCCCTCGGGATGTTTTTTTATCCTTGTCTTCATATTTGTACTTTGCCAGGCTGGAGGCCACCAGCCAAAGGGTTGTAGGCCTAGAAAGCACAGTCCACAGTGAGAAAGGCAGGGCTACAGCTCCATCTCCACTTGCCTGATGGTGGCATTACATATGCCCTGGTACACAGTGGTACCCAGCCACTGCTCTTGCAGACGGTGCAGATCTCAGCTTCTTTCCTGGACGCGTAGTTAGACTAGGGTAGCTCTACAAACACCCTCCTGGTGCAGCTCAATGCTGGCCCACAGCGTCTCCTTCACAGGCATGTTGTGGTACGGTGCATGCAGGTAGAAGAGATCCACTCGGGTACATGGCAGCCACTGCACGGAGGTCTCCATCTGGGAACGGGCACTTTCAGCTCTCAGAGATGTCCCATTCCAGGGATTGGCTTTGGTGGCAGTTTTCACTCTGCTGCCGCCGTCCCCCAGCCCCAGGCCCATGCTGCCCATGATACTCTCAGACTGGCTGTCACTGTACCTGAAAACCCGTGTCCAGCTCGCGGGTGGCGCGCTCCAGGAAGACGTGCACGGCGGCGGCGCTTGCTGACCTGTCCATGCTCCAGCCCACCTTCATCGTTCCCAACACTGAAGCCGGCAGGGCCGAGGAGGCGGCATGGGCATCGTGGCTGCAGTGCTAGGGCTGTGGGCAGCGGCGGTTCCGTGTGCAGAGCATTTTTTAAATTTTCATGTTGCTATAATAGTTTGGATTTCTTCCTTAGAAAACTATCTGCACATAACTTTTGTCCATTTATCAATTGGGGGATGGCTCTTATTCTTATAGAGTTGAATCACTTTCTTATATATCTTAGCTAAGATGTTTCTGGGAGTTTCCATTTTGGGGTTTATTTCTGGAGGTGAGTGGCATATTCTTTCTATTTCCATTTCTAATTTTAGCAAAAATTTTTGTGTATATGCAAATTGTCCATTTAAAAAAATCTTCTGTGGTCTTCTCTATCCATTATTTGGTCATGAATGCTTCCTCTGTCCATAGATCTAAGAGGTTATTTCAGTCTTACTCTTCTAATTTTTTGACGATGTCACCCACTATGTCTAAGTAAAATTTCAGTTTAACTTGTTATATGATGTGAAATGCTGGACTATATGAAGCTTTTGCCTGACTGCTTGCCAGTTTTTCCAGCATTTTCGTCAAATAGTGAGTTCTTATTCTAGCAGCTAGGATCTTTGGTGTTTAGTGAACACTATATTATGGTGTTAATTTGCTTCTGTTATGTTGTGTATCTAAACCGTTCTGCTCATCAAACTATTGTTAATCAGTACCAAATTGTTTGGATGATGACTGTTTCATAGTATAGTTTGGGATCTTGTACTTGGGCTACTCTTCTTCCCATTTATTTTCATTTTCCCTTGAGATCTTGACCTTTTGGTTGTATGGCTTTTTGTTGTTGTTGTTAAGAACTGCAAAAACAGGAGCGGCTAGGTGGCGGCAGTGAATAGAGCAGCCAGCCCTGGAATCAGGAGGAACTGAGTTCAAATGTTGCCTCAGATACTTAACTTTTACTAGCCGTGTGACCTTGGGCAAGTCACAACTCCAATTGCCTCCCCCCAAAAAGAGAACTGCAAAAACAGAAGGCTAAGTTTTTCTAAAAAAAAAAAAAATTAGGCATGTCCTTAGGCTACTCTTGGCTCTTGGTTCAAACATATAGCCTAGACAGAGCAACGTCATTAGGTTTGAGGTGTTTTGAGAAGAGGTGGGCGTGTTTTGTCTTTTCCTTGTTCTCCCATTAAACTTAACAGATGCCAAATATCTTTCATTGATCTGCAATATTTCCTGAGAATTGTCCCTAGTGATTGACTCACTAGTACTTCTTTTGTTCTTCATACCATTTCTTAAAGCTTGATAAAAACTTTGATTTTGATTGTTAACCTCCTAGAAAATACGTGGGTGGCTTTTTTGGACTTTGTCCCTCAATTGTCTTTATTCCCCAAAACCTTTCCTTGGTGATCATTCAAAATGACTACTTTTTTTAACTCTTTGGAAAGTTTCGTCAGCTTTCATTTATCTGAGATAATTGAGGGGAGCAGAGATATTGATAATTAAAAAGCAGTCACCAGTTTGAAATGAATTTCTATTTGACTTCTGTGTGCAGTTGCTCTGACAATCACTGCTGTTGTTATTGCTGTAAGAATAACCACTTACATTTGTAACAGAATTTTGAAATTTTCTAATGCTTTCCCATGCTACACACAAGGGTATGCTTTAGTCTCCCAGAATAAGGCAATTGTTAAATTTTCAGAAATCACAATCACTACAAATCAGGGCTTGACTTATTGTTTTGCTTGTTGTCTTGACTTAAGGAATTTGAAAATGCAGATAACATTTTAAAATTTAAAAGTCGTATACATGCAAGAGTTAAATTGGTAAAGCTTTATTTTTTTTTTAAAAGGTATTTTATTCATGTTGCTTGTAAGTGGATAATGTCCTCTTGGCATTTAGCATAGGCTACCTTATGTTACTTACTTTTGAACCTTTTTATGTCTATGATCTGCTCATCTAAATAGACCTAGTTCTTTGAAGGCAGGGACCATGGCTTTCATTTCTTTAATGCCTGGGTGCATTAGACTAATGAGTTTTCAATACATGGTGGTGATAATGGTGACTGTGGACCAAAAGCTAACAAAAGCAGTGTCCCTGAGGCCCCTCTTAGGTGGAGGCAAGTAATGCTGGTTTCAATTCAGAAAGGCCGTGCTACACTAGGTCTGATTTCACAGCTTCTCATCTCTGGCTCTTCATTGGATACACATGGTGCTTGGGCTCAATAGGGACAAGTCATACCTCTGACACAAACACCTATAAATACCCTCATATGCCACAATGATGTTTGAAAGGAAAGAAATTGAAGAACATCTCTTTGGGAGCTCCATCCTAGCTCACAGCCACCTTTGGTTTTCCCTTTTATTCACTCCAGTCAGTAGCATCATTGCTTTCATGATCTCTGACTTCTACCTAGCTACCATGGTATCACTTATATAGAGCAGACACTTTTCTGCAAACTTCAGCACCTTGGGGTGTATGGTCCCAATAAATACCACCAATAATGATGATTCTGGGCAGCTAGGTGGCACAGTGGATAGAGTGCCAGACTGGAAGTCAGACTCATCTTTGTGAGTTCATATCCAGCCTCAAACACTTACTAGCTGTGTGACCCTGGGAACTTAACCCTGTTTGCCTCAGTTCCTCATCTGTAAAATGAGCTGGAGAAGAAAATGCCAAATCATTCCAGTATCTTTGTCAAGAAAACCCCAAAAGTGGTCATGAAGAGTTGAACATGACTAAAGTGACCAAACAACAATGAGTTCAATTGGTTGTCCTCCTGATTGGCTGATCCCATAGAGGAAAGACACCATTTACAATGTGATCATTTTTCTACCTGTCAATTCCACAGCACTGTATCTGGCACACAGAAGGGTGGCATTATAAATTGAGTCATGAACGTTGAGTCAGGAAGACTTGAGTTTCAATCCCACATCACATACTTACTAGTTCTTTCTCCATAGGCAAGTCATTTAACTTATCTGGGCCTTACTTTCTTCATCTAGAAAATGAAAGAGTTTGAGTCAATGACATCTTAGATTCATTCCAGCTCTAAACTTGTGATCATATGATACCAAGATGGACTTTAGTAATGACCTCCCCCCCCCCCAAAAAGATGAATTAACCGAAAGTAAAAGAGCAAAAAACTCTCCCTAATTAGACCTAACAGAAACACCAAGACTTTACCCAATGGAGTTAACTCAACCTTTTTGTTGTAATGACAACCCCATGAAGCTGTTCAGTATCATTATTCCTATTTTAAGGAAAAGAAAGCATAAAGAAGTTTACATTAGTAAATTATTGTGACTTTACTAATCTCTGCCACATTTGCTTTCATGAGCCTAGGTCTATGTTTCTTTGTAGCTCTCCCTGTGGACTCCATTACAAGGTGAGACTACCACCCCTTCAGTCAGTTCAGGTTGGCTTATTAATCTCAAAATATCCTATCCTTGGAATGAGCCCCCAGGGCATGGGTGATGAGATAGATATTGAGGTATTTTCTATTTTATGACTTTGGCACAGTTTTCTGAAAAAAATCTAGTAAAAAGATTGTATTTGCCGAGCTGATCATCCTAAACTAGTCTTAATACCCTGAAAACTATAAAAATTTTTGATAGTTTTAATAGTTTTCTTACTGTAGTCTTGTGAAGTTGGTAATAAACATTTGTTTTTAAAAATTTATTGTTGTCATTTGCTTTTGTGTCATTTTAGTTTCCGAATATATAGTAGACTATCCCTTATGATGAAGAATAAAAAGAAATAAAAAACATCAGTCATGTAAAACCATCCAATACGGCAAGCACTGAAATCCTTGAGAAATGAGAGAAAGTTACCTGAGGATAAGTATATTGTAGCAACAAGATTTTGGACCAGGTGATATAGGATAAAGTAGGCCTCAGTGGAGGAGAGATTGATGAATAATGGTAAGAAATGAAAGATATTGAGGTGATACTGGAGCACATCCCAGTCTGTTTGTCAAGGGGCATGAGAGAAGGACCAGCTAGCATGGTGAAAGTGGCCAGGGCAGGGTGGTGAGGTGGTGCAGTGAATAGAGCACTGGCCCTAGAGTCAGGAGGACCTGAACTCAAATCTGGCCTCAGACACTTGACACACTTACTAGCCGTGTGACCTTGGACAAGTCACCTAACCCCAATTGCCCTACCCTCCCCCCTCCAAAAAAAAGCAAAAAAAAAATGGCCAAGGATTGATTTCCTCAATTTAATTTAATTAAACTAATATCCATGAAATCCTACTATATGCAAGGTGAAATGCCAGGCACTGGGGATACAGAAAAACAATTAAAGCAGGTCCTACCTTCAAGGATCTTACAGTCTACTGCAGGAATATGATAAGGATACAAGTGAAGACAAAGCATATGTAAAATAATTTCGATAAGAAGAGAGTGATAAGTGGGAATATTCCTAAATGATCCACGGAGGAGGTGTGGCATCTGAGTCAAGCTTTAAGGAAAGCTCAAGCTTTTATAAGACAGAGTTGAGGAAGGAAAGCATTCCATGCAAGGTGGGCCTGTTTAAAAATAGAATTGGGAGATGGAATATTAGCTGTGGGAATTAACTACCAGACTAGTTTGACTAGTGTGGATAGTTGCACAAAAGGGAGGGATATGGATTAAGATCGGAAAGAAAGATATCTGTGAATAGAAGATGAAAAAGCGTGAAAATAAAAGATCTAGGATGAAGGAAATTTAGTTGATGGTAGAGTGGTTTATAGAAAATGCAATGGAAAAGAAGGCAGTGGAAGAAAGAGACTTTGGAGAGGTAAGTTTGGGCTGCAAGGGTAGAGATGCTAATGGAAGAATTTTTTGTTAGTAGATAGTGACTATGGATAGAGGAATCTGCCATCTATAGGATTGGGGAAGTACTGCTTAATTGAGGAGTCTTCTCCCTCTAGTATTTTGTGAGGTTGAAGGGCAGTTTTGCTGGAAGTCATGGGGAGTTAGGCCTGAGAAACTAGATCAGTAAAGACTTGGAGATCAGAGAGTCAACAAGCATGTCGTGTGCTTGGTCCCCTAGTCCACGAGTAAGTGGAACCAATCTGTAGCTTCGTTCCATTCCTTTTTCTTCAGGAGAGTGTAGAGATGGCTGAGTTGGGAGAAGGAGGTAGGGAGTATAATGCCCATTCTTGGGACCAGATTCATGGTTGACTCTCAGGGAAGAGGTTGTTGCAGAGCAGGCAAGAATCAGTAGAAAGTGGCAGCTTTTTCAATATAACATGTAGGCATTTAAATGGCAATAGGCTTATGTGTCTCATTAAGTACCCCTCATACCTACAAAAATTGGACCATGTAACATCTTTGGCACATCTGGGTATATAGGTGTCATCTTTTATACTAAGAAGTAGCAGAGAAGAGAAAATTTTGGTCTAGGCCTGTGGTCAGGAGGAAGTACAAATATGGGGAAAAGGGATGGCTCTAGAACTTTGCACTCTCCACGTGGAGAAGGCAAAGAGAAAAGGGAATCAGAAGGGAGACACTCCTTTTTCCTCCTCTTCTTTTCTCTCCTTTCTCTTTGCACAACTTCCTTTCTTTTTTGCTCCTCTTCTTATTTCCTTTTTGTAGTACAGAGGAAAGAACATTGGATTTGGTATCAGAGGACCTGTGTTTGAATTCTGACTTTCCAGCTTATTGCCTACAGGGACTTGTGAAAACATTTCTAAGTCTCTGTTTCCTTATTTGTAAAATAAAGGATTGTTTTAGAATATGTTTAAGTTACTTTCTAGTTCTCTCTATATTATCCTTCCTCCTCCAGATGAATGTAAGGGGGAGGAATGTTACCTAAGATGGGAAACTGAAATCCTTATTTAGAGGTACAGTTGAAAATAAGTCCTTCCATGGAGTCTTTCCTGATCTTTCCAGCTTAAAACATTTCACCCTCCTCAGATTGCTTGGAGCAGAAGTTACCAATCTTTTTGAGTATAAAGATCCCCTTTTAATGTCAAAAAGGACTGTTTACAGGCCCCTTCTTGACAATTTTATTATATAGATCATTGATTAAGAAAATACCCAATGCCTCCTAAAATTTGTTCTTGAATTCAGGAACATTTAAAGTGAGTTTATATTTTACTGATGTTAGACAGGAGACACAGGAGACACTGGAATGGCAGCTTTTCTAGCAGGTTCACTCTTGATCTGGGCAGACAGGAAGACAGGAACAGAGTCATAATAAGGGGTTAAATAAGCTTACTTTATTCTAGTCTATTCTTCTCAAAGGGTTGTTGATAATGGGAGCACCAACTCCTACAGCCTCCCTTAATTACTCTTCTCACAGGAGTGGGTGAGAATATAGTAGGAGCTACACCTCCTACAGGTCCCCTAAGCCTCAATGGGGGCTGGTTGAGGCAAGCCCACATGCACATTTCCCTTGTGCATTCCTATTCCCCTCTTACTGACCATGCCCACTTGAATTATAGGACATCAGACAAAGCAGGCATTTTGCCAACATTAAGCTCATAAGTTAACTTGATCAATATCATCATGGCTTAACACAGTGCAAGCAGAGTATATTATGCCATCTCTATATCTCACTGAACAGTCTCAGTAGAAATTGTTTACAACTATGATCCTGGGAACTAAAATCTAAAAAGGAATAACAAGATCCACTTTACTTATACAATATTATTCACATATATTTGAAAAAATAATAATACCTATTTGTATGAGACATTTATTTAGTCTAAAGAAAGGAATTACACTGAACCATGCTTCATATTTTACTAGAATGAAAATGCTTGGCAAGCTTGTGATGTAAAGACTCCTTACAAAAACCAAATAGACCATAAATTGAGAACCACTGTCCTAAAGTGCTCTTTTTCTGGATCTTTATTTTGTCCTTATCATATTCTACCTTGCTATACTTATATCTTTATAGGTCATTCTTCTCACCTTCCCCCAATCTCTCATGAATTCGACTGTAGGCTCTTTGGGCAGGAAGTATGTCTTAGAATCTTGTGTCATCTTTATATCCTCAAGTCTTAATTGAAGCCCCAGATAAGGCAGAGAAATTGGGACTTTGTCCCAGGTGTCGAAATTTAGAAGGCGCTAACAGAACTTATATTCCTTTTGGCAGGTGGGAACACCTATTACACTAAGACCTATTTAGTAAGAATAGTTAATAAATGGGGCTACCAGACAACTTGCACTCTCGCTTCCACTCCATATCTGCCCGTATAGGTGGAGATCTCCTTGATCTGATCCCTGCACTGCTCGCTCCTCTAAGGGAAGCTTCTCTGTGTTCCAGAGTCTCTGTCAAGTGGTGTGGGTATCCCAGAGTCTTTCTCTCTATAAAACCTTGTGTCTCAAGGTCCAAGGTCTCTCTCCCCCAATACTCAAAAGCTGTTGTTTCTTAAAAAGTTAGCTTAATAAGCTATATGGGCAACGTGGTATAGAAAACTATCTTGCCCTACAGGAAAATAGAAGGGAAGGGGATAAGAGAAGGGGGTGGTAATAGAAGGGAGGGTAGGTTGGGGGAAGAGGTAATCAGGATGCATGCTGTCTTGGGGTGGGGAGAGGGGAGAGATGGGGAGAAAATTTGGAACTGAAAATCTCGTGGAGGTGAATGCTAAAAACTAAAAATAAATTAATTTAAAAAAAGTTAATTTGAGGATGACTTTCACAATGTTTATGCCAGCAGCCAGAATGACTAGCTATAGTTTTGCCCCTGGGACATAAACTTGCACATAGCAGGTTTTAAAAAGTGTTTGTGGAATTGAATTTGATATATGTCTGCACTGTGCTCATTCTTCCCTCTCCCAGGTCCATTGTACATTAGGGGAAATCATGATTATGCTACATCCTCATCCTCTTTGATTTTTATTTATTTACTGCTTTAATGTTTGCAAAGTAGTGTGCATCTTATTTGAGCCTTAAAACAACCCTGTTTGGGTATTTATACTTTTGCAGTTACTTTCTAGCATCTTTCTGACCCCATAACAAAGAGTTGACTGAATTGGGAGAGAAAAAGAATATTCTTGATGTTATGCTAAAATCTGCCAGAAAATTGAAGAGACGATCTAGCTGGTTTTTCCGGCCTTGAATGAACTCTCAGCATTTCTAGTTTCCAAGCTTTCTTGAATTCTAGCATCTGTTTCATCTTTCACAGTTAATTGGAAGTTACCCCTCACTGGAAAAGAGAGAAAGTGGTTGCCAGATAGACAGGCTTGTTCTGCACAGTGGGTACTGTCATCTTCCTAGAACCTAAATGGTTTTGCCTAACCTGGTAGGTGTTATTACCACCTGAGCAACACAGAAGGAAAAAAAGGAGGTCTCCTGATGGCTGAGCATTTGTGGGTATGTATGTATGTTTTAATACATAAAGGGTCCCTCCTGGATCCTTTATGAAAGTTTTACTTAGGAGCCCAGGCTTTAGGCTGTCATCCCAGCCAAGTGCAACTCTCCTTACTTGTTAATCATGTTTTCCAGTCATGGCTTGAATCCAGCTGATAAGAAGAGTTTTTCAGCTTTTTTAAGGAATGAGGATTCAGCACCCCAAGTCGCAGATACTAAAGATGATCAGTGAGCTGACCTGGCTTGTAAGAGAAATTCTGTCAGCGTCCATATTTCAGCTTGTTAAGTGAACATTCTTTCCTTTTCATTTCTGCAGTAGAAGAACTTTTCTTCTCTTGTCCAAGAGAACATAACTAAAATGGCTAAGTTTTATATTGTCATTTCATATAACTTAATGAGCTGAGTATAGTTGTTTAGTGGCTCTAATTTTAGTTTCCTTAATATAAAAGGAGGAGAATGGACTGAGATTATTCCTAAGATCCTTCCTAGGCACACATTTTAAAAAATTTCTTTATTGCCCTCTGAATATTTTCAATGTTGGAAGACTGACCATGTTTGCATGTACATGTGTTATCTAAGACATACTAAGACTAGGAGGACTGGGAAAGGCTTTTTTCAATATGTGAGATATTAGCTTCCACTTAAGGGAAGTCAGGGAAGCTGGGAAGCAGAGATGAAGGTAGAGAGCATTCCAGGCTAGGGGGACAGCCAGTGTTGTGTTCAAAGAACAAGGAGGCTGGTGTCACTTAATTGCAGAGTCCATAGAGGGGAATAAGGTATATGAAGACTGGAAAGGTAGGAAGGGACCTGGTTTGGAAGGGCTTTAAAAGTTAAACAGGATTTTGTATTTGGTCCTGGAGGTAATAAGGAGCCACTGGAATTTATTGAATGGGGGGAGTGACATGGTCAGATTTTTGTGTTAGGATGAAATGGAATGAGGAGAAAGTTGAGGCAGGGAGACTAATGAGCTAATGAAACAGTCCAGGTGTGAGATGATGGAGGCCTGAACCAGGGCAATTTAAGGGTCCGAGGAAAGCAGGGGCCATTTTGGAGATGTTAAGAAGGTAAAACAATAGGACTTGACAAGTGATATGGTGGGACAGTGGGGGAGGGGGAAGAGCCAAGGGTGACACCTAGGTTGTGAGCCAGGATGCCTGGCGAATGGTGGTACTCTCCCCAGTAAAAGAGAAGTTAGGAAAATGGGAAGCTCAGATCCATGTTATTTAAAGGAGTGTGGTTCAAATATTATCAAACCCATTCATAAAGTACCTTGAAAGTAAAAAAAACTTTATTAGTTTGTAATCCATGTACTTAGGACTTGTGTTAATTCAGACACAGCCTAGGCTGATTTGTCTTTTTTCTAATACAACATTAAGAGAACACATTATTTCCAAACCTTTTAGTAATGCCCATTTCTGCCTCCCCCTACCCTTCATCCCCCTGCTCACATATGTACCAGTTTATGTCAGTCATCTTAAAGAGGCTGTCCTGGGCAACCTTTTTCTGGGCCAGTGACTTACATTTGATAGCTACAGAGTTGGAAGGGATCTCAAAGGTCATTTAAAAGATGAGAAATTTGAGGTCAGAAAAGTTAAGTGATTTGTATAACATCATCGATTAAATCAGAGAGTGGGAACTTGAACCCAGCTACCCTGGCTCAAACCCCAGGGTTCCTTTATAGTATATTAGTACGATTATAGTGATCCAATTCAAAACTTGGGTGTCACTGATGTCTGTATTTCAGCATGTAATATGATCACTACATAGATCAAGCTTCTATGTGTTGAACCCATTTATTGCTTATAACATAATCAAACCAGTAAGGCCACCAGTATTTTGAGATAATCTTTCTAAGTAGCAAAAACATTTGTATCTAGGATAGAATTTTGTAATCCTTTTCCCCTTGCATTTCAAGAGTTAAATTGCCTACTATGCATAATTTATTGTGCTTGGCCCTGCAAGGGCAAAGACAAAACTAAAACAGTCTTGGTGTTCAAGAAGTATATATTCTGCTCTCTCTCTGTCTTTGTCTCTCTCTGTCTTTCTCTCTCTCATGCAACATGCACACAGATAAGTAAACAGAAAGTAATATTGAAAGGAGAGAGTGTTAACTGGAATACATGGAAAGGTCTTATATGGGAGGTGACACCTGGGCTGTGTCTTAGGATCCCAAGGGGAGGAGGGAGTACATTCCAGAGAGGAGAAACCACTTGTGCAAATTCATGCAGGTGGGATTATGGAAGAAGGAAGAAGGAGGCAACATCTATTCATCTGTTACTGAAGAGTGAAGTGCTAGAGGGAATTAGAACCTGTTTCCCCTCATCTACTCACCCGGTGAATTTTCACTGGCTGTTACCCATCCCTGGAATACTCTCCCTCTTCATCTTAGCCTGCTGGCTTCCTGACTTCTTTAACATCTCAGCTAAGGCCCCACCTTTGTCCAAAAGGTTTCACTAGTTCTCCCTTTGAAGACTACCTTCAGTTTATCCTCTGTATTTCTTCTTTGTATGTAGATTTTTTTATTTTAAAAATTGCCTCCTCCATTAAACTGTGAACTCCTTGAGAGCAGGGATTATTTTCATCTTTCTTTGTATTCCCAGTGTTTAGAAAAATACTTAGCACATAGTAGGCACTTAACAAATGCTAATGACCGAGTATCTGACTTCTGGCCCCTGAAACATAAATAGTTTATCCTGCTCCTTGCTGGATGGTTTTCAACTTAGTGTCAAATATCATTATCTTAAATGGCATCCCAATTTATATAACACAGATTAGTCTTAATAAATGACTTTTGGTTATTTTATTTAATATTGTAATTCTTACTGTTAGAATTGAAGCTGGATTGTATGGGACAGAAACAAGTTTTAGGGAAGAAAAGGATCAGGAGCAGCTCTTCTTAAAGTGATAATATAAAGAAGAAATATTGTTTGCAATTCTTAAAAAATAGACACACTCAAAATTGCAAGATGAGTGTATGGCAGAGCATGGTAAAATTTAAACCACAGTGCTGTACTTTACAGTTAGAATGCCTTCTTCTCCCAACAAAGGCTGATAAAATACAGAGGCCATTTAGGCATTGGATTTACAGTTACTTTAGCGTATGCCCTGAAAACACACTTATCATCAGGGGATAGTATAGTTCACAGAGAAAGCAAGTTAGCACTGAGAAGTTCAATCACTCTCCTAAAATATCAATAATGTAGCTGTAAGAAAGCAAAAACAACAGGCCCTTTCCTATATTGGATGTATTCTCAAGACATCTATAAAGTCTCGCTACAAACAGCTAGAAAGTAATAGCTATAAATGGAGCTCAGTGGGAAGACAGTAATAAGGACTCCTCTGCCTTCATCACTAGTTTGGCAATTTTCCTGATACCCCACCACCTCTTGACATGGACTTCCCCATTGTTAAAGTTACTTGTATTTTCTTTTCCTTTTATTGTATTATATATCTGTTTATTGTATATCATATCTTTTTATCACTACTCTTTTATTGGGCATAGACAACAGTCATTTTTGAGAACCCTAGATCTCTTTCATAGGTATTGGCCCTCCCCTTTTTCTGGTTCCTCCAATGATGTGTACTAAGTGCATTTTATAATCCCTTGTTTGGTTATAGAGTTACTTTCAAGCATCTTTAACCACCCCAGTTGATGAATGGTGGGTGTGTGTGTGTGTGTGTGTGTGTGTGTCTGTGTGTCTGTGTGTGTGTGTGTATTTACAGTTTTCATCACAGAAGAACAGTGTGAGAGTTGGAAGGAATCTCAGTAATCACATAATCCAACGCATACATGAAGGAGTCCTCACTACTATATATCTGAGTACTGGTTTTCTAGCCTCTTCTTGATTCCCTCCAAGGAATGGGAACTCAGACCCTACTGAAACAGTCCATTCTACTCTTTGCTCAAGTTGGTAGGAAGTTTTTCCCTCCTCACAACCAATCCTAGATTTACATCTTTGCAGATTCCATCCATTGTGTCTGCTTCTGACCTCCAGGGCCTAAGAACAAAAGTCTATTCCTTCCTCCACACAGCAGCTCTTTCAATACTTGAACACCGCTACTCTCATGTGTCCCTTGAGTCTTTTCTTCTCCAAGCTAAGCATGCCTTCTTCAATCAGTCCTCCTACAATGTAAACTGATGGCCTGCACTAGACGTGGAGTCAGGAGGACCCAAGTTCAAATGTGACCTCAGACATTCCCTAGCTATGTGACTCTAGGCAAGTCACTTAACCCCAATTACCTTCAAAAGCAAAAAAAGAAAAAAATTAAATAAAAACAAACTGAAGGACTTGCACTATAGTGGGTATCCTTCCTCTATACACTCTCCAGCTTGCTAATGTCTAATCTGTTTAATGAATGGATTTTTCAGTTATTGAAATTCCTTGGAAGCACTTGGTTTCTTTACCAGTGAACTTTATTGTAAGATCAGGGAGTAGTAAGAACATAGGGTTTTTAAATACCTGTGGCATTAGATAGGTCACTTCATGCTCTTAGAAAGAGAACATAGTTTCTGAAAAACTTTAAATCTCTCTTTGGTTATTAAATGTGGTTGATGCCTACAGCTAGGAGAAATAGATTTATAACATGAAAAAAGAGGCTACTTTTATACTTGAAAATGAATAAAATAGTGAAAGGCAGGATAGGCCTTTCTTGCACTTGGTATTTGATGACATTAGACTCTGAAATTTAATAGAAAGCCCCAAGCCAATGGAAACATTTTCTTTTAATGGTAACTCCATTCTATACTATACCTAATGGAAATATTAATGTATTAAATTGCAATGTATGTCAATCAATTGTAGTGCAGTTTGTGGCTATGCTTCTCTCTCCAGAAGCATATAGATTATATGGTACCTTGGGTATAAGGATGTTTAAAAAGCGAGATTGAGCTGGATTTGAGAAGGATTGAGGCAAAGTTACTTCGATAAGGGAGACTGTTTTTATTCTCTCCTTGTTTAGAAGAGATTGAAAGCTTCAGATCTTCCATACTCTAAAGGGGAAATTTCCCTCTCTTCACACTAAGAGACAGTGAAGATGAGTAACTAATTGAATGCATCTCATGCCTCTAGTACCTTCCCTCTCCCCTCCCAGACCCTCTAACTCGTGAGAGTAAGGAATAGAGATGCGGTCTCCTAATGAAGCATCATTTCCAGATTTATTCTGCTTGGTGCTTTCTTGTGTGCATAAATCATGTTATATTCTGGAGAGACAGAGACCAGCCTGAGTACCATGTGTTTTTCAGTCACACCAATTAATGCCACTGACCCTCCGGGAGGTTTTGCTATGGGTGGGGACAGTTCCATGGGGAGTGCCTTAGTAGATCTTTAAGGAAGCAGCTGGGAAGAGGAACTAAACTGCTAAGTTTGGGGCTTATTTGCTGCAAGTGGGGTGGCTGCCTGGTCTTGGGAGAATTCATGAATTCATACCATTTTGAGGGTTCTGTTTCTGATTTTCTTAATTTATAATATTGTGATGAAAAAGTCATATATAATCATGCCTCACTAAATTATCTCAATTGAAGCACCACCTGAGGGGCATAATTTACCCAAGTAGGTGGGGTTGTTGGAAGCCAAGAAACAGATTGTATAAACCTGCAGTGTAGACTAAAGGAAAGAATCTGTGTCACCACCCACAAGAGAAGGAACCAAAGTAGGGAACCTTGAGGCTGCAGCGTAGGCCCAAAGCAATCCTGGGACCTGTGTTTGACATCTCAGAGTTTCCTTTGGTGATTCAGGTAACACATACGGTGAGTACTTGCTTAAAAGGTGGACCCTCCTCCTTGCTCCCTGTAATGGTAATGGCAATTTAAAGATCTTCCCTCACCCTTAATAGGCCTAGGTGAATTTGAGGACGTTTCCTGATTTGAAAATATACTCTGCCCCCTACTAGGCTGAATGTGGTCACATGGAGCCTGTTGTGGGAGGCTTGTTTTTCAGGAAGATATAACTTTTGTTATTTTGTAGTCAAGTGGGTCATGAGGGTTGTGATGTTCTCTGACCCTGGAGAAGGCTCTGAGGTCAAGTTTTGCTTTGAGGCTCACTCATAGAAAGAGTTGTATGATTTGGCCAGATGAGACTCTGGGCAACCGTTGAGCCCCCCAGCTTTGAAAACTCAGATGTTGGTGCTTCTCTCTCTGGTGACTAACTGTACGTATGTGATGGTCAGACAACTAGAAGTAGTGTATGTTGGTCTCCTGAATTGTGTTATTTTCTCTGTCTGTATTTTTTGTCTGCTTGTAACTTCTGTTTATATTCTCTGAAGTTCAGAGTGCTGACTTTCCCCCTGAACTAGGTAAATGGTATATGTTTGATTGATTAAAGTAAGATTGTTAACCCTTTTAAAGTTGCTTTCCTTTAGAAAGACAGATCAAAGAACCTGTGCTAGCAGCCACCCTGGGTATGCTAGGGTGCTTGCTGATAAACTTCTGAGGGGGATCAAGTACTTTCCGCAGCGCCTGTGCCCCATACTTTTCCTTCCCCTACCTCTAGTTCTAGACAGTTGTCAGCTCGAGTAGACTTTCCATTACTCAATATTGTAGTTGGCAGCAGAAGTATGAAATATGATCCTATCCCACAAAAACCTTCAAATTTAATTGAGGAAACAAAAATTAGGAATAGCAATCAATTAGACAATAATTAAGGGCTGACTTTAGAGGTTCTGATTAGAGATAGAAAGAATTGCTAGAGAATGACTCATAGACATAGGTTTCAAGAATGGGAAGAATTTGGTTGGAGAGAAGGAAGAGGGAGGACATTCTAGGTGGACATGACATAACATGACCAAAGACAGCAGAAGTGGGAATGAATCTTTTACATCATGAGGCTCTGGAGGGCAGGGACTGTCTTTTGTCTTTCTTTGTATGGCCAGTGCTTACAATAGGTACTGGGACAGAGCAGGCACTTGATGAATGCTGTCTGAATGAGCAGGTATATATGCAGGGGATGAGGTGGAATGGAAGCAGATTATTAAAAAGTCTTGAAAATGAGACACAGGTTTAGATTTGAGGTCACCATCAATGGAGAACACTAGGTTTTTGAATAGAGAAATTATATGATAAAAGTCATATTTTAGGAGGATGTACCTATCAGTTGTGTGAAAAATACATTAGAGAAACTGATGTTAGGAAACCCAGCTAGAAGTTCCTTAAAAGGAGCCAGGACATGAGTGGTAGGGGCCTAGACTACGATAATGGTCTAGATGCCTATATTGACGTATTTCCAATTGAAGTGTGCTTAGAACAGTGCCTGCCACATAACCCCTCCATAAATGTTTACTGAATGATTGATTGATTTAGCTTTAGTTTTGATCTATTATCTGTGTGCTAAGATAGTAAGAGTAGATCATATTTCTAGGCAAGTTTTACGAAATGTTTTCTTTATGTACCTCTTGTTCCTGCAGTCCCCTAATGTACAGTTGGGAGAGGCAGGCTGTTATTGCCTATAATTTTTCCAGATTTTGAAATGCCAAAGAAATAGTCAAGGCTGAGTGGGAAAAGGCTCAGTATTACTGTAAAGGGCAGCTGGTCTGAGTGTCAGAGTTATACTCAGCACAAATTTTTAAATGGGCAGAGCTATAGTTCTTGGAGTTTCTTTGGGCTTGCACTCTTGTTGGCCAACACTCAGACCGCCTGTTAGATTATGGAGGCATTAATGAAACTAGTCTTGGGAATGGAAGTAGTTACAGATTTTCTGTTCCATATGATGATAGGACATCTCCGAAATTTCCCACCTTATTTTGTCATTCTGAGTCATCCACATTTTTACATTCATCCCTGAAGGACTCCACAGTTGAGGGTTGAATCTCCCCTAAGGATCAGGTTGTTCTAATTGTAGCTCTTTGAGGTGGCATTGTTCCTGAATCATAGTGGCTAGAAAGGAGAGCCTGCCAAATATTTGAGGGGCAGCTAGAAACCAGCAACAAGGTCACTTATACCAGGGGTCCCCTCTGTGATTCCATAGGGTAATCCAAGTTTCCTTCAGGAGTGACTAGTGAGGGAAAGGTCAGTTTTAGTGGAGGTGACTGGTTCACAGTTGTGATGGCGAGTCAGGGTGAGTGTATTTTGGGAAAAAATTTTTCTAGTTCTTGGGAATTAATAGCTTTACATTCACTTATGGCAATTTCTATGCTGGTTTTTATAAGACCAAATGGAATCCTTTGAATTTCCCATGTAGTTAATATTAACATGAGGTCCCTGGATAGAGGTGGAGGGGCAGTGAAAGACATTTCTTCCTTAGTGATAGAGATGAAGCAGCCTGGATTATTTTAGATATAAACTCTTCTTTTTGTGGCCAGTGAAGAGGATTATAGGGTAATTGGTATACCAATTGCTCCAATTGGTTCTGACATTGTCAATATGATAGAATAGGTAACCTAGAACCCAGGTGAGTGGTTTGAGGTTGTTGATCTCACCAGTGACTTTCCCCCCCCTGTATTCCTATTGTTGAGACATTAGGAACAGTTTGCTTTCACCTAGAAGAAATTTAGTATAACTTCACCACCCTTACTTAGGATTACCTGAATTCTCCTTTATAATGCCACCATTGGCAGGTATAGAACTGAATGAGGCCCTATTTTCTGAATGGCATTGATTTCCACCACCACATTGGTGATGTGATAGGTTGAATGAGGCCACAGTGGCAGTGGTCCTAGAACGAATGGTAGCTAATAAGTGAAAATGTATAAGATATTGATCCTAAGAAATTTTAGGGTCTTGCTTGCTCAGTTTATGTTTTTCTTCAGGTTTACATTTCTTTTTCAAATGGAGCCCAGGATAGGCTATAGCCCAAGACATTAGATATCTCTCTCCTTGGGGCTTTATGACTTGATGGAGCTTATTTTTTTTTGAGTTCCTGTTCATAAGAACCATGTTGAATGGAGCCTTTGGCAGGAACCAGGTTTAATGAAACCAACAAGATTAAATAACCATTAAGCTTCTGGAACTCTAATCGTCCCAGAGTGGCTATTTTGAAAATACCTTGCTCACTAACTCCTAGACTCCAGTTGATACTGAATGGATGATGCAGGGTCACATCACCATTTTTTGGTTCAGAATTTCTCAGTATGAGTTGGTTGATATAGTTTCTTTAGATGGGCAGAGTATAAATTGTTAAATGGAAATGCTATAATCAAGAAATACTTGCCTGGGTTCCTGGATGTTTGGGCAGTCATGAATATATGATGGATAAAAGATAAAATGATTGAGGAAACAAAGATTTGGTCTTTAGAGCATCTAGATTTATTAAGCAGTGCATGGCAATTGCACAACAAATTTTGACCAAGCCCCTTCCTCAGCTTAGGGCTGGACCATGAATATAGGGGGAGATAGACTTTTATATATGAAAAACAATTAATAAAATAATGCTAGTTAATTAAAAGGAAACAATACAACATTAGGTTAATCTGATTTCTAATTGGATAAAAGATTAGGGACTTTCCAAGTTGGGAGGGAGAGAGTGAACAGGTGCTATTCCCTGAATTAAGAAAAAGAGCGTCCTATTTCCCCCAAGGGACAATCAAAGGAACGTGGAAATAATAACTGATTGATCAGTACGTGGCAAATTTTCAGATAAGACATATGAATTGAGATGTATAATTGTGAAAAAACTCCTTACATCAATCTTGGGATCTGACTAGTTTTTTGGTCTGCATAATATAGGTCCTTGGTTAAGGGTCTCTAAATAGTAGATAGAGATGGTTCAGCTTCCCAGCCATGCAGGGCTAGGTTCAAACAATGTAATACGGCTTTCTCCCAATTCCCACAATTGAATGAAGTTTTCTCACAAGCCAGAATTTGTACTAGACCCATAATGGAATAGAAAGGGAAATGAGCTAGCTCCAGAACTGAGTCAAAAGATGGGGTCAGTGTGGTTTATTCAATTCCCAAAATTAACCACTTGCTGTCCTAATCCCCTCAATTTCCTCAATTAAGTGGTAATTTTATTGGTGTCTGAGACTTCTAGTCCTAGGTCTAGTGCTTTTCCTTCTCTAGCAGCCCAATGGGTCCTCGTCTGCAGGTGCTTGGTGTATTAGAGATGCATGCACAATTGGATCTTCGTGGCCATTAATCTGGCAGTAGTGGATACCCTGAAAATGGGTGTCCTTGTAGGCAAAGCTTCAAGACACATGCCTGGTAGGTGAGAGAAATTTAAGGGACAGAACAGTCAAATTCACCTATAATTATTCCTGAACAGTGGCTATGGGTTTGGCTGAGTCGTCTGGGGTCTGGAGAAAACAGGATTGACTATCAAAGGTTCTCACCTTTAGGGTTGGGACAAATGGAAGAATTTTGCTGATGCTTCCTGCCACTTACTGATATTTTGGATGTGTTAGCATCCATGAAAGATATCATACACCCTATGCTGAGCTGAATAATTAAGATGATTAGAATAGCAGAGAATGAGGACTAGGTCCGTCATCAGTCTGGACATGGGACCATGATGCTATGTTGTGGTAGGAACCCTTGAACATAAGAAGAAACAGTTGAACTTTCATTCAACAATGCTCCTTGTGCCAATTCAAATGCCCACCTTTGACAAATCAGTATGACACGTTCCTGTGTAAATCTAGACTTCTTTTTTTTTTTGAGGCAATCAGGTAAAGCACTCTTGCTTTACATTATAATGTCATATCCTTGATAAGAATCAATTAAATAAAAAATAATAAAGAAGTATTTTAAAAAATTTTTTAAAATAATCAATTAAATAAGAGCAGACCTCTTGCCAGTCAAAAGCAGGTCCATGGGGCAGTTAGGTAGTGCAATGGATAGAAGAACACTGGCCATGGAGTCAGAAGGACCCAAGTTCAAATCCAGCCTCAGACACTTATTAGCTGTGTGACCCTGGGCAAATCACTTAATTGAACTACAAATAAGATGGGAGAATTTGAGGAATATGATTTTACATTTTAAAGTACATGGCTATTTTCTGTGTTTTTTATTTAAAAAAATTCCAAAGCTGACTTAAAGGTTTGACTATTCCTTTGGGTGCCAATTTTTAGCTTCTTACTCAGTGATTTGTCAAAGGTTTGGTAAACAAACTTCAAAATATTGTCCTGAGCTTATTTAGTAATGGAGAAACTTTGATGTAGTGCCCATGCGGTGCAAAGCTCTCAATTTGGTTTTTTTTTAACTTTTAGTCTTGACATCTGTAGCTGAGAAAGAAATGTTATTGATCATTGTCACACTGGATTATCTGAAGGCAGCAATATCTGCTTTCCCTGGTGAGCAGACTTGGCATTCAGATTCCTCTGGAAACATATTCCAAATATCAAATTGAAGTGCTGAGATGCTTTTGTAGGTTAATTCACTTGCCACACATAATGTATCCCATCAACAATAAGGCAAAAACACATTAAAACTAAAACTCAGCTCTTCTTATTTTCTTCCTTGCCTGATGTTTATGATATATTGAGGAATTTTGAATGAGTTTGATTTTTCTGGAAAAGAGCCTTAAAGGTAGCATTTTGCTGTATTAAATCAAGTGCTTTTTCATATTCAACAAACTATAAGCACAATGGGCTTATATATTCCCTACATCTTTCAGTGAACTGTGATTTCTTTTCCCTGAAGACAACAATGCCTTTGATTTAGGGATAGACGATAGGTGAGTAGACATAGAAGAAAAAAGCATGTGACTGACCTCACATAAGCAAGGGGGTATATTTGAAGGAAAATTTATTTGTAAGGATACAGTTGTGAAGCACAGGGCAAGCATACATGATTAGAAAGTTGGGTCAATTAGTAGTTGCAGTCAGTAGACAGTATCTGCTGTCCTCCATAGCAAGGTTCAGCCCACATCCCTATCACTGCAGCCAGTATGAGGTGAGGGTCTCACTAGGTAAGTGAAGCAGTGACCCTTTCTGTGAGATGATTTTTGTCCTGAGATACAAGATGTTATACCAGCCCCGGAGTGGCTTGAACAGTTAACAGAAACATCTACATGGCTTGAGGTTTTGTCCTCTCCCCTGTTGTACAACTCTGATGATCTAGAGCAGAGTTTTTAACACTTTTTTTTCCTCTCCTGAACCCATCAGTGATCCACAGTTTAAGAAGTGCTGATCTAGACAGGTAGTTTTCAAACTTTTGGAGCTCAAGAAAGACCTCTTTATATGCCTAGAAAATTATTGAGGACTTCAAAAAAAACTTTTGGCTATGTGAGTTCTATCTATAGATATTATCAAATTTTAAAATATCTATTAATTCATTAAAATAACAATAACAAACCCATTACATCTTAAGATAAATAAAACTTCATGAAAATAACTATACTTTTTGAAAGAAAAATTAGTGAGAAGAGTAGAATTGTGTTACATACTTTTTTTGTAAATCTCTTTAATATCTGACGTATTGAATTTAGTGATTCTAAACACAGGGTAGGCATACATAATTCAAAATTGTGTCAAATAATAGTAGCAGTCGGCAGTACTCTATCCTTCATGGCAAGGCTTAACCCATATCCCTATCATGGCAACTTTCATGAAGTTGAGGATCTCACCAGGTTAGAAAAGCAGCTGGATTCTCATTATCTGCTTCTGCATTCAATTTTTGTGATATGCTGTTTTCTATTTAGAAAATCTAGCCTCACATAGATATATAGTTGGAAAAGGGAAGAATATTTAAATGGACAAATAGCATCTTAATATTATGATGAAAATGGTTTTGACTTCTTGGACCCCTGAAAGGGCATCAGGAGCCCTCAGCAGTTCATACTTTGAGAACCATTTTCCCACTTTCAGCTATGCTCACTGTTCTTGGTGTACTTAGCTATGTGTCACAATTAGGTCTTATGTAGCTCTGCAGGACCTGCCTAAAGACCATTACAAATTAGAAGGTCAATGGTTGATATTTTCTCACAGTAACTTATTAGTAAGATCTGAGATTTTTTCCCATGTTTTTGGTATCCTCCCCTCCTTCAGATAGTTTCAGTGTCAGTCTCTTGGCACTATCACTATATTTGGACCAATCTTTTTTTTCCTCTTTAATGTCATTTCTATACCATGTGTAAGTATATTTAAGGCTGTAATGTAATGGTCCAAGTGTAAAGGTTTCACTATTATTGATGGCCTTTTATTTAATATTGAGTCAAAACCTGGCTCTATGATCCTTCTACCCAATTCTTCCAGGGCAAAACAGAAAAGAATTTACACTCAATATTCACTCTCCACTCCAACTCTTCTCTTCTCCATGTTAATTTCTTCAACTGATGTAGGGATTCATTCATTGGTTTTGAATCCTTTCCTCATCTGTCTTCTTTCATCTGGATGTATTTCAATTTATAAATGGTCCTTCTATACTCTGATCCTCTAAGAACTGGACTTGATTCTCAAATTTTATTTGAATAGACTAGGATATATTAGAATCATCATTTCTATCATCTTGTATACCATAATTTTATGAATATACCCAAAGATCATTGTTAATGTTGAGGTTTTTTTTTACTGCCATAGCACACTGTTGATTCACACTGAGCTTGCAGTCCACCAAAACCCTTCAGTAGGTGTATTTTTTTTTCAAATGAACTACTTTCTAACATTCTCTTAGTCTAATGTGAGCTGTTTTCTCTTTTTTCATGTTTAATATTTTATTTTCCCCCAATTACATGTAAAAATAACTTTGTGAAACTGTTTTCTTGAACCCAAGTATAGGATTTAAGTTATCTTGATCAAATTTAATTTTTGATTTCTGCCACTCAATTGTGATATGGTATGGCACCATAGAATTAGCTAGATTGGGACCCAGCAGATCCAGGTTTTCACCTTGGTCATGACACTCTTTAACTGTGTGACTACAGGCAAATATTTGAGCCCTCTTAGCATGCTTCCTCATCTACAGGCTGGGAATAGTTTGTCTTTTATTTTGTGTTTGAAGGCTTCACAAAGCACTCTTCTTACAATGACTATAAGAGATTGGTGGTTCAGGTATTCATAGTCCCATTTTACAGATGGGAAATATGTCCCTCTGAGAAGAATAAGCAAGCCATGACTAGAACAAGTGCTTCCTGTCTAGTGTCCTGACTCCTAGGCCAGTGCTTTTCCTATTCTACTATTTCACTAGCCACTGTGTGCAGAACACTATGCTCTGCACTGTGGAGAGTTGCAAATGAATTCATAAAAATGATGCTAATATTTCCTATTTGCCTAGCACTTTAACTGCCTCCTCTTCTCCCTGAAAGTCTTTTCATTATTATCTCAGCAGAAATGTACTAAATGCACTAGATTACTAGATGTGCTAGATTACTCCTGGAACTGCCATCATCTTCAGGAGCCATTAAGTGAATTTCTACAAACTAGAAATTTAACTGAAGAACAGACACAGCACAGTTGCTATCAATAGGAAAAACCTTTTATCTGTTATCTCCTGCTGTAGTAACTCCATGTGCTATTCCATAAGAAAGAGGCCAGAGTGAGAAACCTTGCTTCTCAGTGCTCTTTGGCTAATGACCTCTGTATGCAAGCTTTCTGCTGTGATTAAAGAAGTGGAAATGTCGTATTGAACTAAAAGGTTAGCTGGCAGACTTTGAAAAGATAAGATGTAACTGGAGAAAGGATGAGAATGCCTCAGTGACAGGGCATTCCTATTTTTGGATGCCTGTGGGCTTGTGGATGACTGTTAGCAGAGTTCTCTCACGTAGTTTGTTCTTGCTTGATAATGCTTTAAGAAAATTCCTGAAAAGGTCCTCTCTTCCTTGTCCCCTCCTGATTTTTGGAATTGTAACAGTCAATAAAGGAGGGTTCCCTTGATATACCTTTTTAGTTCAGGATAATGGCAGCTCCAATCCAACCAGCATTTAGTGCTTACAATGTCCTAGATGAGAGGTGGAATGGTATATGGCCTTGGAGTCAGGAAGATTTGGGTTCAAATCCTTCATCTGAGAAATCCTAGCAGTAGGAAATAGGGAAAATCACAGCTTCTTAGTGCACCAGGAAACTTTCTAAAATGATGCTTCAAACATGCTTGTCTACATTTGTGGAGGGAGTGTTCATACCAGGAGTTTCCTATACCAGTAAAATCATTGGTCTTCCCTCAACTTCATATAAAAGAGAAAGGTATTGTGTTCAGTATTAGAGTTACAAAGACAAAATGAAAGAAAATGCTCCTTGATCTTAAGGAGAATGGGAAGGAATTCAAAGGTTAAATCAAGTCAAGTCAACAAGCTGAGGATACTGACAACTAATTGGGAACAGGAAAAGCCTTCCTTAGAAGGTAGCAAATGAGCTAAATATTGAAGGAAGTCACTCCCTTATAGCTTCCCCTAAGACCTTTTCTTGTTCTTCCAAATGGAGAGTTATGTGTGGAAAACACTACAAATCAAATAGGAACTATACACACCCCAAAATGGAAAAAGTATTTGAAATGCCATTCAGATGCATTTCTATGAACTAGAGCAGGTATTTCCCTGGGAAAGATTATATTCAAAACCGTAGAAAAAGGATAGCTTAGGTTGGGAGGAGATTGATTAGCAGTGAAATTACTTGGGCAAGTCTCAGAGTTTTTGATCTACGCATGTCTATCAGATGGGAATAGCTTTCCCTGAAAGCAATGCAATAACTCTTTGGTACTCTTCATAGCTATTTTTATTCTAGTCTAAATGAAAGATTGGCTCCTCTGGAGACTGCAGTACAATATCTATAAGTGTTTTATGCTTAAAATTTTAAGAATAGATTTTTATTGAAATCTTTTGTTTTTAAGTTGCCTAGGTTTTCTCCTTTATTTTACCCCTTTCTTCCAGAAAGTCATCCCTTATAACAAAATGGTTTTCAAAAGAAAAAAAAGAGGAACAAGAGAAAAAAAGATAAAATTCTCAATGCATACGTTTAAAATTTTGATACAATATATAGTAGTTCACACCTCCTGAACCCCTCCACTCTTACAAATGTGTGGGGAGAGGCCTCTTTTAAAATCTTTTCTTTGGGACAACCTTATTCTTTGTAATTTCCCAAGATTCATTTTGATTGCTTTGTAACTGTTCTTTCCTCTTGTCTTGTTGTAGGTCTTGTGTATATTATTTTCCTGTCTTTGCTTACTTCACTTTACATGAATTCATGCAGGTCTTTCTATTTTCTCATTATTTCTCATGCTTATCATTTCTTTGCTAAAATTGAAATTAAAAAAAATACATTTATTTATTTTTAGTTTTCAGCATTCATTTGCACAAGATTTTGAGTTACAAATTTTCTCCCCATGTCTCGCCTACTCCAAGACAGCAAGCCTACCGAATACCCCTTCCCCCAATCTATTCTCTTTTATATCCTCCCCTATACCCCCTAACTTTCTAGTGCCTGTATAGCTTATTTCTCAGTTGCATATAAAAAACAAAATTTTTTAAACATTTTTTTTAAACTTTGATTTCCAGATTCTTTTTTTTTTTTCTCGCTTTTTGGAGAGCAACTGAAGTTCAGTGACTTGCCCAAAGTCACATGGCTAGTAAGTGTGTTAGGTGTCTGAGGCAAAATTTGAATTCAGGTCCTCCTGACTCCAGGGCTGGTGCTCTATTCACTGCGCCACCTAGC